>CM053587.1:20610062-20688579 GCA_028646515.1 Pseudochirops corinnae | reverse complement strand
CCTCCATGTCTCTGTTGTTGTTGTTTTCACTCACTATCCCCCATGATTGTAGTGTTCTCCCTCCTCTGCTCAGACAACTGATCTCCTCGACTTTCTTTAAAATCAGCTGCAATTCCACCTTCTACAGAGAGCCTTCCCCAACCCCGGAATACTAGCGCCTTCCCTCCTCTATTAATTATTTCCTATTTATTGTGTATATAATTTGCTTTCTCTATAGTTATTTGCATGATATCTCTTCCATTAGATTGTGAGCTCCTTGGGGGCAGGAAGTGGTTTTTTTTTGCCCCTTTCTGTATCCCCTGTGCTTATCACAACATCTAGCACATAGTAAGTACTTAATAAATGTTTATTGGTGAATTGATCTTCCCACAATCCTCACTAATGACCCTGAGATATAGTTTAGACATTATAATATGGAAAGTTTAAAACTGCTTCTAGCTGAAGGTGTTCTAAGGAACCTGCAATAATAGCGTGCAAAAAAACTAAATATATGTGATCAAACCAGATCAAAAGTAGTGATTGTGGCAGTGAGTCAATCAGTCTAAATTAACCACTTACTATGTGCCAGGAACTGTGCTAAGTTTACAGGAGAGGTTTAAAGATATATCCATCTTTTCAAAGCATCACTCTCCCCACTTTAGGCCCTTCCTGGTATGCAGATAGACAGAAATAAGGCTTTTATCTTTCTTTTGAGGTCCTTCCTGGTAGGTATAATATCAGATAGAACCAGTGTTGTTCTCCTGCCCTCCAAACATATCTCATTCTCTAACTGTAGTTGAATTGTAACTGAAGATCAATGGCTTCATGACAACTTAGGGCCAATTGGACCCAGCAAAGATCATCTAATTCTGTTGAGTTCTCTGGAATCCTAGTTTGTATTATAGTTTCAGGACTACTGTTAAGAACAATTAATTCTTAACTACTGTTAAGAACTCAGATATTATTGAGCTTTAAGAAATGACAAGAAAAACCTGGAAAGACTTACATGAACTGATGGAAAGTGAAATGAGCAGAACCATTATACGCAGTAACAGCAACACTGTAAGATGAAGAATTGTGAATGATTTAGGTATTCTCAGCAATACAGTGATCCAAGACAGTTCCAAAGTATTCATGCTGAACATGCTATCAACTGATACCATCTAAAAACAAACTGAAGCATGCTATTTTTTCTTTGTTTCTTTCATTCTTTTTTTTTGGAGTCTTTTTGTATGAAATGACTAATATGGAAATGTTTTATGTTGCACATATATAACCTATATTGGGTTGCTTACCATCTCAGGGAGGGAGGAAAGGAAGGAACAATAGAATTTGGAAATCAATTTTTTAAATGTTAAAAAATGTTTTAATGTGTCATTGGGGAGAATTACCTTTATATCTATCCATCTATTTATGGAATAAAAAGAACATCTTCAATTGATAGAAGTTACTGTTTTGTAACGAACTGGAAATTTCCCTGAACATCCAATTGCTTGCTTTTCTCCCTTAAGTCTCAGGAGCAAAACTATGTCTGTTTATTTAATGGAATTCAGTCCTATTTCCCACTGTGTAAAAGATCCATAGTGACTAGAAACAAAGGGTTCTTCCCCTTCCCCAATTCATCCCACCCTTCTAAGTCAGTTCTTAGAGTAGAGGTTTTAATGCATTTGGGAATTTGAAAATGAGGAATCTTAGAAAAGAATTTTAGAAAATGATAGTCATAACTCTGTACTCACATAATGATCCTAAGGAGGGAGGAGTAGTGTGTGAAGGCTTGTTCTCTTTAAGTCCTAGGCCAATGGAAGGCTTCTAGAAGATGTTTGCAGAGTGCTGCTTCATAGAGACTTTCATACTTACATTACCAACACAAATGCAGAAGCTCATTACTATCTTGTGTGTCCTAAATTTAGGATTTGGGAAGGACCATTCTTTATCTATCCCCAATAATTCCCTATAGAAACATTACTATTGCTATGAAACATGACTGAATCTGCTTGGTGCATCCTGATTGGGTGCTGTTTGGTGCTTTATTTGAGTCAAGAGCATGAGAATCAGATCCTTAATATTTCCACTTAATTTATTTTGAATTGTTAGTCTCACTTGACCTAAATCATCACATCCCCTCTATAAAGTACAGTCTATTTCACCCTTCTAAACTATATTTTTCATTCCTCTCTTCATGCCCTTGCTAATTCTTAGTTCAAGTCTTTATAAGCTCTTGGGGCAGATGATCGCTCATGCGGTATGAACTGAAGAATGACTAGAAAGTTCCCTGCTCTCAGATCTCTCTCCTACCCATGTGACACAATGCTTAAAATCTCGCTATAGCAGATTTTTTTTTTTTTGAGTAAAGTATTTCCCTGTTAGGGGAGCTGTAACACATTTAGTCATTGACAGTTTGCCATAGGGAGGTATTATGACGTTGGAGGACAGAGAGCCAGGGTAAGGATTAGGAGGACCAAGGTTCAAGTGCTGCCTTTAACAAATACTGACTGTGTGACTATGGGCAAATCGCTTAACCCGCTGAGGCCCCAGACATCTCCCTGAGACAATTTCTGAAGAGTTGTTGATCTGCAGTGGGAGAGACAGCTTACTCACCAAGAGTTTCCAGCACCCAGGGAAATCTCAAGTACAGACAAACCTCCTCCCAAATAAAAAAACAAATCTTAAGCTTGACTCAGTTTATCATATAATTTTTATTCTATATTAAAAGGGAACCCAGAGAGCAAAAGTCAGGTGAGAAAAGGAGATAGACCACTGGCTCTAGAGGCAGGAAGACCTGAGTTTAAATGCAGCCTCTAGACTCCTAAGAGATGTCTGATCTTGTGCAAATCACATCACCTCTACTAACCTCAATTTCCTCAAATTCTTATTAAATAATGACAATAATAGGGGCAGCTAGGTGGCACAGTTAATAGAGCACTGGCCCTGGAATCAGGAGGACTTGAATTCAAATCCGACCTCAGACACTTAACACTTAACAAATCCGTGTGACTTTGGGCAAGTCACTTAACCCCAATTGTCCTGTCTTCCCCCCTCCAAAAAGCAAAATGCATAGATAAATAATGACAATAATAGCACCTACCTCCCAGGATTATTGTGAGGATCGAATGAGATAATATTTTAAATGAGGCAATATTATGCTTAGCAAAGTCCCCAGCACGTAGTAGGCACTGTAAATGCTATTATTAAAAAAAAACAACTTATTTATGTTAAGTCATGAAGATTAAATAAAGCATGTAACTAGGAAGGGGAGACTAGAACAAGGAGGTAACGACCTAATAAACTAGAGAAAATTTCAGTTTAGAGTTAATTGAAAAGTAAAAGGAACTTGGGCTAAACATTAGTAGATGAAATTAAATGATAAGATTTTCATAAAATATTTTCCATTATAGATCAACATTCATAGTCACTGTCAAATCATTAATCTGTTTTGTGAATATTAATTTTAATACAACAAACTTCTTGACTAGAAGTGATGCGTCTGGGAATACTTTTTCCTGACTTTAATTTAAAAAACGAAACAAGTAAAAAAGTAAACCCTAAACCAAAGGAGACTTACCAAGCGACTTCAGTGAAGACTCTCCGTGAGATTTAACAGTATTGCAAACCTCAATAGCCAAAGTGGCCTTCACAGAAGAGGCATATTTTGGGATAGAAAGTGTTTAATTCATTTAAGGATCATTGAAGGCCCTCAATAGATATAATAATTTTAGAAGTATCTTAAAAGGATACAAAAGAGCCAAAAGATACAGATCCTACTCTTCATGAATCTACAATTTTAGGAGGAAAAAATATCATACATTTGAGAAGTAATCGTAGAATGAAAGCAAAAAGCATGCCAATATAATTTTAAACGTAAAAGGATAAAAACAGAAAATTGGGGTAGGATAGGTAGAAAAGGCAGGATAAAATTAGGGATGGTTTTCTGAAGAAAGTTTGGAGCTGAAATGAACTAGAATAGAATTAGAGGAATATCATGAATGGTAATCCAAGTAAATGAAAACCTATGAGCAGGAAAATTATCAAGTTGATAAATACCATCTACAGTGCCTTTTGCCCCTTATTTCTGTTCAACTTTCTCTTCTCACCTGGCTTTTGCTGTCTGAGTTCTTTTTTTTTTAATGGGGGAGGGGGAGAAGAGGAGATGATATGGTAAACTGAGTCACTGGTATTGGAAACTCTTAGTGAGGAAGTTGTCTTTACCACTGCAGATCAGCAGTTATTCACAAAATGTCTTAGTGAAATATCTGGCATCTGGGAAGGTTAAGTGATTTATTTTTCTGTGGTCCCACAGTCCGTATGTGTCAAAGGTGGCACTTGAACCCTGGTCTCCTTGATCCTTAGACTGGCTCTCTGTCCTCCACAACATAATACCTCTCTATGGTAAACTGTCAATGACAAAATGTGTTACAGCTCCCCAAATAAAGAAATACTGAACTCAAAGGAATAAACCTATAATAGTGAGATTTTAAGCACTCTGTTATATGGGTAGGAGAAATATTCCAGAGCAGGGAACTTTCAAGTTATTTCTTCTTCATACCACACGGGCAATCCTCTGCCCCAGTGACTTATAAAGACTTGAAGTGAATATTGGCAAGGGCATGGAGAGGGGAATGAAAAAATATACATAAGAGAGGTGATGTAAAGAAACTGTACTTTACAGAGGGGGAATGATGAGAGTCGTGAGAGATGATTTAGATCAAGTGAGACTAAATAACTATTCCAAAAAAAATTAGATAGATATATTACAGTAAAACCCCAAAGACCTGATTACCATGTCCTTGATCGAAGTGAGGCACCAAGCAGTACCCAGTCATGGTGCACCAAGCAGATTCAATCAAGTTTCATAGTCATAGTGATGTTTCCATCAGGCATTATTGGAAGAAGGTTAAGAAGTGTAGTTCCCAATTCTAAATTGAGGGCACACTAATTAGTAATGATCTGGACTTGGCTGGTAATGAAAGTGTTTAGTGATAAGGGTATTTAAAAGCATTTACAAATAAAAATATATTTTAAATCATTGCACTGCATGTAATATGCCTCCAATTCATGTTTGCTCAGTTAAATTACATTTTTGAATGGAGAGTGCTCAAGGCAAATTCTTAGGCAAGATTATGGCATTTTATAATGGTGATGAAACAGGTCTTTATCTTTTCAGCTGGTCAGGAGAAGCTAATAGATTTCTTGTCAAACATGACGCATTAGTTACTGTTTAACATAAGCATTTCACTCCTGCATGTCAAGAAGTTTTTGAGACTATTTGAGACTATTGTTGTTCATGACCCTGTGGAACACACTGTTCATGGAATTTTCTTGGCAAAGGTATCGGAATGATTTGCCATTTCCTTCACCAGTGGATTAAGACAAACAAGTTCAATGACTTGCCCAGGGTCACACAGCTAGCAATTGTCTGAGACTGAATCTGAACTCAGGTCTGCTCAATTCCAGGCACAGTGCTCTATTCACTGAGTTATCTAGCTGCCCTTTGAGATTATTATTGCCCCTCAAATATTATTTCTAACATTTCTAACACAACTATTTCAATAGTGATTTTTAGCCTGATGTATTTAAGGATTCATTTTATACCTGGATTTAAGTTTGAAGATTCCATGTGAACTGAAGTATTAATTATGTTCTAATTATCCACTCCACTGATATATAATCAATCTTTCATTCAATTATAGATCTTATGATTAGCTTTTAAAAATGAAAATGACTTTGAACAAATCAGCACTCTAGGAAAAGTCCCAAATTGTTTCAGTGGAAATTAGCTGCTAGTCATCTAAGAATATATATAATAAAAATTTGAAAATGGGAAACTATGAGAAGGAAAAAAGGAGGTTTTTTTTTTTCTTTACTGAAATGGTAGCTATCATGTTGACTAAATTGTTTTTTTCTTGAACTATTTCTAATGGTTCTCTCGTAATTTAAACACAACCAAAAACCAACACAATGGTCACGATGAGCCAAGCATACAACACAAAGGACTATGGGAGTGGAATTTGGAACACAAATTAGGGATCATCTAGCTCAATACTCTGATTTTCCAGATGACAGACTAAGGCTTAGAGAGATGAGGTGAAGTGCTTTGTTACAGAAAGAGAAAATAGAATAGCTAAGATTTGAACTGAGCTCTTCCAACTTCAAATGCCTTTTTCTTCCTATACTAGTTTGACTTAGAATTATTCTTTTGGAATGTATAACCTGAGGAAATGTGAATTTTAGTCACATTTTTTAAGGTAAGCTATACCATTATTTTGTTAACGAGGCTATCACTCCACTGTAAAGCAGGATGATTTCTAATATCTGTCTATCTATATATACACGCACATATGTGTGTGTAATATATTTGTATATTTTACATATACACACACACTTCTGTCTATCATCTATCAGTTGGGAGAAGAAAGAAAATTAAGCAAAAAAGAGTTCTTTAAAAACTGTCAATGTCCCTTTAAATCATTGTATTTATTGCTATTCTGCTCCCAGAGTTGCTGATACTTACAAACAGTATATGTTTTTAAAGCAAAAAATGAATCAGAAAAGAAAATATCCTCGCATTTGTTGGTCTTGAAGGCCAACAAAGATGATCCCGTATCCTAACAGCAGAGACTGATCTTGCAGCCCTTTGTTACAAACTATACAGCTTTAGAGGTACTTTTTCATAGTAATCATAATAGATTGTTGGGAGTGAACTACTCATAAATTTTTAGTATTTTAGAGTTAAGAGACACATTAGAGGTCATTTAGTCCACAAATGTGGAAACTGAGGTCTAGAGCTAAGGTTAAGTTATGGACCTGGCTGCTAGAACCATGAACAAAATTTCTCAACTCCTAACTATTATACATACCTTGTGCAATGAGACATTTTGAAAATAACAACAACAACATGAGTTTTATAGAAGAATATATGGATTACAAGGGAGAGCTTCTACTCAGGATTGGTTGGAGAAATTGGGTTAGTTGAGAGTAATAGATATGAAACAAGCAAAAAAAGGACAAACTTCAAAAACATATAAGAGAAAAGCAGGAATGGGCACAGGAATTTTGTTGCTTGTTATACCTGGTATACACCTCCTTATACTTGTCATACCTCGTTATTCTTAATATATACATAATAAAACTTTTACAGATTAGGAATACACAGTTCCTTACATGCACTACTTTCCTATTCTTCTTTGTACTTTGAATTTTTTCTTTTGATGATTGAGTTCATAAAAAAAGTTGTAGAAAAAAAGAATGTGAGCAGCATGGAACTTTTAAAATCTTGGTAGCCCTGGGTAATTTAAATTCTTCAAGTATGATTTCTAAAACTTAAAAAAATTCATTTATAAAAGAGATGATTTTAATGGCTCTTCCTTTAAAACCACTAGAAACAAGTTGGCTTTTGATATTGTTATTGTTTAGGAAGAGAAAAAGTGTTTATGTTCAGGAAATATAGTAGTGAAAATTAGGTACTTAAGAAATTTTCAACTGAGCCTTTCTCAGAAAATTTACAAAATGCCATTGGGTTCCATTCTAAAGTCAACTTTTGTACTTGAGCCTCAAATGCCATAAGTGTCATATAACCGAAACAAACAAAAACCATCCAAAAATGCACTTAAGGCACATATTTTGAATCATGAGATGAGAATTGTTGGCTGTAGTTATAAAGCCAGAAAAGATCCAATGGGTATTAATCAAGATCCTGAAACACTATGGACTTGATGAAGATGAAGTTATTCTGTCGTTTGTTGGAAATCATCCTTTTTCTTGTGTTTCATTCTTGCATTGAACTTCATCAGTTGACCAGTTAAGGGACTTTGAACACAGAAAGATTTCAATAAGTGACTCTTATTTAATGAATGATCAGAGTATCTTACCATCCTATGGAATTCTAAGCTCCCACTTATAACAGTAAGATTATGGAAGGGGATTTTCAAAGGAGCTAATATGTTGTATATTGTGGATGATGATGATGGTGATGATGACGACGACTAACTCCTTACAAATAGAGGCTAATTTTGGTTTTGTTGTTGTTATTATTATTATTATTATTATCTTATTGGAGGGGGGAAGGTAGGGCAACTGGGGTTAAGTGACCTGTCCAAGGTCACACAGCTAGTTTTGTGTTAAGTGTCTGAGGTTGGATTTGAATCTAGGTCCTCCTGACTCCAGGGCCGGTGCAGCACAGTTTATGGCAGATAGCTAGTACTTAACAAATCCTACTTGATTTACCAGTTTTTATTCATTACAATCTCATAATGTGGGTAGTGTAAGTAACATTATTCCCATTTTACAAATGAAGAAACTGAGGCTCTGTAAGAGTTATTTGTCTGTTGTCTATGATTTCAGATTTAAACTTAAGATTCCTCACACTAGACGTAGAAGATATTTGAGCTACCTTTCTTAACTTTTTTTCCCTAAAATTCAAACTTGGGTTATATTAGCAAAGTTTCTTGAGAGAAAAAACATCTAGTTATTGAAAACTAATTAATTAATTTGGGAGTGTAGTTTAAAATCATGATGTCCATTGCAGGACTGGATACCACATGAAATATCACAGAAAGTTCTTGGCTATCTGTTGGGGAATTTTATCATTATATACTCCAGAGGGCTAATTCCTCCTAAAGAACACCCAAGAAGAGGAAGATGGGTATTATTTTAATTGGCCCTGGACTGTCTCAGGAAAAATTGTAAAGGGTTGAAGTTTTCCCTTTCAGCACCCAATTAGTCCCTCTCGGCCTTCGGGAACTTCCCAGAGTCTTCATGCTATTTCTGCTTACTGTTTTACCAAACCCTTTTCTTAAGAAATAGCTGCTGCTAGGGAGCACGAGGAATTCAACACCCATCCATCATCACCTAGTGTAACAACTGGAGTAAAGGTACCATCGCTTAATGGGAAGGATGAGAAAATCAATGCCACATCAACACTTTATTACCATCAAGGAAGATTCTTCTTGTCTGAGGCTTAAGTATCCTTCCTTGAGGCCTGTCACCAAGAGCCTCAGTTACCAGGAAGATTGACAAAATAAACTCTTCTCTCCTCTGTTACCATTAACGGGGGTTCAGTTTGCTTAATGAGAAGGGTAAGAAAGTCAGCTATGCTTCAGCCCTCCATAAGCACCAAGGTTAGCTGCTCTTAGAACTCCATACAATTCCAGGACTTCAGACACTAAGCCAGATCAGGAACTGAGTACACACAGGTATCTTCCAGCTGCATTAACTAACTCCTGCCATCTGGGATGAGCCAAAGAAATAGTGAATATGAGATCAGTTGGTCTGGTGTTCCAGTTACTAAGTTTTCCTTTGTTCTCTTCCTAATTTCCCATCTTTCCTACTGTTTGAGAAATAACACAACAATATTTTCTCCTATCATTACAGGAGGGTCATGGTGGGAGGGGTTGAAACCAGCTAACTTTTTTGTCTTCCTGTGATACCTGTGATTCAGTTACAGGCTGCCAGTAAAGCTTGATTCCTGTCTCCCTCCCCCCAATTTCTACTATTCTCTGCTCTCTCACCCCCGTCCAAAGTACCTATCCTGCTCTGCCCTCCTTCTCCGTCGTGCTTTCAGAAATAAATGAATGAATAAATGATTTAAAAACATTTATTTGGTTATTCTCTGCTAGTAAGCACTCTGATGAGAATAGGAGACATAAATACCAGTGAGATATTTGTTGCTTTAAAGGAACCAACTGTGACAGATGAAAAACTCAAGAGACAGAGTTTCTGGATAATACATAATCAATTTATTAATTAGGCTAGTAAATAATCAATAACTTAGTGGTCTCTCTCAGTAATCAAACATAAAACCATGGAGATTCCCTGAATGCTTAAATACCTTTGGAAAAGAACGTGCCCCCGACAAGTGAAAATCAACTCTGATTGGTGAACAATTAATGAGTGGGTAGACATATTAATGAGGAGGTGGGCTAAAAGTCTTCAGATCCTATGATTGAGGCACATAGATCAGACCACAATAGGTCTGGACCCAAGTACCACTTAATGACTATATTTTAGGTACTCCTGGCTCAGAGTGAATGTTAATAGTAACTGTTTCTCTTTTGAACAGCAACCCTGAGGGTCTTCCCCTCCCAGTTTGATTTTTTTTTTTTTTAAATTAAAGGGGCCATCTCTTGACTCACTTCTTTAAGAGGCCTATTCACTGAATGGACCTTACTTCACTCAAAATGAGAACCTGAAAAGACCTCAGCCTACAAAGGGCTAGGGTCTCCCATTGCATCTTGGGCCATCTCCAGTCATCCTGATGAATGTATGATGGTCATTGGATGCAGATGACTCTGGAGGAGAAAGTGAGGTGGTGACCTTGCACAGACCTCCCTCAGTGAAATCGAAGTCAACTGCAAGTCATGTCATCGATTCCCTGATGCCATGGCCCTCTTCCAAAAATGAAAGACAAACACAGCAACAACAACAACCTGTGATTAAGAACATGACTTGATCATGAGACTCAGCTACTCCAGCAATCTGAACAAAGGAATCCACCTCTGCCCAGACCACTCTGTTTTTCTCCTTCATAAACTGGGTCACCCTAAATTCTAATGGAGGGTTCATAGTGATGGACTACAGGCTCCTGGAACCCCCTTGAATCTTCCCACTTGGTGAGGCATTTGTCTGAGGTCATAAATCATTATCGGAGCCCCAGATCTCTACTAGTCTTAACCTAGCCTAGCCCTCCATTGTCCAGCTACTTCCCACCCTTGTTCCTATCAAAATATCTATACCCAAATCTGTTACCCTTAAACTAGCCTAGTTCTCCATTGTCGGTCATCTCCAGGTAGCCTTTAGCTATTTCCCACCCTTAATCCCATTCTTGGAGTCTGACCTCAGTAGTTAAGATCCTTCTTAGACTCCTCCTCCAGACCCTTCCCAAATCCCCCCTCTTCTAGACCACCCCTAGATCCCTCCTACAGTCTTTCTGTATATAAGATCCTTCTTGCCTCCATGAAGGTTGCTGAGATTCAATCTAGCACAGACTCAATCAGATCGTTCCAGCTGCTTGTCCACTGCAAGTGACAAATACTTAGGCTCCTTAAGACTCTCCTCATTATGGTGAATCTTTAATAACTTTGCTTTTCTTTGGCTGAGAGAAGGCTTGAGTGAAATTCATTTGGCAAGACCCCATGTATCCGTATTTTGGAGTCCTGAGTTTTTCTAAACCACCCCAAATCTCAACAATAGGACAGGGACTCATTTCTTTGAGGCAAAAACTCTCCGGTACTGGATTCTATTTATACTTCGAACAGAAGTAAGGTCTTCTAGATGGGTGGGGTCAAGCTCAAGATAGAAGAACTCGTACCCTGAGGATTTGAGCAATCTCATCTGTCAGCAAAATCCCTCAGGGACTCACTGAATGACCTGCAAAGGCTAGTACCTGAATATAGAAGTAGAAAGGAAAAACCTCAATCCAAATTTAACAATTATTAATATCACAGAAAAAATAATCTTGTCTCTCATTACATTCTATTAACTGGGGAATGCAGTCAGTGAAAGAGAATGGTTACTAGGAAAGGGTGTCCCTTTCCTTTCCCTGTATAACTGGGAAGTCATAGAGCTGGGGAGTGGAACCATAAGGGAATCAATTGATATATTCCTTTCAGAAGCAATGCTAGTATTGAGATGATCACGATTCCCAGTTTGAGAAATGGAAAGCCATGTGTGTGTTTGTGTTTGTGTGTGTGTGTGCGTGTGTGTGTTAAGTAATTGTGCATATACTGGATTAAAAAGAACATTAATTTTGCCATCTCAGCAGATTTTTTGTTTTGTGTTAGTATTATCTCCTACTGAACTTATGAATTTATGATTAACTCGTTGATTTGTTGGTTTTGTTGTTATGGTTGAATATTGCTTTGGTCCAGATCTGACTCAGGCTGGTCTTGTGGTTCAGATTTGGGATTGGACTGGAATGAGGCATTTATAGAGCTTTTAGCCAGGACATGGAAAGCATATTCAGCAAGGATGCATCAATGATTTATAAGTACAGACTCCCTGACTATGTTGGTTATGCTGGTGCACTGGTCAAAAGCATGTGCCAAGCTTGAGAGAGGAAGTCCTCTCTGGCTTTTCAACTTAGGCCACCAGGAAGCTATGTTAACGTTTTGAGACATACTGTAGTCTTTGGACCAACTTATTCTCAAGGATGGTTCCAATACCCTTTCAGGAAAAAAACTAATTTAGATTCCATGAAATTGATGTCACTTCTAAGACACATGTTCAATTCATTGATATCTTACTTATCTTTTTTCTTCATTCTGGACACTTTCCTACTTGCTACTATGAACATATTCCTTCTCACTCCCTTTTATCTCTTGCTCTTACAACTGAAATCAAACTAACATTACCAGTAAATGAATACCAATGGAATGCACTATTTTTCCACTCATCATCCCTCTAACTTCCCAGACCAAAACAACTCTCCTTGACCACAATTTCCCTTTGTTGGAATAGAAACTCCTTGAAAAGAAAAACTGTCTCATTTTTGTATTTTATTCCAAACCCTTAATCATAGTGTTTGATATATACAAGGAACGTAACACATATTCTTCATTGATTTTTGTAGCTATTTCCCAAAGGACTGTGGCTACATCTAGTACGTTTTGTAATGTTTTCTCAATTGTTATTTTATTTTCTATAATTATTTATTGTGTCTATAATATAATTTGTTCTTTGACTCATTCCATTCATTCTTTAGGATCACATTCATTAGTTATTCTTAATTTAGATCTGAATCCTTTCTTATAATTTTCTTTACTGGTTTTCATTTTTATTGTATATTTCATATTCTTTCCTTTTTATCATTTGCCTATGATTTTTAAAAAAATTCCCTATCACCCACTCAAATTTTTGTAAGGGTTTTAGATAAAGCTGAGAACTATGTATATCCTCATGGTTCTTATTTAGTTGTCACGAAAAACCTATTCTATCTATTTAAAAAAACATTTTCTTTAGATCCTTAATTTCTTTATTGTTTGTTTTTCAGTTCATTTTACATAAGTCTAGAAAGGGCATGTTGTTAATGCCTGGAAACAAAATTATTATTTTATTGTCTAGATTTTCATGTAGTTCAGTTATTTCTTTTAATTACTTAAATTCTATGCTATTTAATTCACATCTATTCACTACTGATATTATTTTATTAACTATCATTCCTTCCAACATAACATAGTTTCCCTGTTTATGTGTGTCTGTTTTTACTATTACCTCGTCAAGTAGCCTTTTTGTGTAAGAGAGGCACAAGGTTTACCCGTTCTATTCAAGGTCTGCCTTTTTTCCCCTCTAAGAATTAAGCTCACTTTTGCAGATTACTGTCTATTTGGTAGAGGCCTTTTTCATTTGCCTATTGATACATTATATTCCATTCTTTTCTTTATTATCCTGTCTTTGCTCTCTTAACAACTCTCAACACTGTCCTTTAAATAACAGTTAAAATTGATATTTTTATAATGTTTCATTTAGCCATTAAGGTCAATACAGTACAGTATAGTACAGTACAATATAGGGCAATAACTCTAGCCACCATAGAGTAGCTTTTAAAATAGGTGTTATACTATATAATTCTGCAAGATTCAGTCTAGATTTTCATGTTTAACGACCAGGTAACACTATCATGATGATATTAAACAGAAAAATCTAGAACTGAGTCTTCCCATGGCTGTCATGCTGGTTGACCCAAACTCTACATGGTTCCGTGCAGGAAATCATTCAAATGCGGCCCTATCTGCATGGTATGAACTCGCTATCTAGAAGGTATGATTGTTATAGGTATAGCCCATCAGAAATAAGCTTTTAAGTCCCAGAGGCTGGAAAACCATGATTCTCCCCTGAGCTTACTATATTTTATGAACCTTAATCCCATGGCCTTGGCATAACAGAGTCAAATACATTTATCATATCAGATATTGATACCTGTCAATTGTTTATTTAATCACCCAGAATTTATTTAACTGAGCAGAATTAGTTCATAAGCTTGCATTAAGCAGCTGCTACATGTCAGACAATGTGCTAAGCCTGGGGATGTGAACAGAAATAAAAAGAAAGTCAGGCTATGCCCTCAAAGAGCTTACAGTCTAATGAGAGAAGACTACACACAAAAGGAAGCTGAAAAGTCAGGGGAATGGGGTCTGGATGAGAAGATACTTGGGGAAGGCTTGAGAATTCAGGAAGACAGTGTAGGTGGTGAGAAATGAGAACACTACTGGGTCTGGGTTGCCTCCTTAAATGGAAGCCTTGGAAAACAGAGCTCTGCTTTCTGGTCAGAAGGTCCAATCAGAGGGGCAGAGGGTACCTATGAGATGAATATGCCAAGGCTGATTTAATCATGCAGGGTAAAGAGGCAAAACAAAGAAAAAGAAAAGCAATGTATAGTATAATGAAAAATATACCACTTGACTGCATGGAATACCCTAGACCTAGGTCTGTTCACTTCACTCTCCTACTCAATAAACACCAGTGGCTCCCTATTGTCTTGAGATCAGATATAAAATGTTCTGCTTAGCCTTCAAAATCCTTCATAGCCTATCCCCCTCCTATCTTTCCAATCTTCTTAGGCTTTAGTTTCCAACAAAGATTTTTAAATTCAATATCACTGGCCATGTCACTATTCCATGAATTCCTCTGGCATTATTTCTGACTGACCCCAGTGCTTTGAATGCTATCCCTCCTCAACTTCAACTACTGGCATGTCTGGCTTCTGTTAAGTCGCCTAAAATCCCACCTATTGCAAGAAGCCTTCCCCAACACCTCTTGATCCCCGTGGCTGCTCTCTGTTATTTCCTATTTATTCTGTACATATATATGTGTGCTTGTTGTCTCCCCCATTAGATTTTAAGTTCTTTTACCTCTTTTATCTCTTTTATCACTGTGCTTAGTACAGTGCCTGGCATACAGTAGGTTCATAACAAATATTGATTGATTGATAGTATTATATACTATATAAGAGGTATGTTATGTATACGTCTTATTTTGTAAGCTCCTTAAAAGTAAGGATTATTTTTTCTTATTTTTATCCCAATCACCTCACATAGTGAATTAACATACCCCCCCTAAAAACTTAATATATGCTTGTTGGATTAGGTTGGAAAGGAGATGAGAAATTCATTCATAATAATAATAGGTGATATTCATATAGTGTTTACTATATGTTAGGCATTCCAAATTATTACCTAATTTTATCTGTAGAATAACCCTGGGAGGTAGGTACTATTATTATCATCCTCCTTTTTACAGATGAGAAAATTGAGGTAAACCCAAGTTAGGTGACTTGCCTAGGGTCATACAGCTAATAAGTGTCTGAGACCAAATTTGAACTGAGGTCTTCCTAATTCTAGGCCTGGCGCTGTATCCACTGAAGCACCTCGATGTCTTTTTCTTCACATGAAGATCTAAATGACTTGATAATATGTTACCATTTCTTAGGGTGAGAATTTTAAACATGAGAGTGAGAATGCAACAAAGGAATATCTAACCGTGGAATTTCATGCATGACTAAACAGATGGGAGACCAAGACCTCAGTGTAGGGACAAGCTGCTTATTCTACCTATGTAATATTTTGTTTCTTATGATTCCTGGGGACTAAAGAATATTCTTATGAAACAAATAAACTCATTTGCCAATGCCAATGATTTATGTCAATAAAATATAGATAGACACAATACTTCTTGTATAACCTGGGACAAATGAACAACTTTAGCAAAGTTTCAGGATACAGAATAAACCTACATACATCATCAGCATTTCTATATATTACTAACAAACCCCAGTAGCATGAGATAGAAAGAGAAATTCCATTTGAAATAAGTGCAGACTGGGGCAACTAGGTGGCACAGCGAATAGAGCACTGGCCCTGGAGTTAAGAGGACCTGAGTTCAAATTTGACCTCAGACACTTAACACTTACTAGCCGTGTGACCTTGGGCAAGTCACTTAACCCAAATTGCCCCGCCTTCCCCCTTCCAAAAAAAAAAAAAAGAAAGAAAGAAGTACAGACAATTTAAAACATTTGGGAATCTACCTGCCAAGACAAACCCAGGAATTATATGAACACAATTACAAAACACTTTTCACACAAATAAAGTCAGATCTAAATAATTGGGAAAAATATCAGTTGCTCATGGGTAGGTCAAGTGAATATAATAAAAATGACAATTTTCCCTAAATTAACTCACTTATTCGATGTCATACCAATCAAACCACCAAAAATTATTTTATAGAGCTAGAAAAAAATAACCAAATTCATCTGGAAGAACAAAAGGTCAAGAACATCAAAGGAAGTAAGGCAACAAAACGCAAAGGAATGAGGTCTAGCCACCCCAGATCTAAAACTGTATCATAAAGCACCGAATATCAAAACTATTTGTTACTGGTTAAGAGATAAAGCTGTAGACCAGTGGGGTAAATTAGTTACACAAGACACAGTGGTAAACGACTAGAGTGATCTACTGTTCGATAAACCCGAAGACTACAGCTTCTGGGATAAGATCTCACCATTTGAAAAAAAATGCTGGGAAAACTGGAAAATAGTATGGCAGAAAGTAGGCAGAGACCAACATCTTACACCATATACCAAGATAAGGTCAAGATGAGTCTGTGACTTAGACATAAAGGGAGATCACATAAGCCAAGCAGGAGAGCAAGGAACAGTTTACCCGTTAGATCAATACAGAAGGGAAGAATTTATGACAAAACAAGAGAGAGAGCACATTATGAAGTGCAAAATGGATAGTTTTGATTATAGTAAATTAAAAAGGTTTTGTATAAGCAAAGCCAATGCAACCAAGATCAGAAGGTAAGCAGAAAGCTGGGAAACCATTTTTATTGCCCATGTTTCTGATAAAAGCCTCATTCTAAAAGACACAGAGAATTGAGTCTAATTTATAAGAATACAAATCATTCCCCAATAGATAAAAAGTCAAAGGATATGAACAGGCAGTTTTCAGATAAAGAAATGAAAGCTATCTGAAGTCATAAAAAAAAAATGGGGAAGCTAGGTGGTGCAGTGAAGAGAGCACCAAGTCAGGAGGACCTGAGTTCAAATCCAACCTGAGACACTTAACACTTACCAGCTGTGTGACCTTGGGCAAGTCACTTAACTGCTATTACACTCCCCTTCCCCCTCCAAAAAGAACAAAAAATAAAGTCATAAACATGCTCTAAATCACTATTGATTAGAGAAATGCAAATTAAAACAACTCTGAGGTACCATCTACACCTATCAGATTGGCTAATATGACAGAAAAGGCAAATTTTAAATGTTGGAGTACATGTTGGAAAAGTAGAACACTAATGCATTGTTGGTGAAGTTGTGACGTGATCTAACCGTTCTGGAAAGCAATTTGGAACTATGCTCAGAGGGCAAGCAAACTGTGCATACCCTTTGAGCCAGCAATATCACTACTAGTTCTGTATCCTAAAGAGATCATAAAAAATGGAAAAGGTCCCTCATGTACAAAAATATTTATAGCAGCTCTTTTTTTGTGATGATAAAGAATTGGAAATTGAGGGGATACCCACCAATTGGAGAATGGCTGAACAAGTTATGGTCTATGAATGTAATGGAATACTATTGTGCTATGAGAAATAATAAGCAGGCTGATTTCAGAAAAACCTGGAAAGACTTACATGAACTGATGCTAAGTGAAGTGACTAGAGCCAGGAGAACATTGCACACAGTAATAGCTACATTGTGCTGTGCAATGATCAACTTTGATAGCCTTGGCTCTTCTCAACCATACAATGATCTAAGAAAATTCCAAAAGACTTATGATGGAAAATGCTATCTACAATCCAGAGAAAGAAATATGGAATCTGAATGCAGATCAAAGCAGACTATTTCCACATTTTTTTTTCTTTCTTGTGGTTTTTCCCTTTTGTTCTGATTCTTCTTTCACAACATGACTAATGTGGAAATATATTTAAAGTGATTGTACATGTGTAATCTTAAAAAAAATAACCTGGGACAAATTGCTCATCGTGGGAAGGGTGCTCAAACTGAAGGCAGTGGTGATTGTTCAGTCACTGTCAACTCTTTGTGACCTCATTTGGGGTTTTCTTAGCAAAGATACTGGAGTCCTCTGACTCATTTTACAGGTGAGGAAACTGAGGCAAAGAGGGTTAAGTCAATTGCCTGGGGTCACACAGCTAGTAAGAGTCTGAGGCCAGATTTGAGCTAAGAAAGATGAATCTTTTCTGAATCCAGGCCTGGCACTCTACCCATTCGGGAACCTAGTTGCTCCTGAAGACAGTCAACTTGAGTTCAAATCTTACTAGTTTTGAGTACGTCCCTTTCCTTTTCTGGGCCTCAGTTTCCTCCTCAGTACAATAAGGGGCCTGCAACAACTGATCTCTAAGGTCTTTTCTAGTTCTGGATCCAATAAATCCACCAAGCAAAGTTGTCATTTGGGAACATTTTAAAAATAACCAAAGTACACTAACAGTCGCAGCCCTGCTGATTCTCTCTGTGACACTCCAGCTGCTCACTAGTCACTCTCAGGCAGCTTGAAGGTGGAAAGTTTTGCATTCTCATCAATAAGGGTGACTTGAGGAGATAATCCAGACCCAAGACTCCTCCTGTGCCATGGATCTACACTTCTTCTTCTGAAAGAGCAAAAGGCACGGTTACTCCCAGGAGGGTCGAGTGTATCTAGAATTACCAGGGACAATCCAGTCATCCAAATGAAATGAAATGGAAAGAGCCCTATACACCCATGTGAGGTTGGTGCTGCCATGGAATGAGTCGTGTAAAGGAGGGAGAAAAACGATGCCTCATCTTACACTCATTTTGTGTTGAGAAAATGAAGTTTTATGAATAAGCTAATTTTCTCTCTCAGTATACAGCCAGTGCCATGGATTGATGTCCTCATTTAGCTTTCTTTTCGATTTAAACTCAAGATGCAAGCTATATATTATTTAGTCTGATTTCCCAGATTTAAGTGGGTAGGAATGGAGATGTTCTATTTTGCCTTGACACAAAGCTTGGGCTTCCTCCTCTGCTCTCAAGCAGACAGTTTTGGATTTTGGTTAGGAAAACAAACACTCTGTGATGGACGACGTTAATAAATAAGTATTATACTTTCACTGCAAGTACGGTCCCTCTTCATCTTTATCTTCTTGTTTAAATCCTAGGGGGTCTTATATTGCTCTTTATGGAGATCAAGAAGATTAAGCAAAATTAGCTTGCAACCACATAATGGGCTTCACTTTCCTGGCATGTCTCTCTCGACTCTGCACGGGGTGACTCCCTCTGATGTCAATAGGAGATTCACAGATGGAGGAAATATTATGCTCTGGGAGAGCAGAGCACATATGATTTTGGATTTCTCTTTAGTTCATTTTTAATCAGTGTATCTGCTAAAAGTTTGAAAAAAAAACAACCCTGAAAATTACAGCTACTAAAATGGACCTGAAGCTTTCATTCAAGCCTTCTCTTGACCCCAAATTGACCTGCCCCCCCATCTCAATCAACTAAGAAGCAGCTATTAAGTGCCAACTGTGTGCCAGGAGCTACTCTAAGCTCTGGAGATACAAAGGCAAAAATCAAATAGTCTTTAACCTCAAGAAGTTTGCTTTCTATCAGAAAAGTCTATAGATGAAAATAGAAATACATTCCAAATATTTTTCTGTTTTGGAGAAGGGAAAGGGGAACCTGTGATTTCAGGGGCAATGGGGCCTCCCCATAGGGGAAACACCTTCTACCCAGTGCAGATCTGCCCAGCAACTTAGTCTTAACGACTTTCCTAGGGCACTGAGAAATTGGGAGGCTTGCCAAGGCCACATATCCAGTATGTGACAGTGCCAAGACTTAACTGTGTCTTCCTTGGCTCTGAGGCTGGCTCTCTATGCACTCGAAGTCGCCTTCTCTCATGTTCCCAATATGTACAAAATAAACAAAATGATTTTTTTTTTTTTGTGAAGCACTAGCTACTAGTAATCTCCTAGGAAGAGGCTTTTGTCCTGTAGCTAAGAATTCAAAATAATAGCCTCCTAATGCTGATGGGAACTAGAAGAGGTCACATACTCTTAAATCAAAGCAGACAACAAAATCTATCTTGTGTTTGAAGGACTTTAGATCGTTGCCAGAAGAGGGTAGGGTTTTGTCCAAATGGTGTGATTGGAGGGGTACAGAAAGCCACACCCCTTGGCCTCATACAGTCAATTCAATGTAATAAACACACATTATGAACCTATTTGTATATAGATACTTTTAAATTCTAGAGACAGAGGTGCAAGATAACATGACCTCATAAATATCTTGCTCCCAGACCTGCAATAATGCCTGGAATTCCCACAACTGGTCTTTATTCCTTAAGTATCCTTTAAGGAATGGATGCATTTTCTAGCAGGTTACATTATTGCATTTCCTGGGAAAGAGTTAAAACATTAACTAATTAATTAGATATATCAACACAGATTATCGTTTTTCAATTAGTGGAAAATCCATCAAACTGAGAAAGAAAGAGAGAGAGAGAGAGAGAGAGACAGAGACAGAGAGAGGGAGACAGAGACAGAGAGACAGATACAGAGAGACAGAGAGACAGTGACAGAGAGATATTACTAGAACAGGCACTAGGACAGAAAAGCTTTGAAGAGGCGTTAGCATTATACCAAAGAGGATTTGTCCTAGACCATGAGTTCAAATCCTAACTCAGCTACTACTACTTGTGGGACTTTGGCTAAGTTTGGGTATCTGGACCTCAGCTTCCTCATTTGTCAAATGAAGGTGTTGGAGCATCTGATTTTGAAAGTATGATCCTCCAGTGAGGAGGGGGAGGTACTAGCATCAGTGTTTCATCAGGGTGCTATCCAGGTATCCCCACTACCTATCAGGGGGCAGCAAAAAACTTTGGATTTGGAAAGAGCACCAAAATGGTGCCTATTAGGAGTGGTGTCCAGAAGAGGAATGGAAGAGCTCTAAACACACACACACACACACACACACACACACACACACACACACACACACACACACACAGACTACTCCACAACTACCTTTCCCTCAGTTTGTTCCTGATCCACAGAAGGAGATATTGTGAACTCTCTCAGTAAAACAAGTTTGTTTTTTTTTTGGCTTAGTGTGGATAATGAATCTCCTGAAACGGCTGCATTATTCAAACTCACACAGCTGGAACCAATGACCATATTTTATATAATTATAACTTCGAATAGTGCAAATTGGTAACCAACTGTATTGCTTGTGCACCTACTTTCACCATTACAGTTATAGTTCAATTAAGTCTCCTCATGTTACAGTTTAAGTAGATCTTTTCAGTCCATTATCTATGGCAATAGTCATTGTTTAATACTGTTTCATGGACTTGAAGATAATAATTTCTCCCTTTAGCTCTAACTTCTCCAGGCTAAGTGACTATGTTTGCTTCAGTGTTTTCTCCTAAACCCTGATTTTCAAATATTTAATGCAGCCACGAAAATAGACACTCTCCTATACCCTAAAATAAATCATGGTGGGCTTAATTAGCATGAGGAAGTTGGAATAATGAGAACCAGGTTGTAGGCTTAGCAGGAATATACACGACCTCTGCTTTCTATTCCTTTTTCCTTTGGTTTTTATGGAAATCTGTGTTTTGATGGAACTCTGAGTGACATTGCTGCTGGCACATGCTTTCCTTTCTCTTACTCTACTGAATTGGGCAGTAACAGGGAAGAGATAAAGATGTCAAATAGGGAGAATGGTGGCATTTAGTCTTAGTGCCTAAGTAGGGTTTCTTATCTGTCTTTGGCCCTCTGAATCACAGAATAGAACCAAGATCTCTCGGGATCACCCCGAACTTAAATTGTTACTCTTTGGTTTGGCTGGAGTTGGTCTGGCCTTCAGAGATGAGGAATTGGCAGTATGAAATTCAGACCAATGTATTTTTTCCATGCTATTCCATCTAAAAGAGAAGGGAATGGAATAAGGATTTTAATTTAGATACCCATAGATCTAGAAAAAAGATTTATCTACTACTTTGCCAAAACTAGACTAAGGAATAAGATTAGGGGGAAAAATCTATGGAGCGACCAGAACCAGTAATAGAAAGAATAAAAAATGCCAGGGTTCTCTGGAGGTATCTTCATAGGAATAAGAGCTCTGTATGAAGCCACTGCCCTATTTAAAATTTTATTTTATGTACATCTTAGCACTGCAACAAACTTAGCACCATTCTACTGTATTATTATTGTAATTATGACAGTCATATTTGCAGAGTTCTGATGCAAATGTATTTTTTTTACTCTGCATGTACCAGCTGCCTTCACCAAGAGAAGAAATGACCTCTTTCTTTCAAAAACTATTTATTACACTTGTAAGACCTACATATTTCATTTTCATATGTGCTCTGTTGGTCCATGGAAAATTCCAGCTTTAGGCCGACTCCTTTCAGTGGAGATAAATGCCAATAATGTATGAAATGGACTTTATCACCAATATGAAATATAAAGCTAATACAAGACAAATAGTAACCCCAACATTACTGAAATACTGAGTATTTTTTTAAAGCACTTGTTTCTGTTAGTTTTAATGGTTTAGGAACTTCACTAAGAATGTGATAACCAGGTGGTTTAGTAGATAGAACACAAAACCTAGAATCGGTAAGACAAGAGTTCAGATCCTACTTCAGACACTTATTAACTGTGTGACCCTTGATTTGTCACTTCTCTGTGTCTTAATTTCCCATAATGCCAATAATCATTGCACCCACCTTCCAGGGTTGTTGTGAGGATCAACTGAATTTATGTATGCAAAGGGATTCACAAACCTAAAACTGGCATCCAAAAGCTAGCTGTTAAACAAAAACTCAAAGTGGCTCATATGGGGAATAGATCAAAGTCCTCAGGTTCAATCCCTTGTATTTAGGTGTATTAGTGTCTGTATTACCTTTTCCTAAGGAATTCTAGAGACTGAAATGCTTAATCCTCTCAGCATCCTCCACCAATATTTTCAGAGGCCGGTATAAAGATATAGAGAAAAGATCACTGGGTTTCTTGTGGGAAAATTTGGGTCCCAAGTCTGACCCTTACTTATTGTGTGACCTTGGAAAATTACAAACCTGTCTAAATAGACATTTGTCAAAATAACGTAAACATGACTTCCTTCCATTGTTGTAAGAATCAAATGAGAAAATGTGTGTGAAATACCATGACGGTAAAACAAAGTATAGAAATCTGATCTGTTATGACAATTTCTCGCTCAGAGAATTAAAAGTTCTTGCCTAGCTATAATCACTCTATTTCTTTTTCTTTCCTCTTTAGAATTAGCCAGTGATAGCTATTGAACAACCCGGCACGTATCTGAAGAGAGAAATAAAGCCATCTCCTCAAATTTTAGGTAATCTAGAAAAAAATCATCCCTTTTTGACCCACTGGAAAATTATTTCAGAGATCCATGAAACTTAAGTAAAACCACCCACTTTCCACTGAAATATTCAGATTTATGTCAAAATATAGATAATTACATGCAAATTAAATATTTAGACATTTAGATATAATCTGCTAGATCAGGGACAATTTACCTAAGTTTTAGCTCTATATTTGAGGAAAATGGCTTATGTTATTTTTAGGAAAAGATACATGATGTAGGCTAAATGATACTATGCTTCTTTGGATTTGGAACTGGTCAGACCCACATAACTAGTAAGTAATTCACTTTCAATGGTTCAATAGCTCAATGTAATCTTGGATGGATTTCTCCAGTGGAGTGCTTCAGGGATGCCTGTATATGTCCCTATGCTATTTAGCAGTTTTATTTGTAATTTGGACAAAGGCATAAATGGCAAGCTTGCTGAACATATAGATGACAATGCTGGGATGATAAAAAAAAATTGAATTGCAGAATTAGAAATTTAAAAAAAGATTTTTGATAATTTAGGACATTGACCTGGGTAATAATATGTAGTTTAATAGGGATAAACGTGATGTTTTACACTTAGATTAAAAAGGTTTAGTTTCTGAAAAGTTCAAAATCAAGGCGTGGCTAGCTAGCAGATCATTTGAAATGCATCTGGGGGTGGGGGTTATTAGATTGTAAGGGAAATGCTTGAATAGTGTGGTATGGTAGCAAAGAAAGTTAATGTGATCTGAAACTGCATTAAAAAAGGAATGTGCTGGTAAGTGTTCGGTAAGCAGGGTCTCAAGGGGAAACACACACACACACACACACACACACTAAAATGAAGATGAATCTCAAGTAAATGTCATATAAGTGTCTAAAAGAATTGGATATGAATGTACATGAGAAGAGATATTTAGGGAAGGCATGATAGCTGCCTTCAAATGTTTGAAGGACAGTCATCTGCAACAGAGATTAGACATTATCTGGTAAACTACAGGGGACAATACTTGGCAGCGATGGATGGAAGATGAAAACAGATTAAATTTAGGTTTGAGGTAAGAAAAAAACTCTTTAACAGTTAAAGGTTTTCAAAAGCCCTTCTGTTATTTCCTTCTTCTTGCTTTTGTTAAAACTATGTCATCAAATTGAAAAGTCGGAAAATATCAGTGGCTGTCTAACCTAATCCATGACTGAAAAAAAGAAATACCCCTCCAACACACCCTACAAAAGACCACCAATGAAAGGAAGCCATCATCTTTCTCACCTCCAGAGGTAATATTTATGAGGTTTAATTTGCTTCTTTGCATTAATATCTTTATTTCATCATGTTGCTTCCCCATATTCTGAGCATTCATTGTTAGATATCAGAGATATCTAATTTTTATTATTATTAAGTTTAGATTTGAAGTAAGATTGTGATGTGATTTTTTTTTTTTATTAATGCCTTCTCATACGATCTCCTAAGAATGACTGGTCTTGCTTACTGATATCTGCCTATCCATATTGTAACTATTGTTTTCTGTACTGTCTACCTTGAAATATTCCCTTGCAGCAAGATGCCATGCATGTGTAGGTGATTAGGGCAATGGCAAATAGAAACAGTTTCCTTCTAGGAAAGAGAGTTCTCTGGACGTTCCAATAATTTGCTTTCTAATTTCTTTTGTAAATCTCCCTGGCTTGAAACCTCCACTCTATTCTTCACCTTCCCATTTCTGTAAGGGCTCGTGGATGTTTTGATTCTAAATCTTTCTGGTTCCCAACTTTGCCCAGTGTTTGGTTTATATTCTTTCTTGAATCCCATTCTGGAGCACACCCTCTTTTTCTAGGAGGGGTTTTTCTCTCCACCTTAGTGAATTCTTTAATCACCAGCACATCAGTCCCTCGAGGAGTATATGACATAGATGAGAACACCATTTTTCCTCCCTCTCCATTTTCAGTTTATAGTCCTATTGATCAGATTCACACATGTCTGAGCAGATTTAATTTTACGGGTCCTCTTGAGAAGCATGCTATCCTTGACAAAAGCCCATTATTCCTACATTTTAAACACTGGCCCAGCAATACAAGTTTCCTTCTCAGACATAGTTTTCTTAAATCACTTATTTTCCCAAACCTACTCTTCTCAGGCTTCTACCTTCAATCAGGAGTAGTGAAGAAAATACTACCTATGTCTCTAGGGTATTCAGTTACTGTCCCATCACTTCACAATTCCTTGCAACATTTTCTCCTTTCCTTATGGAAGTATAATGTTTCCTTGAAAATTATGTCCTCAATTTGTAAAGTTATTTCTGATGACTTTGTATATTTGTACTGAACCAAAATTATCTGTGAAAGAATAATGAACTTGTAAGTGATCTTTTTGAGCAAAATTCCAAAGGTTCTCTGGCTGAGGAGGAAAATAAGTAACACCCCCAAATCCCTAGAATGGTGCTGATGGCATGCCTTAGATTAAATTCGTTCATGATGGTGCTTTGACAATGTTGGGAGGAAAACTAAAGAACCAAGTTCTTCTCTGGAAGATATCACTTCAATCTTAGGCTTTTCAAGCAACTGTGGTTTGGGTTAGCATAGATGTACAGCTCTTTCTCCATAGTGAATATTAAGCAGTTTTTTGGGCTGTATTATTTGGGCTGTCGTTGTTTAATCATTTTCCAGTTGTTTCTGACTCTTTGTGACCTCTTTTGGAGTTTTCTTGGCAAAGATACTGGCAAGGTTTGCCATTTCTTTCTTTTTTTGAAAAAAAATATTTTTAGTTTTTAATGTGCATTTCCATAAGATTTTGAGTTTTGAATTTTCTTCCCCTCTGTCTCCTCCCTCTTCCCCAAGGGGGCATGCAATCTGATACAGGCTCTATTTATGCATTCATATTAATCCTATTTTCACATTAGTCATGATGTAAAGAAGAATCAGAACTAATGGGAGAAACCATGAGAAAGAAGAAACAAGACAACAAAAGAAGACAGCAAATAGTATGTTTCCATCTGCATCCAGAATCCAAAGTTCTTTGTCTGCATGTGGATGGCATTTTTCATCATGAATCTGTTGGAGGCATCTTAGATCCTTGTATTGCTGAGAAGAGCTAAGTCTATCAAAGTTAGTCATTGTTCAATGTGACTGTTACTGTGTACAGTGTTCTCTTGGTTCTGCTCATTTCAGTCAGCATCTGTTCATATAAGTATTTCCAGGTTTTTCTGAAGTTTGCTTACTTATTTATTAAAGCACAATAATATTCTATTATATTCATAAATCACAACTTTTAAATTCCTTTTTGTTTTTGCCTTTTTTTTGGAGGGCAGGGCAATTGGGGTTAAGTGACTTGCCCAAGGTCACATGGCTAGTAAGTGTTGTGTTAAGTGTCTGAGGCTGGATTTGAACCCAGGGCCTCTTGACTCCAAGGCCAGTGCTCTACTCACTGCACCACCTAGCCACCCAAAACTTTTAAATTCTCTATTTTAAATCTAAATTAAAATTTTAAGTTGCCCCAGTCACTCCCCAATTTACCACAACAAAGAGAGCTGTTATAAATATTTTTGTACATGAGGGTCCTTTTCCTGTTCTTATGATCTCTTGGGATATAGACCTAGAAATGGTATCGCTGGGTCACAGTTTTAAAGCCTTTTGGGCATGATTCCAAATTGCTCTCCAGAATGATTGGATCAGTTCACAACTCCACCAACAATGCATTAGTGTTCCAATTTTCCCACATCTTCTCCAGCATTTATCATTTTCCTGTTCTGTCATGTTAGCC
Source organism: Pseudochirops corinnae (assembly GCA_028646515.1). Lineage (NCBI taxonomy): Eukaryota > Metazoa > Chordata > Mammalia > Diprotodontia > Pseudocheiridae > Pseudochirops > Pseudochirops corinnae. The sequence goes on along the minus strand of CM053587.1, from coordinate 20,661,529 downwards.
CATCTGAGTCATATCTTTCTCCAGCTCACTTTTACAAATGAGGAAAATATAAAGTAAATAGAGTTAAATGACTTGACCAGGGTCATACAATTAGTATCTGAGGCTGGATTTGAACTCAGGTCTTCTGACTCCAGGTCCAGCGCTCTATCCACTCCGCCTCTTAGCTGTCATGGGATAGACTTTCCTTTTTAACTTTTTTGTTCACAAATACCTTACAGCAATGGACGCTAAGTGGCTCCCAAATGGTGTTTTATTCAAAAGCAATATTTGAGATATAACTCTCATACTCCTTAAAAAGGCACCTAATCAACAACTGATACTCACGTACAGGGCACTCCTCCTTTTCTCCAGAGGAGTGACATTCACAATGATAGCAGTTTGGACAGTATTGTTATGCTGCTGCATTAGTTTGGAATTCTAGTGGCAGAAAGGGTGCTATGGGAAGGAACCCATTTATGTGGTTTCTCCTGCTGAGCCAGGTTGGTTAGCTCAAACATAAGGACAAACTGGTGTATTTTTAGGCTTATTCTTCTTTAGAGAAAAGATGGGGTGAAGTGATACGTGGGAGACAGCAGCAACACAGTTGTCAGGTTGAGACACAGGGGATGCCCTGTAGCCAAAATGGCCTGCTTGTCGAGAAGGGTATAATTTGCCTTGTACAATGTGAACTACATGTTATTAAAGATGCAGCGTAATGTTCTTTTCCAAGAAGGTTGTCTCTGGTGTTTTTATTGTCCAGGGAAATGTGGCACCAGAAACAATCGTATTTCCTGCAATTTTCTTTGAAAGGGGGTAAACTTTCTTGGAGTTTCCTCTCCCTTCCATTAGAGTTGATAATGAGAAATTGTGAGGATTATTAAACACTCTTAGCTTTCAGTACAAACTTATTTAGCACAGATGTTTCTATAATTGCAGTACACTGGGAAAATTCACAGTGTTCAATGGCCCAAGACTCATTATTACTTATTACTTCTACCTGTGTATTGTGGTGCTAGCAAGTTGGGCTGAAATGTTTAATGTAGCAGGGAGTTGTCGTTGTAGATGCCCATTACTTTTCAAAGGCTACTGAAAAAAAAAAAGGAGTTAATGGATGTTCTTTTCCAATCCCTTATTACTTACTATTATTCTTTCAGTTGTTCTCATACTTTGGCACTTTTCATGAAAAGACCATAATCTTTCAGGAAGAATAGGCCACCCAAAACAGAACCATTTTGGATTCTAGCCAATGGCTTCCTATCCAATGCCCATGAGAAATGCATCGAGTCCTTGGGGACTTTTTAAATCCCACAGCATTGCTGACACTTGCATTTTATTGGGGATAAGAAACAGAAAGTGAAAGAGTATATCAGGCTGTCTGTGACATCTCCTTAAGCTACATCTCTCTCCCATGAGCAACACTGTTCACACTTATAATGAGGGCTTAGAAAGTATGGCATAGGGCCATAGGAGATATCGTGAGAAATATTTGCAAAAATCCATTCAGAAAAGGGGGAAATTTCCTCGGCTTCTTAATCTCAGTGCCTTATTGTGATAATGAGAAGGAAAGAACCCCAATAGCATGTTTTATTTCTTTTTTGGGGGGATTTTTGTTTTATTGAATCCATTTATGAATTGCCTCAGTTATAAAACATCCAAAGGCTATATTATCCCCAAATCATGGTGCCCAATGGGTCTTATTGCTGAAAGATTTTATTTTTTGGTGGCTAGGTTAGATGTGGTGAGTTGAAGGAAGCTCTTTTCTCTCTGTACCAGGAGAACCCAGTCCCAACACTACAGGAGACAGTGTAGGAGGGTGAAGAAATCACTGGCTCTAGAGACAGAGGACCTGTGTCCTTATGCTTCTGATTCTTAGGCAAGTTACTTAGCTTTGCCAACTATCAGCTTCTTTACTTTTGACATGAGATGATTGAACTGGATGACTTCTCAGGTACCCTCACCATGAGGAGATCTTAACCTGGGATCTTTGATTTTTGTATTTAATAATTTGATTATATTTCAATTTATTTGGTTTCCCTTGTAATCCTATTTATTTTATCTTAATAATTTAAAATCATTATTCTCAAAAATGATCTATGGACTTCACCAGACATACAAAAGTGTCCATGATACCCCACCAAAGGGTGAAGAACTCTTATTCTAGATCTTTTATGATCTTATTCTTAATTCATATTCTTCATCTTATTTGAACTCTTCCGACTTCAGACAGTTACTAACTGTGTGACCCCAGGCAAGTCACTTAACACTGTTTACCTCAGTTTCTTCATCTGTAAAATGAGCTGGACAAGAAAAGAGCAAACTATTCTGATATCTCTTCCAAGAAAACCCCAAAATGGGGTCACAAAAAGTTGGATATGACTAAAACAAACTAACAACAGCAACAAGAACAAAATCTTAGTCCAAAAGACAAAGAAGAGAGGAAAAGGGGCACCTTTTATTCAAACTCACCTACTAGGAACAAGTGAATTTAGTTTCAACTACAGAAATATTATAAATCAAATTTAGAGATTATGATTTAAATTTACCATACCTAGAATTTTTTGTTAATGATTGGACACTTGCTTTTCAAGTGTGCTTGCTTTTCATAAAAATAATCTTGAGGCCAGAATTTAATAGGAAGAGGAAAGCAGGCTATATTGCCTTTGGGAGATGTGCTTTGAGAAACCCCAAGCTTTCCCCTAAAAAAAAAAAAAAAAAAGAGCCATCTTTGGAACACCAGTATTCTTTTGCCGATGCTTCCTGGCATTGAACATGGAACATTATTGTCTCTGAAGAAGTCTCAGATTACTTAAGAGAAATGAAGTGGTGGGTTTCAGTAGGCTGCAATATATTACTGGTGAAGTACTGAGTGGAAATGGCAGAAACAGTGTCATCAAAGAAATATCTACCCTGAAAAGGAAATGGGCAGCCAGTCGGCATGCGCCAGGATTAGCCAACAGACAGCCCGCCTGCTCCATTTCTATGCAAAATTTCCACAGGTCTATAAGAAGGCTCAGAGCTTGCTGGATGGATTCTATGTAAAGGATTTACTGGAAGACAGACAACACAGGACAGCAGGAGAAGGGGGAGATAAGCTGCCATCTCTAGCATTGTAAGGAGTTACCTGTATGAAGATCTGATAGATCAAAATCTCAAAGAAGCATGGATGGTCTTTCTCCAGCCACGGAAAACTTGAGGATTGTGAATTGAAATGCATTTCCTCAGAAGGCATTGAATTTGGTGTTCCTGGAAGTCTTTTTTAAAAATTTATTTTGTTAAATGTTTCCCAATTACATGTAAAAAATTTAACAATCGTTAAAAAAAAAAAGTTGAGTTCCAAATTCTCTACTTCCCTTCTACCCTTCTTCCCTCCTTGAGAAAACAAAACACTTTGATTTCAATTGTACTTGTTAAGTCATGCAACTTGGAAGCCTTTAGGCAAGCATGAGGGAGATGGGTTTGATGGCCCTCATCACCCCACACCTGGGCTGTGGCAATAACCTGCTGATTGCTCTTCCTGCCTCAAGTCTCTCCCCATTTCAAGTTAACTTCCATTCAGCTGTCAAATTGTTCTCCCTAAAATACAGGTATAACCACGGCATACCCCTTTCCCTCTATTCAATAAGTTCTAATTACTCCCTGTCAACTCCAGGATCAAATATAAAATCCTGCTTGGTTTTTATAGCATTTATAGCCTGGACCTTTTCTTACCTTTCAAATCTTCTTACCTTTTACTCCTTTATATGTTCCCTCTGATCCTTGACACTGGGTCTTCTTACTGTGTCTCCTGGAATTCTCTCCTTCTTCAGTTTGGACTCCTGGCTTCTATGGCTTCCTTCAAGTCCTAGCTAAAATTCTACCTTCTTCAGGAAACCTTTCCTGATCACCCTTAATGCTAATGTCTTTCCTTTTTTGGTCATCTTCCATTTCTTTGATATATCTTATGTTTATACATAGTTATTTCCATGTTGTCCCCTCTGCAAGACTGTGAATTCCTTGTGAGGAGGAATTGTGTTTTTTTTTTTTTCCATTTCTTGGTTTCCCCAGCATTTAGCATGACTGGCATATAGTAGGTGCTTATAAATACTTTTTGACTTGACTTCCAGCTCTAGACCTATGATCCTATGAAATAGAAAATATTCATCACATATGTTTAATAAGGGATCTTTATTCAGGCATATTTTTGACTAGGTAGTCTTTGAGGTTTTTTCCAACTCAGGAATTCTGTAAATTAGGAATATTAATATGTAGTTCTTATCAATTAGACATATACTCAGTCTTTGCCTAAACATATGATTGACAGTTTCAAAAGATAAAAAGTAATTAGTTACTCAGCTGATTTTTTGTCTAAATCATTCTGATTAGTTAAATGTACAACATTCAACTCACTAGTTGATGAAGTCCCACTCCAGCTATTACTAAAAGGCTATTTTCCACCTAAATAACCGAATAATTGATCTAAAGCCAGAAGTTATTTAGTATTTACAACTGCCCTTAGATCAATTACATGTAAACAACGGTTCTATGAACCCCGTTTTTCTAGGCCTGGATGTGGAAAAATCTGAAACCTAAAGCAGTGTCTAATGCTGAACTGAATTTTTCTAGGGAACAGAAAGAAGTAAGCAAATTTTGTTTCTCACAGGGCAGCTGAGTGTGGCAGTGGATGGAAAGCTGGGCCTGGAGTCAGGAAGACTCATCTTGTGGAGTTCAAATCTGACCTCAAACACTGAGTAGCTCTGTGACCCTGTGTAAGTCGCTTAACCCTATTTGCCTTAGTTTCCTCATCTGTAAAAAGAGCTGGAGAAGGAAATGGTGAACCACTCCAGTATCTTTTCCAAGAAAACTCCAAATGGGGTCACAAAGAGTTGGACATGACTGAAAAGACTGTACGACAGAAACACAATGTTCCTCTGACTTCAAACAGCAGATACTAGTTAAGTATATATGAAGAGAAAAAGATTCCTTTCCACTCCCCTCTGGACCAACTCCCCACTCCCTTCAGGTGCCTGGCTAGATGATGCAGTATCAGACTTGGAATCAGGAATATCTGAGTTCAACTTCTGCCTCAAATGCTGTGTGACCCTGGGCAAGTCACTCAACCTCTTTAGACTATAGCTTCATGAAGAAATGTAGATTTATAGCTGGAAGTGACCTTAGAGCTCCTTATTCTCCAGTCCCTATGAGGGAGCTCTAACCAACTAGGACCTTTAAGGTCTCTTCCAGCTTTAAATTTATGATCCTAATGGAATAACTAGAAGTCTGAGAAGTCAAATGCCTGAGAAATTTGGGGGAAGCATTGATGACTAAGGGAGAAAGGAACAATTTTAACTCCAAAGATGGCTTTGAAAATGAATGCAAATGTGTAGCAAATCTGCTTTCTCTTTCAGAAAACCCACTAGACTTGGAACAATGGTGCAACATACTTAAGAAGGCTTAAATATTTCATACACATGTAATGTCAGTACTGAGCAGATGTTCCATTAATTAAAGGGTCTTGCTAACTCCTACAAGTTGCACTTTTTTTATTGTGGGGAAAAAAAATATCTCAAGGTTAAAGTACTTATGGAAAGCTTCTCGTTAGCATTAAAACTTTTTTATATCAGCAGGCTTTTCTAGTGAGATCTAAAACACCTAATCAACTTGATCATGAAAACAAGCTGGTGTGAGACCTGAAATAGCATCTACATTACTTCCTATTTTCAGTTTCAATTGGGACTCAGAATCATAAAGGTTTATAGAAGTGGAAACTAATTAAAAGTTAACTAAACTTCACTGGATATCACTGTGGCATCACTCTGACTGAATGCTGCAGGGTCAGATTGTTGAAGCTGCAAGGTGGGAGGGGGTTGGATTCAGGCTTATTTGAATATGTTCACCCCTTTCTCATTTGGGCTTGCTTTTTCCAGGCTCTAAATCAAATTCTTCTATAGGATGGAAAATAAGTGACAGAGTAAAATCTAAAGCCAGCGACACCTGCACAAAATATGCCAGCCTCAGATGGAGTTATCAGCATTTCATCCACACTGCATTGTACTAAAATTCTTCTCACCCATTCCTTCCCTGGAACATGTCTATTGAGGAGGAGCAGTAATAAGTGCACTGCCAATTAAGGTGGTGTACCTGGGGCCAGCTAGAGCTTAGTTTGGGGACAAGGTCACTTCCTGGGATGGAGTTGTAGTTCCCCAATTACTAGTCGTGACACTACCTCTTCTAACTTGTCAAATAATGAGGAGACTTTGAAGGCTAAATCCAGCAGTAGCTCCTAGCAGGGTTAGCGCCGAGTGAATGACAATGATCCGTGGAGCCTGAGAGTCTGACAATGTCTGTCAAGTTCTGTTCACAAGGATGACGAAGTTCATTTCGACTCTGCACCTATCTAGGAAAGGTATTGGGCCTGATCCCATCAGTAAGAAAGGAGCAAATTACTCACTTTCGGGGAAGTGCATTCACTCTTTCAATCTACCCTGACATTTCAAACCTATTGACCAGAAAAAAGTTTCCTGCAGAAAAATGAGCAGTTCATCCAAAAGTCCATGTCCTTTCTTTGCCATGGTTCAAGTTTTGAGTCTGAGCGATGATTTTTTTTTTTCTTTTTGGACCTTTGGCATTGGTGCTGTCTTTCTGCGGCAACATATCAGTTACAACAGCTCCAAAAAGTATAAAACTTTTAAAAGCAAAAGCCCTTAAATAGCTTGAATTTATACAACCCTTTAAAGTTCCCAAGCACTTTACTGTATTATGTCATTTTATGCTAAACTAGAAAAAAAGACAAAACATTAAGAAATGAAATGTATTTCAGTGGTGATATCCTATGCTGTAGCTGAAGATTTCTCCAAGTGAATCATGTCAAGATTGGGGAAAAACTCTAAAATAATAATAACAACAATAATAATAGTATTAATAATAAATTAATTTAGTGAGCCAGCCTCAGTAGGAGACATCCTAGATGACCCGAGAGCTAATGTCTTCCAGGCTTTATTTGTGTGTGTTTTTATCTTCCACAGACCTCATAAGTAAATAGCTAGAACGTTCAACTATTTTTGGCTAGCAGATCATTTAAAATATGTTTTCCTTTCTATCCTGTTTATTTATTGCAACAGTGGGAGGACATTGTTAGTCTTTGACTATGTTTGAATTCAGCTGTGCAGAAGATCATGAGGGTGAATGATCTCCTCTCTCCCTAGGTGCTCCATGACTCATTGTTGGAATTCTGCTTATATTCACTTTGGGGAGGCTCACTCCATGATGTACTGACAAAATTCCCTAAAGAGAACCCGATTGCCTTATATTCCCTTCCAAATCAATCATTCAGCATAGAGGTCTATATTGGAATTGGGATTTTTTTTCCATTGAGAAAAGAGAAAAGTAGTGTTTTCATGTGCTTGAATATTTTATAGGAAGCATCTTCGAAGAACTTCACAGATAACATATTTTACTGGCCCTTCCTGGCCTTCAGTTTCTTCATCTGTAAAATGAGGGGGTTGGGCTAGATGGCCTTTGAGGCATCTTTCATCTCTAAGTCAATGACCCGATGATGAATTATCACATTCATTTTAGACACTTGATTTTCCCTTACACCCTAAACCCACGGAGGATAGGAGAGTAATCTGCCTGGGTTTGGTATTCATATAACCTAATTTGTAAACATCTATCCAATGACACACAGTTCGGGTAAATAATGAAAAATCTGCCTCTTGGGTTACAGTTATCCCTCATAGGTTTTAACATTCCCTTGTGGACTGGGATTTCAAATAACTAATCTTCACATTTATCAGAGAACCCTCCCGGATAACTCACTTGTATTTTAAGTGTGACTTTCTGAAGATAATTCCACACTCATCCTCCCTTTGTTGTCTAACCAACTGATGGTTCTAAATTGAGGTTTTAGTGATTCTGGGATATTTGTCAGTTGTTGGACCTTGTATAGTCTCTTAAATATCATCATTTCCCTTTCCTAAAGGGAGGGTGGTCCCACTTCTTCCAAACCCCTTGGACACGGATTTGGAAAAGCAATAGTACATAACTCCAATCTTTACTAAACTGGTTGGAGTCATGAGGAAGATCAAATACTAACTCAGTCTTTTAATATTTATGTGGACTTGGGAAAGTTCTGGGCCTTCGTTTCCCCATCTATAAAATGAGGAGGGTGATGTTGGTTTATATGGCTTTGAGGGTGCCTTTTTATTTTAAGTGTATGAATCTTAAAACTCTGAAATTATATGAATATTCTTTCTGTCTTTAAGGAATACGGGAGTAAAGGTAAGAGGTGGGATGACTTCTGAATATTTCCATGTTCTTTAGAGAGTTCCTTGCTTGTCTCTGTAGGAGCTAGGTTTGGAATGAGGACTAATGTCATAGCTTTTCCACAGAAGAAAGAACCTCTTTACTGAACTTTTTTGTGCCTCAGGACTACTTTCCCACTTTCTGGAGCTCCTGCACAAACTCCTATGGAGCCTAATTTGTTTTTCTCTTAATTGTAGCATCCTCTACTGTCTTTCTACTCAAGAAAAAGGAGACCTTCTTCACTTAGGGAATCAGCTGTTCCTCAAAATTGAGAAGTTACCTTGTTGGTCTTGACTAGAACTCTTTATTCTACAGGAAAGATTCTTGGCTGTTGTTTTAGATAAAAAAGAAAGATAATTACAATTTCAGGGCTTCTATTACTGGTTGGTATGGGCAGAACTATGCCACAAACAGAGGGAGAAAAGTGTTATGACTCTGCTGGGCTTTTCCTAGTACATTTGTCAGTTCACAAGTATTTATAAGTACTTACTAAGTGCTGGGCACCCAGAAAGACAAAGAAAATAAAAAACAAAGTCCTTATATTCAAGGAGCTCATACTCTGATGAGGGAGATAATTTGAAGATTTCTTGTGGGATTCTATCTTATTGTTTCTATCTATGTCCATATCTATATCACACATATGTATATATATGTATATATACATACACACAAATGTGTGTGTTTTTTACATTCACACATATATACACATATTATTATAATGTTAATGGAATGTGAAGATCTTCCCTGCCCCTTAATAGGCCCACGTGACCTGATTTGAGCTTTGGCCCAATCTATAGCATGAGTCACATGGAACCCATGATGGGAAGAGCTGCCGAACTGATGGAGCAAGAAGAGAGAGTGAGGTAACACTGAGGCAGAGCAGCTAACATGAGTGAGAGAGGGAGGAATTTTGCCTAGTGGAGCTTGTTTGTGGGGAGGCCTAATAGAGGGAAGGCTTGGGGATGTCGGCACTCTCTGGATTGGTGATGTGTATAAACTTCTTTGTTACCATGGTAGAATTGGCTTTCTGGTATCTGAATAAATATCTTGGTTTCGTCTTTGAGGAAGAGTTTGTTATATTTTGCAATTCAACCCTGGACATATGTCTGCATATTCATAGCAGCTGCTGTGGGTATCACATTGGTGATATCATTATATACATATACACGAGAATAATAAGGTATATGTAGATATATACATATATAGATGCACATACACAATATGTGTGTATATGTGTGTGTGTGTGTGTGTGTATGTGTGTGTGTAGTTTACGGTAGCATCTATTATGCTTCTGTACCATAAGGACTTTTCTATTTAACTTGTAACTTAAACCTTCCATATGGAGTTGTCCTCTCCATTAGAATGGGAGCTCCTTGAGAAAGGTGATTGTCATGCTTTTCTATCTGTATCCCTGATATGTAGCATAGTGTTTTGTACCTAGTAAGCACTTAATAAGTATTTTATTAATTTGTTCATCCATTCATCTTCTTGAACATTATATATTTTTTCAAGAGAAAGATATTTCTAACAGAAGAAATGCCTCTTGTAAGATTCATAATACCCTCAAAATCTTATAGAAGTGAATGTTGAACACTAAAAGCAAACAAATAAATTTAAAAAATGAAATAGTTCTGTAAAGTGGCAAAAAAAAGATTCACAATACTCTTTAAACAGAAAAAAAATCTTCTTAAGCAACAAAGTTGTATACTTCCAAATATCTAAGTAAAAACTATTTACTCACACATTTGTAATAGATCCCTTTCATTAAATTCTTTTGATTCCTGTACAAGTAGCACATTTTATTCCTAAGGACTATAATACTGTGCTTCACCTAAGTCACTAAGAAATGCAACTCTTTTCCAAAGGAGAGCTCCTAGTTACTAAAGACATAGAAAAAGAAATATCAACTTTTAAGTCTATTTTTCTTTGCATTATACATATATAGATTATATTATATATAAATTCCTTTCTAGATGATCATGGATATGGGAATGGGTAAGTATAGTGTGATACATGATTGTAATGAGATATTACCACAGTGTAAGAAATGACAAATAAGCAGCGGCTAGGTGGTGCAGTGAATAGAGCACTGGCCCTGGAGTCAGGAGGACCTGAGTTCAAATCCAGACTCAGACACTTGACATACTTACTAACTGTGTCACCTTGGGAAAGTCATTTAACCCCAACTGCCTTGCCTTCCCCTCTCAAAATAAAGAAATGACAAATATGAAGAATATAGAGAAGCATGGGAAGTTTAATTAACTGCCACAAAGTGGAATAAATGGAACCAGGGTGAAATATGCATAATGACTAAATAGAAGGAAAAATAACCAAAAAACTACCCAAATCTTGAACCCTGCCTTATTATAAGGACCAAGTTTATTTCTGAAAAGGGGTGAGAAAATATGCTTTCCTTCCTATTTTATGGAAGTTGGGGACGATAGTTGAGGAACATCTGCTAGCAAAGTAGGTAGATGTGTTAGTGACTTTTGTTGAACTACTTTCTCCTCCCTGTCTTCTTTATGTCTCATTCTTTGCTTTAGAGGGTGACTTTCTGAGCTGAGGATGGATAGGACTATATGGAAATGAAGGTAACATAAAAACAAAAGAAATATTTTTTAAAATCTTTGAGAAAAACAAAACAGAATAACGCATAACCAAATAATATCTTTCCTGGGGCGGCTAGGTGGCTCAGTGAATAGAGCACTGGCCCGGAAATCAGGAGGACCTGAGTTCAAATCCAACCTTAGACACTTAACACTTACTAGCCGTGTGACCTTGGGCAAGTCACTTAACCCAAATTGCCCTGCCTTCCGCCCTCCAAAAAAAAAAAGCAAAACAAAAAATATCTTTCCTTATGTCAATTTCTCTTTAAAAGTATTAGGGTCTCATCCTTTGGCCCTTAGGAGCTAACTGACTTAAGAAATATATAATTTCTTTTGATTCAAGGCATTAGGGAATTTCAAATCAGGAGTTCTGAGTTCAGTTGATAGTCTTGACTATTACTTGCTTCATTAAATTTGTTAGTTCCCTTCACTTCTCTGTATCCTCACAGATACTCTGAATTCTGCTTCAGATCTCCCTTTGTGTTTCTGAACAAGTCACATATGCTTTCTCAGCCTCAGTTTTCTCATCTGGAAAATACTTTTTATTTTGTTATTATTATAGTGCTTAGCTCACAGGTTCTGTTTAGTGTCCAATGAGAAAATCTATGTAAAGTGCTTTGAAAACCTTAAAGTATTAGATAAATGATAGCCATTATTATTTTTAATTATTACTTAGGCAACTCACCTCACAGACCTAGTGTAAAGAGCTTTGTTAAACTTTAAGTATTATATAACTAAGTTATATGAAAATATGACAGTTTTTGTAATCACCTGATATAATCTAATCATGTATTCTCCTGACTCTAGCTCACCTGCATGAACAATCACCCACAGGATGCCAGAAATCTTTGAATATTCATTTTGATAATCAGTTCCCTAATTTTCCTCCTTTGTACGATACCAATATTTACATGACAATAATTTAACAAGATAAAAATAATGGTGTGCTGTAAAAGAAAAGAAGAGGATTGAAATTTAACATCTTTAACAATGCATAGGAAATATGAAAATATTTATGTTAACTCAGCTGAGGTTAAGTCGCTTTTAAACAGTCTTTAGAGCAGCAGTTCTCAACCTGTGTGTCGCAACCCCTTTGGGGTCGAATGACCCTTTCACAGGGATCACAGGGGTCGCCTAAAACCATTGGAAAACACATATTTCCGATGGTCTTAGGAATCGAGACACTGCTCCTCTATCTGTCTCCAGGCAGGTCTACCCACATGCAAATACGCCCACATACGAGTATTAAAGGGTCACGGCATTAGGAAGGTTGAGAGTCACTGCTTTAGAGTATGAGTGAGTAATTGCTATTTTATATAGGTAGAGGAAAGGCCAGGAGGTCCTCAGATGTTCACTCAGTCTGATGTTCACCTCTGTAGGTTTTATGCTGTTTGAACTATTGTTCTATCTTATTGACTCAGACAACAAACACTTTCCTTTTTTTCAATTTTGATCACAGTAAATGACCCTGCTGTAGAAGACTTAAAAAAAAAAAATGTGATGCAAAGTTTCTGACCACAACCCTATATTCTCATTTAACCTTGGGTTCAAGATAGACTTATGAGGTCAGAGGTAATTGAAAGCTATCTTAAATGAGTTTTTCATGAAATTTGTGCATTAAAAATTTTTTGATGGCTTGGGTGTCTTACTGCGGAATACAATGGTTGCTGAATGGGAAAGAATCAAATGGCATGAGAATGAAAATGCAGCTATAATTTCTGAATCATCTCCACAAGCTTCGAATTCAGAAAAAGGTTTGAACACCTAAAATTTAGCTGTGTTCTGTCAGGGACTTTGTTGTTATTCAGTCCTGTTCGACTCTTTGTGACCCCATTTGAGGTTTTGTTGGCAAAGGTATTGCAATGATTTTTACCATTTCCTTCTCCACCTCATTTTTTATAGATGAGTAACTGAGGCAAACAGTGACTTGCCCAGGGTCACACAGTTAGTAAGTATCTGAGGCTTGATTTGAACTCATAAAAATGAGTCTTCCTGATTCCAAGCCTAGTACTCTATTGATTGTGCCACCTAGCTGCTCCAGTTTGTTAATTAGCTTTTGCATGGGGCAGGTTGAGGCAAAGGGAGGGGAGAGGCTGAGACAGAGATGAGTTGTGGCCCATATTTCATCAGTGCAGGGACCCTTACACCTGATCTACAAACTCTCTCTACCAATACCCTTGGCACCTTGTCTGTAACTTAAGTCATTAGCACTCTTGGGGCATCTGAAGCAGGTAAATGACCCAGTGCCTAAAGTGCTGAATATGGAATCAGGAAGGCATAAACTCCAAATCTGCTTATGCAACTTACTAGTTATGTGACCCTGGGCATTAATAATAATAATGTCCATCCATATAGTCCTTTAAGGCTCACAAAATGCTTTACATGTGTTATTGCACTAGATCTTAAAAACAGCTCTGTAGAAAAGGTAGCAGTGGCTTTTCTCAGACTCTGTTTCCTCTTCCATAAAATGAAGGGATTGGCATCAATGATCTTTAATGTCCTTTCCACCTCTAAATTAATAATTGACAACTCCTGGTAATACTGTACTTTATGTGGGAGTGGTAGAACTTGAACTTAGTTCTTCCTGACTCCAGAGCTGGCTCTCTATCCACTATAATACAAGGAAGGTTTCTCGTAGTAATAACTGAATAAAGAAAACCAAATTTTTCATAAAATATTGTCAGAAGGATTATGCAATTTAAAGCTAGAAGGGACCTTAGCAAGCATCTAATCCACTTCTGTGCACTCCTTGAAATTTTATAGATGAAAATGAGACTGACAGAGATTAAGTGATTTGATGGAAAGTCAAACAGTAGTGAAGCTTCTATACCATTCTCCTGACCATCTCAAACATCCCTGGAGTCAGGATTGGCCTGCTTTCAGGCAGTGCAATGTGCACACCTGGGAATCCACCTGGTTCTCTGAAGTGGGGTTAAGATGAGTTGCCAATGCTAACTGTTCTCTGTGCGTTCCTTACTTTCCCATTCAGTCTCACTGGGAAGAAGTAGGTGAAGGACTATGGGTCATTTAAACTGTGGGAACAGTCTGAAGAACAGCTTAGAAGTGAGACTATTATGATTGTACAACAAAAGGGAAGTAGAGAGCTTCTTGATGGGTGTAACAATAAATGATTTCTTCTCAGGTTCAAGAGGCACACTTAAGTATCTATCTACGTGGGCCCTACTTACCATTAGTTGTAATTGCAACTCCAATCACACATTCTTTCGGAATCTTCATGTATTGGAGGAGATATCAATATAGCATTTCATAAACTCCCTGAGTACCTATAGAGAGAATTGTCGAATTGCAATGTAAACTCCTATGAGTAGAGACTGTTTCTTGATTTGCCTTATATCCTTGGGGCCCAGCACACATTAGGTGCTTAAAATAATTGTTGATTTATACATAATATCATAGGGAAGTGAGAAACTCTGGGAATGCATTGCGCAACCCCTTTAAGCCTGAATAACATGAAAGAAGGTTGACTTTTCTTGCTAAAATATGTAGTCTTAGTGTAGTCAATGGAATTCTCCAGTGTAGGTGAGTCAGCATGCAGTAGAAGGAAGTCCTGCCCTATATTAGTTAGTTTGGAAATAGGTTCATGATAACTCATTAGTGTAAAAGGCACTGGGATTTTAAATTCCTCTTCATTTATAGGAAGGGTCAGACTTCTTCATTGTTGATGAAGGAGGCGACTACTCACATAGACTGCTTTCAGAGGTCCTGGGAGTTTTCTCTCTTACAACATAGGCCCCTTAGTCACCATATGGGGTGCCTGAATTCCTGAGTCTTCTTGCAAGAAGAATCTATTGCCACTTGGGCCACAATGGGATACATATCAGGCAAGTTTTGATGGAAAAAGAGTGTTGGGAATACAAGACTTTGTCCTGATTTACAGGGGTATCAGGGTGGAAACCTTTGGGTCACCAAGAGTGTATATTGTAGAGGGGAAGCACATTTAAACAAAGGGAGAGAGTATGGAAGATAAATTTTTCCTACTTTCCAATTTTACCCAGGGGTGGCCTGTGACTGTACTACCTGATCAAAGGATTTAAGACTGAAAGGAACTTAGAGGCCATTGAATCCAGTCTTCTCTTTATACAAATGAGGTAACTGAGGCAAAGTTAGTTAAGTAGTTTGCCCATGTCTGACACAGGATGGGACTCAGGTTTCATTATTTCAAACCCAATGCCTTCTTCAGTATACCAAGCTACCTCTCTAGCTACATTCCCTTAACTACTAGAGAAAATGGGGGCATGTCCATCGTGATTTTTTTTTCCAGTTTATTTTTCCCTCTGGCTTCCCTAGACTGACAAACTCCAATTTTATACCAGGATGCTGGGATAAAACATAAAAGGGAAGTGTGAAGAAGAAATGGAAGAGATAACAATTTTCATGATAATGATGCATAATGATGAATCATGATAGTGACAATAAGCCTACATGTATGACGGAGCTAAATTTTAGTTCAACCTGAGGAAGACGATGACTCTAGACCTAGTGCTATCGGACCAAAGGGAAAAATGCCATCTTTTCCTGGGTAGACAACATCCTTTATATATCTGTGTGCCCTATAGTTAGCCTTTATAATAAACCATCTCAAAATACACTTCTCCAAATGGACTTTCTTGCTCCTACTGACCCCATAAAAATATAAGCAGGCAGCATCTTCATGAGGAACCCCTGTGGAAAACAGGTGAAGCCAAAGGCTAGTGTTACCTCTGAATTCCTTTTCCGGTGACAGTTTGCTTAATTCAAACTCTTTCCCTACCTCTAACTGAAGCAGACAAGTTGAAACACACAGCCACATGCAGCAACACGTGGATTTATTTACCAGGCTCCCCTGCCTAATTTCTTTATCCATTCCCCCTTCGACTCCCCACAAGAATTTTTTTTCCTCCTTAAGAGAAGTCAAACTTTTGCCCTTGCAAAAAGGACACCATTTTCTCGTCTCTGCTCTTATGGGTTTATGTAAGCTGACATTCACTGTGCTTATTCTCTCACTCTGAGCTATTTGAAAGTGCTTGCCCAGGGACTCCTTTGGGACCTGGTTTCCAGACTGAGGGCTGGTGTTGCTTTCAGGGTGAAACCTTGGAACCTCTTCAAAGAAGAGACAGGTTTGACCCCAGAGCCCTTATTTATAACAACCAGTCACAAGGTGGCCATCTTACATGACCTATGGAATGTGCCCTGCACTATTTTTAGATGCCATAGAATGTGCTCAAGGGCAAACGACACATTCCACGATTAGGAAAGAATTCCTGCAGCAACATTATTAAATATTAAGAACTACAAATAGCCCCATCAAAGGGTTATATGACCCAAAAAATCTTTTAGGAGAATATTTTTATTCTGAAAATATCCAAATATTTTCAATTATAGTGGAATGGAAGTGCTTTTTAAGAACATAAACAAAATAAAATGATATCGGAGACACATAAAAGGAAGAAATGTAGAATCTTAGAAATGTCAGGTGAGCATGTTTTAGAAATGAGCAACCAAGAATTGTGTTTTTCTTTTTAATCTTCCAAAAGAAGGTCAGTATATTTGCACCACTCAATGAAAAAATAATTGAATCATGTAGGACCTCGTGGACTATGCATTCTTTTTCAGGGAGGTGTCATGACCCGCAAACAAGAATGAGAACTTACTTCTATGTTTTATTTTTAAAAAGATTAAATGTTTGAATATATCTTCACTAACCATCTCATTTCCTTCAATTATCTTGAGTGGTTTTAAAATTTACTTGCTAAGACTTTATTTACGTCATTCAACAACAAATTGTAAAGTGAAAAATTCAGTCAAGCAACATGCATCCTTCCTCTCATGAATGGATGAGTGGTTGGATTTTTTTTTTTCTGCTGATTTGATGTCATTTCCATCACATGGATTTTGCATGTGATTGACTAGTAAGTACATAAGAAAGACGGTTTCAACAAACAAGCAACATGAACCTTACTATTCGCCTATGGACAAGTCACAACTTATTTGACATCTGTAAATTCATGATAATAATTTCTGTAGTATATACCTGATAGGGTTGTTTTGAAGGTCACATTAAATAATATGTCTGACATATTTTGCAAGCTTTATATTTCTTAATAAGTATTATTGTGGTGCTAATGATGATGCAGGGAGGAAATAATCATATATTAAATATCTGTTATATGGGGTGGTTAGGTGGAGGAGTGAATAGAGCACCAGCCTAGGAGTCAGGAGGACCTGAGTTCAAATCTGCCTTCAGACACTTAACACA
The DNA here is from genome assembly GCA_028646515.1 of Pseudochirops corinnae. Lineage (NCBI taxonomy): Eukaryota > Metazoa > Chordata > Mammalia > Diprotodontia > Pseudocheiridae > Pseudochirops > Pseudochirops corinnae. The sequence continues at coordinate 20,644,408 of CM053587.1, read as the reverse complement.
TACTAGTTGTGTGACCTTGGGCAAGTCACTTAACCCCAATTGCCCTACCTTCCCCCTCCAAAAAGCAAAAAAAAAGACACCCCCAAAAGACAAAAAAAACCCACCAAACAAATATCTGTTATATGCCAGGCCCTCTTTTAAACACTTTATAAATGTTATTTCACTTGATTCTCACAACAACCCTGGGAGGCAGGGGTTATGGGTTATTCTCATTTTACAATTGAGCAAACTTAGGCAGACATGTTAAGTGAATCATGCAGCTCTTAAGTGTCTGAGTTTGAATTAGAACTCAGGTCTTCTTGACTCCAGGGCAAGTGCTCTCTTTGTATTATTAAATCTGTATGTCTATGTATAGTACTAACAAATATGGGGTCTTCTTTTCTCAATATCAAGGCCGTCTCCTGACATTTGTTCAATTGAAGACGTCTGTCTGAGTAGAGTGCTGGGAATCAAGTACTTTGGGATCTGTGAATTCCTCTTGTGGATACACAACCTCTTTTCAGTACCTATTTTGAATTAGAGCTACTAGCAATCCTTTCCTGAACTGAAATGCATATACTTGACCTTCTAACCCTATTGATTTGACACTGATGTCAGTAATTGCTACCATAATATATAAAAGCTATCTCTCCTCTCTTGTTATTTCTTTGGGGCATCCATCTGGTGTGACGTGGCAGATTGCAGGGTTTGTTGGAGTAAACTTGGTTAAATTTAGCTTCATGGGAAAATTTCCTTCGAAGATGACCATTGTTTAGGGACAGGAGTAGAAAGAGAGCAACAAGAGTAGATGATTTATTCATTTTAAACTGAATTATTTTTAGCATAAGGGAAGTGATTGAATGGATAAAAAATTTTTTGTATAAAAATTTTCTGATAAGTGATATCCAAAATATATAGATAGCTAATAAATGTATGAGACAAAAGTGCTTCCCAAAGGATACCAGCAATAATTGTTAAAGGGAATTGCAAACTACTAACAACCATGTGAAAGAATGCTCCAGATCACCAATAACAAGAGAAATAGCAATCAGAACAACCCTGAGATTTCCCCTCGCACACAGCAAGAGGGTAAAGACGACAAAAGATGGGGACAGTCAATGTTAACCTCAATTTATTTATCTGTAAAACAGGGTAATAACAGCAGCAATCCTCCAGGGTTGTTGTGAGAATAAAATGAGACACTGTTTGTAAAGTTATTTGCCAAAAGTATCTTCTAAGTGCTAGCTTTTGCTAAAAAGGAGAATATTGATATCAAGATAGACACATGAGTGTGTTATTGGAAGAGCTATAAATTAGCACAGCCATTTGCAAAACAATTTAGAATTATGTGAATAAAATGACATACATGTTCTTGCCTTTTGATCCAGAGATTCTACCTCTAGCCATATACCCTAAGGAGGTCTTTGATAAGAAAGGAAAATCTCCATATAAACCCAAATATTCATAAAAGCATGTTTGGGGTAACAAAGAATTGGAAACAAGGATATCCATCAATTGGGTAATGACTAAACAAATGGTGGTTACATAAATGTAATGGAATACGATGGTGCTATGAGAAATGAGGAATGAGATGAATATAGGGAAGAGTTATATGAATTAATGAAAAGTGAGGCAAGCAGAGCCTATATATACATATATATATGTGTGTGTGTGTGTGTGTGGGTGTGTGTGTGGGTGTGTATGTGTGTATACATGCTTTTTATATCCATATATATGTATACACACAATTACAACAATATAAATGAAAAACACAAAACAACAAAAATGGATGTAGAAAAATTACAAAGAAAAAATATCTTCCCAAAGAGGAAATGTGTCCTTTACCATTTCCTTTGCAGAGGAAGGGAATACAGAGGTAAAGAATATTGCATGTATTATCAGATTATTTCAATGAATCGATGGAGTCTGCGGATTCTTTTTCCGTTCTTCCTCATTTTTTTAAAACTCTAAATCAAAAAGGATGGCTTTGCATGAGGACAGAAGAATAGAGGAAAAATCTGAGTAATATAGAACAAAATATTTCAGCATCATATGAAGACTGAATTCATGTATTTGTTTCTTTACATATTCCTTCGAAATCAATTTAGTGTCATTGCATAGATAGAAAGGGTATATACAGTGTTTCTTTGATTTTTATACTGAGTTTCTGATCATTTTCAGTCACACTTTTAAATTCTATACCCAGAAAAGCAATGGGAATGCTAAAGAAGGGCTGTGCCTTTTGGAACTGATAGTAGATCTCAGACAATTATGGATGAGAAGGATGGGTGCTTTGGAGAGTGGAACTCTAGAATAAGAACGCAGAGGTTCCCAGGGGATATCATGGATTTGAATGGGAAGCCCCCCAACCTACACCAAGAGGACTAATAGAAACTGTCCAACAAGGTCAGGACTCCATCTAGAGTATCATAATAAAGACACTCTGGAAGACTCTGGATGTTTCATTCCATAATTGCAACTTCTATAAACATGAAATTTGTTATAGCTCCAATTTTCCTTTTCACTTGAGGAGTATGAATGTGGACATTCTATTTGTGTCCTTGATCTATACAGTTATTTTCTATAAGGGCAACACAGCTTTATTCCAAAAGTATATTAAACAACATTCCCTTGATTTAAAACCAATAAAAAGTAATTACAATGTAATGATGCCAACAGCTAATTTGTTGCCAGCAGTTTTGGTTAACTCAGCTTGCCTTAAGAAACTCACAATTCACATTAACAAAGGTGTAAATCCCAAATTACACTGCTCCTTCTGCTCACCCTTTTCTCCTTCATCCCTCCTCTCCCCACCTGCCAGACACGCGGGTCTTCTAAACTGGGCGATTTAATCCTTATACAGTACAACCTAAACCCTCTCTGGTTTCTTCCTCTCAGGTGTGTCCTTTAATAGTATGGCTGCTGATAGTCTTTTTTTCTTCTTGTAGATGAATGATACCAGTACCTTTTGTGCCACTGCAGTTAAGGGTCTCTTAACATTTCCATTCTAAACATCTATTTTCAAAGGTTTATAACTCAGCTATAAAAATGTGCTCCAGGCTGAAACTTAGCATACAAGGTCCTAGCCCAGGAGCAATCTTTTACTCTTTTATATATTAATCTTGAAAAAATGGTGTGGCTGTATTTTAAGGAACTGGAGTGCTCACAATAATAGAAGTTAAGGACATAAGGGCACAGGGAAAGATCACAGTGCTAGCAAGTCCATCCACCTCCTCGATAATAGGTATATCTGAAATTCAGTTTCTCAACATCTCCTTTCTGTTTTTCATTCTCTCTGCTCAGAAATAAATCTAGTTTTATTACTTTTATTATTTGTTTCAATAGCCTCATTTGTGGAACTTATTTAGTACTTATGCCACCTTGATCTATGTTCCTATCCAGAGGTGGCTTGTAGGCATAGGTTGGTCACTCCAGGCCAGGTCACTGTTTCCAGAGCTCTGGATGTTCATTGTGAGATTTCCATTTCAATAAGAAAACTTTTGTTTGGAATATTCTAGGTCTAGGGCAGAAAGAATAGAGCCCAAAGAGGGTTTAACAGACAAAAATGTCGGTAACAAAATAGGTCACTTTTTAGAGCCTAGAATCATAGTATCTTGAAGAAGAAAGAATATTGATGAATGAAATATGGCAGGTAGAGAAGAAAGAGGAAGAAAGACACAGAGGTACAATTTCAAGATTGAGAGAAAATGAGAAGTCATTTAGTAGCTAGCTCCCTGTTAGCAAGGAGAAATGGGATGGCAGATACTTAGTACTAACGAAAACACCTACATCTTTAGTTTGGAAGCTTTGCTAAGTATTGATTTGAAAATTGTTCTCTGTTACTTCTCTAAACTGTATGCAGGGTATCCCTGAGGCTAATTATTAAATATGTAGCTTATTCCATATGGTTAGTTTGAATTAAAATTGAATGGATTCAATGATTATACATTTTTTAAAATTATCTAGATTCTATTTTTCTCTTGGCTAAAACCATTAAAGCAGAGCTTCAGCTAGGGTTTCTGGCATTTGGGGCAAATTTAGAGAATCACCGAATTTGACAGATGGAAGAAACTCAGCAGATAACTAGTCCAACTCACATGCAAAAGGTGTCTCTATTGTAACTTATTTGATAAGTTGCTTTTGAATTTTTGTTTGAAGACCTCCATATAGGAGAAGAAAAGGTAGACTAACAGGGTGGTCTACCCAGTAAAGTGCGGTCATATTGGTATGGCTATAATACAATCTCCTCCCCAAGATTTTGGTTATTATGCTTGTGGCAAAGCTGAAGCTCCTTCTCCTCCCACCCTCCCTCCCCAACCCTCCAAGGGGAAGGTGGCAGGCATAGGATTTGGCAAAAGAGAAAGGTGTGGTAGTGGAGAGAGGATTAGCAACCTCAGTAGGTGGGTAATCCCTCAGTATGGTGGCCCCAAGATCTATCATTTTGTTTCAGGGACAGGAGAACCCTGTGCTTTGTGCCCAGTAGCCCTAACTCTATATCCTGTTCTGACCAAGTAGCTTTTTATCTATGAACTTCTCACCACTCTCTAAGGTTGTGCCTTTTCTTTAACCCAAGGTTCATTTTCTCTGTGGTCTGGTAGTTTTTCTAACTTCAAGGGGATGGGAATAGGTGGTACTGTTCCCTATTGTTTTGACTTCCTTTCTAGATTAAGAGCAGAGCTAGAAAGACTAATTTTGGTTCTGGACAAATTTAGTTGGGTTAGAACAAAGAGGGCAGTCTTCATTGGTTAATTAAAGTAGTGCTATGATAGAGGAAGGACCATGCTTCACAGAGTCTCACCCAGTTTCCATAACACATCTGATTACCCCTAGTTCCAGGAAAGAGGCAGAAGTTTTAAAGTGGGAAGAAAGTAGAGGCATGGTAGTGAAAAGGGAAAAATTAAGGCAGAGTCCTAAGGCGCAGCACCATATACATAAATGGCCAAGGACCATGAGTCATGTTCACAGTGGAAGGATACATGTTTTTTGGATGTTGGTGCTCTGGGATAAAGCTCCAGTCCCCTTGCACTAATTATGGTTTTGAATTTAATTGATTTTTCCTATATTCTAAATTTAGGTGATTCTACATTTTTGAAATGAGGGCCAGATTTTAATTTAAGGTTTAAATTCCTTGGTAAAAGTCTATTATATATCCATTTGGAAAATTATCATTCCCTCTCTTCAATTAGGAGTAAAATGTAGGACCTCTAGTCTGCATACTCTCTTTTGATGTTAAATAGATTTAGGTGGGATAGAAGGACACAATAGAAATCTCTGAGTAGCAAGGTCCCATAAGACTCACACTGTCTATTATATATTGAATAAAGAATTCAAACCATGGTATGTACAGAGTCAATAATTCAAAACAATTCAATACCTATTTGCTCAGTATGTGAAATCTTCCATGATAGATGGAAAGGATATAAGAATGGAATAAGAAAGTGTCTGTCTTCGAGAGTTTAACAATCTATTAAGGGATGCATGTTAAGCACACAAATACCACAAATAGGAATTGATATATACATGGGAAATATACATATGATAGAGCATAAGTAGTTCATGTGATAAGTATATAGGAGAGAGTCAAACAGAGTGGCATGCAAAATTCAGAAGGGAGAGATCACTTATCTGGAGGAATCAAGGAAGATGGTACCTGAACTAGGCCTTGAAATAGGGGAACATTTAACTTAGTGGAAGTGTTAGGTGTTAGGGTAGACCTTTCCAGGAATGGGGGGTATTGGATCTTAAAGGACATGGTTGTTGTTCTTCATTCTTGAAGAGGACCCATATGACAAATGGAAATAGTAGCATCTGATCAGAAAAAAAGGCAAGTAGACACTGACTGGATGATGGAGTGTAGAAAGGGGAGCTGCATGCAGAGGCTGAAAAGAATAGTTGACATAAAATAGTGGAGGGTCTTGAATGCAGGGCTGAGGGATTTGTATTTTAGTTGGTAAGTAATGAACTGTTGAAGGTCTTGGAGCAAAGAAATGATGCTGTTATACCTATAACTGAAGATTATTTTAGCTGCAAATGAAGGATGAACCAGAAAGGTAAGAGACCGGAGTCAGGGAGTCTAGTTAGGCTATTGCCTAGACCAGGTAAAAGGTAACAACGGCTCACACCCAGTCAGTAGTAACATGAGTGTAGCTTTAGGTAGCTATTGTAGAATTAGAATCAGTCAGACTTGGTAACTAATTGGATATGGGGAGGGAGGAAAAGGGAAGAGTAAAACATGACTCTGAGTTTATGAGCCTGGACTGGAAAGACGATCATACCAGCAGTAAAAAAAGAGATGTTAGGAGGGGTTTGTTTGTTTGTTTGTTTGTTTTTGAAGGGAAAATAATGAATTTGGTTTGGGTCATATTGATTTTGAGGTATTGGCAAGAAAGCCAAGTATAGATAGTCTGTAGATATTTGCAAATAGCTTGTAATTTTAAATGAATATTCTGACATTAAAACTTTCTACTATGGAATGCAATCATGTTTTCTTTATACGCTTTAGCTATTTCTTGAACATTAAAGATTACAGGCAAAAAATAGAAATGGAAGAGTCATGGGAAACCCATTAAAATGGCTTCGTTTTCAAGGATGTGTTTGCAGGGCTATCCTAAGTCCCAAAGTCTGCCCTGCTTCTTCTGCTGGCTTGGAGAACACTTGGGCCATTAGCCTCTTTCCTGTTTACTCATTTTCCTGGTCTATTTTTTGACCTTGGACTTTGTGTCAGAGTTAGGCTCCGTTCACTTCTTGGGGGTGGATGCAGAGGATGTCTGGTCTTTGTTTTTGGCTTTCTTTGACTTCCACTGCTTTTACAACTCAGAAGATGACTGTAAGTTTTTGGTACTTTCAGAATAGTATGCTCTGGGGAGAGATCTGATTATTTTCCTTCTGGCCTACTCTCCATCTTGACTTTGACCTCTCCTCTCTGCCCTGGAACTGCATAATGGACAACAGACTGCCAAATGACACCTGATCCTATGTTCAGTGGTATTACAGGGGTCTCTCTCTGGCCAAGTCTTCAGTCCCCTTATTGTCCTTGGTGCTTGACTGCTCCTGATGCTGCCACCCCACAGCCCACAATCACTGCCTTTTTCTACTGTGCTACCTTGCACTCCTGGTCATCCCCCACATGCATCTGGAGACCTCTCTGTCTTCTTCCCCTGCCCCGGGCTAGAAAAGTGTTTCACTCTTCACTTTTTGTTAATTTTCCCAGTCAGAATTCAGTTTGATGTGCTTTTTTAAAGTTGTTGTACAGGGATGTGTTGAGTTTTGCAAAAATGCTGGCTTTATTCTGCCATGTTGATCCCATGCCCCATTAGTCTCTTTCTAATCCTACAGGAATATAAACCCTACCATCATTAAGCCTTACTTTTTGAGTCCAATTTCTCTAGTTATGGGAAGATGAAAGAAAAGATAGCCCAATGGATCTAGAGTAGAGTAACAGAGGCAAAAAGACTCATAGGCATCTAAGACTTGCCATGTCCATAACAGAACTCATGATTTCTCTTCAACCTCATCATCCCACCCCTTACGTAGTCTTCTTAACCTATTTTTGTTGAAGGAACTACCATTTTTTCAGTCACTAAAGTTTGCAACTTTATATTCATCTTTGACTCTTTCCTCTGCCTCATTCACCATATCTGATCCATTGCCAAGTCTTATTGATTTTACTTTCACAACATCTCCTGCATCTATCACTTTATTATTCAGATGGCCGCCATTTTAATTCAGAACCTCATTACCTTTTGCCTGGACTATTAGAAATTGCCTCATCCCTGGTCTCCCTCAAACCTTGCCTTCTTCAATTCACCATACCTAATAAAGCATAGTTTGATCATGTCACTCCCCTCTGCAAAAATTCTAATGGTACTCTATTGTCTCTAGAACAAAATACGTGGTTTTCTATTCAGCATTGTTAGCTCTTTATAATCTGACTCTTGACTACCTTTTTAGGATTATTCCCTTTTACACACTTGATGTTCCATCCTGCACATGAAATTCCATTTTTCACTTCTGTCCCTTGCATACAACCTGTCCCCCATGGCTGGAATGGTCTTCTTCATCTCCACCTCTTAGAATCCTTAGATTCCTTCAGGGGTCAGCCCTTATACGAGGCCTTTGCCAATTCCCCCCCATATACCACTGCTAATTTCTACACCTGGAAATTATTTTGTGTTTATTTTGTATATATTTCCATTTAGTACAGATTTATGCATTACCGCCACTCCTATCCCAAGAGGATTTTAGCCCATTGTAGACAAGGGCTGTTTTTGTTTTTTCTTTCTATCCACAACAATTAGTACAGTGGCAGGTACATATTTGGCATGATTGAATAAATGAATCTGGGCATATTCTTCCAAAATATCAAAATACTCATTTACTGTCTTTTCATTTGTTATCTTTTTAACAATGGATGGTATTTATTCATTCCCAGCTTGAATTCTTCATTGGAAATGAGGGCTAGGTTATAATTTAAGGTTTAAATATCTTGGTAAATGCTTCCTCTTAGCCCCAAATTTCTTAGCCTCTAAGTCTATGATGTTTATTTAGGGAAAATTATAATTCCTTCTCTTCAATGAGGAGTATAATGGAAGAGTACCAATCTGCATGCTCTCTTTTGATGTTAAGTAGATATAGGTGATTCATGGCAGGATGAAAGAATACAACAGAGACCTCTGAGTAGCAAGGTCTCATCAGACTCACATTGTATCTATTATCTCCAATGCCAGATGCTTTCCACAGCCCCTAGCAGAATCTTTAGCAGCTGTTCTTTTTAGTAAGTAGCTCCTGGAAATTTCTATCACTATTCCATGAGTGTCCTAGAGGCACCTTTAATAATTCACAGCATTGGGCTAGTCACTTCCCCTCTCTCTGGGCCTCAGTTTCCTCATTTATGTGAGTTTTGACTCAGTGATCTTTAAGGGCCCTTTCAGTTCTAAACCTTATGAGCATGAAAATGATAGTGGTAAGTCCAGCACTGTTTCCCATCTCCATGAATAGTGTACAGCTTGCTCAAGTTCAAAAGCTGGATAGTTCAATGCCACTCTCATCCTATCTCTAGAGGGTGTCTTAAAGTTATATACTTGCCAAGCCTTCTTGTGGTGGATATAATACTATATAATATGGTGGCTGTTTTGAGAAATGATTCTTTTAGAAACTAACTCAAAATGCAATAGAGTTGTGTTAACAAATATGTTTGTGTAAGTACAGAACCTGAATTGGAAAGGACAGAGTGTAGGGGTAAAAAATTTTTTTAGTGGGGAGGAAATTTGGGTTAATTGACTTTCTCAGAGTCACACAGCTAGTACATGTCAAATCAGTTGAAATCAGAACTCAGGTCCTCCTGAATTCAGGGCCAATGTTCTATCCACCACACCAGGGGTGGAGAACCTGAGGCCACATGTAGCCCTCTAGGTCCTTAAGTGTGGTGGCCCTTTGACTGAATCCAAATTTCACAGAACAAATTACCTTAATAAAAGGATGTGTTCTGTAAAACTTGAATTCAGTCAAAAGGCTGCACCTAAGGACCTAGAAGGTCACATGTGGCCTCAAGGCCACAGGCTCCCTGCTCCTGGGGATGAAAGTATACCAATAGAAATAAAGAAAAGGGGACAAATAGGAAGATTTTTACTAAGATAAGATACTTAGAACTTGGAAATTATTATGTTTATTTACATTGTTGTAGAACTTGTTTTCTTAGACCTACATATTTCACTCTGAATCAGTTGATATGTCTTTTCATACTTCTCTTAATTTTTCATTTTTATCATTTCCATTGGCATAGTGACATATCATTATATTCAAGTATCACAATCTATTTAATGAACTTCTTTTTTCCTCCAGCTCTTTGGTACTACAAAGAAAGATGCTGCTATGAATATTTTGGTGCATATGGGCTCGTTTTTCAGTTATCAGCCTGGGAGAGATTTTTCATAAAACAATCTATAGGTTTATATTGCAATTAAGAAAATGAATGATTTTAAATAATGCCATTTTGTAATTTTAAAGGAAAAGACCATAAGGTTGGTTGGAGTTATGTTGAGTTTATCTTGCTGGGAGGTCACTTTAATATTTTCATGTTTTGCCTGTTTAAAATGTCCACAGGTCTGAGAAACAGGTAAAATAGAATTTCTGACTTTAACCATCACATGTTAGTACTTAGTACTAACTAGTACTAAGTACTAACTTAGTACTCCTAGGATACTCTGCTCTTTCTGAACAGCAGGAGCTGGTTTGGTTTTGTTTTTGCCTTTTTTTTTTTTGTGCTTAAAAGTGGTGATTCACATAGAAGGCACACTTCTAGTATAAGCTCTAAGGTTCTCTTCCTTAGTTAACTTCTGAACATACAGCTCCTCTGGCACTTGTGGGTGTTATTCAATTTTTTTTTTTTTATCAATATGCTAGGTGGAATTTCATTTTATAAAATCACCATGAGGAAGGTAAGTATGGATTGTGAAGTATAGGGCATATTTTGGTTAGAATTGCCACAAGAGAACATCTTTTTTTTTTTTTTTGTGGGAACCAGAGATGGCATTTCCTTTAGACATTTCTTAAATTAAGTGATCTGCCACTTTAAAGCATATAGGTGGTGAGTGTTGTAAAGGACAAATAAGCACAAACTATTGTACTTATATGAAAACTGGAAAGTGCTATGCTGTGAGGGAGATGTTCATTTTTTCAGATGTGGATTTTCTGCCGTGGTTACAAGGGACAGCTCAGGTCATAGATGCATTAAAGTATTACTGAAATAAAAGTGTGACTATTAATTCTTTTAGTTTCATTTTGCATTATCAACCTGGACCTAAGTTGGCCGTTTCTGTGAAATTAGACCAAAAAACTCCCAACAACAACAACAACCCAACAAAAAACCAAAACTCCAACCAAAATCCCAAAATAAAAGTAGCAAAGTAGTCATCTGCATTTAGAAAATCTCCACTAAAAATAATTTTAAATATATAATGAATGCATTGGCCATCAATTTAATAAAGACATTTATTTAATTTGGACCAATTTCCTGCAATGCACTTAGCAGGCTTTAAAATCCATTTTGTTGGGACACCTCTGAGACCCCATGCTAGCTAATAGGGACAGCTGGAAGCTGATTTCATAATTTCTATGTGCAACTGAGGTAGAATTAAAGTGCAAATGCAATTTTTGAAGTGCTTGACATGAGAGAAGCTATAAAATTGCTCTTTGCACTGACTTGTTTAATTTCTATATGAATGTTTTATACAATAGTCTTTTTACTGTTTTTTTTCAAGTTATGAGCAATTATATTTGATGAAAGGGCAATTATCACACACAGAAATTCAGCATTGTAAAATCTGTACAAAATCCACTATTGGTTGTTGTTGTTTTTAATTCTAGTCTGAAAAAAAATTCATGGGGATTTTTTTTAATTGTAAAAGTCCTGACTCCCCTGATTGCTGACAGCAAATTAGGATATTCTTCCAAATGCATGAATGCCCCCTGTACAACAAAATGCGGTATAGTTTTAGCCTCATTGATTAAATATTAATTTTACTCCAGTATTATGGTACCAATCCCTGGGGCTCTACATCAAAAAGTTTTATTCATGATCTAAGGTAACAAATGACAAAGATACACAAGAAGCAGGTGTGGGCTCAAGCAAGGTTGTGGTGGTGATTTATTACATGGCATCCTCAATGTTCTCTATTGGTTCCTGGACCCATCGAATTTTGCTCTCTCTGACTTGTTCCCATCTCATTTAAAATTAAACGTACAAGTATTGGCAGGTTTGAGGCTTGATTTTCATCCCAGGCCTAATGGCTTACAGGTGGCAAAAAATCTCCACCAACAAACAAACAAAATCCCCAAATCTATCTTTCTCATTGAGATGCCAGAGAGAACATTATAGATAAAGGACAAGGAAAGGGATATTAAAAAAAATTAAACCTGTATTTTCACTCGTCTTTCTTCTTTTAAAGCTTCCCCCTCTTTCCCTGTCTATTCCCGTTTTCCATGTATGAAAGGGATTCCATTTTGAACTTTGGTCCTTTTGTCTCTCTGTTTATTGAAACTTTGGCATTCCTAAAGTTTTTAAGCTCTAGTAACATGATTTGTATCCTGGACAAACCTACCAATGAAAAATGTTGGACATATTCTATGATTGACGCAGACACATAAATCATTTCTCCATCCTTCCTAGAACTTAGGCTGAGCAAGATTAGAGCATAGGCTATGAGTTTCTCTTTTTAATGCAACAGCTATGGGAACTTTGGGTAGTTACTCAATTTTTTTTTAATTAATGTCTTAAATGAGATTTCATTTTTAAAAATCACCAGAAAGAAGGCAAATATGGACCATGAAATATAGTGCGTGTTTTTGTTGGAATTACCATGAGGTGCTATCTATTTTTTGTAACATCCAGAGGTGGTATTTCCTCTAGACATTTCATAAACTGAGCAATCTGCCACTTTAAAGCATGTAGGTGGTGACTGTTGTAAAAGTAAAAATAAGAACTATTAGACATAGGTGAAAAATTAAAAGTGCTATACTATGGAATTTCTCAGGTGTGGATTATCTATAGTGCTTACAAGGGATACTTCAGAAATGTACTACCCAGACATGCTCTATTCATAGAGTAGGTGGCCAGGTAGTTGCTATCTCCCATTCATTGTGCTTGGTTTCTTCATTCTTCTTCCTTATACTTAAGTAAACAGACTGATAAGGTCTCTTTAGAGGAACCCATCCTCCACAGGTGCACACAAAGACTGGACGTCTGGCTCTGGTACTGTGCCCAGGGGCACAGAAACCCAAGATAACATACAGACTCATATGAATGGCTAAACAAGAAGAGATATCCCAGTGTACCAAATGTAGGGAAGGTGTCAGGCTCTATAGCTTGGTGTGAATGTTAAACCTTCCAAATGAACAACTCTTCATTGTATGGTACTCTCTTCCATGGTCTCTATCTTTCTATTGGTAATACTAGCAACTGTCAGAACCTGTAGATGAGTAGAGGGAGAACTGTATATTAAAAAGCAAAGGAAAGAGGATGCCAAGCATTTAAATCATGTGGCTTGCTTATTGATGGTACCTGTGCAAATCACCTGTCCAAATATGATCTCCTGAATCATGCTGTCTACAAATGCTTTCTGGTTTCGAGATCTCCCTTGCTGGTAATCACACTCACAGAATTACACAATTTGAGAGTTGAAAAGGACCTTTTCATTCATCTTGTCCAAACCATAGACACTATAACACATACAAAAAACAGTAATCAAGGCTCTTCTTGAAGATTTCCAAGAAGAAGGCAATGAATGTACTGCCTCTTGAGGTTAGCCATTCTACTTCTGAACTGCTATAAATGTGAGAAGGTTTTAGGTCTTTGCCCTGACATCAGAACTAAATGTCTTCCTTCTGAACTACTCACTGCTCCTGGTGTTGTTCTCAGGGCTAGACAAAACAAATCTTCTCCCTCCTTTACATGACAACCCTGAAGATACATGAAGATGGCTATCATGTTGTGCCTGAGTCTTCTTTTTACTAGGTTAAATTTGCTCAGATCATCCAACTGATTCTCATCTTTCATGGACTGAAGGATCTCCACTGTTTCTGTTGTCCCCCTCTGGGGGGGGGGGGGACACTCTCCAGAGTGTCCTTGACTTGTGGTTTATACAACTGAACACCATACTAAAGCTATGGTCTGATGAGTGCAGAGTTTATTGGAACTATCACATTCCTATTCCTGAAAGCCATGCCCTCTTAGTACAGGCCAAGATAGCATTAAGTGTGTGTGCGTGCATGTGTGTGTGTGTGTGTGTGTATGTGTGTGTGTGTATGTGTATTTACTGACAAATGACACTATTGACACATATTGAGCTTAAAGGGTATCAGATTTTTTTCAGAATAGCTACTAACTGTATATCCTCAATATTAAAACTGTGAAATTGTTTTTTTTTTCTTTTGTTACCTAAGTGCAGGACTTAATCCTTACTGAATTTCATTTTATTAGCTTCTAGCCTTTCAAAATCCTTTTAGTTACTTACTCTGTCATCTGGTATATTATTAGTCAACTCCCCCAAGCTTTGTGTCACTGGAAAATTTGATGAGCCTACCATTTAAGCCCTTATCCAAGGCAATGACAAAAATGTTAAACAGCACAGTGAAGCACAGATCCCTGGGTTAGTTCATTGGAAACCTGCCCTATTAATATTGAACTATTAGCAACTAACCTCTGAGTGTGACCATCCCTTCCATTCTAAGCCCATCTGAGTGCCTTGTCATATAACCTCTGTCTCTCTATAGCCATGAGAATAGTAGGAAATACTTCATCAGTTTTGCTAAAATTCAGCTAAACAATATTCACAGTCCTACTTAGTTACTAATTTACTGACCCTAGGAAATGGAATGAATATTATATGATGTGTTATTGATGAAGCTGTATTGGCCATTTGTCCCATTCACTCAAATTTTCTCGAACTTTTTTTACCCTTACCATTCTCCCTGCTCCTTTGCATCTTCCAAAGATGTTTGAGCCTTTAGAATCACATTTTACAATAGTGTGATGGAACTTCAGAGGCCACCATGTCTACCTGTACCTGGCAAAATAGTCTCCTCTATAATATTTCACTTATAATATCTTCAGCAAATAAGCATTCTGCTTCTACTTGAACATCTTCAGTGAGGATCAACCCAAATCAGCATGACCTTTGACATGACCTGAGACTCTCTACAGCAAACTCAGAGCCCCAGCTCTATAAGCACTATATACATGAGTACAGGGGACTTGATCATCAGCAGAGAGTCCACAGATGTCACTCTACTCTTGTGTACTGTTCTTATAGGCTTTTAATTCACATCCTTGCCTCCACGGTCTCTTCATTCCAATCTAGCCTTTCCTCAGTCTCCATGTGGATTTTTCTGAAGTATAGATCTAACTCTGCCCATAATGCCACCTCAAGTGTACACTCCTGGAAGGAAGGGACCATTTATTGTCTTTCCTTGTCTCCAAACAATGCCTGGCATATAGTGAGCACTTACTCAATTCTTGTTGGCTGATTGAGTGGATGGTTCATCACCTGTCTGGTCCTATCTAAGTTCCCTTCACTAACAGATCAACACATTTAATTTTTACAGATTTATATCTCTTATTTTCTTATTTTTGTCAGGGAATTGGAAAAAAGGCCATGCCATAGTAAAAGGAAAAATTGACAATATGAGGCAATAGGTTAATATTTAAGTTTTCCTATGCATTAGTTATATTTTTACCAGTGGTTTTCTGACTAGAGAAGCAGCTAAGTGGTACAGTGGTAAGACTGTTGGACTTGGAGACAGGAAGAACTGAGTTCTAATTTTACCTCAAATACTTACTAGATATGTAACTCTAGGCAATTTATTCGGCTTTTCTAAGACTCAGTTTCCTCATCTGTAAAACGAAGATAATAATAGTACCTACCTCACAGGATTGCTATGAAGATCAAATGAGATAACAGAAATATAGTGCTTTGGCAACCTTAAAACACTACTACATAAATGTTAGTTATTATTATCATCTTTGTTATTATTGTAATTAAATATAATAACTCAAAGGTGTGAATAAAAATATTAGGCCATTACCGAAAGGTGGGGAAGATCGTAAACTGGTAGGATTTGTAGCTGAAAGGGACCTTAGAAATCATATTGTTCAGTTCCCTTATTTTGTAGATGAAGAAATGAAGATTTAGAGAGGTAAAGTGACATGCCCAAGGACACACATATTAAAGGTAATTAGTAGCAGATCTATGATTACAACTCAGGATGACTAATCCCCAAATCCATTGTATCATGCTGCCTTAAGGCAGATGGGCTTTGGGCACCCTCCACTTACATCATTTATGTATTTGGTAACCATCCCCCTATTCCATATAAAGTTGGTCTTTCATATACAAAAATGTAATAAAAAAGCACTTATATACCTTTGTGTATAAGGCCAATGACAAATCATAGGATGCCTGTGGTCAAACATAGTTTTTTTTTTTAATGTTATCTAGTAGTCTATGAGGTCAAAATGAAACAATTTTTTCTGTCATAAACTAGAATGCTCTTTTCACTTCTCCACAGGTTTAATCTAAGATACTCTTTTGTAACTGTTACTCTTGCCTACCATACCAGCAAATGAAGCATATGTAGATGAAACCCCCAAGAGTCCTTCCCAATACCTTTGTATTCACATTCCTATGAGACCACTATGATCCTATGAAAACTCGTTTCAACTGACGTAAATATCTTGTAAAATTGAAACAGAACAAAATAAATGGTGAAGAAAGCTGTGTTTGATTGTTATGAAGAGATCTTCGGGTTCCAGTTCTGGGAGAAAATGCACCTTGGCAGTTAGTGATAATCTCCATGAAAATATGACACTTGGAAACCTGTTGAATTTGGTTGACTTGATGCTAAATGAGTATTAGAGTCACCTAAGACAGCTCTAATTCACTTCAGGCTTTTCAAAAATCTCAAAACATTAGGGAGAAAAATGGAGAGCTACAATGAGATATCTTCTTTTTATGCTCTTGAGTCATTTCATATCATTTTATTCAAGCGACATTGCCTAACTCATAGCCCTATGGGAGAACCAAATGGATGCTCCCATAGGGTTGTGTAGGCTGAGAAACTCTTACACTGCCACCTCCAATTTGCTGTGCCAAGATCATTCCCCAGGGCAAGAATTCAATGCAGAAATAGTCTATGCAAACCTTACAAGATTCATGTCCTATTGTTCTACATGCAGATTCTGGAAAACCCAAGATTCAGGGATATACAAAATGGGAAAACAAAGCCTTGAGTCTGGGCTTTGTTTTTCGGGCCACAGAAAGATTAAACTATTACTGTAAGCAGCCCATTGTTTCTTACATATATCCTAGATTTTTACTTCCTGTCATCTCTTGGAAGAACTACTAAGAAGAATTAGTCTCACCACACAGTAAATAAATGCTTTAATACCCTGCATTATTGTTTAAACTAAGCTTTGTGAACACTTAAACCACAACAGATATATTGTCATATGACAGAGCAGTAAAATCACAGCCAGCAGTCACAGTTTGCATATTATACTAGGGAGCTGCTAGTGAGCCATAGGGCTTACATTTGGTTCATTGGGGGGAAACTACGATTTATGAAACTGGCTTCATAAACATTTTTTAAAATAAGAAAGAAAAGAATCCACCCTGCTCACTTATCCTAAAATTTTTTCTGAAGTATAATTTCACATTTTCTCCTTATCCTCCCCCTTCCCCTCCAATATTCTCTGCCTTGCTTGTCTAGTCACAAAACTAAGAAATCACTTTGAATTCAGGAAAAAGCAGAGCCAGTATAATGATTTTGGGAAGATGACACCAATAAAGCATACTTTCTGGCAGGTACTGCCTAGTTTAAAAAATGAAAAAAAGCTTTAAATAAGCACTTGGCCGGTCCTGAGGACCAGAATAATCAAAGTCTCATCACCAGCAGGTTGACTATGAAGTAACGCTCATTTTTGGCCAGAGTAACAGCAAGGTGGCACAAGAGACAGAGTACTGGGCCTGAAGTCAGGAAGAATGACCTCCCTGAATTCAAATTTAGCCTCAGACTACTGTGGGCAAGTCACTTAATCCTGTTTGCCTCAGTTTCCCTACCCGTAAAATGAGCTGGAGAAGGAAATGGCCAACTGCTTCAGTATCTTTGTCAAGAAAACCCCGAATGGGGTCATGAAGAGTCAGATGAAATTGAGAATGACAACAATAATAAAAAACACTTTATACCACCTGCTGAACTATGAAGTAGGTTTTAATCAGCATCAATAGAGGGAGCACCCATAAGGATAAAGTATCAAGTCCCTGAAAGACAGAAGGGAAGTAGAGACTCCAGTCAAGCAGCCCAAGAGTCTTTGCTCCAGAGATCAATTTTCTTTGCAAATTAACTTTGCAACTTTGTAGTATGGGCAGAGAGCTAGAATCCTCAATTGTCTCAAACATAATTCTAGTGTGACCCTGGGCAAGTCGTTTAGTCTGTCAGCTTCAGTTTCCTCATTTATTAAAAAAAAGCTAATATTTACACTTATAACAAGAATTGTTGTGGGGGTCAAAAGAGGTAACATATGGAAAGCATTCTTAAACTTTAAAATGCCATGTAAATCAATGCTCTCGTCATCATCATCATCATCATCATCGTCATCACCATCATCATCATCATCATCATCACCACCATCATCATCACCATCATCATCATCATCACCATCATCATCATCATCACCATCATCATCATCATCATCACCATCATCACCACCACCATCATCATCACCATTATCATCATCATCATCAACAACAACAAGAGACAAAAGGGTCCTTTCTGAGTTTGTCTTTTAAATTTACATAATTGATGAAAAGCCATAGTTAGAAAACATCAATGCAGTAAATTTATGTTTTTGAATACTTCTATTTTATTGTTATCTTTAGCTTGGGTTGGTCAAAGTGAATTGTATCTATCATCTATCATTTATCTACCCATCTATCATCTATCTATCATCATCATCATCTATCATCTATCTATCTATCTACCTATCTGTCTGTCTGTCTGTCTATCTATCCATCTATCTGCTTATTTTTCACCACAAATGGTCCGAAAAGATCCATGTTTTCTTTATCCAGGACAGTAGTGAAACATATGTTCTGTCGGTTGTGATCTGAGTGCACACAGATCACCCTCAGCAATTATGTACCTATTTGAGCTGATTATTTTTTGATAGCTCTGCAACAGTTGGCTTCAATCACTTTGACAGATCTGGTACTTTGCTTAACCTTTAAAATAGCAGGGCAATAACGCATTGGCAGAATATAATAAAATAAAGTAAAACAAACACTAAACAAGATGCCTACATGTTTTAAATTAGAAATTAGGGTAAATAAAGGATAGGATATTTACCATATTTTTTATAGTAAAATATTTCCTAATTATTGCAGGTATCGGAGGAATTTTTAATAACCCATTTAATCAAATTGCCAAATTTCTTACTTAAAACAAATTCTTACAAAGCACTACAGAGTAATTCATCCTCTCACAAAATGATAGAATTTTAGTTTGTAAGGGAAATTAGTCAATACTCTACCTAAGAAATAAGAAATAAATCCTCTTTACATACTTTAGAGGTGGACATTCAGTTTTTTCCTGAAGACTTCAGGTGAGAAAGATTCCATGAAATTTAGGGTAGTACCTAATTTTTGAGAAGTCTTTTCTTACATTAAAACTAAGCATGCCAATATCTATATCATATATATGACCAACAATATGGAGGACTAGACATTTTCTACAGTCCCTCTGACCTCTTGAATATCTCCAAAATTGTAATTATTCATGAGATAAACTAATTTCAGTCACTTACATGGTATCTGGACACCAAGAACTCTAATAAGAAAACAATCTGATGAACTCACAGCAGAGAAGGCTAATTCCTAATCCCCAAAGAGCTCAGCACTCTCTCAACACAATCAGAGTCACAGAAAAATTCCTACATTAGGGAAATTGCCTCTCTATGACCTACAGTACTTGTTCTTTCTAAGAATTAGACAAAATGGAAAAATGGGGCCAGGGAGTAAGGGTACAAGATCTGCAAAGCAATAACATGGACACTGTTTAAAGGGAACCCAAGTAAATACCTTAGAAGTTTTAATTCCTTGAGGAATGCAGAGGCTAAGGATGTACTAATGGCCATGAATTAAAGAGTAAAATACTAGAATACATAGAAAAGGAAGGTAAATAATGAAGGAAATGAAGATAAAAGTACTTTTTTATAAAAGGTACAAAATAAAATCTAATAAACAAAACAAGTTAAAAGGAAGGAGAGGAAGAGGGATTTTACTTGAGTACTTAATTGAGAAGAAAAAGGGGGAAAATTAAATAGCGAGATATAAAGAAGAAAGAAAAAAGGAAAAAAATTATTGAAACTTCAAAATTAAAGAAAAGAGGTATCAAACAGGAGGGGGAGTGATGCTTGAGAATGAGGGGAAGAGAGCCAGTGTAAATAGGATTGCCTTAAAGAAGATTAAGTTGAAAAAATGAAGAGATAAAAATATTATCTTTACAGAGGAAGAGGGGAAAATATGATAATAGAATGAAACAAAGGAAAATACAAACCTAACTCTGATAACTTTAGATGTGAATGGATTAAACAATCCAATAAAGTGGAAAAGAGTGGAAGATCAAATAAGAATACAAAACCTTTCAATCTGTCGCTTACGAGGAACATGTTTTAATAAACAAAGGACGTATACAGAATAAAAATGACGGGCTGGAAAAAATTGCTATGCATTAGATGAGTAAAAATGAAGCAGGAGTCACAATCATGCTATGAGAAAAAGCAAAAACAAACACTTAAAACATAAAAAGGACAAACAAGGGAAACTACTTACAACTCAAAGATACCAAAGACAACAAACCAATATCAATTTTCAACTTGTATACTTCAAGTAACTTAGCATCCAAATTTATAAATGAAAAAAAAGTTAACAGAACCATAGGAAGACATGAATAATTATATAATAGTAGCAGATTTCAACATCCCTCTCTCCATTTTGTATAAGCCTAACAGAAATATAAGCAAAATTGAACAAATTGGTGAAAAACATGGAGTTAAAAGACGTATAGCATTTTCTGGGTGAAACTGTTAAATAACATGTATTTCTGGGGGCCACATGGAATTAAAAAATAATCAGACCACGTATTATGGCAGAAAGATATTGCAAACAACTGTCAAAAGGTAGAAATAGTAAACACATACTTGACATAACATGACGTAATAAAAATTGTAATCAGTTAATGGAGCTCAAACAAAAAACACAGACCAAAATGGAGACTTGACAGTGACATTGTAAATGACGAGTGGATCAAAGAACAAATCATAAAAACAATTATTAATTATGTAAAATTATAATGATTAAATAATATACCAAAATTTCTGCAATGCAGCCAAAGCAGTTATCAGGTGAAAATTATATCCCTACAAAAACATTTCAACAAAATAGAAAAAGAGAGGAATAACTGACTGAATTCACATTTTAAAAATTAGAAAGACAACACGTAAAAAAAATTAATATAAGCACCAAAAGGAGATATTAAATGTTGATAGGTGAGACAAACTGGAAACTAAAAATAACATAGAGAAATGACAAATGAAAAGAAAAACTTGTTGTTTGAAGAGACTAATAAAAATGTCAAACCTTAGCCAATCTGATTAAAAAAGAAGAGGATAGAAATAACCAAATCAACAAAATAGTAAATGACGTAAACTAGAAGAAATATAAAGAATTGTCAGAACCTACTCTTCATGATTATATGCTAATAAAACAGAGTTTAAATGAAATATAGGAATACATTAAAAACATAAAATAATCAAACTAACAGAAGATCAAATAGATCCCTTATGTAATTCACTCTCAGAAAGTGAAATAGAAATAGTTGTAAAGGAGCTATTAGAGAATTAGAACTCTTAATCCTGGTGGATTAACAGAAGAATTAAATCAAACTCTTAAAAAATTGTCAATACACAAATTATTCTACAAAAGTGAGAAAGAAAGCATTCCATAAGATTCCTCTTATAAGATACATATAGTTCCATTAATTAAACCAGGAAAAGATAAAACACAGAGGGAAAACTATATAGTTCAGGATCATTAATTAACATTGATTAAAAATTTTAAATAAAATCCTATCAAACAGACTACAATAGGCACAAAGAGACCATTTTTTGATATTATAAAGGTATATTTCCAAAACCAAAAGCAGGCATCGTATATATTGGAAACACTCTAGAACATTTCACAATAAATATAGGAATAAAGAGAGGATGTCTACTCTTCCATTTAATATTTGATATAGTTCTGGAAATATTTTCAATATCTATAAGGCCAGAGAAAGAAAATAAAAATGTAAAAGCAACTAAAGAAGAGATAAAACTATCTCCATTGCTGATAATATTATGATGTGAAGGGATACTTTACAGAACTTGATAAATTAATAACAAAATTCCTTTATTCCCTTGGAATATCAAGGGAAATAGTGAAAAGAGGTACAGATGAAGGGAAAATAGAACTTCCAGAAATTAAAGTACAATTTAAAGCAAGAGATAGCAAAATCATCTGGTGCTGATTGAAAAAGAGAGAAGTAGATCAGTGGAACAGAGAAGACAAAGTAGAATCAGAAATAATAACTCAATAACTCAGTCTTTGATAAACCAGAAAATATAAACGACTTAGTGAAAAAACAATGACAATTTTTCACTTGATTAAAAAAAAAAACTATTGGGAAAACTGGACAGCAGTTTGGCAGAAATTAGCCTTAGAGTAACATCTCATAACACATTCCACAATATATCCTAAATGGATATGTGAACTTACTACTGAAGTTCATACTACCAAAAAAGTTATGAGAAGCAAATCATATGTATTTTGAAATATATGTGCAGGATGCATTTTAATCAAAATGGAGGGTAGAAACAATTATAGAAGTTCAAATAATTAACTTTCATTAAGTTCTACTATGTGCCTAGGTCTGTGCTAAGCACTGGACATACAAAAAGAGGCAAAATAAAGTCCTTACCCTCAAATAGCTTTCAATATCATGAGGGAGACAACATGCAAAAAAATATTTGAAAAGCAAAGTCAGAAAGTTGACAAAGCTGACAAAAGTTGGGAATAGCCAGTATTGGTGAGAAGTTAGGCACACTGGTGCTTTGTTGGGTGAGCTGTGAATCAGTAGGATCATTTGGGGAAGGGACTTAGAATTATTCAAATAAAGTGATTAAAATGTTTATTTTACCCTTTATTCCAGAGATTCCATTACCAGGCTAATACCCTAAACAGGCCAGTGATCAGAAAAGAAAGGGAAATCACAGTTCCCGGCACTCAAGAAATTCAATCTAATTGAGGACAGACAACTCTGTATAGTGAGGTCTGTGTCTTCTTGGACACTATACCCTTTCAAATGTAGTCTAAGGTTGTATTTACTTTCTTTGTTGTCATATTGTTGACTCTTGTTGATCTTGTAATCCAATATAACCTCCAGAATTTTTTCAGATAAGCTGACCAATGTTTGGCCATCCCTTCCCTGTTGGAAATTGATTTTTTGAATCCAAGTGTAAGATTTTACATTTATATTTTTTAAATTTCATTTTGTTACATTCGGCTCAATGTTGTAGCCTATTGAGTTTTTAAAAAATTCTATGTGCCAGCGATTCCTTTCAGCTTTGAGTCATCTGAAAATTTGATAAGCATGCCATGAATGTCAGCATTTCATCATTTCCCAGTGAATTTATAATGGCAACAAGAGATAAAACTAGGAGTTTATTGAGTGTGTTTTGATTTCCAGAGAGTCATAAAATAATGATATTTCCAACGTATTGTCTAAAAATCAGCTTATGGCTTATTTTTACTTTTCCTGAGTAGGCTAACACATATTTTTGAAGCGAGATCAGAAGATAGAACAATACCTTGCTTTATTAATAGTAACTTGGTCTCCTAAACACTGAAAGATAGACTCAACAGTGACTAGAACGAAGAGAGATTTCCTGAAGCACCTTCAGCTTTAATTTAGAAGTGCTTTTTGTGTATGACCTCTCAGAAGGCTTCCTAATTGGTAGGGAAGGAATAAGTGACATGTATTCCCTCCTCTCTTTGAAAACTCCATCCTCCCACCAAGCTGTCTCTAGCCTCTCCCATCTCCCCCCCCTTCCCCCCTGACATTATTTGGTTGACTTTAGATCCATTATAATCATTTAAAAGAGAATGGAGTGTAGTTCAGACCTCTTTGGTTATTCTTTCCATTAAGCTTCATAGTCTAAGCATGGAGCTGTAACGAGTATTTTATCATTGTATAAAGATATTTAATTAAAGTCTGAAAAAGATTCCAATGAGGTAGCACAAATAGTCTGCCTGATCATTAATAATTTAACAGTTTGTAAGACATTAAAACATAACGTATTCATTATTTTCCTCAGGTCTGGTGAGAGCATTACATAATGGTATGAATTTTATAATCTGCATCCTCTCTTGCTTTTCCTGTGCTCTTGTTGTCTAGGATAATAACACCTAAAAGAAGATACTTACCCTTTTTTGGCACATGTAAGATAGTGACATCCAGCAAACAGCACAGTTGTTTCTTAATTAAATGTGGTAACCAGTCTAATTCAGTGTCCTTTCATCCATCATTTATCTTCACTCTGAGTGCTCCTGGTATTATTTCTTATGCTAATTGCTCACTGCACTGCTCCCCAAATACATAGCTGCATAAATATTCCCTAAGCAGGAAGGTTGGCCCATCCGGTAGCTTGAAGTTCCAATGTAGAACAGTTCCATGTAAAAATAAGATAAAAGGCCAACATTTTCTCAGCCAGATAGAGTATAATTTGCTGATTTTTCATAAGCTTAACAGGCTTTCAGTGAAGGTAAAATGGTACGTACATGGTTTATCCCACCCTGGTTCCTACTGTAGGAAATATGTTATGAGATGCAGCAAATAGAAAACCAACCTTGTAGTCGGGAAGACCGAGGCTCAAGGATACACACTGGCTGTGTGACTCTATATTACAGAGGAGCAGTGGGAACCAGTCACACTAGAGAAATCACACATCTGGGTCCCAAATAAAGGAAAACTAGCTTGCCGTTCATCTCTGTTTGATTATGTGATAAGAAGTTCACATCATTTGCTCTGTAATTGCATTCAGGGCTTTGTATGCCGTATTCTCTATGACAAAGGGAAGAAGGGACATGCTCCCTGGTCCAAAGTAGCTTCTGTTGGGAAGGTAAGAAAACCCACTGAAAGTGAGAATGCGGCAAGCCCAAGCCCAGAAGCACATTCATGCTCCATCCGAGTGAGACATGGGTCTTACTGGGAAGGCTGGAGTGGAGTCAGCTCCAGTCAGCCTGGGGTGACTTCATAACGTGGGCTAACCTCTAGTAGTGAGTGACAGCATAGAAAGGGACCATGTTCAGAAAGGAAAGAGGAGGATGCACTCCCTGTACCCTTCCGCATTGTTGACCTTTCCTTGTTTTATTCCATGATCTTCCTGAGCAGATGTAACTGAAGATGTTCACCAGCTGATGGTGAAACTTTGGGGCACCAGCTTTCATTAACCTCACTAATGATGACGACGACAACAATACAGACCGTGTTAAGCGCTTCACAATTATTATCTCATTCCATCCTCACAACAAGCTGGGGAGCTAACGGCTATTATTATTATTCCCTATTTTACAGAAAACAACAACAACGACAACAATAATGATAGCTGGGGTTTGTGCTTACTGTGGGTCCGGCTCTCTACAATGCTTGTCTCATACGGTCCTTACAGCCCTGAGATGTAGGTGCTTTTATCTTCCTCATTGTATAGATGAGGAAACTGAGGCACAGTGCTTAAGTGACTTGCCTAGTGTCTTAGGGAGGATTTGACATGGTCTTGCTGACTCCGGGCTCGACAATATTCGCTGTCCTATCTAGCGGCCTCCCACTTGGCTTTTGGTTGCAACCCATGACCTTCAATCCCGATATTAGTAACAACTTGTGGAAATTACATGACGTATACAATGTTTACTGTCCCTTTGGGGGAGATGTTAATGAATGGGAAACAGTGGTGGACAGGAGACAAGAGGAACAGTGGAAATGGTGTTGGCGTTTTAGTCAAAAGATTTGAGTTTGAATTCTGGCTCTGCCAAGAATTTAAGGTAAGGAAGGTAAAAGGGATTATTCCCAAATCTTCTTGAATATGGGATGTGTGACTCTAGGCAAGTCATATAACCTCTTTAGACCTAAGTTTCTTCATCTGTAAAATGACTGGGTTGTACTAGATTACCTTTAAAGCCCCTTCCAGTTCAAATGTATGGTCCTTTGAATGTATTTTTAAAAAAGACACAATTCAACTTTTGATTTTCTATTTTGGTTTTCCTTCTATAGATTTTTCATTCTCACACTGTTCCCTTAGGCAGCTAAGTGGTGCAGTGGATAGAGCCTTGAATCAGGAAGAACTGAGTTCAAATCCAGCCTCAGACATTTACTAGCTGTGTAAACCTGGGCAAGTCACAACCTCTGCCTCAGTTTTTCCAGCTGTAAAATGGGTATAACAACAGTACTCGCTTCCCAGTTGTTATGAGGACCAAAAACAAGAGATTGCCTGGCACATAGAACATGGCTCAATAAATGCTTATTTCCTTCCTCTTCTCTCTTTGTATGTATAACTCTGTGTGTGCGGAGTGGGGGTGGTGGTGAGTGAGGTTTAAGGGTGTGGGGAGGGACAATGAGTTAATCTCAATAATTTTATAGATAAGGAAATTTGAGCCCAAAGAGGTTAGTGACTTGTGCAAGATAGTACATGGAAGATCCGCTATTCAAACTTCATTCCTTTGACTGCACTATACTACCTTCCTTCTCCATCCTTTTTACCTCTTGACTGTTTCCCCATTCATTTGCACTTCCGCCAGAGGGCAGATGAGGGAATGATCTCCAATCCATCCTGTACACAGCTTGTTCATACGTAATTGTTTACATGCTGTCTCTCCCTGTAGACATTGAGCTTCTTGAGAGCAGGCTCCATCTTTTGCCTGTCTTTGTATCCTTTGTTTATATCTTTGTATAATTAACATAATGCCTGGCACATACTAAGCAGGTGCTTAATAAATGTTTACACCAAATCATTCTTACAAGTTGTTGCTGAGGTTGACAGAGGGGGAACACTTGAGCATCTAAGGCCAAACAAAGCTTAGGTATCAAAGAAATCAGTGGTTCTCAACCTGTGGGTTATGTTCAATTTGTAACAATGAAAATACATCCTGCATATCAGATATTTACATTACGATTCATAACAGTAGCAAAATTACAGTTATGAAGTAGCAACGAAAATGATTTTATGATTGGGGGTCACCACAACATGAGGACCTGTATTAAAGGGTCGCAGCATTAGGAAGGTTGAGAACCACTGAAAGAAATGTAGAGCTAACATTATATAGTTTTCTTTTCTTTTTTTAGTTTCCTACAATGCAGTAAGAATATCAACTGAATTTACATAGGATCATTTATATACCATACTGTATATTGTGCCTGTAGGAAAGTATAGTAGTTGCTGAAAATGATTATCAGAGTCCACAAGACAAATGACTTTAGGACCTGGAGAAGGTATCTTTCAGGCAAAATTATTGAGAAAAATTAAGTAGAAAGTATATGTATATATTCTTCCAAAGAGCTAGCCTTCCTGCCCTTCCTTACACATAGCCCTCCAGTTCCCAGCCTGGGCTTTTTTGCTGGCTCTCCCCCATTCCTGGACTTTTTTTCTTTCTCACCTCCATCTCTTCTGTTCTTCAACTTTCTTTAAGACTCAGACTATACTCGACCTTCTCCAAGAAACCTTTTCTACTTGTTCCCACTACTAGTGCCTTCCCCCTGACATGATCTTCTACCAACCCTCTATATATGGTACATACATAGCT
Source organism: Pseudochirops corinnae (assembly GCA_028646515.1). Taxonomy (NCBI): domain Eukaryota; kingdom Metazoa; phylum Chordata; class Mammalia; order Diprotodontia; family Pseudocheiridae; genus Pseudochirops; species Pseudochirops corinnae. Next base: position 20,616,989 of record CM053587.1, on the reverse strand, counting down.
GTTTAAATGTGAGCTCCTTCAAGTTATGCATAGTGTTTTTCGTCTTTCTTTGAATCTTCAGCACTTAGCACAGGGTCTGATACATGCTAAGTTCTAAACAAATGCTTGTTGGCTGATTGAAAAGGAACCATATAAACACAATTATATGTAGCTACTTTCCTTATTGTAGTGAACACTAGAAATAGTCCACCTATTGATAAAGGGCTAAACAATTATGACATATTAATGTAATGGAATATAATTCTATCATTTAAAAATTATAAAATAGTTGGTTTCAGAGAAAAGCTATTGAACCAATACAGAACAGACTGACCAAGACCTAGAGAACAATTTAGACAACATCAAAAACATTGTAAAAACAATCTTGAAATTTCCTTCCGCAATTCCAGGCAATTGAAGATGAATCATACTACCTACCTCCTAAAATTCAAATGAGACATGCATCTGTGGACATGCCTGTTGAGGGAATTAATTTGCTCCACTTGATAAAGCATATTTGTTGCTAGTAACTTATTTTTCTTTTCTTGTTTAATTGGGCATAGGAGTTGAGAGTGAGAGAGAATAGATGTGTATTAATTTTTTTTCTTTTTTGTTTTTTTGGAGGGCAATTGGGGTTAAGTGACTTGCCCAAAGTCACATGGCTAGTAAGTGTCTCAAGTGTCTGAGGTCAGATATGAACTCACTTCTTCCTGAGTCCAGGGCCAGTGCTGTATTCACTGCACCACCCAGCCGCCCTGATGTTTATTAATTTAAAGTGCATGTTTGTGTATATATGTACATATACATGTGTATATGCATGCACATACATACATATGTACACACATGTATATATACATAAACTTTATATATGCATTACATATTTATTTATATAAAATATAGAAAGTCAGAACATGGAGTGGCCTTATAACATAGGACTTCTGATCTTGGTAACACTTTATAATAACATTAGAGGTGAAAGAGAGTTTAGAACACACAATGTCTAGTCTAGAGACACCTTACGACATAGAATATTAGACCTGAAAGGGGTCTTGGAATATGGAGTATGAAAATTGGAAGGGATTTTAGACAATAGCAAAGCTCAAAGAAACCTTAGACCATGGAGTATGAAAACCAGAAGGAATCCTGGATGACAGAATTTAAGAGGTAGAAGGACCTTAGAATATAGAATGTCAGTATAATAGCATTTGAAAGACTATTATTTTCTTTCTTTTTAAAAAAATTATGGACTTATTCACAGACTCTTAAAATTGATAATATAGAATGCCAGAGTTGGAAATAACCTTGGAGAGAATATAAGTCAACCTCTTCATATTGAAAATGGAGACATAGAAGCCCAGAAAGGTGAAATAATTAAATCAGTATCCTATAGTAAGTAAGAAACCCTGGCTTGGTTCCAGGCCTCCATGATTCCAAGGCCAGTTCTCTACTAAACATGAAGGTCATGCCACCCGAGTTCTCTTTCCTTGGAGAGAAAGAGCTAGAAATCTTCCTTTTTCTCAGTTATGTGGTGGTTGGGGTGGGGTAGAGTGCAGGCCAAATTTATTATGAATAGACAAATTGTAATTGAACCAGAGCCCAGATAACATAGGAATACTCTTCTTTATGTAGTGACTAGTTACATTTTAGAGGTGATCTGACACCAAAATGGGGGAAAGAAGTCATGAGTTCTCTTTCTCTCTAGGTTATCCTGCCCCCACCCCAAAGTAAAATTCTGGGAAAATATCTAAGACAAAGCCTAGGCATGGTTCATGTCTAAAGTCTCCCCAGAAATGGCAATACAGTGCTCTCTAAAAGGATACCCATTGTATGAATTGGTTATTAGATGTAGAATGGCTGTTTTTCAGCTCAACTCCAAAAAATACTTAAGATGCAAAGAAACATTTGTGCATGAAGAAATGTTGAAAATATAAAACATCTAAAATAGCCCATTAGTCTTATTATGCCTTTTCCGAAAGTGAAAACACGTAATGGGAGAGCTGAAATGTATATTCACATTCCTCTTAGAACAGCCCTGTCTCAGACAAATCACAGACTCCAGATCTCCTAGACAGTCAAGAAATCTCTTGGACTTAATTCTTCACTGCAGAATCCTCCTAATGGTGGTCATCTTCACTGAGAAGTGTGGCATTGCTACTGACACTCTTTTCTCTGGTACACTCATGCCCAAATCTCAACCCACTAGCTAACCACCAAGGTTGGAAATACTGGTTTCTTAGTGTTTCTGCTTTCTGGTCTGTACTCAGGGAGTAGAACAAAAAGGCAGAAACAACAAGAATCCAGTTTGTCTTCCTCACCTAGGCAAGCACGTGAACCTGTTTCTGGGTACTTAAAACTGCCATTGCCACTGGATGGCAAGAGGGGAGAGAAACCTCCTCTTCTCATCTTGTTGGAAAATCAAGAGGGAGAGAGCTTCCAAAGGAGAAGGGTCTCAAAGAAGACCCATAATCATATCTACCACTCTTCATATTCTACATCTCATTTTCTAGACTGCAAAGTAAGGAAGTTTCTCCATAAGATTCCATCCCCCATGATGCTCGGTGACCAATTATCTTTGAAACAACCCCTTATCCCTCCCTCCTCCCCCTAGACTCTCCTTTCACTGGAGCCTATAAAGACAAATCAAGAATTAAAGCATACAACCTTCTACAAGGAGCCAGAACCCATATCCCTCAGCTAAAGGGTTGGTGCCCCAGTTCAGCCACTTTGGGGTTCTTCTGATCCCTGTCCCACTATAATCATAAAGTAGAAAATACCTAATTACTAAAAACAGTTTATGTTCCTAATGCAACTCATTAGTCCTTTACCTTGACTACAGATGGCTGTGATGGTACAGAGAATTCAGCACTGATTGGGAATGAAGAGCGCCATCTACTGAAATACCATTGAGCTATGTGCAGATCTGATTTATCACAAAAGGGGCCATGTTTGTGTCTTGAATCATGAGGCAAGGGAAAGAGAATGATGAAATATAAAATGAGGGTAACCAAGATGTGGCCAGTCAAAGCTGTACACTGCGAAACACAGCATTTTACAAAAGGAATTCTGAGATAATTTTCTACTCTTATTAACTGGAACGTTTCTGGCAGTCACCTATTTTGAAGTGATGTTTTATTATTAACGATGAGTAATGATAGCAATTGTTTAGAGGGAAAATATGGCTGAAAGTAACAAAATACATCACAGTGCCCTGGAAATAAAATAACGATGAGCTATTGTATGGAGGCAGAAATCCTCTTCTCTGGCTGCCAGGCTAGCCGATGGATACAGTACATGAATCCGTAATGGACACTGGACCAAGCCGATTGGTTAGAGATCAGCAGCCACATGCATTGTGCAGTAAATGTCTCTCACCCTGTTGCCACTTTTTCCAGGCCTCCATATGCTAGATCACAAACTACAGATTTAGCCTTTTGCCCAAAGGCATCTGAACCTGTGAAAAGCCTCGCTGAAGGAATGCCTATTGTTCATTGACAACTTGTCAATTTACTTCCAGGCAAAATAACTCATAAACATGATAAGGAAAGGAGATAAAACAAGTATTCTTTCACACTTTGCAACTTTACTGCAAAAATGTCTTATTTTCCATAAATGTGTGAAATCTCCCCTTAGAATTGTGACTGTGCATTGAACTCGAAAACTGTTTGGAAACAGCACAAGCATTTCACAATTTCTGTCTATAATAAGATGAATGTTAAATATTAAACATGCATTAAAAGTGATAAAAATAAAAGATTTTCAAAGGTTCACTAGCATCGCCATATTTCTCTCCGATTCCCTGAGTTAATAAAAGTTAAGTTTAGAAATACTCTCCAAAAGACAAATGTTTGAATACTAGCTCTAAATATGACACTTTATGTATTTATATAAGCTATTATCTAAACCTTTTTGTCAGCTCAGATAAAAGAGAAAAAAACCCAACACCTATGTAGTAAACCATGCAATTTGCATTATATTCAGGAGCCTATGGTATGTGGGAGTTCTAGAATGTGTTTCTATTGAAATGAAGCCTTTTTATTTCAGATATTTATAAACATTCCATTTTAATGTGCTGTTTAAATACTGAAAGCTAATTGTGAATTCTTTTAGGTAAAATATTTTAAGTGGATAATAATTTTGAAATATATTAGTCTCTAAGGCAAAACATTCTGTTTATGGTTGTTGTTCATATAGTTAGACTTTCTAATGAACCTGTGCTCCCCAGCTTCCATTCCCTGGTAATGAGCTTGATTTGAAGTTTCCTGTTTCCTGTAGTGGCATGACAAATATATGATAGGTCTCCCACCCACTTTCCCTCTGTGGTTCCCTGAATAAATTGCTTCTTGTCAGAAGGACTCAACAAAGCTTCCCACCATTGGACTGACTGTCTATTCCAAATTGGAAGAACGATATGAATAGGATGGGGAGGTGTGGATAGATTCTCATCTATACCATTGTAGGAAATACCTGTGTCCATGAAATCCCAGATCCATTGGAATGTTAGTCCCCAAATTTGAGATAGCTATCTTTTCAAAACCAAAACGTGATCTTATGTTCTGATCAAAGACTGTCAAACGTTGTTACAGATATCCTTTCTTTTCCTGAAATATGACTAAACATCCTGGTTTGTGTTTGTTCTGAGTAAGGCCTGACTCAGGCCAATCTAGTGATTTAGGCTTGGGATTAGAATGCATTGAAATTCTCATAAACCATAAAATATAATAAAACTAACTCTGCTCATAATAAGATAAAAAGAATTTGATGACTAAAAATAGATATTGCTCCTCTATCTCTGTGTTGGCTAGGGCATCAACACTGGGTCTAAAAGGGTTAGAGCTCAGAAATACCAACTTTCCGTAGGCTGTGCCCTTAGTGCTCTGGACCAACCAAATTCCAAGAATATTCTCCTTCCTTCCTTTATCTCAGCCTACCATGTCACACTATTTGGTGGCAATATCCTTCAGCCCTCTAGGGGACTTTCCATCACTTAAATAGCCTTTAAAGCTTTTGCTAAATGATTTTGACCTCAGGAAGAGTTTTAAGATAAGTAGTTCTGGAGGAATAAGAATAAACATAATAAAAACAGTAAAAACAGTAAATAATATTTACACAAAAAAATCTTTAAGAGTACACTCCATGCAGTGGGAATTAGAGAGGCAATTCGTAGCATGCCTGGATGCCAGGCAATGGTGATGAAGGGGAGTAGCACCAGAAACATTAGGGCCATAGTAATATAGGACAATGAGGATACCTCTGACAGGTGTCCACACAAGTATCCCCATCATGGTCAGGGTCACCTATAACTAAGAGTTCATAAGACTCACATGCATCCGATGATATCTGAGGTGATATCAAGACTTACCTCATATCACCATCCAGTCAACATGCCCTTTCTCCCTGAAAGCCCCATCAAAGTAAAATACCAAAATCTTTGTTTCTTTAGAAGCAATTTAGGGACACTCCTTCCTCCTCACCTTCCTTAAGGGACTTTGAATTGCCACTATACCAGCTCAAGGATTTTCTGGGTGAATATTTATTCACCGTGATTATGAAACATCTTTCAATCTTCCCATTATCATCAAAAAGCCAAGCATCTCCTGACAATTCCACCTGTTTTCCCTTAGCTCTGTCTAAAAAAAGATTGTTCAAACTATCCCAAGAGAAAGGAAACATGACAATTAAGAGAGACTTGTGCCATTTCCTCAGGATCTATTAAACCTTTGGAGGGGGCAAAAACCTGAAAGCCTGCGCTACTCTGCACAGGATATAGAATTAGGAAGAGCTAAAAGTAGTCTATTCACATCAGACAAATCTTTCTAGAAGCCAAATCCAAGAATCTGTTTTACTAAAAAGTCTCACCCTTCCTAGTCCCCTAAGAGAATACTGATTCATCACAGATGAAGCTTCTGAGGATTGGCACCCTCAGCCCTGATAACTAGGACTATGACTAGAAAATGACTGTTCCAGAAGTCTATTCCAATGTTCAACAGTGCTAACTGCCTGAAGATAACGCAGGAGACAGAAAATCCAGAGAATGTGATAATTGTAGATCCTGTCTTGAACCTGACATGCATTAAATGAGTGCTCTAACTGAAGGCAATGGTGCAGAGGGGTCCATAAGGGAAAAGAGTATGTTTCTTAAGAACTTTGATGTTGATTACTGTGGTGGTTGACTGATATGGCACCATAATGCCATATCCTCAATAACTATTGCTTGCATTAAGGGAAAACCTTTCTCCCTGAGAGGGGGGAAAATAGTCAATATAAACAATTTCCCTCTGAGGAGCAGAGTGAGGATCATGCCAATACTGACCTTTCTTATTAAAAGACATCATATGATTTCATGCCCACTGCAACATAGCATCATGGCTCCCACATCCCAACTGATGATGGTCCTAGCTCCTAACCATATGGTGATTCAGTTGGACAGAGTGCACATGATGACTTTTATGGGCACTAACATGCCACACAAACAAAATTCCTCTATTAATTCTAACTTCAAAGGAAAACCTTTCTTTGTCCATCTCCACAGCCTCAAACCATTCAGCCATACCCACAAATATCGCCCAGAGCGGGTATAGACTAAGGGGCTTGTCTGCTTCATTTTGCAAAGCTCTATCACAAATCAGTTGTGCTGCTCACAATCTGGACCATTGGAAGAGTTTGCAAGGACCCTTCCCCTCCCTCATTCATTAATAAATATTTATTAAGTCAGTCAATCAAAAATCATTTATAAAGCATTTACTTTATGGTAGGCACTGTGGCAAGCTCTGAGAACACAAAGAAAAGCAGAAACACCACCCCACCCTCAAAGAGCTGACATTCTAATGATAGAGACAGCATACAAAAAATTGCAATACAAGATGGAGAGAAAGATAATATCTACTATAAAATGGTGAGAAAGATCTATACATGAGATATATAGATACATGACATATACAGATCTACATA
>CM053587.1:20588293-20604039 GCA_028646515.1 Pseudochirops corinnae | reverse complement strand
ATATTTATATTTTCATTTTGGAATGGTCTAGATTTGTAATCTCATCAATATGGGGAACTTCCATTATGGAAACTCCAAAATGGCAACCTGGTCCTAATCACACAGCTAGTATGTGTTAGAGGCATCACTTGAACCCAGATCTTTCTGACTTTAAGGCCAGCATTCGATTCCCTATGCCATGTTGCCTCTGCATCTATGTAGAGCTTCAACTATATTATCTGGTCTGATTCTTACAATAATCTTATGAGAAAAATGTTTTATTATTACCCCTATTTTCTATATGCACTGCACTCAAATCTGTCATTGCTTACTACAGAGCCAATGCAGATCTGTAACTGATGGTCCCATGTTCGATATTTCCATCCTTTCTCCAAATAGCCACCTTGGTGTGTTTCTTAGCTTCCTGATCAGGCACTGATGGTCCCATGAGAACCAATCTGCTCATTGGGTGGTTTATTTTTTGTTTGTCCTTTTTGCTATATGCCCTGGCTAATATCTTTTCCCATAATGGACTGCTTCTAATACAGTTGTAACTCTTGACCTTCAGTGGTCCTGCAGAGAGATGTCACGCATTGTTCTTCCCGTCACATTTCCATTTCATATTCTCAGCTTAGAGATGAGGAAAGAGAGATTTAGTAAGTTTGAGCAACTTGCCCAAAGTGACCCAGCTATTAGGCTTTAGAGTCTGACTTAAGCCCAGGTCCTCTGACACCAAGAAAGAGATGTTTAGAAAGTTAGAGTGAAAGCAAAGAGGAACCAAGCATGAATTATTATTATGCTTACAATTTTATCTTACCAATACCATCACAATTAAGAAGAAGAGCAAGAAAAGAGTATTGGCTGTGACTTTTTTTTTTGAGGGCACTTGTCTGCTATACAAAGTTACTATAATTCTTTAGGTGATGGGGAAATTTTCCTACTTTTGGAGGAAAGGAAGAGAAAGATCCAATTACTTAATTGACTATGTACAATATGGGCTAGTCAATCCTACAAACCCACTCTGCCATCGTGGGTCTTTCCTGTTTGGCTGAGATTGTGAGCTAATGAAGTGAAGAACAAAGCAATGAGCGATCCAGAGAGCCTGGTTGAGAGGAATAACAAGATTTTTTTCGAAGCCAGGGTTGTAGTGAAGATCAAATGCTATAACATGTGAAAAAGCTATTGTTGTCATCCTTGTAATCATTAGTATTATATAATAATATTATAGATTGCTGCTGATACTAATATTAATCACAAAGAAAAGTATATTTGAAAGAGAACAACTTACTTAACATAAAGAAAATGAAAACCAAAGAGAAGCTTTATGTTTCCAGATAATTCTTCATGTGTGCATATATTTTCATATGTATTGTGCATTTCATATGTATTGTGCATTTCATATGTATTGTGCATTTCATATGTATTGTGCTTTTCATATATATTGTGCCTATTCCTATTAAACACCTCTTTTTGAGGTTCCTAGTAAGGCCTTCTGGAAAGGAAGATACCATTCTCAACAAAGACCAAGAGGTGTCTAAAATGTCTGGCTTGGAGGAAATAAAAATGGGCTGTTAGATCTGTAGGACTGTAGTTTTTTAAAAAAATTATCATTGATTTAAGATTGGCAGGGACCACTAAGGCCCTTTAGGCCAAACCCCTCATTTTGCAAATAAGAAGACAGAGACCTACAGTGATTAATTGACTTGACCAAGTTCACACAGGTAGTAAGTGTCAGAGGAGAGATTTAGGAAGGAAGGAAATGGATGTTAAAATTCATGTTGTAATGGAAGAATTTTTTAAAAGCACAAATCCATTGTCTAGTGGTATTATAAAAATAAAATATATAGCATTTTAAAAGGGTGTTGGTGAGTCTTTTCAACTAGAAAAATCTTTTTGTTTTAAAACACAGAAAAGAGGTTGCTTAATTCTGGACGTCAATTAACATTCTTACAAAGGACTGGCAGGAAGCCACAGTGGACGTCTAATAAGAGACAGTGTGTCATACCACTGTTGACTATAAAATTAATTACCATTTCTAAACAAGAACTCTGGGATGCGTTTTCTTTCAGACATGTACTGCCCTCACTGGCGTTATAAACATTGCAAATAACATTTTTAAACCATGCATTTTGGAAAAATCGTAATCTATAGGGAAAAAGAAACCAAACCCAAAACTGTGTAATGCGCCAAATCCCCATTGTGCAGAATGGGTTGAAAATTAAGAAGTGTCACCTATCTCAAGTATGTGTTAGACATGCACGTGCTGGCATCAGCTGCTGATCTAATGCATGTGGAGCTGCCGTGTCACTAAGGCATTACGAACCATGGCAGAGCCACAGACAAAGCGGCTTCATCATTAATGTCAGTAAAAGGAACTGCAGGAAAAATAGAAAGCCTCTGGAGACCTTGTCTGGACTTCTTGGAGCCTGGACAAAAAGTCCTTTCCAGTCTGATAGCAGCTGCAACAAAGGGGAAAATAAGACAATGACTCTAGTGGCCATTAAGTCAAAATGGGTAAGTAGAGGAGCCTGTGATGAATCTTTTCAGCCAGCAATAGTAAGAGTGAGTTCATTTTTTATGGCTTCTAGTTAAAATCAAATTAATACTCAATGCTAAATTATGCTGATTTGTTTGGGTATATGTTTACTTGCCAGTTTTAATCTGTTCAAATCAGATTTCTCCTTATCTCTGTGAAAGAGGATGAGATAGATATCTGGATTTGGGATCTGATGAGCATCGATTCAAGTTCATGTTCACTAGAAATTGAAGGAAATATGGCTTAAAATTTCAGGTGGGTTCAGAACTGATTCATGGCAGGCTTGGATGGTGATGAGTTATTATTAATGCTTTGGCAGCCACCTAAAAGGACATATCAAATGAAGTTCCTCAAGAGTCTGTCCAGGATTGGTTATATTTAACATTTTGTCAATGGCTTAGATGATAAAATATGGGATGTACTCATAAAGTTTCATGGATGGATCCAAGTTAGAAGAGGTCGCTAACACCTTGGATTATCAAATTATAATTTAAAGTGACCTTGAGAAATTGAAGTGGTCAGTAATAAATAGTATTAAGTTCAAAGGGTAGAGTAGAAATTAAACAAATCTGGGAATGATTAGCAATAGATAAGAGAAAAAAGACCAGGAAATCCATCTGAATAGAAATTATGAATTTTTAGGATTATAGAAAAATAAGCTAGCCTAACACTTGGAAATAAAAATAAGAATTATTATTATTGTTCCTACTACCAACAGCTAGCGTTTTTAGGGGCCTTTAAGGTTTGAAAAGTGTTTTACATGCTATCTTCATTGCAATTCAATTCAATAAACATTTATTAAGTGTTTACTGTGTGTCAGACACTGTGCTAAGTGCTAGAGATAACAAACAAGAAAAAAGAAAAAGTGTCTGCCCTCAAAGAGTTTGCAGTCTAATGGGGGAAGACAGCACACTACTACCAATGCCACGTTGATCATCCTCTTTCTTTGCCTTCCCTCATGGCGCTGCATCTGACCTTTTGGGCCTTACTAACTATGCCTCAGCTACCATTTGACCCTGGAACTTTTTTCACAGGCCTCATCATCCTGGAATATCCATCTTCCACTGTAGCCTTCTCACCCTGGAGTATCCCACCACCATGTCAGCCTCATTCTCTCGTTGCTGAATTTCTCCCAGGGCCTCTATTTTAGGGAGAGGCATAAGCCCGCTAACTTTGATTCTCTTCTTGTCTCTGCTTCTAATTTTCCAGACTTTGACACCATACCTTCCCCTGACTTGCCTTTAGCCCATCCCAAGAGATACCAACCATTCCAGATATATTTGTTTTCTAATACAAACTGCCTTTTAAAGAGATCCCATCATACTGGCACTAGGCAGAAGTTAGAAGTTATCTTTATGGTCAGGAAATGAATTCTGGGGTCTGACATTCATGAAGTAGTATGCCAAGCTAAGATCTGACTCTGACTCTTGAAATTGAATATTCAATTGCATTGAGTACACAGGGGCAACAGAAGCTCCTTCTCCTTCCTTTCTCATCTCTCATCTGCTTCTTAGCACATCAGCATGACAGAGTGAAGCTCCACCATCTCCAAGATCCCAAACATTTTACTCATCTTTAGGCCATCCACTGGTTGTGAATTTGACAAAGCTATTTTTACAAATTAGTCTTTTTAGTTTTATTTATTGTTATAAAGAAGCATTGAAAAATTTCTTCTTGGAATGGTGCTTTCTCTTGTACACCTTTAATCTGGACATGCCCACCCAAACTCTACCCATTCTTTAAACTTGTGAATCCTATCAAGGCATTTAGTAAGAACAACCCAGATACTCTTTGATTTCTTAGCCATCATTGCCTAAATAATTTGGTAATTTATCATGTAGAGCTTTGTGACTTTTCCTTTATTGCTAGAAAAATTTCTTAACATTTACACTTACATAAAGTTAGGTGAGTTCATGCTTTGGCTCAAAAAATTTTCTATGAACCCTATGAAGGCAGGATTTATGTTTATGTCTTATTAATTGTATCTCTCACAGTGCTTTGTAAATAGTAGAAATTAAATGAATATTTGTTTATTGGAGGAGCAGAAAGAGCAGGGAAGGGAGGGATGGATGGAGAGAGAGACAGAGAGACTGAAAGAACATTCCCTTTCTAGGGTAATCTTGACTATGATATTTCCGCCTTTAAAATCTAGCCTTCGTGACAGCCTCAACTAGATTGCTTTTGCTTTTTGAAGTAAGAGATGAAGCCAGATGTCTTTTGTGTAGTGGAGATACACAAGGGATCCCTTTTGATCTATAGGATCCTGAATTCCTTCTGCTGTTTATTTACTCCTAATAGATCTGTATTCCCTAGAATTTCCCACAGAGTACAATGTAAAGTGTAGGAACCCAATGTGAGAAAATATTAATAATAACCAATAATTTTTAGGGGGAGATTTAGCGCTCTCCCCTTCTTCTAAGTCCTTTAAAAGTTCAGTCTTTGAAGGGTCTTACTGATCATGAGATATCATTAACTCTCCTTGATCTTGGTCAGACCCCACCCAAATTTCTAAGGAATTTAATCTAAGGTGGGGAATCCCATTGTGTTCTACTCAAGCTTGGGTGGAGACAGATCCTTTTCTAGATTGTTCAAGGCTGGGGACCGTATTAGTAGAGATAATTTCTCTGTCCCAGGATAGAGTGTAGTAACTAGCAGCCCCTCCTTGCTTAGAAGGGTATATAAACTGTGAGCCCACCCACCATGATTGTCTTTGGTCTAAGAGAAATGGCCAGATGACCGTTCTTTTGTTAATAACCTGCTGGCCTTATTGAAAAATGATTAAATTATCCAAAAACTATGTCTCTTGAACCTTTTTAATCATCATGCTGATAAATAATTAGAAAGGAGAAACAAAAAGTATGTGAATGTTTTCATTTCTTATGTTCTGACCACACAACCTAGATATATTTCATCTCACTTTCACTCCTTCCAAGTAAATCTTCCCTTCCTATGTAGTCATTTAAAATGTCCTCAGGCAAATAACCCATGTCCTATCTCTGGACTTTGGTAGATTCAGGAAAACAAAACAAAGCATATGTAGGAACATAAAAACACAGATCTAAAATTGGAACCTCAGAGGAAATATCTAGTTTAATGCCCCTCATTTTACAGATGAGGAAACTGAGGCACTCTAATACTTCACGGACAACATTTCTGCTTGTTTGTTAACCACACTCTAGTATTACGGAATTACGTAAAGTAAGAGCAATCAATGAGAATTCAGTCAGTTTCTTCAGAGCAGAAATGTCTAATACTGAAACCTTTCTTACCTATACCATCCTTAAATGGTGCACATTATATTTTTAATCTCCCTAAGCAAGATCTGCTTTTCTCTCATTAACTTGAGCTAGCTTGGTCTCATGACTCTAATTGCCAGTGGCATGGGTAACCGTGTCATTTCTATCTTTGGGAGCTGCTGTCTGTAGATTTTTAATTCTTTAAAGGGTTGGCCTCAGATGAGAACATTAAGGTAGGTTTGGCAAGCATACCCTCTGCTATTGACAGCTAGATTTGTCTTAGTGGTATGGCTAATCAGGGTTGAGAAAATTACTCTGTCTTTATATTCCTTCTTACGATCCCACCTTTTTTGAATCTTGAACCAAGGCACACACTAATCTCATATGGATCTAGTTTTCCTTTAACAGTAGAAAGACCCCAAATCTCCCTAAGATGGTATGAATTAATATACTATTCTTCTCAAGGGGGCTTGGATCTTTCAGGTGAATTCTTGAAATGGTAACCCAAAGGAATTTAGACTGTTAAAATTTGGAGCAGTGTGGTAGGCCAGTGGGGGAGATATTTTTGTGTACAAGGCCTTAATAGAAATAATTCCTACTTTTGATTGCTTCAATGTTTGTGAAGTACTTTCTTCCCAACTCTGCAAAATCAGTAATGCATGTATTAGGATTTTTATTGTATAACTAGGGAAACTGAGAATTAAATAAACAAAGTCATACAACTAATCAAGCTTCAGAAACAGGATTTAGATAGAACTAAGGTCTCCAAGACAATAAACCAACAGACATTTATTAGGTATCTGCTATGCATATTACACACATTCCACAATCCCATGCTGCCTTCTCCTAAATGCCTCACCAATCCTATTGTGTCGATGGCCATCCACTCTCCTTTGTCCACAGGAGTTAGATCTTTGCACCTGTCTCCTCTGTCCTTGGAGATGTGATTTCAAGACTGATGATATGTAACAAGAATGGTGTTTGCTTTGCTATCTCAGGTTTATAAAAGCAATATCAGTTTCTCCTTCCATAAACACACACACACACACACACAATCCATATACAATTGCTACTCTTTACCCCTAGTCATTTTTTTTTTTAAAGAAGAGAGTCATAATTTTTTTTTTCCGGTTAAAATGACCTACTTTTGAGCAAGTTTCTCATCTAGCTAAAACCTTTAGGGAGATAATTCTCACACAATGGGACCTTCTATTTTTAGCAATCTGAGGAACAAGTCCTTCTGAATTTGAAACCATCCACTGCATTATAGTTTTCTTCCAGGGTATGTCTGGTCAGGGCACTATGGTAATGAGATCTTTTAAAAGCTTAACTACAAATAATATCCTTTTTATATACTTTAGTAAGAGTTTTATATACATAAGTTCATCAATCAGTAAAACAAGTCCAGCACAGCATAATGGAAATTACTGTCTGGACAGGCAGAGGATATGGGTTCAAATCCAGCCTTGGATTCTTCTTTCTGTGTGACACTGGGCAAATTACTTAGCTTCTCTGGGCTTAATTTCCTTATCTGTACAATGATAGCCTTTATTCTCAAGAAGTTCACACTTTAATGGGGACAGATAGCACATATAGAAGGTTTCAGCTGCAAGTAGGATAGGAAGGTACCATGGTCCTTAGGGCACAACCACAAAGCAGACGGCAATGCCTCTTCTTTTTTATGTCATTTCCACTGATAAAATATCCATTTCTGATTTTGAAACATCTGGCAATTTGGAGGATTTTGTTGAAAAAAATGTGACTAAACATTAAAATGTTGTGATAATGAGGGTTAGTTAGAACATTTCTGATAAGCAGAGAAGATTTTATGAGAATGGATTTTGACAACTGATGCAGGAACAGGGAGTTTTGGGTTGGCAAGAAGCAAGTGCACTGCAGGATGGAGCAGCTGGGCTCAGCCTTTACTCAGGTGAGCAGCAATCAGTCCTTCCCATCTCAGAAGCTTATATAACAATGAAGCATCAAGCTCCCCTCTGCGCTGAAATTAAGGCAATGTACATGCTTATGTTTCTTAGATTTCACTATTATTCAGCAGTACAGGAAGGCTACATGGCCCAAACTAGTTTGATCCTATATAGGAAGAGAGATGGGTGCTTCTAGTGCCCAGTTCATGACTATCTAACTCTAACCAGGAAGATATATCCCCTGGACCACTGACATCCAACACTGAAGCAAAGCAGAAGGACTAGTGGGTTAATAATGGAGGTTTGCTGGGCCTTTTGTGAAGCTCTGCTTCTATGGTGTTATCTTTTACATCTTGCTCCAAGATTTTGTCCTTAGTGTCTTTGGGCATCATTATTACTTGACGGGGAGGAGGAGCCTGGTTTTTGAGGTATTATTTCCATGACTTTCCCCTTCAAGATCTGGACCTCAAGGACTTTGGGACTGGATCTGTTTGTGGTTAGCCTTTGGGACTGGATCTGTTTGTGGTTAGCCTTGTATACAAATGGTATACATATGGGTTTACATCTGCATGACTTTGCAGGCATCCAGTATCACACACATGAATGGGCTCCTTGTATAATAAAACTTTCTTTTATGAATTTCAGAAATATTACAAATAATAAAAGCTCTGTCTTCCTTTCTGTTGCTTCTTTATTTTTCTCTCTCATATCAATCAACAAGTATTTCCCAGTTCCCCGCTATATTTCAGGTGCTGAGCATACAAAGACAAAATTTGAATAGCCCCTGCACTCTAGGAGCTTACAATCTAGCTCTCTAGAGGAGACATGTACTTATGCAGGCATATATGAAATATGCACAAAATAATTTTTTGGTGGAAACAGTATGTGGAAGGATGAGGAAAGGCTTCATGTGCCATTTCATTGTGTTACTTCAACAAAACCTTGAAGGAAAGTAGAAATTCTAAGCTATGGAGATGAGAAGTGCCTGGGCATAGGGGTTGATTAGCTTAAAGAAATGGGGAGAGAAGATGTAATGCCACAAATGTCATGGGTGAACAATAGTAAGATGAATAGTTTAGTTGGACTGTAGGGTAAGTATATATGTGTAATGGGAAGACCAGGGGTGAGGGAGGCAGCATGTAATGAGGCAGGGAAGGTAGAATAGAATCAGAATTTGAGGCACTTTAAAGGTCAGCAGAGAAATTTATTTTTGTACTGTGGTAATAGGGACCTATTGAAGTTTATTGAATAGTGGAATGGAATGACTTCATTAGTCCTGAATTTTAGAAAAATTGCTTTGGTAGCTATATGGAGGATAGATTGGAGTAGAGACAGATGATGAAGGGAGATTGATAAGGGGACTATTTAAAAAACCAGGCAAGAGATGATGAGTATCTGAACTAGAGTGGTAGCTGTGTGGATGGAAAGAAGAGATGGATTTTATATACATATGACAAGATACACAGAGTGAGGTGGAGTGAAGAGTTGAGTATTTGCAAAGGTTTTGTGAACATTATATTTAAAACAAACATTTCTTTCTTTATTTGACATCTCCTATGCAAGGCTATGACTTCTGTAATTACATCAAACACATGTGATCAGAACTCATGGTTGACTTAAAAGTCACTTATTTGGGTCACAAAGTTGACCAAAATCTTCCAAACCCTAAAGATAAATGCTTGATCTAGAAGGCAATGCAATGACTTTGGTATCACATTGTTCATCTTGGTCAATTTCTTTAACTTTAATATTAAAAAGTTGATAGATCTTTAGGATGTGAAGATCCCTCTAGAGAGGTTTTACTGTAGTCTAGATATAAAATAGCCCAATCTCAGGTCTGTTCTGATCAAGGATATAATGTTAAAGGGGTCCGATAAATTCAATGTAGTTCACTCCACCTTATCTTAATTTGAGAAAACCATATTAATTATCTAGTTAGGAAGACAATGAAAAAACAGAAATAGCCCCTGTATTTGAGGAATTTACTCCTGTAGGATATATCAGACATCTAAGTAAGTATAGCAACTATAGACATCCCAACTCACTTGTAGGTCCTGAAGACAAGGCTGCCTCAAATTCAAGATAGAATTGTGAATAGGTCCTCATCCATCCACAACTATAGCTCACAAATCTCTCCACATGTGTTTACTTTTCCTCTTCAGCCAAAGGAAACAATTAGTTCAAAGGAAAGGTATTTAGTCAAATAGCATAGGAAGAAAAAAATCTATTGAATATTTCCTCCATAAAATAAGGACTCATTTTCTCACAAACAGATACATTATCAGTAGAAAGAATGGGTACATATAAGAAATACATATGGAGGGCAGCACATTAGGGAACATGGGAGAGAAAGGCATACAGATGGAAGAAAACATGTATAGGGATATTTATGTAGTAAACATGCATGACCAGGGTGAGTACATGGAAGAATGCATCTATATCTATATGTTTTTCTATATATAGACACATAAACATATGTATATGTAAATAGATACTTATATACATAGATTTATAGATATAGAGATCTATGTGTATATGTATAATATATATATACTCATGCACATGCATGTATATACATATATACACAATGCACACAAAGATCTCAAGAAATATCTATAAATCTAGGTACCTATGTTATCTATCTGTCTATCTCTCTCTCTGTATCTCTCTGTGTATCTCTCTCTATCTCTTGCCTCTGGTTCTATAAGACTGCTGCTGTCTTCTGATGATAAAGTGGGAAATTGGGAAAGAATATTTACAACCGGTGTCTCTGATAAAGGCCTCATTTCTAAAATATACAGGGAACTAAATAAAATTTATAAGAATACAAGTCATTCCCCAATTGATAAATGGTCAAAGGATATGAACAGGTAACTTTCAGAGGCAGAAATTAAAGATATCTTTAAGCATATGGAAAAATGCTCTAAATCACTATTAATTTGAGAAATGCAAATCAAAACAACTTTGAGGTACCACATCTCACCAGTCATATTGGCTAAGATGACAAAACAGGAAAATGATGGAGAGGATGTGGAAAAATCGATATTCTTGTACTTTTCTTGTTGAGCTTTTTCCTTGCTAGTTTAGTGTGACAGATAGTCTCTGTTAATTTCTATTATTATATTTCCTTTTGAGTGTTCCGTAGTATCTGCTGGACATTTCACACTACTAATTTCATGTGGTTGATTCTTTTCTGGTCCTATAATTACCGGTTTCTGCTTACTGTCAAATATGGTTCTACTGGGGATAAGTTTATAGAACTTCTCTCTTCCATCTTCTGGCTTCATCTGGAGTCCTCAACTGAGGTACAAAATATTTCCCATAAGAGAAGAAGAAGGTTCTGATAGGGCTTTTTTAAGGTTGAAGTAAGGAGATTAAAAAAAAAAAAAGGTTTGAGAAAGGCAGAAACTACTCTTTCCTTGACCCCATACAGTGTCATTGAACAAGGGGTAGGTGGATTAGTGTCTCTTCCTCACATGATACAGGAGCCAGAAGTGACTAGTGATGGGATTAGGGGATGGGGAAG
The DNA here is from genome assembly GCA_028646515.1 of Pseudochirops corinnae. NCBI lineage: Eukaryota > Metazoa > Chordata > Mammalia > Diprotodontia > Pseudocheiridae > Pseudochirops > Pseudochirops corinnae. The sequence goes on along the minus strand of CM053587.1, from coordinate 20,592,837 downwards.
TGAGTAAAGAGAGTTCTGTGCATTTCTGTGAGCCTTTGCTAAATGAATGTCTCTTCTCCAAAAAGAGATTCTTTAACCCAAAGGCAAGAGTTTAGGTACACAAATTGACCCAGTTAATTGGTGTCTTCAAGATTAGGTTAATTTTTTGTCTAACCTCAACTTTCTTATCACCAAGGGTGGCATTTCTGTCAGAGGCTTTTCTCTGACTTGGGGTTAGATATTCCTCATGAGTTTTGTTTAATTTCCAATTCCTCAAGTGTAACCAGTCAGTATCAATTTAGCGTCTACTCTTCTAACAAACTATCAATGATTCCCTGAGTTTAGGGGGCTCCTACTTTCTCACACTCAGGTTTCTTTTATTCTCCTATACAAATGAATAGAGGAGAGAAAAATGTAGGAACAAAAGCAAGCTCGAGGGCAGTATCACTGTACTCCTTGACATATTCTTGCCTTTTAATGTATATATCTGAAATAAGATGTTGGTTGAAATAAGATGTCCTACATTAGCCTCAGTTTATTCATCTATACAATGGGAACAATGATACTTGTACTATTGAGCTCATAGGATTTTTGTTATGAAAAAAATACATAAATAAATATGAGTTATTTTTACTGTGGTAGTGGTAGTTTTGGTTATAGTGGTGAATTAAGCTTCTCTTAGGTAAATCTAGTTTCATGGGCAGTGGGGCAATCAAGTACAATCACTTGGGCTTTAAAAAGAGAGAGTACTCATCATTTAGGTTAGTGAATAATTAAAAAGTGTAACAATTCTGAAAAACTATATTTAAACATTTTTCCTCTTGTAATATTTGAAAGTAGCAGAAGCTAACAACCAAACAAAATTATATAACAGATACTCTTAGTACTTGTGTCGGAGGCCACATTCACCCCCTCTCATCTTTTTTTATGGTCTTACTATATGCAACAATCTTAGTTTTATGTTAAATTTCAAAATTTAAAATTGTATCCTCTCCATGTCTCTTGCAGACATCTTTTTTCTTCCTTATTATTATTATTTTTCTTTGTATACTGCACATGGCAGGTTAAAAGGGCTTAGCTGTGTTGATTAACTATCCAAATGTTTAATCAATACAGCAATAGCTAGATGCATTCTGGCTGTGAAAGACCTTGGAAAGGTCCCACTTGCCTTATTCCCCACCCCCAAGTGGGACATCAATGAACTATTACATGGTCCTTGCATATCAATCCAGAGGGGCTTAGACAAATACGATGCTAATGGATAATTGTGGGTCACCTTGTCAAAATATGTTAAATGCCCCTTGAGTAAGGATTTTTTTCCCTATTAAAAATGATAACAAACTGTGACCTTGTTGATATAGTACTGCCTTTCAGAAAGCATGTCTTATTCTGTTTCCAACTGACTCCCGGACTCGTGGGTCAAAAATCTGTTTAAACCACCATTGTGAAACACACATCCTGTTGTTTAGCCAACCTTCAATAACTGTGTGACAAGGGTTATGAAATCATACTTTCTTGTTTAGGCAAAATGCATTCACTGATAGCCATTCAGGGGACGCACCTATGGGAAAGAGGAGACCTTTTTTTGGAGATTTATGAACAACCAGCAAGGTCCTTGGATCCAGGATCATATTATGCCATTTGTGGAGATGAGATGAAGTGTTAGAAGGCTGAAGTTTGAGGTTCCACTTTCCTCCCCTCCTTGTTTTGCCTCCCCCCAAGTCTCTTCATAATGTCATTAACACTCATGTTTATTCTCTACTACTACCACACATGCCAATGCGATGCATAGACTTTCCCATTGTTGGATGTTATAAATCACTAGAGGATGAAAGATATCTGCATCGATACACAAAGGTCCCAGCAATAGATAAGACCTCAGCATCCCTACACTGTTCCAGCTAGATTGTTGATCCAAAGGGAGTTCCTTAAACTTGTGCTTCAATAGAACACCTCTCCTAATAAAAATGAAAACTTAAAAGGCTATTCAGATTATGTAGGGATGTCAAAATGAATTTATGATTTTCTCTTTAGCTGTGACTTTGTCTAAGATAATTTCAGGTTAAAACTAACAACAAGGGCAAGAAATGCCATAATTGGCTGAGTTTTACTATGCCACTAAAGCCTTTTTTCCTATAGAGTGTGCAAAAATATTTAAAACTGTAGAGTGTAGAATAAGACTTACATGAATATGGAGAGCATTATGCTTATTTTAATGGATCATGGAAAGAATATATGTTGCCCAAGTATAATACACACATTTAGTGAGTGTAATAAAGGGTACTATCATCCTCGAAAATGAAGGAAAACAGTATAAATAACAAAAATGGGAATCCTCTTAACATGTCAGTGATTTTATTTGAATAGCTCCACTTTGTACATATGTCTACAATTTACCTCCGGGCACTCAAATAAAAGGCAACAATTTACACATTATAATGAAGTGGAATAAAAGTCTCAATTTTAACACTCATTGCATGGTAGGATTTTACTGTATCTGAATACAAAGCCAAAGTATAGCAACTCTTATGGATTCACTGAGTGATAAAATGGAATAGTGCCCTTTTCCCTTTGAAGGCCTGATGATATCTCAATGAACTCCCCCTACCAGTCCAACCCTAGTGCCTAGTACTGGAGCTGTAAGAGTTACTTGATTATTCTTTCTCTGGAAACATAGACCTTAAGGGCTGGGGAAAGTCTTAGAGATGATCTCTTGCCAGCCTTTCATTTTACAGAGAAGATGGCTGTGGATGAGGCAGGCAAAATTGTTTATCTAAGATAATCAGTGGTTAAATGAGACTTTTAAATTAAGTCTTCTGATGTTTAGTGCATTTCCCATTCTTTTACACTATGCCATCTCACAGGGTTATAAATAGTTGTTGTTCATCCTTTGCATCCACTGTGAGCCTTGGGAGATGTTGGCACAAGACCACCCAGCATGGCGTGCCCACGTCGAAGAAGGTGCTGTGCCTCTCCTGAGCAAAGCAGAATCACAGTAGCACCAAGGAAACTTGAGAGGTGCAAATCTAGAGACATTTCCATCTCCAATGTTCAGACAGACTCTTTGTGCCCAACCTGTGGCAGAGCCTTCCATGATCACTTTGGAGGATTATAGCATTGAGAGCTGGAAGGAATCATAAAACCCATCCAATCCAACTTCATTTTAAAGAGGGGAAAACTTAAATTCAGAAAGCTCAAGGGATTTGTTCAGGGGCATAATAGCAAAACAGGATATGGCCCCTCGTTTCCTTTAATTTCCTTACGCCCAGATGTTTGTGAGGTAATTTACCCTGTAAACAAGTGCTAACATCTCTTTTGGATTCTGGTTTTCTGAAGAAAGATAATGTGTGAGGGACCTCACTCATGTGGATTATACCTAGATTCATGGTTAAATCCTCAGATTGTTCTGGCAGCTTACAGTCATTGTGCTGTTTTGGGATTAAACTGTGGGGGAAATCATAGGGGTTCTCCAGAGTATTAAGAACTGCTATTGAACTTTTAGCATTTTTGAGTGTTTAAAACCCATTTGTTTCATTCATCCATTCAATAAACATTTACTAAGCACCTCCTTTAGGTAAGGTACGGGTAGCTATCACTTAGTCATCTCATAAGCTTTTACTAAGCACTTACCATGTGTTAGATACTATTAATTATCTTCAAGGCATTTACAAGAAAAGTGGAATAATATTTGTATGGATTTTGTTGTTTAGTCATTTTTCAGTTTTGTCCAATTTTTTTGTGAACTCATTTGGGGTTTTTCTTAACAGAGATACTGGAGTGGCTCGCCATTTCCTTCTCTAGCTCATGTTGCAGGTGATAAAACTGAGGCAATCAGGGTTAAGTGACTTGTCCAGGATCACACAGCTGGTAAGTATCTGAAACCAAAGTTTAACTCAGGTTATCCTGACTCCAGGCCCAGTGCTCTATCCACTGAGCTACCTAGCTGCCCCTATTGGTAGCAACCCAGTGAAATGGCTGGCTCATTCTTAATAAAGATTTCAAGGAGTCTAATTAGGGTAGTCCCTTTTTTGCAGGTCTTTCCTGGTAATGCAACCTAGATTATCATTTAGGTCTGTGGGCAGTTATTACAAGTAAAGAGTTTTCATTGCTTGTAGGGGCTTAAATTGAGATCAGTATCTGACTGAACAAATATTGGTATTTCTGCTGGCTAAGTTCATACGGTTGTCACTCTAGTTAAAAACAAGAAAGACACTTTTGAAAAATCCCTGTCTTGTCATATGCAGTCTTTTATAAATTTCCTATCTATGAAAGTCATCTAATTTGGAGATTAGAGGGATATATTACTACAGTTATGATTTACATAGATTTTAGCAGATCATTTTATAAAGCATCTTCTATGATTCTTGTGAAAAAAAGGTGAAGAGTGGACTAGAAAGTAATACAGTTAGGTGGATTTTAAACTGACTGAATGGTTGAACTCTAAGGATAATTTTTAATGGTTCAATGTCGACTTGGCAGGAGGTCTCTACTTAAGAATGCCAGGGATCCATGCTTGGCCTTATGTATTTTTAACAACTACAAAAATTGATCCGTGTTCTTACTAA
>CM053587.1:20568293-20583293 GCA_028646515.1 Pseudochirops corinnae | reverse complement strand
TCTTCTAGGTTCTAGCCCAGGTATCAGAATTCATGCTGATTTCCCTAATATGGCCATCTCACCCACTCTATTACTTCTGTGTTCACCAGAGTGGCTTCCTTACTGTGAATCATGACTACCATCTGCTCTTTTCTGGCCATCTTTTTGTGCAATTCTATACCGAATAGAAGAACATTCTTTTGCCAAGGAACCACAATACACAGAAGACTTAGCAGCAACTACTATAAAAGACAGAGGATGTTGGAATATAATATTCCAAAAGGCAAAAGATAAAGGCTTACAACAAAGAATAATTTAGTATAATCCTATAGGAGAAAAAAATAAACCTTTGATAGAATAGAAGATTTTCAAAAATTCCAGATAGAAAGATTAAAACTAAGCAGAAAGTTCAAAAGGAAATCAAAACAAGCCAAGAAATGTAAATATACTGGAGCAATTAGAAGAGTTAAAACAAGGAAGATGTGCTGACAAATTTTCTTACAGAATCCTGTCTTGAAGAATTATGGAGGGAGTTATATAAGGCAGACATAGAAGGCTAATCTGATTTTCTTCTGCTTCACTGGTCTTAGCAGAGGAAAGAAAAAGGAGGGGAGATGGCAAATACTAGAGAAGGTACGAAGATAGGGAGGAAATTTCTATTTGCCTAAATGGGATGTGTAAAGAGAAGGACACATAAACGTGGAGGAAAGGGTGGGGAGAGAGGACAATTTAAGACTTCTTATCTAAAATGTATGAATGAGGATTAAATACATATATACAAATATATATAAAAATAAATCAGGGTACAAAAACTCAAGAGTGATATAATAGAGTCAGAAAAAAAGAAAGTGAAGTAGAAGAGGGAGCCTAAAGTCACAGAAGAAATTACTACAAGCAAAACAAAATGCAATTTCTGAAAGGTGACTAGGAAAAGGGATTTAAAAAAATATATATAAGGATAAGAGATTGGGATTTAGGCTTGGTGACAAGAGGCATAAGAGTAGATTATTTTTAAATTGCTAGCGCACCTCAAAACTGTTCCCTTTTTCTACCACCATCTTTTATTTTCTTTTAAGAAAATAACTGAGAACTGAGAAGGAAAGAGTGAAACACTAAGTGGACAGTGCAAAGTGAAATAGACAATTAACAATCATAACGTTGAACTTGAATGGAATGAATTTACCCAGAAATCAGATGAATGTAGCAGGATTACCTACTTGTAGAACCCAATGATACGTTTTTTGTAAGAAACTCATTTGATGCATAAAGATTCACAGAGATAAAAAAAAATAATGACTAGAAAAGAATTTATATGGTTGTTAAATTTTAAAAAGTATATGTACAAAGTGAGACCTCAGGTAAGAGGTCTCAGCATAAGAGATAAACAGAGAAATTACATTTATTGAACTTTTCTATTCCTTTCAATGACATCATCATCATCATCATTCTCTCAGTCACTCAATAACCTTGGTATCATCTTTGATTCCTCATTTATACTCCACATATTCATTCTGTTACCAAGACTTTTCCATTTCCCCTTCACAACATCTCTTCTACACATCTTTTTCTCTATTGACATACATATTATATCTATCTATCTATCTATCTACCTATCTATCTATCTATCTATCTATAACATATATCTTTTTCTCTACTTATACAGTTGATACTATCATGGAAGCCATCATCAACTCATGTCTAGCCCATTAGGAGTGTTCAGGTTGGTAAATCTGACTCACCTTTCCCAAACCACCCTTTAGTTAGATGCAAAATTGGTTTTCTTAAACAAAGCTGAAGTTTGACCAAGTCCTACACCATTCACCATACTCAATAAAGTCCAGTAGTTTCCTATTACCTCCAGGATCAAATATAACATCCTTTGTTTGACATTTAAAGCTCTTCATAACCTTATTCCTTCCTACTTTCCTAGGCTCCCTATACTTTGTTCCCCACATACCACATGCTCACATCATAATCTTTCCACATTGTCCTACTTTCTGCTCTTTGCATATAACATGAAATCTCCCATCTCCATACCTTTGCACTAGCTGTCCCTAGGCCTGGTGTGTGCTCTCTCCACAACTCTATATCTTAACTTTCTTGGACACCTTCAAGACTCAACTCAAATGCCACCTTCTGCCAGAAGATCTTCCCCACTTGCTAGTCTTCTCCTCTATGATTTCTTTCCTCCTGCTTCATAGAGTTCTCATATGTAGCTAGATATTTTCATGCTATTTCCACCCTTAAAATGCATGCTTGTTGAGGGCAGGGAGTGTTTTTGCCTTGTTTTGTATACTCAATACTTAGTACAGTGCCTGGCATATAGTAAGGGCTTTTTAATGTTTATTGACTTACTGACTTCGGCATCTTATTTGTCCCTGGATCTCAGAATCAGAGGGATTTCACAGGTGATCCAAGTATTGCTATTAACAGCCAACAAGCATGGGCTTCACTATAACCCCCATAAGAATGACTCCAAAATCCACATAGCAAGTCCTGTTCAGTAAGATCTTCGTAAAGAATCCTGCTTGTTCCTCTGTCTCTTTCTTTCTTATCCCCACCATTCCCTAGACTATTTGGCTCTGATCTTGGCCAGAGCTGCCATTTTTCCTCATTGGGGTATCTTACTTGGGCATGGAAATTCCACTGCTTCACTCACTGGAATGATTTACCTTCCCTTTCATTTATATTACCAAACTCATCATAGGTTGGAGAGTGGCAGCTATCCCATTTCCAAATGACTGCTGTTATTACCTTGAATCCCTGGAGAGGCGATATAGCTTTTGCTTTATAATTCCCTGGAAGGCTAATATCTTCATCCTGCCATAATTTGCTTTATAATTTTGCTTTATTATATGAAAGGACTACGAGGAGAAGCACTATGGCTTCTACTTTGTCTAGACAATCAGGTTTTAACACTCTCAGTTGTAGAAAGAATATGGAGTTGGTGTCAATCATTAAATTTATTTATTCCTATTACACATTTAGGGGCAGATAGAACTAGTAATGACCTTCTGATGCAGGAGACCTTCACCATTATTCTCTTAATGCCCTAGTCCTCTTACACTCCCAAGCTAGGGAGCCAGGGGACCGCAATGCCTCTTTGGGTCCACCTGATTCAATGTCCCCTCAGAGGTAGTGTCAAAAAGTTAATTTAAAACTTAGAAATTTCTCTGGTACCAAAGCATGGAAAATCAAGAAAATTTCTTCTGATCCTGATGATGCTCAACAGGGCCTAATGCTTAATATGAATTCCTAGGTGGAATGATGGGATGATGCAGGTGAGGGGTAGAGGGTGTGGAGTGGGGCTTTTCTCTTCTTTGAAGGCATTCGTCCCCTCTTTTCTGTTGGCTTTCTAAGTTTACAAATATAGAAACAAACTCATGAACTATTTATTGATTTTCATTTTACTAATATCATTGTGTATATGATTTCTTGAACTAATAAATAAAAAAACCCAGTTAATTCTGGGGATACAAAGAGAAAAACAAGCCAGTTTCAGGTCTCAGGGAGCTTTCATTCTAATGGGGGAGACCACATAGAGGCGATTTCAGCTGCAAATCAGATGGGATGTTTCCATGGTCCTAAGGCTACAAATGGCAAAGCAGATGATGATAATTTCCCTTACTGTCATATATACATGAATAACATTAATTTATGATATCAAAATGACCACTGACAATTCCAAACACAGAAGTGGCAAGAACTTTATATCCAGGTGTTCTCTAGCTGCTTAGGAGTCAGGGCTTTCATTACTCATAGAAATAGTTGCTAGGTGTGTTCAGGAACATTGTAGGGGTGGGGGGTGGGGTGGGGTGTTAGACTGGGCTAGAAGTAGACCTGGTAGTCTCAGGAGGTGCTGCCTCCCCATGGGCATTTGGGTTTACCTGATTGATGATGGTAGCTGATCAGGCGTTGGTAGTGGCAAGGAAAGTAGATCCCTTCTCTGTTGTGATTGTTTCCGTCACTGATAACTGTGGAGCCTGGACTGGTGTGAAGCAAGACTGATGTCTTTGGAGGCATTGATATTCCCAAGGCTCTTTGGTTCAAGGTCTGGGCTATCTTCACAGGAGTCTGGGGCAGGTGGTGGTTGAGGTGATTGTACACACACACACACACACACACACACACACACACACACACGCTCACACACGTACACACACACACATGCTCACACACGTACATGCACACACACACACATGCTCGCACACGCACACGTGCACACACACACACACACACACACACACACACACACACACACACCCTTCTCTCTTTCCCTCAGAGAGACTTGCTACTTCAGCTCAGCTGACTTGCCTTCCCCAGAGGGGGCAGCTGGTTGGCAGATGATAGGGCTTGCTGAGCCTTTGTTGTGTTCACAAGTGAGCCAACACTTATGTACTAGTTGGTGCAGTGTTTAAAGTATTGATCCTGGAATCAGGAAAACATGGATTCAAATCTTGCCTCAGACATTTACTATGGTTCCCTAGACATATTACTTAACTTCCCCAGGTCTCAATTTCCTCATCTGAGGATTGGATTTGACCTCCAAATACTATTCTAGTTTTAAATTCATGATCTTATGACATGATACTTCATACTTGATTGGAACTGACTTTAAAAGGAATTAGGGTTTAGGGTATCCTTAATTTGTCTGACCTATCCCAGCCCTCCATGTTCCTTTTCTGTGGCTTGGTGCTTATCCATGAACTTGAACATAGAGACTTCACATGGGTGTTGAGTATACTTTGGCTACTCTCAAAATTAGATCCTGAAACTTTTTTACCTGCATGCTCTCTGCCTGCTTTTGGAACTTTCCCAGGGGATACTTACAGATTTGTTATATGAATTCTAATTCTTATTGCTTAGCATTGTTCTATACCTACACCTTCCAGTGCTCCCTCAGAGGGAAGAGGAATTTCTATTTCACTTCACAATCCATGAATTATTATATTTTCTTTCAATATTATAATTATATAGTCAACATCCACCCCAGTCCTTCCTTATCTAGAGAAGCATCTTTTTAATCCCAAAGAATTACAAGGGAGAGGCAGGTAAGGGGACACACCGCTAGAAACCATTGGTGTGTATATCTCTCTCCTCAGGAATGGGATGTTAATATCTTCATTCCACCAAACTTTATTATCACATCTTTGAATAGTTTCAAGTCTAGAATTTCTAATGATCATTGGTCTCAATTTGTGTTTCTTTTATCCAAATTAATAAATAGATTTGCCACGTATTCAAAAAATCATTAGGACTCTGAAAAGCTGGGATTCCTGTGCAGCTATCCCCGTATCTCTCTGAATGCATCATCAGCTTCAGTTTGGGTGAGATTCCCAAGCCAGTCATCATTTGGCTTGCTCAGAGAATAGAGCACTGGGTCTGAAATCAGGATGACTCATCTTGAGTTCAAATTGGCCTCAGATGCTTATAGCTGTGTAGCTGTGTGACCCTGGGCAGGTCACTTAATCCTGTTTGCCTCAGTTTCCTCATTGGTAAAATGAACTATAGAAGGAAACAGCTAAGTACTCCAATATCTTTGCCAAGAAAACCCCAAATGGAGTAATGAAGAGTTGGACATGACTGAAATTGAACCTCCTTTTCACTCCCATAGCCACTACACTCAATTAGACCATCAACATCATTTGCTTGGCCTATTGAAATAGCTCCTATTAGTCTCCCTGATGTTAGCATATCCTCTTTCCAACCCACACTTTGTACTTCTGCCAAAATGATCTTCCTGCAGCACAAATCTGACCATGTCATTTCTTGCTTAGAAACCTTCAGAATGAATCCCTACTGGTAAAATACATTCTCCTTCAGCTGGCATTGAAGGTCCAGCATACTTGAGGTCTAACTTGTCTGTTGAAACTTTTTTTTTACCCCAACTTAATCCCTGTAGGCAATCTCTACAGGTGTCCCAAAAGTCTTAGTGCAAGTTTAAGCTGATAATACTTAAACCTATTAAACAGTGAAACTGCATTAAGTCTTTTGGAACACCCTCTATTTCAGTCAAATGGAGTGACTAGCTATTTCCCTTGATTAAACATTCTCTTTTCCTAACCCCATGCTTTCTCCTGGGCTATCTCTCACATCTGTGATGTACCCCTTTACCTCTTCCTTCCAAAATCTTCTCTCTGCTCAGGTTCAACCTACTTTGTAGTGTTTCCTGATCTCTCTAGATAATAGTGCTTCTTCCTTTGTTCGAGCACTTTGTCTCCATGCCTTCTTTACCCCATCCCTCACATCACTCCCTAGCTTTAATCCTGTTTACCTCTCCACATGCTGTCTCCCCTTCCCCTTCCCCAATAGAATATAGGCTCCTTGAAGGCAGAAACAGGTTTTCATCTTGTCTTTCTCTCTAGTCCTTAGGCCAGAAACTTGCACATAGCAGGCATTTAATAAATGCATGTGGAATTGAGCCGAATTAAACATTTCCAAAGTGCTCAGCAATTATGTCATGCAAAGCAAATCTCTCCCACTGATTTCATTAGTTTAATTGTTAGAAACAAAATGAGTGGAGTTTATAGTATATTAAAATGAACATTGTTATTCTACTCTCATTGAATTACAAAAGGTTAAATTTGATTAAGCCTGAGTTGGATGTTCATTCTTATTTTATTGAAGATGTCCATCCTAAATACAATTAATAATAATATTTTGCGGACTTGAAGGGACCTTAGGGATTGTCTAGTCCAATCCCAGAGAGTTTAAGCGACTTGCATTGCATCACCAAATGGTCTAGCCAGAACTGAACTGCAGGCCTTCTGATTTGTAATCTCTTCCTCTTTTTGCCGTCTATTGTGGGCCGTAGCCAGGTCCTTCTATATTACCTGAGTTTGGGCAAGCCTTGTGATGAAGATGGAATCAAAATGGAAGCCCCTAGGGTATGGAGTAAACGGGGTTACAAGATACATGGGAGTTAAAGGATGCTACTGGACAGTATGGTCTTCCACAGATCAATCAACAACAAGCACTTACTCAGTACCTTCAATGAACTGGGTTCTGACATATTTTAACAGGTGAGATGGATATATAAGCACATATTGAAGAAATTTACACTTAATAAATTAAAAAAAATAATTAAATACAAGGACCTTGGGAGAGAGGATGATCCCCTTATGAGGATTAGGAAAGCTCAGGGGTGTCAAACTCATAGTTCCTGAATAGAGTCTACAAAACTCCTGAGGTCCAAACCAGGTTAAAATGTAATTGGGAAATGTATAGCCCCTTCAAAACCCAATATAAATATATAATGTCAATTTGTGGTTTTCTAAGTCAAAACGTGGCACATAGGGACCCATTTCTAATTGAATTTGCCAGTGTAGATTGTAATTGAGTTATGTTTTGAAGGAAAAGGAAAACTATAAAGCAGAGGTGAGGAGGGAGTGTATTTCAGGAATAGGGGCATAAAGATGGTCAGTGTGAAGGCATGGAGACAGGAGATAAAATCTTGTATGTGAAGAACAGAGAAGACCAGTTTGGTTGGATTGAGAAGTCCACATAAAGAAGCAATATGAGAGAGAGAGAGAGAAAGAGAGAAAGAGGGAGAAAGATGAAGAAGAAGAAGAAGAAGAAGAAGAAGAAGAAGAAGAAGAAGAAGAAGGAAAGGAAGGAGGAGGAGAGAAGAGAGGCAAGAAAGAGCCTTGAGAGACATTCACATTTAGAGGGTAAGATATAAATAATGAACCAGCAAAAGAAATCAAGAAAGAGTAGTCAAAGAAGGTAGGAGAACCTTGATAAACCAATAAAGCAACCTTGATAAATCCAGAAAAAGAGAGTACTCGGGGAAAAGAAGTGATGAACTATTTCAAAAGCATCGTATTAGTGGATAAAGATGGAAAGTAAAAAAAAAAGACCATCAAATATGCCAATTAAGAGACCAGCAATAATTTTGGAGAGGGCAGTGTCAGTTGAATGATGAGGTGGGAAGCCAGAAAGTAAAAGTTTGAGGGATGAATGAGAAGAACGAAAGAAGAAGCAGAAAGTATACATCACTTTTTCCAGGAGTCTGACTAAGGCAGACTAGGACAACTCAAGCATAAACATTTCTTTCTTTAATAGATAGCAGAAGGTGTCACAATAGTGATATAATCCATGGTATGTCCATTTAGATACAAAATACTCCTATCTAGGCAGACTTCACCCTTCTCATTCCTAGAGGATTCTCCAATCCATATGGGCTTCAAGAGAAAAGTATCGTATTAGAATTAGAAACAGAATCAGAAATAAATTACCACATGTTTGGCCACTGTATTCTGGCAAAGCTAAGTAGACCTTCCTTTATAGTGCTTTGCCTATCTCTGGTAAGTAATTTATCACACGGTCTCTCCTATTTTTGCATTATTAATATTTATTATTTTCATCATCACAGAGCTCAATTAGGAGATTATAAACCATTGTATTCTTTAATGTAGTTTCCAGACTCTAACATATTTTGGTACAAATTTTAGAAGTTGTTGTTGGAAATATAAAGAAATAAGGAACAGACAGGCCTGTTGGGTGCCCAACTTAGAGTGTACTTGGAATATGTGTATATAACCCTCATTAGCATTAAAAAGGCACTTCCTGCTGGATAGAAATATGAAATCTCCCTTAATTTTTCAGTAGGAACTGACAGACACGATCACCAGCATATTTAATTATTGATACATTGAACTGGTAATTGTGAGAGTGTTTGTGTTAATATTTTATCATTGATATTGAATTGGTATATTGACCTGGCTTTATGAAGTACCTGGGGAAATATTTTTCATGTCACTGACATTTACATGTCTCTTTTTTTATGAAAAGAGTTATGGCATCTGTTTGGAAATGATTTTGTAATTCTGAGACTTCCTCTCCCTCCCCACCCTCCCAGTTCTTTTCTTCCTCAAGTCCCCAGGCTCATTATGCTAGGTTTTGCTTTCACCCCAAGCTAAAGGCAACAGATACTCATTAATGGAATATGTAAAAGAAAACAGTAAGAAAAAAAGCTTGTAGTTCATTAGAAATGTTTACCTTTATTCTCTATTTTAGCTTCTGAACATGTCTATGAGACAGATTAGAGACAGTATTAAACAGTATTAAGATCCTCATTTTAAGGATGGGCAACATTTTAGATGGAGAGATTAGGTGGTGACTCAAAAAAAAAACTGGCAATGGAATCTAACTCTTGAGTTAGCTTACTATTTTCCTAACCAAATCATTTTGTCTTTAGTGTGGACCCAGGGTGGCAGAATCTCCTATGTCTGGATGTATCCCTATGCCTTACTCTTGGTCCGTCTCCGTACCATACTAAAACACTTCACCCTTCCCCTCCAATCCCTTACTTTCCTCTCTAGCTCTGGGAAGCAGTCATTAAATCATTCCCACCATTCCTGGAAAGAGTGAGTCAACAAGTTGACCTTGGGTTCCCCTCACTATTCTTGTGACATATAAGACCAAAACACACCTCCTTGGACATCACTCCCCTATATGAGTTGTCTTCCTCTGTTAGAATATAAGCCCCTAGAAAGCAAGTACTGTATTCTTCGTGAATTTGTATCCCTGGCATGGAGCCCAGTGCCTGGCATAAGAAACAATAATAAAGGCTTTTTTCAATCATTCATTCATTTTCACAGATGAATACAGACTCAATTTTCTTCCTTTACTTCAACCAAACAAATACATCTATAGTTTTATCGCTTGCATCAAGAACTAGCCAGTTTAGAATTCTTTGTGGAAGGTTAATCTTCTGTAATATACACTTATATCTATGTGTATGTGTGTATGTCACTCTCTATGTATATACATACATACACACACACAGACACATACACACACATCCCATACATTGAAGTCACATAGTCTTAGCATACCTATCCGTTCAAGAGTTGGCTTTGGAGTCAGAAGGATCTGGGTTCAAGTTTAGGCTCTGAAATATACTATCTGTGAGACCCCTGGAAAGTCATGTAACTTTTCAGTGCCCAAGGCAAGTCTCTAACTCCAAATTGCATTGATGGGAGTTTCCTATACCAATGACATTACTGGTACAGTCCAAAACAAGCAAATAAAGCAACCAAAACATAGAGGTGTGGCCAGTTCTTTGTTTTGGGGAGCAGATGTAGGCAGGATTGGCTTTGTTCTGGGCATAGAGTGTGGTCATTTTTGGGATTCAACATTCCCACCTACAAAGAAGAGAAAGCCCAAGTTTCACATTTCTCTGTCTCAAGGCATTGGGCGAGTCTTGTCGTTAGCAATCTTTTTCCTCTCAAGGGCTAAGATTTGCAAAGCTTGAACCTCTTTGCGTTTGCTGTCATCATGTTTTCTATTGCACCATTCCCCATGTTGAGTAACTCACTGAGGTGAAACATTATTTTATTCAGGAAAATGATATGGACGAGATCTGTAGAGAATGAACATTGTGTTCTTTACATGGACAAAAGATCATGGGATATGATATCCTGTATAAAGAACATTCTTCTGTAATACATCATCCCTCCTTTCTCCTGTGTGTACACAAGGACCTTTCTTTGTTGCATGCAAGAGGGCGCATAACTCCAAAGGAGACAGAGTTAGATGAAAAAGAGCAATTCTGAACTCTGCTGATTAAAATAAATGTGCTCATAAAAAAGACAGGAGAGTAAATTACTACATCCCCAGAACAGCAGTAACTTATACACCAACAAGTTATTTTTGAGTTTGCCAGAGGAAATAATCTGCTATCAACAAGGGGTAATTGCCTGAGCAAACTCATCTTTACATCTCACATGCACTGTCACCTTGTATAAAAAAAAGGAGAAATGCACCACATATCAATTCAGAAAAGATTTTCGGAAATATTCTTTTAAAGGTTGCCTCTCTCTCCTAGGCTGCTAAAAGGAGCGAACACATACACAGTTCAGAACACATCTAATCTCTGCTCCTCCCTTATCATGCAATCACATCTGAACACGCCATGAAATTCATGCCTCAGGAGCCTGGGGGCAATATGAAAAAGGATCCATTTTAGATTGGTATAGAAATTCCAATCTGAGATTTACCTGTGACTGTCACAGGTGAAACAGGTTCGCTAAGACACCCTGCAGGAATCAATGTTACTACTATTAAGTAGAAATGTCAATGGGAGTTTTGGTTTTTGTTTTACAAGGGATGGTGGAAGTAGAGGAGTAGAAGCATGGGCAAAAAGGAAATAATGAAAGAGAGAGAGAGACAGAGAGACACAGAGAGAGAGAGACAGAGAGACAGAGAGACAGAGACAGAGAGAGAGAGAGAGACAGAGACAGACAGATGGAGAGAGACAGACAGAGAGACAGACAGAGAGAGAAAAAGAGAGACAGAGAGAGAGACAGAAACAGAACCAGAGAGACACAGAGAGACTCAGAGAGATAAATAGAAATAGAGATAGAGACACAGAGACAGAGACACAGAGATGAAGAGATTTGAGGATGGCTGTCTATTGGATTCTAACATTTTTATTTAGTCTAGGGAGAAGATGCAAACCTGGGTAAGAAATAGGAATATACTTTATTTTAAAAAGCTACTTAGGGCTTCCATTCTGCCCTAAGTAGGCTTCAGTGGAATTCATAAATGTACATTCAATTTCAGAGATAGATTAGCTTCTCGTACTAAAATAGCAAGAGCTTCTGGGAAGACAGGGTTATAACTATGTGGTAGGGAAACAACAGAAACTCAGGGAGAATAAAGTTGCCACATAGCTTTTTATTTGGAAAAACAGTCATCTTACTGAAAAGAAATGTGAAGAGAGATCTAAGTCTGTGGTCCATAAGTTCAACAACTTCTATGTACTTCAGTGAAAGGTTTACATATGGGACTTACAGATATTCGCACAGTGGCTCAATAATACCTAGAGCTGTGTTGCATTTTTATAAGAAAATATTCCTTTTTCTATTCAAGTAAAAGGAATCAACAGAGGTTATTGTTTTCCTAAAATCACACCAATATAATTTTATTAGTGAACACAAATATTCTTCATTTTTTCCCCACAGGTGATAGTATAACTTGACATAAACTTTTCTTTTGGGGGATAATGTCATCTTTTCAAGTTCTTCCCATGCCACTTTCAGTACTGTTGGCTTTCCTCACTTAACACAATCATTGTTGTGGAAGAAACCATATGGTTGTGTTTACTTTAAAACTATCTCTAAGTTCATGTTTCTTCTTCAGTATTTTCAAGGGGTTTGTGACTTCATTGATAGAGATGACAACAAGAGCAATTCTAAACTAGTAGTTGATTTCCTCTCTTGGACTCATGTAAGCATCCTTTCAAATTACATCTTTCCCCCTCTGGTTAAACATAAAGATCAGCAACTCCTATATAGAGTTTCAGAAGGTTGCCTGGGACTTTGAGTGTTAAAGTGACTTGCCCAAGGTCATATAGTCACATGCACATCTTTTAAACATTTCCTTTGTATAATTTATATTTTTAAAAATCATGGAAGTAAAAACATTACAAAAGAGAGTGACAAAGCACATGGATAACTTGATATCCAGCATTCTGGGGAAACCAGCTCAATCCAGTTTTATTTGATGAAAATCGGACATTCTACAGCATAGAAGCATATATGCATGATTTTGTTGTTGTTGAGTCATTTCAATTGTGTCTACCTCTCTGTGATCCCATTTTAGGTTTTTTTGGCAAAGATAATGGTTTGGTTTGCTATTTCCTTCCCCAGCTCATCTCCTAAATGAGGAACCGAGGAAACAGGGTTAGGTTGCCCGTGATCTCATAGCTAGCAAGTGTCTGTGGCTAAATTTGAATCCAGGTCCTCCTGACTAGAGGACTGGCTCTCTTTCCACTGTGCTACCTAATTGCCCCATGCATGAGTACTGGTCATAAAATGTGAACTATCAAATTTTTCCTTGTCTTGAGTAATTTCTGTACCACTAATAGCATGTGTTAAAGGCAAGATTAGGACCTTGGACTTCCTGATTTCATGGCTTGTCCTATACCATGCTTACTGTCAAATTTTTAATTGTTTCCTGCCTCAAGTATACCACCACTCTCATTCATCTTCTACATAGTTTCCAGAATGACTTTTTTTTAAAGCATAGATCTGAGAATGTCACTCTCCTACTCAACAGACACCAATGTCTTCTTATTACTTCTTGCAACAAATAAAAGCTTCCTTGTCATTAAAGGCATTCATCTAGTACAGTTAAAATTAGAAGGTAAAAATGGAATTGTGGGAAAAAAAAGTTTTGCAGAAAGATTCTCACAAAAGTCTTATATCCAACATACATTAGGAACTTATTCAAGAGCTATTTCTCAATAGATAAATCATCAAATCAGATGAGCAGGTAATTTTCAAAGGAAGAAAGACAAGTTTAAAAAATGTTAAAAATATTTATTAAAAATGTTAAAGGAGGCCTGAGGCTGGATTTAGGACAAATGCCTGGCTACCTGAATTGTCCTATTGTTGTTTTATTCTGTGCAGCTTTGTTATAAATGGTAGCTGCTTATATTAAAAAATGTTTCAAAACACTCATAATTAGAGAAATGCAAATCAAATTCACCCTCATACCTGTCAGATTTGTAAAGGTAATGAAAGAGCAAAATGAAAACTTTTGGAGGGGCTTCAGGAAAGTAGACTTTCTTATACACCATTGGTAGATGGTCTCAAGTGGTCTAGCCTTTTGTAAAGGTATTTTTGAACTATGCCCCAAAGTTATTAAACTGTGAATATACTTAGACCTAGCAATACCATTTCTAAGCTTATGCCCCAAAGAGATTAAAGGCTGAGGAAGTGAACTATTTGTACAAAAAATATTTATAGTTGGCTTTTCCTAGTAGCCAAAACTGGAAACTAATTGGATACTCACCTATTGGTACAGGATTAAACAAATAGTGCTAAGTAATGGGATAGTTTGTGCCTTAAGAAATGATGAAAAGGACAGTTTCAGAGGAAACTAGGAAGATATCTATGAACTTATGCAAAGTAATGTGAGCAAAATGAAAAGAAAATAGTATTATGAAGAAAAAACAATTTTTAAAGACTTAAGAATTCTGATCAAAACAATTATAAAACATTAGTCCAGTTTACACTATCCATATCCTGCAAAAGAGATAATGAATTTGACATGGAGAAAAAAAACAAAAAGTTTTGAAAGTGACAAATGTGAGAATTTGTTTTTGAGAGACTATACATTTTCTTATGTTTTCTTGTTGTTACTATTCAACAATAACAAATGAGGGAAAGAAAATAAATGCTTATAAAGATAATTAATTAAAAAATAAATTATCTGGATCTTCACATCATAGTAATCATTTTTAAAAAAATCTATTAATTGAGAAAATATAGAAAGACCAATTTAATGCCCAAAGCAAATTGCAAATGCCTTGAAAAAATAACTGCACATGGATCTTTAGTTCACAAATTAGGAACCTCTGACTTAGTCGAAAACTGACTTTTATTAATGAAGAATCTGAAGCACAGAAAAGTAAAATTACTTACTCAAGGTTTCACAACTGGCTAATGGTGGAGCAAGGACTAAAACCCAAACTCTCTAGTCTCCCAAGTTCCAGAGTCAAGACTCTTTCCACTATACCATTCCATCTCCAGAGACAAAACATAGTTTCAAAGTTGTGATTTTTTTAAATTTTTTAACTTTTTAAATTTTATTATAGTTTACATAATTCATTTCCACAAGATATTGAGTTACATATTTTCTCCCCCTCTTTCCCACACCCACCACCCCAAAACAGCCATCCCAGTGTGTCCCCCCTCCCCCAGTCTATTCTCTCCTATGTCACATTTTGGTAAGGCAGGATGGATCTCCCAACCGCAGTGCCTGTGTATCTCAAGTTCCAGTTGGATGTAGTCAATAATAATGATAATAATAATAATTGCATATATATACATATATATATATATATATAGATAGATAGATAGATAGATAGATAGATAGATACACATTCATAACATTTGATTATGGAACTCCAGATTCCAGATTCTTTCTCCTCCTCCCTCACCTCCCATCCCGACTGGAAGGACAAGCAATCAAATACAGGCTGAACATGTGAAATTACACAGAACCTCT
>CM053587.1:20524203-20567793 GCA_028646515.1 Pseudochirops corinnae | reverse complement strand
AATCCCCTTCTTCTACATCAACAGGGGAGTTCATGCCTTCTCAACAATGGGACAGAGTTTGCACCTTCCACACTTAGCACTTAGTACTGTCCCTCCACTTAGTACTAAGTGCTAAGCATCCTGCTAAACCAATTACTATTACACATGCCTAAGAGGATATAAGCAATTTGACTCTGGCCTCCCTGGAACCATGCAGTTTCATTCTCACCCTAGCCATTTTCTGCCCCTATTTTCCATCTCTTGCTCTAAGAACTGTCATTAAATCAAAACCACCATATCATCTTTGGAAGAGTGATTGCCCTACTCTTCTATTGACCATATGTGACTTCCCAGAGGATTACTCTCTTCCCTGGTTAATGCTATTCTATGTGCGTTGTCTCCCAGATTAGAACATAAAGTCTTTGAGGGCAGGGACAATCTCTATTTTGTATTTGAATTTTCAGAGTTTTACATAAAACTTGGCAAAAGCATTTAATAAAGGTTTGTTTTTGCATTCACTCAGGACATTTCAAGAAATCTGAGATATCAGCAGTTTGGGGACTTTCTCCACTCACTCCAGGTCATATAGATTGTCCATGCCTTGGTATTAATAAACGAAAGAGAGATTTAAACATTTACTATGTGCCATGGATTTTGCTAAACAATAGAGATAGGAATAGAAAAGAAACATGAACTTTTTTCTCAACGAGCTTACATTCTAGTTAGGGGAAAGAAAGTAGTGGAGACCAGGGAAGACTTTTAGTTTTGCGAGTCACTGTAATGATGAATGGAGTTCAGGGGAAGTCAATGAGTTGGAAGAAATCACAGAAGCCAGCTTGTCCAATCCATTATTAAAAGGGAATCCTCTCCATCTCCTATCCAACAAACACTCTTTTAGCCTTTCTTGAAGGTCTCCATTGAAGAGGAAACTATTACCTCTTGAGAAAGTGTATTCTACTTTGACATAACTAATGGTTGAGAATTCTTTTCTTACTTAAAACCTAAATTTGATTTTCTCCCAACTTCTATTTGTCATTCCTTGTTATGTTCTTTGCAGCCAAGAGCAACAAATCTATACTTTTTTTTTCTACTTGAGAATACTTCAAATTCTTGAGGTCAATTATTATGTCACCTACTGTTTTCTCTTTTCCAGATTAAATATCCCCGGTTCTTTCAACTAGACCTTATGTGGAATGATCTTGGTTATTCTCCTTAGGATGCTTTCCAAATAATCAATATTTCTCTAAAAGTTTGGCACATAGAACTTCAAACAATAATCCAGATGTGTTCTGACCCAGGTAGAGAACAGCAAGAACTATGACTTCCCTAGTTCTGTACACTATACCTTTCTTATTTCTGTTAGTGCTTAAAGCTGCCACAACACAATGGAAATTTACCTTGAGCTTGTGGTCCACTGCAGCTGGAGCCTGAAAAATATAACCTGGTGGCCAGCCTGCTGGTAACAAATATCTGTGAGCTTAGCTGGGCTGTCACTCAGGTGACAGACATAAAATCTGTTGGCAGGCCTGTAGCTGAAATCTCTCCAGCTAGGCAGGGTTGCCAGATCTTCATTTCTGCTGATATTGTCTTTGAGAATTGAGGGTCACTTCCATGCAAAAAGATATTGAAGAATGGCTTTAGTGACTTGTGACTAGAAATGTTATAAGCTGGCTCAAATCATTAAAAAAAATGAGTCATTGAAATAATGCACCTACGCATACCAAATCCTATATAAAACTACCTGAGCATGATTAATTGTTTCAGTAGAAGTTTGTCGTTTGCTGAAGTCTCTAAAAATATCAAGCAAAGAGTTGACTGAGATGTCATCCATCCTGTAGCCTCAGGGTGGGAGGATGATACTTAGGGGAAAAGAATCAGAAACAAGTTCCATAGACAATACTCTATGGAGTATTTTAGAGTCTACTCTCTTGCATTGCAATGATGAAAACATTCAGAGAAAAAATAAAGACTATCTCATCTGCCATGAAAATGCATATAAATATTGATAATTAAGATATAATCAAAGCCTTGCCCAAAGATAAGAGTAAGATGAAATCCCACACTTACCACACAATACTTAATTCAGCATTCCGTTAGAGACACTTGTGTATGTTACCAAGTTAGACATTAGATTCCTATTTAAGGAGATTTTAAAGACTTTTCTTGAAACACTTTTACTGGACTGATTTAAATATGACTTGCCTCAAAGTTGGAGGACAAGGATGATTCAGTCCTTTGAGCCTCTGTGAAGTGTAACGTCCAACACCAGTCACCATTAGCCAAGAATCCTATTGATTATCAAACAACTGACAAGGGTGGTTAATTGCAGGATTGTATTTCTGAGCCATAAGAAGTCAGAGTGAAATGCTACTTCTAATTTTCAATAGAAGCAGTAGGTAATATGTGCATTATTCCAAAATCTTCTTTAACATACAAACTTAATGACATTTTTGCTGTGATATTTCATTACATGGTAAGTGAAGTTGGAAATTTCAATTAAAAAAAGGTAAGAGAAATGTTGTTGCAAGACTTTTATGGTTATTTATCTGGGTTCTAACCCACCTGAAATGATTCCATCCCCAGGCTTGCCTGAGGCCAAAACAATGTGAAGCGAGGTAAGGATGACCATAACCCCCAGTTCTCAGTATGATTCTATTTATAAAACCAACATCACACAAAGATGTAGCAAAATATTATTTAGGGCAAAAAAAATTAGTTGCAATAGATTAAATTCTAAAAATATAAGCATGCATTAAAAAAGTGATTGCCACAATGAGTTGAAACACCTCCAGTTAAATATATAGGTAATATCTATTACTTATAAAAGCTATTAATCCAATTTAACAACATCCATTGCATTTATGCTAAGAAACTGCTAAAAAGCCCTAAATGGAATTTACAGAAATGAATAAAAAGCACAATTACGAACTAGACTTGTGATATTCCAGTTGGTAAATGAGGCTGTGAAATTGCCTTTTGTTAAAAGAGGAGTATTAATGACTATGTTACTACTTGACTAATATTTTATGATGCAGCCTCTTACTAAGTGAAATTCTTTGTATGTCTTTTTGTAAAAGAATTTAGAAATAGTAAGGATTTTTGTACTTTTTATACATTGTGTGTGTGTATACATATACATATATATATATATGTTTCTAGTTGCTTATAAATTACTGATACTAAATACCTTTTAGAATATTGTTTTGGAATTCCTGGGTGTAAACTGAAAATATCTTGTACAGTCCAAATAGTTAAAGTTGTAGTTTATATTTGTTCCATATTATTACATAGAAATCCATAAATATCCAGAACTGTTAAAAAAATTGTGGGATTTGCTACCAGAAGGATGCTTCACAAGGCCCAGACATCAATGACCATTTAGCCAAGAACTGATATTATCAATATACAAGGGACAACTTCTTTTTGGAGTTATTTCTAGAGAAGCAAACTTTTAAAGGGAAAAACCAAATAAACAAAAAAAGCCATTCAATTAATATGGCTCCTAAAGAGAACTGTTAATTTTTCTTTGGGAAAGACGGAAATGAATTGTAGAGACTGGAATAGATGACATTTGGGGTTCCTTCTAGCCTTAAGTTTATGATACATATTTATTAATTTGAGGTCTAGAAAATCCGTTATTCTAGCTGTCAGATAAAAAAGACTCCTCTATTGACTTCTGTGATACCACGTTATGGTGGTTTGGGGGCAACTTTAACTAGGCCTGGTCTGTCTCTTCTTTCTTCCTTCTAAATATTGAAATATCCCCAAAGGTTCAGTCCTCAATTCTCTCCTTCTCTCCCTACATTTTTCTTTGAAGATCATTTTTATTCTCACATTATTGACTGGCATTTTGACCCAGATAACTCCTAAACCTCTCCTCCTCCTCGTCCTCCTCCTCGTCCTCCTCCTCGTCCTCCTCCTCGTCCTCCTCCTCGTCCTCCTCCTCGTCCTCCTCCTCCTCCTCCTCCTCCTTCTTCTTCTTCTTCTTCTTCTTCTTCTTCTTCTTCTTCTTCTTCTTCTTCTTCTTCTTCTCTCTGTTTCTTTGTTTCTCTCTGTGATCTCACTGTACTTTCTGCCCCCTGAGTTCAAGTGAGATATTTGTAAAATACTTACCAAAGTGTGTAGCACACAGCAAGAGATTAATAAATGCTTGTTCCACTCCCCCTCTGACTTTGTTCCCATCTTCCCATCTAGAATATGCCCCACACTATTCATTTTCTCAAAGTCATTTAAAGTCAGATAACAGCCTTCTGGGTAGCCACACTAGATGATCTCAAGGCTGAATGCTTGGACCTCTCCTTGAAATTCATAATACTGATTATTTATAACCTTTCATTTGACACTTGATCTGTGATACCTTGGAACTTCTCTAGTGCCTATACTCTCATATTATTTAATTTTTATTGTAATTTAACATATGAGTTTATGCCCTCTCATCTAGGTCACAAGCTTATTGAAGCAGGGAACTGCTGCTATATAAATGTGTGCATGTGTGTTTGTATGTATGTGTGTGTGTGTGTGTGTACATATATATGTGTATAGATAGATATAGATGTATAATATGCCTTGCCTAGTTTTGCATGAAGAAGGTTGATAAATATTTACAAACTGATTTTTTAAATGTTCAATTCATCCTCACCATTCACAGATCTCCTAAATAGTCCCAGTTGTGATCTGCATTATATGGGTCACCTGGAAGAAAGTAGGGGACATTTGAGTTAGAAATGTCTCATTTATTTTAACTTGTTTCCTTTAGAAACACAACATAACCATTCTTATGTGGATTGAAATCACTTGCCAGAATGGACTTAAAAGTCTCAACATATCAAAAAATAGAGAAGGGAGGAAGATAATTCACCACTTCTGTTATTTTTCCTTTTCCTTTTCCTTTTTTTTTTTTTTTTTTGGTGGATTTCAATCAGTTGCTTAAGGTTTTATATGTATATTTTATAGCTTGAGAAAATCTTGTGTGATAACAATTATACTGAGGAAGGTGATACCATATAAAATTATCACAGGATGATTAGTAGTAATATTTACATTTTTAATTCAAACAGCTGTTTATTTGCAGAATACACAATTGCAAGATGGTAAATAAACATCAGTAGTCTGGGGCTATACACTCCTACCTGATACATGAAACAGAACCTAGAATAAAAGGCTACCATAGCATCTTAGATCTATGGCTATCTTCTAGATGAAGTTATGCATGGTTTATTTCCTAAAATTAATAATTGCTGCTGCAAAGAAAGATGGACATTTCTTCAGTGTCAAGGCAGCCTACCATCTTCCTCACAAAGAACAACACCTACAAATCTCATTCTTTTCTTAAATCTCTAAAGTCTGGCTTCTGACCTCATCATTCAACCAAATTGACTCTCTTCTATGTTACCAGTGATATTTTAATTGCCAAGTCTGAAGGCTTTTTCTCCATTTTCATCCTTCTTGACTTCTCTCCTGCCTTTAACATTACCAATTACTCTCTTCTTCATTATGTCTTCCAGCTAGGTTCCTGGGACCCAATTCTATTCTGGTTTTCTTCTTACCTGGGTCACAGCTTCCTCTCAGTCTCATTGCTGGATCTTCATCCAAGTCATACCTACATACATACATCTCCCATAGGTATGCTCTGGGCTCTTTTCTCTTCTCTTTTCCATGTGTGTTATTTAACTTAGTGATCTCATTGATTCTTATGGATTCCATTATCATTTCTATGCCAAAAATTTTCATATCTACTCTTCCAACTCCAACTTCCCTCTTAATTTCCAGGCTCATATTTCCAAATGTATTTTAGCCTTGGAATGGATGTCTAATAGACCTCCTAAGTTCAATGTGTCATTATTTTTCCCCTGAATCTTTCCCCCTTCCTACCTTCATCCTCCTAATCACCAACATTGTTAATTTTTCCTCATCTTGGACAGCAACAACATCTTCCCAGTCCCTCAGGCTCACAACCTAGATTATCATCCTCAACTCCTTACTATCTCTTACCTTCCATATGTAATCTGCTGCCAAGGTCTGTCAATTTCACCTTTGCAATATCTTTCAAATACTCCTCCTCTCCTCTGACACTACTACCATTGTGGTACAGGTCCTTATCACCGCATGCTTGGACTATAGCATTAGCCTTCTGATGGGTCTGCCTGCTTCAAGTTTCTCTCCACTACAGTCTATGTATTCAGCCACCACAGTGGTTTTTCTAAGATGCAAGTCCAACCATGGTACCTGCTCCTCTAACTATTCAGTAAACTGCAGTGTCACCTTTTTACTTCTAGAATCAAGAAGAAAATCCTGTGTTTTGCAGGCATTCAAAGCACTTCATGACTTGGCCTCCTCCTAATGTATACCTCTTCTTACATCTCGCTACCCTCCAGTTACTCTGTGACCTAGTGATACTGGCTTCCTTGGAATTCCTTGAATAAGGCACTCATCGCTTGACTGTGCTCTTTTTTAATTGCCTGTCCTCAACACCTGGAAGGCTCTTCTCCATTATCTCTATCTCCTGGATTCCCTGGCTTCTTTCATGGCCCAGCTAAGTGCCCACATTCTGCAAGAAGCCATCCTCAATGGGCCTTATGCTACTGCCTTCCCTCTGTTCATTAATTCAAATGTATCCTGTACAGAGCTTGTTTGTATATAATTGTTTTCATGTTATCTTTTCCATTAGATTCCTCCAGAGCAGGGAATCCTTTTGCCTTTCTTTGTATTCTCAGTGCTTAGCACAGTGCCTGCAACATAGTAGCCATTTAGTAAATATTTATTCACTCACAAACATATTAAAGTTTCTCAGTTTTTTTCCTTTCCAAGTCACCATCTCTCAGCAAGGAAAATTCACTTATCTAAGCAGATACTTCACAATTCTCACAGAGAAGGTTCATTTCCTGAAGAGTTTTTAACCTGTTTTGTGTCTTTTACATTCTGGTGAAATCTCTGAACCCCTTCTCAGAAAAATGTGCCGACTAATAAAGGAATACTGATCTATCAGACTTCAACAATAACCCACACTTATTTAGCTCTTTAAGGCGAAATAAATAATAAAGCTCTTTCCTCATAGCAATCCTATGAAATAAATACTGTAAATATTTGTACTCTCTTTTTACTGAAGGGGGAAACTGAGGCTCTGGGGGTTTATGTGATTTTTTTTTTGTAGATTGTGCCTCTCTAATTCTCTCAGGCTAAAAGCTGACCTACAGGTCTGATTCCACAGGTAGTGATCAGCCCAGAATGTTTGACTTGATCTATTTCCAGCCTGGGCTTATTTTCCTCTCCTGAGGGAGTTTCCAGCTCCCAGGAACTCATCATATTGGTGCCAGACTTCATGTGGATAATGAATCAGCTTAATCCTACTATAGAGCAGCAATCCACTATCATTAGCCATACCTGTAGCAGGGATTATGGTAGTATGCCAACACACCTGACCTCATGACTTGTACACAGTAACATAGTGCCTGTGTCAGAATCTTAACCCAGGTCCCCTGACCAACATTTTGGTATATGTTCCACTACTTTTTGCTGTTTCTTAGTTACTGTGCTGATATATCCCAGAAGTATAGAATCTCTTCTCTCTGTCTAGAATGCAGTTCTTGGTCTAAAAGCCTATCCATTCTAAATCTAACTGAAATCACAAGAGCTACTTAAGACACAAGATTTTTTTCCCACAATTAACCGTAATCCGGTCTAATCAAATTCTATATCATACATAAACTTTCCTGATAAGGAATTATAGTATTTAAGACACTAAGCAAATCATATCAAGATGAATAGCAGGTAGGAGAATAGAAAACCCAATTGAGTGTTATACTAGCCATCTGACATTCTCTGAATAGGACTTATAGGGAGACGCCTCTCTACCATAATGGACAAAGTCATCATGGTTAATAGAAGCACTCTTCTTATATATTGGTGGTAATACAGAATTGGTGTCCACTAGGGAACCCCACAGGAGGTTCAGAAAGTGATCCTCTAGCTGTTGGCTAATGATCCCAAGTGAATATCTATAAGTACAATTTGAAACACTCAAGGTGCAGCTCCTTAGAGCATCTGAAGTAATGGCAATAATATGGTATAAAAATGTGCTCAAAGCTGCTGCTTCATGAAGCATAGCTTCAGTCTAGCCCGCAACTGAAATAGTAAGTTGTTCAGTCCCAACCAGAATGAATACAAGTCCTACAATTCCCAAGGATAAAGGGAAATGAAGACCAAATGAGCATATACACCAGTTTATTTTTCTTTTTTTCTATACTGTGTGGAGTGGTTGTTTAAATTGCTGCCTGGCACTTGAAAGCGTATTATAGCTCAGTAATTACTTTTCAAAAATAACTAGTTTGGAAAACCAACATTTCCCACTCTAAAACCTCAAATCTGTTGTGAATAGCAAAGTCTATTACCACCCAAATACCTAGCATACTTACAAGGAGAAAAACTGATTATCTCCATACAGAGTTTCATAAATCATGATCAATAAGCACTAAAAAAAAATTCCGCAAGACTCTGGATGCAAGTATACAAAATCCTCTTCCATCAAGGAACAACAAGGATGGAAAATTCCATTATAAAAACTTTACACTTGAGCAGGGCTTTTCAGGCAAAAACTTTTGTGATAACACGCTCAAAGTGAAGGTCTGTACAGCCTGTGGGCAGAAAGGGAATTAGCCTTGCTGTAGGGGAAATGAAATGGTTTGTCTGATTGAATCATTGCAAAGCACAAAGAAGTGTTTCCTCTGGTGTTTTGCTTTTCCTCGTAATCAAACCAATAAGAATTTTTATGCCTCTTCATTGTCAGAACTGTGCCAGAAAACATGGGTGGTCCAAAAAAGTAGAAGACAAAATTCATTCCATTAAGAAACATTAGATTAGGAAGACAAATTTTCTATTTTTAAAATATAACCAGAGAACAATTAAAATATAGCAACAGTGTTTAATTGAAGTATACCCACTACATCCCAGGATATCACCAGTTTTCTTGACTTCTGTCTTACAATTGGACTCCAGTGACTCTGGAAGAGAGTGAGAGCAACAACTTTGCACATTGTCTCACTTAAATCCAATTCATATACAAGTCAAGACATAACTTTCTTGATATCCTTGGTCCTGTTCAAGAATAGATGGACAACAGAGTGTGTGTGTGTGTGTGTATGTGTATATTATATATATATATAGACATGTCAGAGGTCATATCATCCCATCTTCTCACTTGGCAGAGGGTAAACTGAGGCTTAGGGAAGTTAAGAAATTTGCCCAAACTTGCATAGGTAGCAAGCATCAGAATGGAATTTGAACTCTGATCTTCTGATGCTGGTGGCTTTCCATTGTATCGTATTTCCAAAAGTTCAGGAACAGGAAGAATACTGTGGACTTGGGTAGCTGGAGAGTTTCTCAAAGGAGGTAAAATTTAATCTGTATTTTGAATAAAGAGCAAGAAAAGTTTTCATAGTCAGGACAAAATATTTCTAGGCAAGGTGAAAAGGATGAGCAAAAATAAACAGAAAATCCATAGAAAAATAATAGCAACAAAAATAAACCTTGTAATTTAGGAAACGGTAATCAGACCAGACTAGAAACCTTGGATTATTGAAGAGATATGTCACTGGATCATTGATGTAGAACTGGCAGGGACCATAAAGGCTCATTTAGTGGAAACTTCTCATTTTACACATGAATACATTGAGGCCCAGAGAGGATAAATCGCTTATCCAATTAATAAGCGATTGAGCCAGAATTGAACCCAGGTCCTGGTTAAAGGGAACAAAATGTCTTCTTTGATTTTTGATTACTGTTCCATCAATTTCTTTGTGAGACAAATGTTGGAGAATTCACAGTTGGGTTTCCCAAGTTACTAGCTTGATTTGCTATTCATAGAGGCAAAACATTAAAAGAAATTGCCTAGATGTCACTAGTAAAGAATTTTAAATCCATTCAGGATGTTGGGGGTGATGGTAGTGGTGGTGGTGGTTTGCTTGTATCAATCCAAGTGCGTTTTGCTAGTTCATATTAGGCTCTACTTTGGTCAGCTAGGTGTCTCAGTGGATAGAATGCTGGTCCTGGAGTCAGGAAGCCCCCCACTAGCCATGAGATTCTGGCCAAAGTTGCTGAACTTCTGTTTGCCTTCATGAGCTGGAGAAGGAAATGGCAAACCACAGCAGTATCTTTACCAAGAAAACCCCATGTGGCTCATGAAGAGTTAGACACAACTGGACAACAGCATGGTCGTTAAGCATTTTCGATTAGGACAGATGAGGAAATAGCATTTTCACCAATAAATATTAGGCAAATAAGGTGGTAAATATCTCTGCTCAAGTCCAAAATCTAGCTAAATAACCAATAGGTTATCAAGTAAATCATGGTTAAATTTCTAGAATTTGTCCTTGAATTATGAAAATTCTTCTTCATATATTCATGTGACCAAAACGTGTGATAGAAGTAAAATCTGTAAAATAAGTGCTCTGAGTCTTCAGTTTCAACCTAGATTGGATCTCATGGCCATCACAAGATGTTTGCCCTATCAACTGGCCTCAATTTCTGGGGTCCCAGATAGCAGAAAAAGGGGTAATGGAAGGGAAGTACAGAGAGGCATCACTCAATAGGAGGAAAGTCTTCCTAAGAAAGTAAAGGTGTCTAAAAGCTAGAATAGGCTACTTTAAGAAGCAGTAAATTCCTAATTACTGGAAGTCTTCAAGAAATATTTGTGTCACTACTAGGAGTTTTTTGCTTGTGATTAGCCTTGTACCTCCACTGTTCAGCTCACTGTTTCGCATATGGGAGATACTTAAGGCACATCTTGCATAAAAGGTATCTCTTCTTTAAGTACATAGTGACCTACACCTCTCCCAGTTCTGTGTCCACATGTGGGGTTGTATACCATTAGTTTTATAGCTGGGGGACCCTTCTTCTAATTTGGGAGATTAAGCTCCCTGCCCTCAATCTTATTGGTTCTTTATACTTTATCCCAGAACATTGAGTGGGTCCTTTGTGGAGGACTTATGGTGAACATGGAGAAGAATCACGTAGGATAAGAAGGTATAGAGATGTAGAATCTTCTTCTTCTTCTTTTTTTTTTTTTTTGCTTTTTTGGAGGGGGAAGGCAGGGCAATTGGGGTTAAGTGACTTGCCCAAGGTCACATGGTTAGTAAGTATTAAGTGTCTGAGGTCAGATTTGAACTCAGGTCCTCTTGACTCCTGGGCTGGTGCTCTATTCGCTGCACCACCTGGCTGCCTCCATCCTTCAATTTTGAAGAGGACCGATGACATCATGGGGTGATGTCTTGACTTGTGGGTGAATTGGATTTAAGTGAGACAGATTTGCACAAAATCTTAATCTTTCTCTAGAGTCATCAAAATCCAGTGGCAAGATAAAAGTCTGTCTGGATGAAGTGGATTATCTTAGCATCTTCAATATCTTACCAGGCTCTAAGCACTCCACAGCACCTATTACAATCATCTTCATGATCATTGGGACAAATTGTTCTCGTCTGCCAATTTCACGGGGGAAAGTCTTCTCATGCTTGAGGTAGGCCTCCCCTTAACTCATTGACAGGCTACCTTCAAACTAGTTTAGTTTAGTTGCTGAGGTTTTATTGGAGTGTGGCTGCTGAATATGCTACAGCTTCTTGGAGCCACAGGTGAAAATTGAGTGCTAAGTAGACACCAAAGGTAGATGAGCAGCCCTGAAAACCCCTCACCCTCTCCTTAAGCACCTCCCTATACCCCTATCAATGGAACAAAAAAACTGGGTCAGTGAGATCATAATATTACTGAATCATTAAAGTATATAGCTATGGGAAGAAGACAGGATTTGGAACTCAAAATCCTGGCCCCGATAGATAGTGTGTGACCTTGGACAATTTACTCAAATTTTTTAAGACTGAGTTAATTCATCTATAAATATTCTCTGACATCTGTTGAGTTCTAGATACTATGAAAATTTTGATAAATCTGAAAGGTGTTATCTTAGAATTGAATTGGGCAGAAAGAAATCCAACTTGATTTTTTGTTTGATTTTATAATATTTAATTGTGCCTTTCCCTAGAAAATATTAAGTCTTAACAATACAAGTTAAAATGCTATAAGTTTAAAAAAAAATTTCTTTCTGGAAATGAGTGTCCTCTAGTGAACTTGAAAGCAAGCATACACACATGCATATACATACACACATGCATATATATGAACATTCATACATATAGGAAAATAGATAATCAAAGATAGAAATGGATTTCAGTTTTCAAGATTTTTTTTATAAAATAACAAAATGATTTTTAATTTATGAGAGATATTGACAGAAAGATGTTTTATTAAAATAATCTCAGAAGCCTTTCTTTTAAGACTGTTTTAAGTTCTGAAATGTTTTTACTCTGATAAAGTAAGAAACCTTATTTTTGAGAGTGCTGACACATTATGGAAAGTATGGGTTAAAGTTGTCTTTACAACTCCATGTTTCCGAATTTTGAAAATAAAATGAGATCTTTTAAATTGTAGCAAAATGAATTCCTCCATGACAATGATGGTTATTGAAAAGGAAAAGTGAATGAGCATTCAAAGCTATAAAAGGGAACTAGGGATAGCCATTAGTGACTAATGGAAAAAAGTTCAGCAGGGGCATTAAATCTATATTACAGAGCCTCCAATTTGTATTTCATCATATTGATAATGAATACCAACATAACCACTGAAACTAAAGTCGGCATTTTTCCTGTAGTCCCTGTGGGCAGTTTAAATCAATAGTGCCCACATTATCTCTATATACTTGAACACATATATGCATATGTACTTGTAAGCTACAAAAGAGTGTAATGTGTTTCACTTTCATTTCAAATCTTTAACACAGTGATCTACTTCTCTATTCTTCCAATCAATTTCTTCTGTTAGTGTTTTTCAGCATTTTAAATCCCTGAGCTAAGTCAATAATGTTGATTACTTACCATAAGCACTGTAAACGCTATTCTAATACAGGTTATTTGCAATTTTGACATCCTCATCTATATGCATTATTCCGCTAGGAAAATTAAATGAAACCCTTGATTCTGAATCTGAAACACTTAGAAGTAATGACCCTGTTTACTGATTGACTGAAGTTGTGGTTTTTCAGCACTATTTAATAGAGGAAACAAAAAGCAATATTCAAATATAGTGGAAGCATCTTGGTTACTTTAGGAAGCAAGCATAGCTGATGAATAATAGGCTTTTATTGCATTTTCTCCTGTTTATACCTCAAAGTTACTTAGCCAACATTGTTATTAGCTCTGTGTTGCTTAATTCTGAATTTTTTTGTGATAGTTCAAAATGGAAATTCAATGAACTTGGCCTATTAGAAATTCCACCATTGGTTAGATATTATGTAGGCAAAAATCAAGTTTTCTGTCATGGATGTTTTTCATGAGAGTTTTCAAAGTAAATTTATTTAAAAACAATTTCATTATTAAAAGAGATTTTTATATATTTTCATTCCCTATACATTTTTTACATTTTGAGGAAAAAGGGTAAAGTTGTCTTGAATGCAGAGATTTGTAGAGGTCTCCAAATCAATAAAATATCCCAAAATCTTTCCAAGAATAACAAAAGCAACATTAAATGTGTTTTGCCACTCAGCCTTTTGTTTATAGTATTGGTATCATGCCTGTATTCCATATGGGAATCTCTCACTAAAATCAATCATATTTCTTTATAAAATTAATGGTTGGATATGGCTCAAAGCCATTTACTTTTAGACCTATTAGTTGATATAACACTGGGAATGGGAGAACTCATTTTGGGAGAAAAAAATCATATTATTTTGGGCCACTGCCCAAGTCTCAACCCAAATCATGCGTGAGCTTCTTTTAGTTAAAGAATTCTCAGATAAATATTGTGATTACTTTCCCTATATCTCACCTCTGAGTGAACTCCTGCATATGACTTCTGCTGAAGTCCATTATGTGTATTTACAAATTTAGAAATCTATCTGTCGAGTTTGGAAATTCCAGAGGTTTCCTGAGACTGAGCACTTTAAATGATACCTCTAGCTATGGAGCCATTGAGCAAGAGTGAAAAGATTCTTTTCTTTTTTTTTTTTTAAGAAGACTGACCTATCATGACATAAAATGTTTTTAAAAACAGGAAGTTTTCTCTTTGCTAGTTTTTTCTAGAACTGCTTAAAAAGTTGAAGTACTTAGAGAATGTACCAGAACTGGAAAATTATATTAGCTAAGTCATTTCTGAATTGTATTTAGTACCTGAAAGACATAAATAGACACCCAATAGAACATAAAAAACCCAAAACACAGTCTGAAAAATCTTTTATATTTTTTCAAAATGATGTGAAAGTTTTTTTAAACTTTTTAAAAATGATGTCATTTAAACATATGTCATTATACTTCAAAATGATAGGTAACTAGCAAAAAATTAAATTGACATCTTAGGAAAATGATAGAAAAATCTTACAAATAAATCTAATATCAAACATGGAAATCATAAACATCTAAACGTCTGAAACATTTGCATAATATCAGTACACATTGATGTTTAAAAAGCTAATGTGGTGTAGTGGTGGATCTGGGGTCAGAAGACCTGAATTCCATTTGCAACTTTGATGCTATATGAGCAACATTAGATAAGTCATTTAGCCTTTCTAGGCATTAATTTCATTTTGTGTAAAATGAAGACATGGGACTAAACGATCTTAAAGTCGCTCCAAGTCAAATTCTATCCATATAAATATTCATTAGATTTTAAAAAATAATAATTTAATAACTGATATTGAGCCCACAAAAATGTTTCATGAAAGTAAAACACTATTCTATAACATTTAGCTATAAATCACTTAATTTCATTGTATAAAATTGTTTTTGAATAATAATTTTTAATAAAAGAAATATTTGAGTACATAGTAGCTCTTCAAAAATAGCTTTACTTTTTGAAGGAATGATATAAGCAAAGCTCTTGGTGCTATCTATCCATTGATGTAGTCTATATTTCTGTATTTCTATTTCTATATAAGTAAATTAATAATCAACATTTATTAAGCCTAGTAGATAATGTGAAAATACAAAGGCTGGCTTTAAGTTGGAAGGCATATTTATGCATTCAGATCTCAAATTTAATACTTGAAATTGATTTTTTTTCTTCTTTTTTTTTTGCTTTTTGGAGGGGGGGAGGGCAATTGGGGTTAAGTGAATTGCCCAAGGTCACATGGCTAGTAAGTGTTTAGTATCTGAGGCTGGATTTGAACTCAGGTCCTCCTGACTCCAGGGCTGATGCTCTATTCACTGCGTCACCTAGCTGCCCCTGATTTTTCTTTTATAAATTTGTTTTTGATATCTATTTTTGTTTTCACATCATCTTCATTTCCCTACTTCCAGAGAGCCATCTCTTATAACAAAAAACAGAAAAGAAGAAAGCCCAGAAAAACTAAACAACGTATAGGGAAAAAACCCCAGACATTATATATAATATTTTATCCCTATGGCCCCCTACCACTACAGAGAATCAGAAGAGGTGTCTTTTCATATCTCTTCTTTGGGACCAAGTATTCTGTTTCTATTGTTCCATTATTGTTCTTTCAATTTACATTGTTTCAGACATTGTGAATGTTGTTTTCCTGTTTCTGCTCACTTCACTTTGCATCAATTCATATAATTCATGCTTCCCTGTATTCCTCACATTCATTATTTCTTTTACAGCATAAAATATTCCATTACATTAATGTACCCCAATTTGTATAGTTATTACTTAATTGATGGACATCTACTTTGTTTCCAGTTCTTTGTTACTACAGAAAGCACTGCTATAAATTTTTGGTGTACATGAAACCTCCTTTCTTTGTGTCACTGACTTTCTAGATGACCTAGAAAGGATCTTTTCTTTCATGTTTCCAAATTACTTTCCAAGAATGGTTTGACCAGTTCATAGGTCCAATCATCCATTCGTCCATGCAACTCTTCATATCTTTCCACAACCTCTCTAACACTGGCCATTTTTTGGTCACCTTTGCCAATTTTCTGGGAGATGAAATTCCTGGTTTATTTTTATTTATTTTTCTCTTAATACTGGTGATTTGAAGAATTGTTTTTCTTTTTCATCTCTTTTGACCACTTATCTATGAAGGAATGGCTTTTAGTCATATTTCCATTGGTTATCTAAATATCTCGAATATCGGACTTTTACCAGAGATATTTAATACAAAAATTGTTTTTCTTCCAGTCAACTACTTCTTTTCTTAACTTAGTTCCATTACTTTTATTCATGTAAAAGCCTTGAACTTCAATACATAAAATTCCAGTGATAGTATAGGAAGATGCAGAATACTTGCTTAAAGTGATGTTTTAAATACATATTAAATCAGATCTTTCTAATCTACAGAATCAAAACTCAGAAAAAGGCTAACCTTAAATTATTAGAGATTGCTGTCTTGATATTGTCAACCCTTCCTTTTCAACAAAAGTAATGAACAAAATAAGATTAGGAAATACTTAGCTATCCTGCTCTTGACTTTGAAATGATTATCTGTACTTTGTCACACACTTAAAAACTAGTCAGCACCATAGAAGTGATAAGAGGTCAAATGTCTATTAAACCAGAAGAATTCAAAGAGGGGATCTGCCCAGACTCAACTATACATAGACAGGTGTTTATGGAAGTTTACCTTTGTTAGTCATTAGCACGTGATCAGATACATTTAGTCACAGTTTTCTCAGATACTTTCCAATGGCCAACCTGAACTTAGTCTATTTCTAAACTACATTTCAAGTAATTGTTAAGTTATATAAGCATATGGATTCCACTTATCTGCACTTACGTGAAAATGAGATGAGGAAATAGGAAGTCAACTCCAGGACTGGAAGATGCCCATAAAGATTAAGGAATTTTCCCTTTTCCCTAACAATTAGCTGGGTCTAGAATGCTACACAAAGATCAATTGTAATTGAGGAACTGGGAGAGGGCATAAACAAATTACTGGTGCATTCACTGAGGTGGATGGGTTTATAGAACCTCTGTTATTTAATCCAGAAGCCAGTAGGTTGTAAATTACCCATTAGAGTTGTCACTAGGCCCTCAAACAGAAGTTTCTAACTAGTTTAAAGAAACAGGAAAGGATACTCTCTTGATCTTTTTCTCAGTCAAAACAAAACAGAGTTGGGCCAATTAAAAAAAATACTTAAGGCTCTTCATTTCTCAAAAGTCTTAAAAGCTTTAGGTATTGATTTTAGAGAAGCAAGTATAAAATGGAAATGTGGACAAGTGAGTAAAATAGGAAAGGCTTTATTTTTGGAACTAAAAAAAACCAACTTCTCTCTTTCTCTGTCTCAGCACCATCCTACTACTGATAGAAATGGAAGCTTTGCTTTTCTGTGTTTCTGACTGGGGCTGATTTGCCCAGTGGTCTTCTACTCCTAGAAGCTCACCATATCGGTGCCAGACTGTGAGGGGACACCTTAGCCTAGTCTACTGCAACTCAGACCTCACGAGCTCATGCGATCCATTCTTCTGGGTAGCAGAGATTTAAGATATGCCTCACCACATCCACAGTTAAAATTGTCTTCAAAATTTTGCTATGATCTATGGTTTTTTTACTACCGAGAAACCTAGGAACAATAGGAATTATCCCTGTGGGGTTTTTTGAGGGTGTTTTAAACATTTGTATTAGTTCCTAAATTCTAGAATTAAACTTTATTGTTATTGTTGTTGTTCAGTCTTGTTCAACTCTTTGTGACCCCGTTTGGGGTTTTCTTGGCAAAGATACTGAAGTAGTTTGCCATTTCCTTCTCTAGCTCATTTTACAGATGAGGAAACTGAGGCAAACTGGGCCAAATGACTTGCCCAGGGTCACACAGTCAGTAAGTGTCTGAGGTCAGATTTGAACTCTGGAAGATGAGTCTTCCTGACTCCTGGCTCGGCTCTCTACTCACTGCGCCAACTAGCTGCTCTAGAACTGATCCTGGACTAGAACTAAATGGATAACATATATACAAAAGAATATGTTACTGCTGAAGTCCCATTCTTTGTTTTCATCTTAGTGTGGAAGTGACCCTTGAATTTTGAAGTTTATGCCAGAGAAAACTGAGCTTTTCTACTAAGCTGGACAGACGTTTATGACTGACACTGGACTTCGTTTTTAATCACTGGAGGACCAGTCTAGCTTAGATTGGAGAGGGCCATCTTCAGAAGTCATGCCACTACCAAGGCATGGAGGAAATGCAATGTGTTTTGGTGGATTCACTGATGAAATCAGAGCCCAAGAGTAATGAAAGACCCCAGAGATCATCTAGTCAAAACTCCTTCCTTTTGTAGGTGAAGAAATTGAGGACCAGGGAGATTCAGATAACTGCCCCCAGTCATATAGGTAGTAAGCAGGAGAGACAAGATTTAGCCAATGTTCTCTGATGCCACAGCCAGTATTGGTTGGTCGTTGTTTTTTTTTTTTAATCATGTCAGAGTATCCCTACCATATATTTTAATTTCCTTTGCATCACTTTCAAAGAAGCTTTTGCAGAGTAATCAAATGAAGAGTTAAGGTAACTAGAGGGTTCTTTTTTATGCAAAATAGTTTGACCATTCTGAGATTTAATTCATTGTCAATGCAATGGGCAACAATCTTTGTTCTTAATTCTGAATGTGTAAAATACATTTTTTTTTCCTAATGCATAAACTTGACTTTGTTTGGTAAAAAGGAAATCCACCTGCAAGTGGCCTACTAACAAAAACTTTCCTATAGTTAGATCATATTAACAGATTTAGGAAAAGCCTGGAATTGCAAAGTTTCGTGCAAGGAAACAGTTCACAAGAAGACAGTAATGCAAGGTAGCTTTATTGAGGGAACACACAAAATGAAAGGAAAATGAAGCAAGATGGAAATAAGTCAGGTCCACTGGGAACCTGGGTGTAATTTAGTACCCTACCCCAGAGAAAATCGGCACCCTCTCCTGAGCCCAGTCTGGTGGGGTTTTATAGTTTTTATCTTTATATAGCAAGACCAGGCAGTGGGGTAAGGAATGAACTAGGAGGCTGGACCTGCTGCTGCTGATTCATGCTAGTGGGGAGAGGGAAGATTGAAAAGAGAATTAAAGAGTGGTTGATGTTCTAACTTCCTGTGGGGCCAGGGAGGAGAAAAGGGGTTTGGGGCTATTAATGACTGTCTTGTTCTGCTGGGTGACTTAGCTTTCCTTTCAGAGTTCTTTGAACTTCCCTGGGGTTTCTTCATTTAGCAGGTCAAGAAGGCTATTGTATTCCTCAACACATATTACATAAGAAAATGAAATGAATAAAAAACAATTACAAAGGAGTAAAAATACTCCTTGGACGTTGGTTTTTTTTTACATGGCCTTATGTGCTAGAAAACGGACTATGAATGTTCGTGTCTGATGTTCTTTTCTCTATACTTATGAACGCAAGCTTTCATTGGTAAGGGATAATTATGATACATCCACAAAGAAAGAGAGAGTTGAGTGTT
Organism: Pseudochirops corinnae; assembly: GCA_028646515.1. NCBI lineage: Eukaryota > Metazoa > Chordata > Mammalia > Diprotodontia > Pseudocheiridae > Pseudochirops > Pseudochirops corinnae. The sequence continues at coordinate 20,548,397 of CM053587.1, read as the reverse complement.
TTTTAATACAGATTCACTATGGCTCTTCTTTCAGTTTAAGACTGAGTGGTGTAAAAAAAGCTTTAGCAGGGGTAGGAAGTTAGAGAGGCTCCATTTAGGAATAGACAGAGAAAGAAAGCTTCCCAAGGCAGTATCTTCACATATATTAAAAAACTTGTGGGGTGTGATTTTCCATTAACAGATATCCAATACCTCCTCTAGAGATGTTCATTTCTAATCTCATCGGGGGTAAATGTAGTAGATACATTTTGATTTCAGTTTAAAAAAAGTCATTGATTGTCTACCTACAGATGCAAAGGGATTTTAAATCTCTGACAAAGTTTTCAATGAAAATAAATTATTCTTCCAAATAAAATCATGTTAAAGAACTGAAAGTGTCATTGTTTGATGCCCTTAACAAACATCCAAGAAAGGTTTGTCATCTATACTGATCTGTGAGTACTGACATTTACAGTTTTTTTTTAAGTTGAATGTACATGACAATGATAACGAAATTAACAGGGATAATGCTAATAATAAAAAGGATGTGAATATTTTCACAAAACACAAACTACTTTTTTAGCTAAATATATATTTCCTGGTCTTTCTTTCCTCCCTTTCCCAGCTTGAACATATTACAACTTTTGTTGCCTTGTTCTTTTACAAGTGATTAGAGGAGTCATCCAATTTTTCCAACGAGGATTTCTTTCCTCAGTGTTTTTATTTATTAGTAAAATCTTCCCATGTAAAACAATTCACAGAAATGAAACTTTTGTGACAGATGCCAGCCCCCACAAAAGGAGACAAAACCCAACTCTCTAATTTTCACTCTAGATGTTTTTGATCCAAACTGTGATTCTTTATTGCATATCCTATTTTCTCATTTCACATGCAGACTTGCTATTTATTGTGATGTAAGTTGCTTATGGAATGAGTATCAGTACAATTGGGAGCCACAATATAGTAGAAAAAAGTCAGCTAGGGAAAAGACAGAGCAAAGTATTGCCCATGGTTTGCAATATAGAATTGTTTATTACAACAGAATAGAATAAAAAATAAAGCAATTTTAGAGAATAAAATTGTGTTTTTGCACACCGGCTATATCTCGGGGAAAAGATAGAATGGGAATGTCAGCACAGATGAAGTGGCCCATGTTGTTGTGGCTGTGGCAATGGGTCTGAATGATTATGGGTGATCACACAGATCACAGATTGCGCAGTCATTATGTAGTCGCTCACATCATTAGGAAGAAGTGTGAATGGCTATCTGCGCATAGTAGGTACTTAATTGTTTTTTGTGTTGTATCAGTGGATCCTATTTTTTCGTGCTATCCATTTTACTAACTAGATGTATAGTTATGCATAGATTTTGTCCTCCACTCTCAAAGGGGAAGTAAGGAGTTGATAGAAAGTCACTTTAACTGATTACTAAAAGTGGCTACTTGACAATACGTCTGCCAACTTTGGTCTGTAATTTGTGTTCGGTACTCATACCCATGTACACAAGGTCATCATGAGCTAATCACTAGTCAGAGTCCCAGTAAGGAAAGTTAAACAGACAAATTTTGGGAAATATCTTTTTTCTAGGAAGAGAAGATTTACTATTTTGTTAAGCCAACGATGCTATATTCAATTATGTGTGTGTAACTATCTGCATATATAAATATAAATGTATGTGTGTACATACATGCAAAAACACTTTGATAAAAAAGAACTTCCTTTAAAATTTTGCCACCTCCCTCTCCTCTTTTATTATTTATTTTTCCACACATTCTCTGTCCTGGGAAAACTGGTTTATTAGCTGCTCCCTATAAATGCTATGCCTTATTTCATCTCTGTGCCTTTTGCACAGGCGGCTGCCCCAAGGGACATATTTTCTCCTCATCTCTGTCTTGTAGAATTCCTTGTTGTTCAGTCATTTCAGTCGTGCCCAACTTTTTGTGACTCCATTTCAGTGTTTCTTGGCAAAGATACTGAAGTGGTTTGCCATTTCCTTTTCTAGCTCATTTTGCAGACGAAGAACAGAGGCAAGTAAGGTTAAGTGACTCGTCCAGGGTCACACAGCTACTAAGCATCTGAGGTCACATTCTAACTCAGGTCTTCCTGATTCCAGGCTCAGGGCTCTATCCACTGCATTGATTAGCTGCCCAAATTCCTAACTGTATTCAAAGCTCCAATGAAATACTCTTCTGGATCTTCATCTATGCCATGTGCACCAATCCTGGGAGTCCTAAACAGCTCCTTCCTGAGCCTTCTTCTCTTTTCCTTCTATACAGTTTCAATTGTTGATCTCATCAGCTCCCCAATGCCTTCAATAACAACCTTTATGTTGATGATTCCATCATCTCTCCTGAGTTCTATGTCTACATCTCTAACTGCCCTTTAGACATATTGAACTAAATGTCCCATGTATACCCGACACTCAGCATGCCCCAGACAGAACCCATTATCTATTCCCTGAAACCTTCCCCTTCTAAATTTTTCTATTTCTATCTGGTAGAACACAATCCTCCCAGTAAACCATGCTCACAAACATTTTTCACTCACCCTCACTTTCATACTCATATTTTGCCATGTCTTGTTTCCATCTTCATGTCTCTTGTTTATGTCTCCTTTTCTCTACTAACAGCCACCAGCCTGGTTTATGCCTTTCTTGATTCTCACCTACACTCTTACTTAGCTGTGGATCTGTTGTCCCTGCCTCCAATCTCTCTTCACTCTCATCCACCCTCCTCTCAGCTGGCTGAAGTGATTTTCCTAAAACATAGATCTAACTATTTTCCTGTCCCCTCCTTTTCAGTCCAGTCCTGGACTGTTATCTTCCTATTCCTTCCAGGATAAAACAAAATATCCTCTGATTGGGGTTTAAATCCCTCCACAACCTGGCTTCTTCTCATATTTCCAGTCTTCTTATATAGTGTCCATGAACTCTATGATCCAGGCACATTGTTCTGCTTTTTATTCCACTCACACAACACTCCCATTTCTATGTCTTTTCACTGGCTGTCTCGCAAGTCTGAAATATTTTTCATCTTACATTTGTCTTTTAGATTCACATACTGTCTTCAAGGAGCAGCTGGTGACACAACAGATAGAGAGTTGGGACTGGAGTCAGGAAGACTCATCTTCCTGAGTTCAAATCTGGCCTCAGATACTTACTAGCTGTGTGACCCTGGAAAAATCACTTAACTGTTTGCCTCAGTTTCTTCATCTGTAAAATGAGCTGAAGAAGGAAATGACAAGACACTTTAACATCTTTGCAAAAAAAATACCCAACAACAGTTACAAAAACTAAAACGGTGTCACAAAGAGTCAGACATGACTGAAATAACTCAACAACAACAATTCCTTCAGTATTCAGTTCTAGTTTTGTTTTGGGTGACATGATTAACAAGTGAGGACCAAATGCTTTCTCTTATCCTCATGACCTCTCAAACATCTCCAAAATAGGAATCATTTGTTAGGGAAATGGAAATTCCAGTTGCCCACAGTCTAAAACACAAAAAACACCAATGACCAATTAAAAACCTGATTGAACTAACACCAGGTTGAGGCTAACCTTCAACTACTAGTACTAATTTAGTCCTCCCTTTTCTACCGCCCACCACACTCCCAGTAAAGGTACACAAGTTAACCTAACTATGAGCATGCAACAGAACTCCACTCTCAACACTCCCTTCCTCTTCTCAAATTGGAGAATCAAAAGGTACTGACTGATAGTGCAGTATGGCATTGTTGCAACAACCCTCAGGTGGAGAACTGAGGAACAGAGGGAATGTGTCAGACTGCCAGCATGTGTGGTGCCTCAAGGAATATTGCGTTGGACTGGGCTAGTCCTTTCACCCTAGGAGTCATCTGAGACAGACACTCAGTGCTTTGGAATTTGGATTGCCCTGTGTGGAAAAAGGGTGAGACAGATTTGAGGTCCAGTCCCTAGGGAAACTGCAATTAAAGGAGAAGGATTCAGAAAGTGAACAATAAGGAAATATAAGGGGAGAAAAATGACTGAAATTACCAAAGATCTTGTGTAGAAAAAAAAAACCCTCAAAGAACTTGATTGAGCAAAACAGATAAACTAACAGGGGAAATATCAATAATAGAAGGGACTGTGGTCTGCAGATCAGCTAAATGAGTCCAACCATCTGAATAAATATTGTAAAATAAGTGTAATATTATAAAATTTTACATCTGTATAAATATTGTAAAATATATATGAGTAAATATTTTAAAACAGGAAAATGAATCAATACCTGATGAGGCAGAGTACCCTGTGGATTCTCAAGAGAACATGGAACCACAGCAGGATGTTAGTGAATGGTTTAAAGGAGAAATACAAATTGTTAAAGCCGAATTTATGACTTGCACAGCAGAAATCATTAGTAGAATAGAACAACTTGAAACCACAGGGGCAAACCTCCCCAAACAAACGAAAGCTAGAGCAACTGATTGGGTGCAAATACATAGAAATGGAGGACAATGAGAAGAAAAACCAATGACATTCAAAGACTCATCTCAAATCCTGCCACCTGCAAAAGACCTTTCCCAGCTCCCACCTAGTCTTCCATCCCTTTCCTCAGAGATTACTATCCATCCACCCTGTAAATACATTTTTTCCTTAAGCCCCACTCATTCTGGCTCTCATTGACTGACCAGTAATAAGTCCTAGTCCAAGTCCCATTTAGTTGTCATTGTTTGGGCCCCGCTGTCTGCAAATAGTAATTGTTTCTATTTTGGCCAGAAATCCTGAGGGTCTTCCCTTCTCAGATTTTTTTTTTTATTATGTAAAATCAGGTCTTTGTTGGCTCATTTCTAACCTAATTATACTGAATGGGCATTGCCTCAGTGAGAACTTGGAGATACCTTAGCTTAAAAAGGCCAAGATCTCCCTCTGCATCCAGGATCATCTCCAGCCATCCTGATCGATATCTTGACGTTGGACACAGGTGGCTCCTGAGGAGAAAGTGATCCTGGTGACTTTGCACAGCCTTCCCTTACTTAAATCCAATTCACTTGTGGGTTATGGCATCACCTTCTGATGTCGTGGTCCTCTTTAAGAATGAAGGACAAATGACTATATATATATATATACATATATATGTATATACACATATATACATACATATATAGCATATACTTATCAATTTTTCATGTTTTCTCCATTAGAAAGAATATTATACATACATCTGTGTATGCATGCATGTATGTTACATACATATGTTATGTAAGCATGTATGTATGCATATATATCCACATATATATGACCTTCTTTGTGTTCTTAGCATCTAGTGCAGTGTCTGACACACAGTGAACTCTTAGTACTTGTTGACTGACCGATTGATTGTTTCCTACATGAGAAAATCTTTCCTAATTTTATGTCAACCCACCTAATTTTTAATGGTTTTATCCATCTTGAAATTATCTGTATATACTTATCTGGGTTCATATTATGTAATTGCAGTAGAATGTGATCTACTTAATGAATCAGGGATTCCTTTGTTTCTGTTCTCATATGTCCACCATCAAGTTCAATACCTTGAATGTAGCATTTATTGAATTGATTGAATTTAACTGCAAGGGACCTTGGGGTCTCAAAGGCTATGCCAGCAAAATCCGTGTCCTGTTAAGATCTATCAATCCAGAAAAGTTTTTAGTATATCCCTTGACTGTATGTCATCTAACGTTTAGGCTAGCTAATTTGGAGCATGTGAATGGATGGTTGAGATCATCAATCCAAAATGCTTCTTTTAAAGATGAGGCAATGGAGGTCCATTATAGTGAAACTGCTGACTTACGGTCTTACAGTTAGTGATCATCAGAGCTGGTATTCTTTCTCAGATCCCTAAACTCTCAATTTAATGTGATTTTTTTTCCCACTTTACCATCCAGAATGGTTGCTACTAGGACAATAATTCTCTTTAAATTTGTTGTCCCCCATTAGACTATGAGCTCTTCAAGAGCAGAGTTTGCCTTTTCCTTTCTTTGTATCCCTAGCACTGACTGATTGACTTACTGGATGACTTCTGTCAGAACTTCCATATAAGGAGGGCACAAATGCCAAACATCCCTTTAGTTCTCACCAGGCTGCAAAGTGAACTGATCCATCATGGCCCCATACCAGGCACCTCCTCCAAATTCCTTGCTTTTCAGCTTCACTTTATGTGTTTAATTCCCCCAGCAGAATGTAACCTTCTTGAGAACATGGACTATCTTTTTGTATTCTCAGAGCTTAGTACAATCTCTGGCATGTAGTAAGTGCTTAATAAATAATTGTTGACTGAATGATTATAGCAAGTCATGGAGATGGTTTCTTCAGACCGGAAAGTTCTGGGATCTCTATCTATAGAAACAGTACCTGCAATCATAAATATTTTGAATATTGAAGTATAGAAGTATTGTTTTTCATTTCTTTTTTCTTTTTCTTTTTTACTTTTTGGAGGGCAATTGGGGTTAAATGACTTGCCCAAAGTCACACGGCTGGTAAGTGTGTCAAGTGTCTGAGGCTGCATTTGAACCCAGGTCCTCCTGACTCCAGGGCCAGTGCTCTACTGTTTTTCATTTCTTAAAATTAAAATCAGAATTTTGAAGAAGACATCTGTTTCATGGATAAGTGTTTGTTTTTTTTTTTAAAGGAAGCACTAGTCTAGTGAAATGTGCTTGTTCCAGGTCTCAGTTTTATTGCTTCTTAGCTGAGTGACCTTGGGCAACTCACTTCAGGACTTTGAGTGTCAGTATGTTCAGCTTTAAAAAAATGAGGGTTTTGTATTAAGTGATCTGTCAGATTCCTTCTGGTTCTAGAAATCTATTAACATATGATTTTGATTTTTTTGGCAAAGCAAATGCTTCCATTTGAAGGCATATAACATGGGCTGAGAGTTTTGAAACTACTCTCTAGCCCCTCTGTGAGCTTTCTAATTCACTACTGAATATTTGGTGGCTATCTGGGGTATAATTTGTGTTTCAGTGACAAGGAAAACATTTAAAATGTATTATCCCTTGGGAAAATCTCTAATGTTGAGGGTATACTTTTGAAAATAATGTTAATGAGATTGCAGCAGAGTGTCTTAATAGTAGGTACTTAATAAATGTTTGTTGACCTGATGTGTTAAAAGTATGCCAAATACATTAAGGGTTCCTCCTCTACTCAAGAATCTTCTTCAGCAATGGCCAATGGAATGATTGGTGGAAATCCTCACTAAATAAACGTGTAATCTTTTTTTGAAATAAGGAACAGGGACTATACATGTGATTTCATTACTAGAGCATACTCCCCCATAAAAGGAAAATCCCTTTACCAATGAAGGTGGCAGCTCTGCTCCTTACAGTCTTCAAGAGTTGCACAATGAAACCAGAGGTTGTTTTCCTAAGCTTTCACCTCCAGTAGACTTGGAGCTTGAACCCAGTCTTTGTATATCCTAGACTTTTCTCTGGCAGTCTCCTGGGCCTGGGATGCTCTCCTTGCGCATCTCTGTGTGTTGGGTTCCCTTAATTCCAAATAAGAGCCCATCTGCTGCAGGAAATCTTTTCCAACCCCTAGTCATTCTAATATTTTCTCTCTTTTAATTATCTATTATATAGATACTTGTACATATTTACTTGCTTGTTATCTCCCCCGTTAGGTTGTGATCTCCTTGAGGGCAGAGACTATCTTGCCTCTTTTTGTATTCCCAGAGTCCAGTAGTGTGCACAGTACTTAGTATATGGTAGGCCCAGATTAATAAATTTATTGTTTAAACTTACTGACTGACTGATAAAACTACTTCTGTATCCATAGCACTAGGCGGCCTCCCAACATGGGATAATAAATGAGAAAACAATACTTATATAATTTGTATTGCTTATTTGCCTCCTGGGTAGAAGATAGCTACTAAGAGCAACCTGTGGTTGTTAGGTTCCTTCTACTTATTTGACAAGCTGCCTTAAAGCATTTTTAATGAGAAAAATTACAAGTACCAGGAAAAGACAAAACCAGTTGAGTTAAGAGTAATCAGTGTTGCATGAGGACAGTTTTTATATGAACAACAAATGGCTGCTACTATTTTCATATATCAATTATTTTTAAACCCTCCCCCCCCCCCAAAAAATAACCTGGCCAAACAGAGGTTTCTTTCATTGGTGTGGATGAAAATATAAGCTTATGCAATGGTACACTTCATTTCCTAGAATACAACCCCCATTCCACTGCCACCATTGTTATCATCAACAGGAGTTATGGCTGGTCTTTAAATGCCTTTTAAAATGATGCTCACTCTCTCCATACACTCCATGCTGCCAAAGGATACTGATGTTGGCAGCAAAATTGGGAGTCTAGAGCAGGATGGACATTATTTTACCATTGTTTTAAACTAGGAACCTGACCAGTACTTTGGTTACTGTGAAATTGTCCTAGATGCTTATTAATCCTAAAAACAATAGGAATATTACAACATAGGACATCAGAAAAAAACACTAAAAACAAATATCTCATTTATTCAGTCCCATTTTCATCAACTACAAGATAATGGAACATTAGATGATATTTACTGAAGGAAACCTCAAAATCAGAGCACAGTAGGCATAGAGTGATCACATATAAACGTCATGATCTGGGGAATCTGCCATTATTCCTGACATGGCTGAGTGCATAATCACTTCCAACCACACTGATCACATTTTATATTTATATCTAATTTACATAATACAGAAGGATGCAGAATGAGCCCCAGAAAGCAAATAAACACATGGAGCATAAAAGGAAAGAAACCTTGAAAATTTTCCTTTGCTCATTTCAATTTTCTTCCTTGGATTTAATAAAGACTGGTTTCCTTAGATTCAGAGGTTAGCTTTTCTCGGTGTTGGATGAATTTTTATCAAATGGATCCATGAATTCATTGATGTGGTCATTTCTCCCATTCATGTAGATTGAAACTGATCCCTACCTACTCATCCTGGGTCACTTTTACTCACATCTTTCTTTGAGTTTGTCTTCTATAAGCATTGTCCCAGTGTGTTGGAAGGCTTTTTCAATTCTCTAAGCAACACAAGACTATCAATGGAGTATGTCGACTTTCTGTTAGTTATTCCTCACTTTTGGCATGTTACCAGCCCATTTTTTATTGCATATTTTTATTAGATCTCTTTCAATACTTTTTCTATATAATTCATTGTTTATGATTTCTTGTAGCCCATCCATACCCACAATATGCCTCTCCATTGCTCTTTCACTGATGCTTGACTTCAGTTTGTCAGACTGTTGCATTGTGTGACTTGTAGTCATACATACCACATTACAAGAAGGATGTTGGTACTTTAAAGTTGTTTTTTCCCCCACAAAAAAGTTTGAGGCCATTATGAGAATTTTGCAATTTTCCAGAGGTAGTTCAGTCTACGTTCTCCTTTTGAATATGGATCCCATTCATTGTTCATTTTCAATATCTTTCTCTCTAACTCTGTTTCTCTCTCTCATTCTTTCTCTCTCTCTCTCTCTCTCTCTCTCTCTCTCTCTCTCTCTCTCTCCATATATACACATACGTACATACATACATATCTATATATATGAGACAAATGAATATAAGATACCATCTATGCAGTGTGTCAGTGTATGTATTCATAAATAAATAAGGTCTCAATTAGCTAATCCGTATTCAAAAAGTTCCAGCAAATATCTAAATATTCCATCTAATCAAATTACTCATGAGTAACATTTCTAAAAAGAGATAATTTATGGCATCAGTCTCTTTCTAATTATAAGTAACTAATTATACATATACATATGCACACATACATATACATGTGTGTCATTTGTCCTCTTCAGAATGGAATATGAATAACAACAATATCTCTATGTATATATTTATTATTCATAATACATATATGACAGGCTTTATGGATTGTATATCTAAATGTATCTAAAGCCTGGACACTAGACATTCTTCATTCAATTATTATTATTTTTTTTCTGTGTGGATGGCTAGGCCAAACTCTTTTAACGCAACACAGATCTCATCCAGAGGATTCTATGTTCTGAGGCTTGATGCAATTAGTATAATGCCATCTGAAAACAGGGGCATGTAGAGAAAATCATCTTGATAGGGAATCACTCTATGACTTGGCCTCTATGAAACCAACAAACACCTTTGACAAAGATACATCTATTGATTTTATTCCTCTCAATATCAATGATCAGAGTGTCTTCAAGTAAGTTTATCTTTTTATTTTTCAAGGACTATATATATTTTTAAAATTTGGAATATGCAATACAGATGTTTTCTTAGAGCATACACTTTGTGGGATAGTTTATGTGTCTTCTGTTTGATGGAGACTATGAGTCTGGCCAGCATTTGGTGTGCCAGGGAGATGAGCCAATAGGTTGGAGGCCTGTGTCTAGATGTCATACCCTTCCCTTATCTGGGCATGGAATGGATTAGATATGAAGGGGTGGGGGGGGGGGAGAGAGAGAGAGATACAGAGGGGGAGAGAAAGAGAGAGAGAGAGAGAGAGAGACAGAGAGACAGAGAGACAGAGAGACAGACAGAGACAGAGAGACAGAGAGAGAGAGAGGAGAGAGAGAGAGAAAAAAGATATGGAAGGAAAGAGAAATAGAGGAGAAAGACTGAGACTGAAAGAGAGACAGAGACAGAAACAGACAGAGACAAAGACATAGACAGAGAGACTGTAGAATGCTGGTCTTGGAGTCTGGACAATCTGAGTTTAAATCCTGCCTCTGACATATACTAGTTTGTGACTAGTGACCTTGTGCAAGTCACTTAATCTCATGGTGCCCCAGGGTACTCTCTAAAACTATAAATTATAAACAAGTTGCTCTCTTACATCAATATCGGGAATTTTCACATTAAGGATTCTCTACACTGATGAAATCACAGGTCCAAACATGACCTCAAAAAAAAAATTTAGATGAAATATTCATCATTATAAAATAAAAACCACTTAACCCAGTTTCTGGTAATCCCTTTACCTTTGCAGTACAATGCCCAGGACAGAACTTCTGGAATGCCTATCCCTGATGACTGTTGCGTTCCTTTGGAGACTATGTTAAAGTTAGCCTGTCCTTTTAAAAGCTTGCCTCTGTTTCCATAAGGGAAAAAAAAGTTAATTGTTTAGAACTTCAAGCCCTCTTATGAATCATGAAGAGCTCTAGTCCTTTTGAATCAATCTAGAAATGTGTGCTTTGTTTTTGTGTGTCACCTTACATTTTTCTGCCATAAGCTATGACATTTTTCAGTCCCCTCTATGGAATCACTCTTGTGGTGACAAAAACATTAATACAATTTCCTGCACTTAAGTGGACAAACAAAGGTATCTAGTGATTACAATAACTTTTCAGGCCTTTTTTTTTTTTTTTTTTTGTCAACTACAGCATGATTGAAGCCAGGAGAATGAGTCGTTCTTTAAGATTAAATCCTCAAGCAACTAGTGACAGTCCTTGTCCTTGAATCTTAAATAAATAACTTTCCTGTGTTTTTTTAACCTGTTCCCCCCTCACCAGCCACCCTAGCAGTGAGGCATGTCACTCCACCGGTCCATATCTATCTGCCTTTATTGCTGTCCACTTGGGTATCTGTACAGGTCATCCATTTTGCTGCCTCTCTGGCAGCCACTAGGAACGAGCAAGGAAAGTTCCTGGACTTTGTGTGCTGGGCTGTGGGAGGAGGGAGAAGGAAGGAGTGTCAGTTTTCTCCAGGACTAACAGTCCCAATCAGATGCTGGTCCTGGGCCTCATAAATCTTGTGGATGACCCAGGTGAACCCTGAGGCTCAGAGCTCACTGAAAACTGATCAGGGCCCTGCTTAGTTTAACAGGCCTTTTTCGGTGACAAGTGAAGGGTTCAACAAATGCACAAAACAGATATATATTAGCTGAAAAACTAATGGCTTTTAAAAGAATGTTTGACAATTGTTTAAGGCTGTCTGTAGATCCATTATACTGATAAACGACCATCTTGGTACACACTAAAGTAGAGTTGCCTAGCAGGAAACCAACTTAAAGTTGGATTCTTTTTTTCCTTTTTTGATTCATTTTAATTTTTTTAAAATTTGATTTGATTTTTTTTAACTTGTTGTTAACTTCAGGAGACATACATGTTTTCTGGCAACTGAGAAGACTTTGAAAAAATAGGAAAAATTACCTGTGTTGCATAAATTTAATTTTGTGGCCAAATTGGAATTAAAAAGACTCTGAAACTGCCCCCAGTGACCTGCTATTGACCGCTTGAACTTCTAAGTTAGGGTCAGTGGGGGCCCAGAATAAGAGGTCAAAAGCTGGTCAGTGCTCCTCAGCCCCAGCATGTTGAATGGGAAGACTTTATAGCTGTGATTTATGCAATTTGCAGAGACAGGTTAAGGAGGCCTTAAAACATGCCACAGTGCTCACTTACACTGGGTACACTATCCGCTTGGAAAATAAATTCTGATTGTCCAGCTGAAATCTCTTGGGGATACGCCTTGAAGTATGTTACCCTCTGTGTCTAAAGATTCATTCCCACACTCGACCCCTGAACGTGACAAGGTTAGTGTTTCCAGATTTATTTAAACAACACAAATGCACCAAATGAAGCCCTTTCTAAATCTGATTAATTGCAAAGGCCGAATAACCATCAGTAATGAATTATTTGGGAGTGTGGGGGGCAGGTAGCTAGCTCTTACAACAGTTAAAACTCTTAAATCAGTCACCGAGGGGCTCCAAATACAATGCAAATTGCTATTTTTACACAATTCCAAATATGAGATCTTTGGAAGTTCTACTTGAATTGGTTCGTAGGTCTTTGTGGATTGTTGTTATTGAGAGCAAATGATTATAGTAGATAGTTTATGTTCAGAACTATGTTGGGAATAATGCAGCGGAGGGGTTGTGAGGGAAACTAACTGATTATTTTCTTTTCTTGCTTACTTTTCATTTGAAAAGAAACTTGGGGTTTATAAAAATCAGACCTCCTCTTGGATTTAGATCTAGTTAAATCACAAACAAGAAAGCAAACATTTTGCTTCCACCATGCCTTCCTTCCTCTAAATCTACAATGGGGTGCTATGAGTCTAAATTAATCTCCTCAGAAGCAAGCTCAGAAATGTAACCCGGACTTTATATTTACTAACCATGGTTTGCATGGATGCTATAAACCAGGAGCCAAACCCAGGTTTTTCAAGGATGAAAAGGCTATAAACCTTTGAACTACCTTGTTGCCTGCTTACAGGGAATTTACTGCTTCTTGGTGCATGTGTTCCCATAACTCAAATTGGCTTTGATCTAATAAATGCAACTTAACAAGGTATTAGTCTATAATATGGCTTAATTGCATTTGGTATAATGAGAGAAAAAGCTAAAATGGTGAAAGATATTCACATTGAAAAATGGCTACCTGGCAATATTCAGCCACTAATTTCCATAAAGGTTTTAAGGACACACTCTAAGCGAGGCTAATGCATGCCCTAAATATATATTTGTGTAAGTGATAAGAATGGCACACTTCTAACAATTTCAATTTGTCAGATAAATAATACACTAAAATCAAAATTATTTTTTATAATCAGTTTATGACAGGAAGGCCTAAAAGGCTATAAAGCAGTGTATACTTTGGGGATAACAGCAAAAAAGTCCTAGATAAATGTTGTTTAGCTGACCAACCCTGGGGCACTTCTGGTCTTATAAGGCATATTGTTTCCCCTTTTACCCTCCAAAAAATGCCCAGGTATATTTTCTTGATAAAATGGCATAGCTCAAAAGTGTTTTGCAAGTCTCCCATGAATGTATTTAGTCACAGGATTTAGAGCTGGAAGGAATCTTTGAGATGTTCATGACTAAGGCTCCCTCAGACCTAAAGTTAAACGAAGAGTAGATGAGAGCCAGGATCTGAATCAAAATTCCATGATTCCACATCCAGTGTTCTTTTGAATACCTTATTTCCCCACAGGTTTGGTTTGTTCATGCTCTGGGTCTACATCATCATCGTCATAACTATATTCAACATCAAGCTAATCACCATTAATATCATCATCATCAACATCATTGTTACTAGAAAAAGGAAGAGGAATCCTAACAACAATCCTTTTACAACAGCCCCTCAACACGGCAGAAAACTCCACGTTTATCTTGTTGAAGAGCTCAAGTGGATGTGAACGAGTACTATTCAGATCACTGTACTCAAGCCAAGGTGAGGGTGAAACCAAGAAAAACCAAGAAGCCTAGAACGTAGACTCTCCCTAATTCAGATGGTCATAGTCTTTATTTTCACAGTGATACAATTGACTTTGTCAGTGGGTTCCCAAACTTGAGTGTGGTTAAAATGCTGTTTTCCTGCTGCATTTAATCTGTTGTAAAAGGGTATCTTCCTTCTTGAACAATAAAAATTAAAGCTAATGTTCCCAGTTCACTGTAAATAGCTTTCTGGAAACTCAGAAACTCAGTTAATTAAATCTTCCATTATGAAGTATTTTCTATTACTAGAAGAAATTAAAAGTAGACAGGGAGCACAGGGCAGTCATTAATGAGGTTAGTAAAAATCCAAAGAGATTCTGCATTCTAAGACAGATTCTGCAGAAAGTCTCATATTAAGTGAGGAAGCCCTGAAAGAAGGGAACTTTGCATTCTGATGATCAATTTTGATCAACTGGTATTTTTCAGAGCTCTCACACTGGTCAACATGAGAGGACAAAAGAGATGATTGATGCTTATCCTTGTCAGGAGTACTTAATGTTGTTTGTCCGTCTTGCCTGAAAAGGATCGATGACATGACAATGTTGGGGTCAAGGTACACTGTGTCCAGTTGTGGCTGAGGCTCTACCCTGGGTACAAAGGAACAAATAGCTCATTTGAATGTTTGGGAAGGAGATTTCTCTAGATTTGTGTATTTCATGTTTCTTTTGAGCTCCTGTGATTCTGCTTTGCTCACAGGACATAGAGCCTTTTTTGATGACAGTATGCCATGCTGGGATGTCTGGTGCCGTGTCTGTAATGTTTCACAATCAATAAAAAAGTTCTTCAGAGAGACTTGAGAGGGTCCTTGTACTGTTTCTTCTGCATGAGTGCTTGCCTTGTGCTACTTAAAATAGTCTTAATAGATCCTTGCCTCTACTCATTTAAAAACACAAATTGATATTGAAACTAGTTAGGAATGAATAAGAGATTAAGTATATCATCATTTGGACTCACCCTTAGTGATGCTTCTCACTTATTTCCATGGTGAGTAAATTATCATCTGTTTCTTTTTTCCCTTCCTTCTCTGGGCCTTTTTTTTTTTTCAAATGATGTCAACCTTATTTGTGATTTCTTCAGCAGATTGACAGCTGTTCTCCAACTTTTAGTCTTAGAGAATTGCCTGAGGGCCCTGAGAGGTTGTGACTGGCACATAATGTGTGTCACTAGCCAATGCCAGCTCTCTATCCACTATGCCATGATGCCTTAATATAGGTATTTTAAAAATCATCATTAGCACATTTCCTTAGAGGGGAGGCTCAGACTGGTGGATCTCTTGAGCTCCAGAGTTCTGAGCTGCAGTAAGGCTAAAAATCCTATCAACCATCTGCCCTTGTCTGGGGGAGGGGAATAACAGGTCACCTAAGGAAGGAGGAACCAGCCCATATTGGAAATGGAACAGATCAAAGCTCCCATGCTTACCACCCATGGAGTGGATTCCAGGCTAGTGGATGGGCCCCTCTATTTTCAACCACAATGAATGAAACAAACCAATAATCAATCAATCAAATGAATTAATGAATAAACAAATAAAATTAATTATCATTATCTTCTTAATTAATTTCGAATATATCCATCTCTGAATAAGGTCTGCTCATTAGCTATTGTCCATTTTGTCACAGTGACATGCAACATCAGTTAGTAGGGAAAAATAGGTAACTACAGGCTTTTCTTACAAAGCTATTAGGGAGTACAGTGTGTGAGGGAGATGTGAGCTCATTTTGTAGGGAGAGATGGTCCATTTTTCATCATTCTATTTTTATAGATTCATATATTTAGGACTGGAAGGTAACTTAGTGGTCATCTGTCTAGTCCAGACTTCTTATTTTACCTGTGCAGGAAACTGAGGCTTTAAAGTTAAATCCACTTCCTCAAAGTTATGCAGTTATTAAGTAGCAGAGTCAGAACTGCAATTTCAGGCCCTTTTAGTCCAAATCTAGTATTCTTTCCAAGACCAAACTAGACATCTCATATAGCACTGACCAGGTAAGACTTGAAATATCTGTGAACTTAGATTCTTTGTGGCCAACCATAGATGGAGATGAATAAGGTCACCTCTAGGCCCATCTGTAAAGCTGGCAAATCTTTAGGATCTTTGATCTTCCATTTCTGTACCTTTTTCCTCCACAATGATATCTTCTTTTGCTTTGTCCTGCTTCCTAGATTCCTCACTCAAAACAAAAGATCAGATTTTATCATTTGCATTGATTGAAATTAATTCATTCTAAAGTATTGCTCCTCCTAGAGT
Source organism: Pseudochirops corinnae (assembly GCA_028646515.1). Taxonomy (NCBI): domain Eukaryota; kingdom Metazoa; phylum Chordata; class Mammalia; order Diprotodontia; family Pseudocheiridae; genus Pseudochirops; species Pseudochirops corinnae. The sequence continues at coordinate 20,531,990 of CM053587.1, read as the reverse complement.
GTTAATATTTTAAGACATTTTATCTCTAGTAGCTCCATTAAAATCTTGGTTCTAAGGCTTCATTTCAGTGTGTTGGTGAGTCTAAAATCTCTGTATAGTGACGTCACAAGCTCTGGTAGATCTTGCTAAGCTAAAAAAAAAAATTACCTTAAATAAATGACAAACAGCTTATTGATACGTTGTGTTCCTGCTGTCTGACCTCCTATTCAGAGAAGTTTAGAAAGGCTCGTCATCTGAAACCTGGATAATGAATTGTTTTGGGTTTTTTGTTCTTTTTCCAACAGTAAGTCATGAAGATATGGCAAGGCTGTGGTTTTCCTACAGATTTCTGGAGTCCTAGAGTTTAGAAAAGCATATTCTTAATCACTTCCTGTAGATCAACTCAAATTTCTCAAATTCTTTCTTAAAATGAGTGGGTTGAACTAAATTATCTCTAAGGTCCCTTCCAGCTCTGAATATATTATTTATTGTTGTTCAGTTGTTTCAGTCATATCTCATTCTTTGTTACCCCATTTGGGGTGTTCTTGGCAAAGACACTGGGGTGGTTTGACATTTCTTTCTTGATTTTATTTTACAGATGAGGAAATTGAGGCAAATAGAGTTAAGTGACTTACCCAGGGTCACACAGCTAGTAAGTGTCTGAGGCCAAATTTGAACTCAGGAAGTCATTGAGTCTTCCTGACTCCAGGTCTAGTGCTCTCTCTACCTACCTGCCCTAAATCTATTATACTATTTATTAAATGAATACAGAACTAACAGAATATGTGAATTGGAAGAGACCTCAGAGACTCTCAAGTCAGTTCAATTCATACTTTAGCAAGACAACATATTCAACAAGGGGTTATTTAGTTAACTGCATGAGTGTGGAGGTCACCATAATGATAGACTTACAGAATTTGAGGATTGTAATCATTTAACAAATCCATGAAATGTATCTCCACTGACAAGGGACTATTTAGCTTCTACATGAAGACCTACAATGAGGGACAACTTATTCTCTCTTGAAACAGCTGATTACATGCTTGGACAATTCTGATTGCTATTTTTTTTACATAAAGTTGTCTTTTTGTAAATTACAATTATCCTTTCTCTAGGGACAGACAGAAAAAGTCAAATCCCTTTTTCACCTGACAGTCCTTCAAAAACTTGAAGATAACTAACAGAATCCCCCTGTCCTCAGTCTTCTCTTCTGCAGGCTAAACATTCCCAAGTCCTACAAGTGACATGGATTTAAAATGCCCTAATTTTCCTAGTACCCTTGGTCTTGTTTCTGCCTTCTATATGTAGTTTAAAAAATATCTGATATGTCGTATGAATCCCTTATGGATGAATCTCCTCTTGAGATAAACCCCGTATTAGAATAGCTGCCCTTTTTGACTTCCAAATTTTATTCTCAAGAGTTTCCTCTTCTTCCTGGGATGATATCCACTATAGAAACTGAATCAGTCTGGTTCTTAATCACCCTTTCTCTGAATCTTTTGTAATCTGTTTCCCCATAATTTAAGGTACATGTCAGACCATGACTAATTTTTATCCTTTTTATTCATAAAATCAAAGAGACAGTGATCAGTTCCCCCACATTTTGTCATCATTGTTACTTCCAGCCAAATCCAATATGAAATTTACTATGGCAGTTCCTCTTTATTTTGAAGAATGAACTTAATGGGTGTTTACCCACACAGATTAAATCTCACCTGATTGGAATGAGTAATGTTTCTAGTTGTTCTACTAAAATCCTCCTCAGTGGCCTCACTTTCACTTGCTGCAAGATGAAAGTCATAGGGAATATTTTTCCATGGCAATTCTCAAAGACTAATTAATTACCAAGTCATAGATGGGTTGAAAATTGCACTGATAGAAGCCATATCCACACTAGTAAAATCACATATTCTTGAAAGACCAAAGACCTAGAAAGAATACTTAAAATATTCCCTAAATATCTGGACTTGTTTTCATCAGAGTAGATGTTATTTTCATAACAAAGCCTCACTAAATTTTAGAGGGCAGTTTCTCAAGTTTCTGTGATAAAAAAAAGAAAAAAAATATCTGTTGGCCACCATTCTGATGATGAAACTCTTAAGACTTAGCCACATTGATTATCTGATGAAAGACAAATCATCAATCATGACAACAAACAGACAAACATATAGAGACTTTGAAATTTGATAGGAGCTCCAAGATGTTGTGCTCTTCTGTTACAACCTTTATCAACAACCTAACACACAAGTAAACCAAAGGAAGCTTCTGGAAAAATCTAGCTAGGTGAAACAGGGTGTGAGAATTATATTGTACCTCATGTCCTTGCATCTTGCACACCTGAGTAGCGTGCTTCCCTCTGCTAAATAAATTAAGCCTCACCCTCAAAGTGGCTTCATACTTAGCACACAGGGAGAATATAAGGAAAGGTCTGGAGAGTAGCAGCAAGGTGGAATGAGAAATGAAGCATCATATCCAAGAATATGGTTCTTCTGTACACGGCCATGATTATACCACATCTGGGGTTTTGTGTTCAGTTCTGGGCAACACATTTAAGAAGAGTATTGATAAAATGCAAAGTATTCTATTTTCATTAACCTTTCATTTAAATTTCATATTTCTTAAATTTACTTAAAAACATTATTTTGAGAAAGGGTACTGAGGCTTCACTTGATTATCAAAGGAATCCCTGAAATTAAAAAAAAAAGGTCAAAACTCTTGGATTAGATAGGCAGAAAGATGGATATAGATGATAGATAGATAGATAGATAGATAGACTGAAAGGCAGACAGACAGACAGATAGAGGGATAGATAGATAGAAAGACAGAAAGACAGATAGATGCATAGAAAGACAGAGATAGATAGATAGATACACAAATACATAGATACATAGATAGAATGTTTATTAAGCCTCACTGTGTGCTAGACACTTTGCTAAGTGCTAAGAATATAAATACATTCAAATAAGACACCTTTTACTCTCAGGGAGCTTGCCTTAAAACATGCAGAGACAGACTATAAAGGATACCTGGAAAGTGGGAGGAGGCATAGAGAGCAGACCTGTTCAGCTGGGGTTTAGAAATTAGAGTTTGGATCAGTGTGTGGAAACTAGAGAGTGGAAGGCAAATTGACTTAAGGAAAAACTTCATAACAGAACCCTTCAGAGGGGCAATGGGCTTCCTCAGGAGGCTTCCATCTTTGGAGATCTTCAGGCAAAAGCAGAATGAGTCATGTCCTGAGGCTGTAGCAAAAACAAGAGAAGATGGTCTCAGAAGTCTCAGCCTTTAGTCTATGATTATTGTTCTGTTGATTGTCTCTCATTTATGCCATATATATTTTATCTGGACATAGTTGCTTAGATAGTCTGTCCTAGATTAGAAGATAAGATCCTTGAGAACAGACATTATCTTTTTCCTCGTTTTTTCCTCCCTCCAGGACTTGGCACAGGTTTTGGCATACAGTAAGTACTTAATAAACATTCATTGATTGATGGTGGTTTTATATCACAGACAAGGGTACTAGAAGAAGATTATCTGTAATTTTGAAATGAAAATCTGTGGCAATTTTTAATGAAATTTCAGGCATCACTAAGCAGGTATGGGAGGTCCGTTAGTGACAGGTTAATGCTTCCCTCTTAAGCCAACTACGCCTAAGGCTGTCTCTGAAGATTTATCAGTTTTCATAATATTAGGATGGCTAAGATGGATGGAACAGAATGATTAAAAATGGACCTCTCCCCCAGACATGTTTCTGTTCCCATAAGTAATGTAAGCTTGAGCTAGAACTGCCATAGGCCTGTTTCCTTGGAATATCTGGAGGAAGCAGAGGCAAATGTCTCTGGATTTCTCCTTTCTTGAAGATGTCAACCCAGTTTCTGAGATTTGGTCTGCTGAGCCTGGATACTTCTCTTCTCTTTTCCCCTCTTTCCTCTTAATTCTTAATTCTTCCCACTCATGTCTTTTCCCCAGACACCCAGAATCTCCATGTCATTCTTCCTGCAGCCAGATGGCACCACTCCTGCCCTGGCTTTCTTTTAATCTGATCCTCAATCTCATTATTCTAGAGTATCTGTTATCTCAAATCTTTTCTGGATTCATGATAAACAGGGAGAATCTGGAGCTGTTGTTCTGTGATCCCTCATTGGGGCTAGACCAGCCAAGCATGGGAAAAGACTTGTAAGATAGGGACAAATGAATGTAATCATAAGATGGGAACAAGGAGCCCAAGAATCTGGATTGTCAGATCCAGGTCCTTCATCTTTGAAAGCATGTATCTGTATTAGCAAGCACACTAGCATACAGGGTGGGCTACTAGCAAAGGTTCTTTGACTTGCTTTTCTAAAGAGAGCTTTAAAGGGGTTAATGATCTTACTTTTACTAAACAATGAAAAAAATGAGTATCCAAGAAAGAACAATGCTGAAAAATAAGTAGAAAGAAGTGAGTATCCAAGAAAGCATCCAATAAACAGGGTTCCAACTGTCTAAACAGAGTAATAGATATATAATCACCAGACCAAAAAGCACCAACATCTGGGTTCAGGCACAGCTAGGGGGCTCCCTAGCAACAGCTCCCCGTAGTCTCATCTGGCCAAATCACAAAGAAAGGTTCTTCCCATGAGTGAGCCCCAAAGTAAAGTACCAACCTCCCAGTACATATAGTTTTCAACTTATGCGCTCAGAGCCAGAAGACATCACAACCCATGTGACTCAGCACCTAATTGGTTCAGTGGCGAAAGGTGTGAAAATCTTCCTGCAAGCAAGTTTCCTATAAGCAAGCTTCCACGTAAGCGAACTTCTCCTTGGCAAGTTCCTCCCCCAAGGCAATATAAATCTTCCTGAATATATATAGTTTTCACCTGATGGGCTCTGTGTGACTCAGGATGTGTCACAGCCCTGAACTGGGCTGGAGCTCAAAGCAGCAAGACATCCATGATGGAAATGCCTGTGTACATTTAGCCCTGGGAACATGGCCCATGTTCCAAGGGAAAGAGGAATACATGTGGTCACATAGGTCTATTAATGGACAGGGAAGATCTTATATTCCATTAACCCTACAGTATCTGAGGATGACTGGGTAAATTATGGTACATTAATGTGGTAAGATACTGTTATGGTATAAAATATGGTAAGATTGTTTCAGAGAAAAATGAGAAGATATATATGGATGTGTGCGGTAAAATCAACAGAACCATAAGAAGAATTTATATAATAATACTGAAAATTGAACAATTGTGAAAGATTCAAAAGCTCTAATCAATTCAATAATCAATCATGATTCCTGAGGATTGATGAGGAAGAATGATACCAACTTCCTAACTGAGTGGTGGTAGAATCAAGATGCAAATGACACAGACACGAATTGAACTTGGGCAATATGGGGATTTATTTACTTGATTATGGATATTTATTATGAGGTTCGGTATACTCCTGTCACATGGCAAGCACTTATTAAATGTTTAGTGCCTGACTGACAAGGGTTTGATTTTACTTTTTTTCCTCCAAGGTAGGGAAGTAGCGGGGAGAGAAGATAAATACTTGTTAATAAAAAAAAGTTAATAAAGTTTGTATGAGTATGTGTGATTATATAATTAGAGGAAAAGCTGTTGACATTAATGTAGTTTATAGATGCTAAATAACTTAAAAAGTGAGGAAATAAAAAACTAGAAAATTAGTTTGGCTGTACAAAAAGTAGTACTAATTATGTGAACTGCTTATCATTCATGCCTAATTGCACAGCTGATTTGTGACCTGGGACAAATTACTCTCTGGGCCTTGGTTTCCTCAGCTGTAAAATGAGGGGGTTGGATTAGGTCTCTAAAGTCTCTTTTGGTTGGGAAATGCTATGATTCAATGAACTTGGGGGAATCGCTGTGAACTTCTGATGGAGAAAGAATGATAGCTATAGATCACAAGGGGCAGTGCGGTGTGGGGAGGAGGAAAAGGTGAGGAAGTAATATAACTTTTCATGACTAGGAACTGGATTTTGGAGGCAATGTTGGCCTCCTAAGGGATTGTCTCCTAGAGCTGTGCTCTCAGACACCAACATGGCAGGTGAAAACACAATCTTTTTGTTTGAGGGCAATCAGAAACCATCATTTGCTAAAAGAAAAGATTAATGCCTATTCAAAGTTCTCTCTATGGTTCTTCATGCTCACAGACCAGTTTTATACTTATATTACTTTCTTTCTCCTTCATCTCCTCTATAATTTTCTCATTCCACCAAAATTTTAAAGCTTCTATTGCACACCTTTGCTTTTTGCCTGATTTGGACTAAAGCAGCACAGGAAGTTGAATTTAAAGACTAGTTCATCTTAAAGAAATTAAATGCTGTGATAGCTTAGCAATTTTGGGGAACCTGCAGCTTCGAGGCTACATGTGGTCCTCTAGGTCCTCAAGTGTGGTCTTCTAGTCAAAGGGTTGCACTTGAGGACCTAGAAGGTCACATGTGGCCTTGAGGCTGCAGGTTCAACACCCCAGCTTAGAGAGGTGTTTATAACATCTCTTCCAGCTCTTTAGTTTGCCGTTAGGTTCAGAATATTCACAGAAAAAACTAATTCCTTATGAGCAACTTAGAATTTTGTGGCCTCTGCATTCAAATTGGTAGAAGATTCCCTGCCCCTTCTGTCCAGAGCTAAGGTCCTTGAGGGCAGATCTGCTGTCTTGTTTTTTGTCGCTCTGTCCCAAACATCCATTACAGTGTTTTGCTCGTTCTGTGCTAAACTGGGAGTCAGGAAAACCTGGGGTGAAACCCATGGCCCCATGCCACCCATTTATGAGACTCCTTTTCCTTTAAAAATGGTGATAATACCTGTAGTGCCCATCTCCCAGGATTATTGTGATGTTTAAATGAGGTAACATTTATGGAGTGCTTTGCAAATTCTAAAAGTACTATATAAAACTCATTCATTTCATGTTTCTGTGCCTCAGTTTGCTCATCTATAAGACCACAGAAGGTCCTTATAGATCTAAATTTATGGCCCTATTTCAAAGGAAAATTCAACTGAAACCGTAAAAATCACACTCCAGAACTCAAGACACTTATTCAGAACATGGATCAACCAGTCTGATTGAAACACAGTCCCAAATGTGCTGAAAGATACATAACTTTCAACGCCCATGCTCCCAACCACGGGCTTAGTAAGGGGAACTGTCCAGTTAAGCTTTGTCTAGTCTGAGGTTTTGTGAGGAATTTTGTATGTGGTTCTAATGTTCAAGAGCCTCACCCTGACCCAACTTCTTGGTGACAACTAGCTCAGAAATCCAACAGATATTTTGATGCATCTCTATCCAGAGCTGGCTTAGAATGAGAGCTGCAGATTGCAGTTGGCAGAGCCAAAATGAAATGGAGACAATGCAGTGAAATTAAATTGAATTTCAAAAGAACAATTTATTGGTTTCCATGTTGAAAGCATGTTTTGTCTCCATTTATCGGTTTATTGATTTACTGGTTTTTGAACTTCCATTTCAGTGCTTAAAAATACCAGACACAGAAAAAAAACCACAAAATTCAGCACTTTACATGACTAGTGCAAAGCCACTCCTTACCTGTCATCAAAAAACAAAAAAGAAAAAAGAAAGGAAACTACAATTGGCAGCCTAGCCATGAAATATTCAAGGAGCTGTGGTGCTAGAGGACAGTATGAATGTACAGTCTGGTGAAAATGGGGCAGTACTTTCGTGGTGTCTAGTCACAGAAAGAAAGAAAGAAAGAAAGAGAGAGAGAGAAAGAAAAAGAGAGAAAGAAATAAAGAAAGAGAAAGGAAGGAAGAAAGAAAGGAAGGGAGAGAGGAAGAAAGAGAGAAAGGGAAAGA
>CM053587.1:20490933-20523703 GCA_028646515.1 Pseudochirops corinnae | reverse complement strand
GAAAGAAAAAGGAATGGAAAGGAAGAAAAAAAGACCATACATCAGATTCTCTTTGTTTCTATGGTTTCACTTCGTGTCATATACATTGTGGAAATAATTTCTGGTCATGCATTGATATCTTTGCTTATAGTCATACACACAGGATCTGATTGCCACTGGGCTTCAGGGGCTAGAGGAGAGAGTGAGGCTGATGACTTCTACATTCATCACTAATATAATCAGCTCTGTCTCACTTAAATCCAATCCATGTGTGTCAAGACATCATCCCTTGATGTCATTGGTCCTCTTTGAAATGAAGGGTGAACAACGACAGCAACAACCAGGATATAAACATCTTGAGGGCAGAAATCATATCCTTAATATGATATATACTCAACAAATATACTACAAAATACAGTATACCATAATAATCTATACCGTGTATTATATACTCAAATAAAGGCTTATCGATTGACCAAGTGATGCCATCTCTGAATAAAATGGAATATGTAAGGGGGGAAAGGCAGGTGTATTTGTACGTAAATATAGGTGTGAACTTTCTAGTAATACTCTGGGGGATCTCTGATCTCATCATGGATTTACAGATGGAAAGTATCTGAGAGGCCAGGCATTCCAACCTCCTCATTCAACACGGGAAGAACCGAGGTCTAGGGAATTTATGTGACCTGCCCAAGATCACAGTTCTTAAGTGAGAGAACCACCTTTTAAAAATTACTTATCTATTTTAAATTTTCAACAATCATTTCAACAAGATTTTGAGCTACAATTTTTTCTCCCTGTCTTTCCCCTACCCCCCACTCCAAAATAGCAAGTCTACTGAATACCCCTTCCCCCAATCTGTTCTCTCTTATATCCACCACATCACCCTCCTAACTCTCTAGTAGGGTATGATGGATTTCTATACCCCAGTGCCTGTGTATCTTATTTGCCAGTTGCATGTAAAAAAAAAAAGAAACAAAAAAACCAATTTTTTTTAAACATTTGTTTTTAAAACTTTAAGTTCCAGATTTTTTTCCCTTCTTCCCTCCTCACCTGCCCCCACTGGAAAGACAAGCAATTCAATATAGGTTATACATGTGTAGTTACCCACATCATTACCATAGTAGTTATATTGTGAAAGATTAATTCTACTTCCCTCTATCCTATCCTGCTCCCTACTTATTCTATTTTCTCCTTTGACCCTATCCTTCTTCAAAAATGTTTGCTTTTAACTACCCTGTTCCACAATCTGCCCCCCCCCCTTTTATCATACCCCCTCCTATTTCTTTCCCTTCTACTTTCCTGTGGGGTAAGATACCCAATTGAGTGTGTATGTTATTCCCTCCTTAAGCCAAATTCAATGAGAATAAGGTTGTCCCATTCTCTTTCCCTTTCCTGCTCTTCCCCTCCATTATAACAGTTTTCCTCTTGCCTCTTTTATATGAGATAATTTATATGAGATAATTTAATCAGGGCAATTTTCCTTGAGAATTTCTTGCAAGATGGTGTCTAGGTTCTTTTTTTTGATCATGGCTTTCAAGTAGTCCAGTAATTTTTAAATGATCTCTCCTGGATCTATTTTCCAGGTCAGTGGTTTTTCCAATGAGATATTTCACATTGCCTTCTATATTTTTTTTCATTTGTTTGGATCTATTGTATATAATTTTGATTTTTCATAAAGTCATTAGCTTCCAATTGCTCCAATATAATCTTGAAAGAATTACTCTTTTCAGTGAGTTTTTGAAATTTCTTTTCCATCTGGCAAATTCAGCTTTTTAAGGCATTCTCCTCTTTGGCTTTTTGGGCCTCTTTTGCCATTTGAGTTAGTCTATTTTTTAGATATTATTTTCTTCAGTGTATGTTTGGGTCTCTGTTAGCAGGCTGTTGACTTGCTTTTGAGGATTTTTTTGCATCATTCTTATTTCTCTTCCCAATTTTCCCTCTATTTCTCTTACTTGATTTTCAAAATCCTTCTTGAGATCCTCCATGTCCTGTAACCAATTCATATTTTTCTTGGAAGCTTTTGATTCAGGAGTTCTGACTTCACTGTCTTCCTCCTGCTCCATACCTTGATCCTTTTTGTCCCCCCAAAAAAGATTCTATGGTCTGTTTGTGCTTCCTCTGCTTGCTCATCTTGCCAGCCAATTACTTGACTTTTGAGCTCTTTGCCATAGTAGAACTCTGCTTCCAGAAAGGAGATAGCTTTGTCCAAATCTCTGGGGTTTTCCAAGCTGCTGGAGCTATTAGGAGGGCACCCTCCCTACATCTCCCACAGGCTCTCTCTCACTGGCCACACATCTCAGGACCACAACCCATGACCATGATCCAGATTCAAGTAGGTTAAAGCAAGAGCAATTACCCTCTGAATGGTCACTTGGTCCCCCTATGGTCTGCAGGCCAGGAGCTGGTGAGGCAGCCGCACAACACAGTCACCATGCTCTTCCCTCTCCCCCTGTTCCAATAGAGTTCCCCACTGACCTTTTACTTTCTCCTTGGTGTTTATGGGCTGAGAAGTCTGGAAACTACCCCAGCTGCTGGTGATTCACTCTCCTGAAGTCTGCTCTGACTGCTGCTGGTCAGGGCCTCCCTGGGGCCAGAACCGCTCGGCTCACATAGGAGTGTGCTCGGCTCCCAGCCCTGTGCGTTAGATCCTTCTTGTCTGCCTGCGGGCTTCCTTCAGCAGGAGATTTTTTTCTCCCTATCACTTTGTTGGTTCTGTAGCTCTAAAGTTTGTTTAGAGTCATTTTTTAAAAATGTATTGGAAGTGATTGAAGCAGGATCTCATGCCAACTTCATGCTTCTATTCTGCCATCTTGGTTCAACACCCCCCACCCATGAACCATCTCTTAAACCCAATTCCCATAATATGTCTATGATGCAGATAAAGTATACCCACTATAAAGGTATGTAGTGTGAGTATAAAGAAACACACGAATTTCATATATAATGGGTAACTGTCACAATTCCTTTGTTGTTATACTATGTATGTACATATAATATGAATTTTCAACAATAGCTTAATATTTGAACATTAGCTAGAGGGGATAATGAATGATCTGTGTTCAATATAAGTCAAAATTCAGCATTTCTTTTCCTTTCTTACCATTTTTTTGTCATGAATAACTAAAAGTATACGGTTAATCATGAAAGATACAGATCTTAAGATATTCATACCTCAATTGGTCATTTTCTGACTTATTGATTGGACTGAACATGAGCAGCCACTCTGACTAATAGCTGAGATGAACTCATTGTTGAATAGAACCAATGAAATATTTGTGTGTTATAGGCCAAAAGGCATTGGGAAATCCAATGCTTGTTCATTTGGGAAGACTCTAGGATTGTCTTAAGGAACAAAACACACTTTTGATGTTGTGTAATTTTTCAGTGGTGTTTGACTTTTCGTGACCCCATTTGGGCTTTTTTTTTTTTTTCGCAGAGATACTGGAGTGGCTTGTCATTTCCTTCTCTACATCATTTTACAGATGAGGAAACTGAGGCAAATAAGGTTAAGTGACTTGCCCAGGGCCACACAGCTATTAAGTATCTGAGGCCAGATTTGAACTGAGGAAGATGAGTCTTCCTGACTCTAGACCTAGAACTCTATCTGGTATACCACAAAGGTACCCAAAGACTCTAAAGCAGATTATATTGATTCTAGGTCAATCAGACAGTTGAATTTATTCAGAGAACATGGGTTCAGATCCTAATTTTTAAACTTGCTACCTTGGATAATCTTGGGAAAAATCACCTCACTGCTCTGAGTCTACATTTCCTCCTCTGAAATATAAAAGGCTTGATATGAAAAAATGCCCTAAATCACTCTTGATTTGAGAAATGCAAATCTGAACAACTTTGAGGTATCACATCTCACCAGCCAGATTGGCTAAGATGACAAAAGAGGAAAATGACAAATGCTGGAGAGGATGTGGAAAAATTGGAACACTAATGCATTGTTGGTGGAGTTGTGAACTGATACAACCATTCAGGAGAGCAATCTAGAACTATGGCCAAAGGGCTATAAATAATTGCATAACTTTTACCCAGCAACACCACTTCTGGGGCTGTATCCCAAAGAGATCACAGAAGTGGGAGGAAGACCTACTGTACAAAAATATTTATTGCAGCTCTCTTTGTGGTAGCAAAAAACTGGAAATTAAGGGGATGCCCATCAATTGGGGAATGGCTAAACAAGTTGTTGTATATGAATGTAATGAAATACTATTGTGCTATGAGAAATGGGGAGCAGATGGACTTCGTATTTACCTGGAGAAGCTTATACAAACTGATGCTAAGTAAGAAGAGCAGAACCAGGAAAAACTTGTACACTATCATGGACACATCATATGTGTGATGACCAGCCTTGATAAACTGGACTCTACTCAGCAATGCACAGGTATAAGACAACTCTACAAGTCTCAGGATGGAAGGAAATATCCATATTCAGAGAAAGATCTAGAAAGAACAGAGTTTAAATGGAGACTGAAGCAATCTACACGCTATCGCTCTTTTCCATGTTTGGCTTTCTTTCTTTTTTCCCATTGTTCACTCCATTGGTTTCAACTCTTCTATACAACCATATTAATGTTCAATGTAAAAGTATTTGCAGATTCTATACTTGATTGCATGCTGCCATGGGTGGGTGGGATGGTGGAGAGGGAGGGTAGAAAACTTAAAACTCAAGGGATTCTGGAACTGAATCTTGTAAATTGAAAGTAAATAAAGAAATCAATTTAATAATAATAAAAAAGAAATATAAAAGGCTTGATTTAGGTTACTTAAAAAGTTTCTTATGTCTCTATGTCTTTGTATCTAATTAGATTTGTGTGAATCTGAATATTATGTTTTAAAATAACATCAACTTAATTATATTGATTTCTTTGAAACTCACACTTTAGCAAGTACTTGAAAACATTTTAAAGTCTTGTTTCCACCAAAAAAAATCCCAGAAGAATAATTTTAGGGAAATCTAAGTATTTTCACAATTGCTAATTCACATGACTTCATTCTTTGAATGTTACTACATGCTGCTATTTTTTTTTTACTGTTGATTTTACTTAATGGCAATGAAACTGTGTGTCCTTCTGTTTCAGGAAACACTTCTCCCCTGGCACGATCCCCTTAAAAAGGTTATCTCTTTACTATATAAATCAGTCTGCCCCTGATGTATAGGCTGGTGATGGGCACTATCTTTATTTTTTTTTTTAATAGAGGCATGTTCTTCCTAGCATTCCTTCGACCTTTCTAGTTCACAGCCTCCCCCAAATCTTAGCTCTTTCTTTTGGAACCTAACCTTATTTCCTCTCTGCCAATTTGTACTGGACCACAGCTCTCTTGCTAGTCTTTTTGCTTTTATTTCACTTGGTCATATTCTTCCCCGAGATGAAAGTACACACTTAACTCTTTCAGTTCATTAGGAAATCATTAGACTTGGGTCTAATGGTCTTACAGGGCTTCTTAGCCTAAGGTCCATGTATCTCCCAAGGATTCAAGAAATAGATTTGAAGGTAGTCCATGAACTTGAGGGAGAAAGATAAAATCTTTACTTTAACTAACCTCTAACTGAAATGTTCTCTTTCATTATGAATGTAAGCAACACATATCCTAAGAAGGGATATACAGTCTTTATCAGAGAACCAAAGGCTTCCATGATTCCAAAAAGGTTATAAAAAGTCTAAAAAGAGCTACCTGTTATTTTTAGGAACACTTTAGGAATATGCAGTTGAAAAGTAGCATTAATAGAGGCCAAACTATATTGCAGAGAGTATTTCAGGATTTCGAAAGAAAGAGGGGAAAATTAAGGTATGGTCCATTCAGTTGTATAGAGTCCAAGAAGCATGCTGTGAGTGATGGCAGAAATGTGTGTGTTATATACATGCAGTGGAACACAGGATAAATACATTTTGATAGCAGTTTCTGATCAGGAAAGATTGGCCACATGGGGTATTGTCCGGGGAAGATAAATTTGGGGAAAGTCAAAATTGAAAACCTGAGCAATCTGCGATGTGGTGGGGAATAAGGACATTGGGCTCAAGAAAAGAGAAGGGGAGGAAAAGAGCAAAATAATATACTAGAGTTTATTTTCAGCAAATTTATCCCTTTATTTACTCTAGGGTCTCTCTGTTTACCAAGTATACATATATATATATATATATATATATATATACAATATATTATATATCGTATATATGTATATAGATAGATCGATATATCTCTTATCTATTGTCTATCTATCTATCCATCCATCCATCTATCTATCTATCTATCAATCTACACATATCTGAGAATTGGAAAGTAGCTGAAAGGGTGAGTTCATCTCTCTTATTTCACAAATAAGGAAACTGTAGCCCAGAGATGTCAAATTACCTCACCAAGGTCATTTAGCAGCTTAGTGGTAGAGCAAGGCCTAACCCCTTGCATGATAAATACTCATGTAGTTTATCTAACAGATTAACTGATAGGCACTGCTACATTTCCGCCAATTGATAAATGCGTGCCTCTGAGCTCTGTTGTGCAAACATGGAAGATCGCTATATAAACATGGTATTTAAGAAGTGTATTCAGCCATGGCATGGAAAGTGCAGGGGCAGGGGCATTTTTCTATCCTCTTGCTTTACAGGATCAAGATTATTGCATGGAGGTATGAAGCCTTTTCCATGCAAAACTATGGAGTGTTGTCCTATACACTTACCCCAGCAAAACTAGATGTAAAAACCTCCTTGCTCTCAACCAAGTAGTTAGAAATGTAATTATTGATGTCCAGTAGAATCTAATTCTAAGCCAATCCATTTGAACTTTGCTGTCTTGTATAAATGATAACTCTGGTGCTTCATCACAACAGCTAACATTTATATAATGCTTATTGTGTGCCAGATACTATGTTAAGGACTTTACAAATATTTACTTGTCTGACCCTCACAACAGTCCTGAGAGAGAGATAGGTACTAGTACAATCACTGTTTTATAGATGAAGAAACTGAAGCAAACCAAGCTTGTGTAACTTGTTCAGGGTCACATGGCCAGTAATTATATATGAGGCTAGATTTGAACTCAGGCCTTTCTTACTCCTGACCACCTAGTAAACCCTCTAAGATCCACAGGGCGATTTGAAAATTAAGGGAAGGTGAAAAATAAAAATAATAAAACTTCATGAGCTGTAATATGTAGTAGTGGATAACAAGGCTGACCTCTGTGTCAGGAAGACCTTCATTCCAATACATGCTGGCCGTATGGCCCCCAGGACAATCCACTTAACTTTTTAGTACCTTAGGGAACTCTCTGAGACTATTAATTGCAGAATAACTGCTTGGGCACAGGGAATTTCCTTATCTGGCATTCCTTATATCCATGAAATCACAATTCCTTGTCCCCATCAATCAACGTAAACAAACAGAGATATAATGCTTTGGTCGTGTCCCCAGAACACGAAAGGGAAGCTAAGTGGTGCAGTGGATAGAATCCCAGACCTAGAGTCAAGAAACGTTCAAATCTGGTCTTGATAGTTACGTGACCCTGAGCAAGTCACTGAACCCTGTTTGACTCAGTTTCTTCATCTGTAAAATGATCTGGAGAGAGAAATGACAAATGATTCCAGTACCTTTGCCAGGAAAACCTCAAATGGGGTCACCAAGAGTCAGACAGAACTGAAAAGCGACTGAATAACAACAATCAGAACATGAAACATGGTCAATGACTTTGTGGGAGGGACAAGTTGGTGAAATGTTCCCTTCAGAAGACAGTCATGATTGAGTTAGTTTCAAAACAAAATCACCCTTTAGTCAAAAAGGGAAAAGCAACTTCTGAAGGTCACAGTTGAGGTCATTAGGAGGATAATAAGGGTTTCATCCTTGAGAGCAGCTGCAATATTGTCTTTAGTCTCCGAATAAATGAAAAAAGGGACTTCTGTTTCCTTTACTGTTGCTCTTTGGATCTTTACAAGGTTTCTCTTCCCGCTGTAGGTCTGTCCAAAGCAAGTTTAGATGTAACAGCCTTTTTCATCTCTTCTTTCTGCCCAAGAGAAAGGAGAATGAATTGACCATGCACATTTCACAATCTGGGCCCCGCTGTAAAATGTTTGAGTCTTTTCGAAGCCCATTTTGTTTGCAAATTAGAAAGACATCATGGTATAACTAGAAATAATATAGGGCTTGGGAGTTAGGAGAAATAGCTTTGAAGTTATCCACCAACACTTACAAGCTGAGTGACCACGATTAATCATTTAATCTTTCTGAACCCTGGTTTCTTTGATTGTAAAATATTTTGCAGAATTCATCCCTCAAAATCATTTAAATTTTCACACACACTTGTATCATGTGTGTCGTGTTGGCCTAACCATCTTAGGCTGCTTTATACAGAAAGATCATTAATCCATGCATGTTTATTAAGCATTTGCTATTTGTCAAACCCTATACTAAGATCCAGTAATAAAATACAAGCAAAAAGAAAAGATCCGTACCCTGAAGGCTTAAGTCTTCTACTTGCAATCTTATTCACCTTGCAAACTATGGAAAATGGTAAAGAAGTGCTCTGTGTGGATATTAAGAACTCACAGACTTAACCCATTGAGCACAACTGTGAAGAAACCCTAATTCCCTTATTATCAATGAAGGTAGATCAGAGAATGCGGAGAGAATGTTCCCTTAGGGAAATGTACTGATACTCATTTCCAGGAACTGTATAGTCCATTTCTGCTTCTATGCTTGAAAATTAACAGCACGTTAACAGGACTATTGCCTGTACTTGTGGCACTGTCTGTTTAGAAGTAGGCCATTAAATATTGATGGAGATAATTGTTCCTGCACTTGAACATCAGAAAGATGGAACTAAAAGTAGTTTAACTGGCACTTGCCTTTATGCTTGGTAAATAGAGGGCTGGGATTTAAAGCAGAGAAGAGTCAGTATTACCCTATGCTCAGTTCCATAGCCAAAGCATCATTGATCAGAAAGTGTAGTTTGTAAGAGTGTTATAGCAAAAGTTAAATGAAACAATGCAGCAACAGCATTTAAGTTGTGCAGAAATAGAACACCATAGAATGGTGCTCTAAGAACAAGTAAATGTGATTTGTTGCCAGTTAGGTTTTTTTTAAGGTACTTTCATGTGTCATGATGGGAAATGTTCTCTTGCTACATCTTCAAAAAAGATTTCCTAGTTCTTACTGGTGCTATTATAATTGAAATCTTTTTTGATTTCTTCCCATTTTTGTCGCTGTGGTTGTTTCAGTCACGCGTGGCTCTTTGTGATCCCATTTGGGGTTTTCCTGGTGAAGATACTGGACTGGTTTGCTGTTTCCTTCTTCAGATTATTTTAAATATGAGGAAACAAAGGCAAAGAGGATTAAGTGACTTGCCCAGGGTCACACAGCTAGTAAGTATCTGAGGCCAGATTTGAAATCAGGAAGATGCATCTTCTTGACACCAGGACTGGAACTCTATCCAGTATCTGAGGCCAGATTTGAAATTAGGAAGATGTATCTTCTTGACATCAGGACTGGAACTCTATCCACTCTCCCTCTTCAAATTAAGATCAATTTACTTATGTCCATGTTGTATCCCTTTACTGGAACATAAGCCCAATAAGAGCAAGTCTTTGGTCTTTGTATCTCTAGTGTCTGAAACAGTGGATGTAGGTGCTTCCCAAGTCTTTGTTGTTCAATTGGCAGGCTTGTTGATTTATCACCAAAAACTCTTTCATATGGTTGTTAGTGAATAAAACTTTGTATTTGGAATCAGAAGATCTGGGTTCAAAACCTCATGCTTATCCCCTCTATGACCTTCACTTGTCTGTGTATACATCCATGTGAGTCAACTTGGGCAAATCCTTCAACCTCTCTTCTCCTAAGTTTCTTCACATCAGATTAAATTATTTCTAAAGTTCCTTCCAACTCTCAACATAAATATCATTTTTAGCTTCACAAGGACTGTGGCAGAGACATGATTTATGTCACAGAATCCTAAAAAAAAATACACTTGTCTTATTAACTAATATTAATAGTTTTAAAGAAATGCACTCGAGTCAAAGTAAAATTTTGTCTGGGGGATCTGTATCACACTACAGACAGATAAAACTGTTCTAAATCAAAGTGTATGCAGTATGCAGTACTCATGCTGCAGGTCAGTTTTTTATTAATGTGTTTACCTTTAGCGTGATTTATTCTTAGTTTAATGTCCCTTAGTTCATGAGCCTGTGTGCCAGGGCTAATTTGTTGGACCTGTTCAAGACAAGAAGAATAATAGCCAACATTTATATGTCATTAAAATTTACAAAGCACTTTATGCACATTATCTCATTTGAGCTTCCTGGTAACCCTGTGAGGTATGCACCATAATTTCCCCCATTTTGTAGATGAAGAAACTGAGGACTAAATGAAATAATTTTTACATGGTAACAAAGTTAAGTAATAGGTGTAAGATTTGAAAATAGGTTTTACTGATTCTAAGTCTAACACAGTATTTTGTTGGTCAAGTTGTCCCTCAAAAATAAAACCAAAACTAGTTTCACTAACTTGGAGAACTCCAAATCATATCTAATATATATGTCCTCTTTATCTTTCAATAAAATGAAGCATAACACACACACACACACACACACACACACACACACTGAATTAGTTCAGACCAGAACCAAATTATTAGATGTAACTATACAATTATGAAATTCTAATAATTTCAACTCAATCACTTTATTAATACGCCGTAGGATGTGGATGATGACAGAGGAAGGAGAAGGCATGGTCAGATAGGTAGGAAGAGAATAAGGAAAGATTTCATTGTTCAATTGTGTCTGACTTTTCACGACCCTACTTGGTGTTTTCTTGGCAAAGATACTGCAGTGGTTAGCCATTTCCTTCTCCAGCTCATTTGACAGATGAGGAAACTGAGACAAACAGGATGAGGTGACTTGCTCAGGGTCACATGGCTAGAAAGCATCAGAGGCCAGCTCTGAACTCATGAAGATGGGGTCTTCCTGATTGCAAGCCCAGTTCTTTAGCCACTGTGCCACTTGGATGCCCTTGTAAGGAAAGACAGGTATCATTAAATCCAAAGAAAGAGAAAATCCTTAGGGGATAAGAATGTTCCACAGTTTCAAAGGTCAAAAAAGATAAAATCTTGAAAAAAGGCCATTGCATTTGGCAATCAAAAAGTTACTGGTAAATTTGGTGAGGGTATTTTAGCTGATTGATTTAAGAAAAAAAAAGCACCTGAACTTACACATCCAACTATGTTTTATCTTTCAGATTACAGTGTTTTGTACATAGCAAGTGATTAATAAATACAGGTAATAACTGATCATTGAAACCAAGCCTTTTCTTTGAGAGGCTTAGGGATAATGCTATTGTGTAAGTTAGGGTTTTTAATTTTTGGACCCCTTTCACAGTCTGCTAAAGCCTATGGACGCCTTTGTAGAATAATATGTTTAAGTGCTGGAAAACAAAATCCTAATTTTTAATCCTAATTTCAATCCTAATAAAAAAATGTAATCCTAAATGGATTACAAAGGAAACCAATTACTTTGAAAATAGCTACTAATTTTTGTTTAAAGGAAAGTTCATGACCTCCAGATTAAGAGTCTCAGCCAAAACATCTTTAAAATTCTGCTTTAGGAATTGTCTTGAGAGCCATTTTATACGCTCTAAGTCAGGAATATTCCTTCCTCGAGTCATACCATATTTTGATCCAAAAGTCCTTTACCCAACTATACAGTGTCATCACCCACCTTTTCTTGCAACATACTTTGACTAGATTTGTATGTTGCCTTCCTCCAAAAATCAAATCTATCCTCATAAGATGAAGACTTTTCACCACTGAAGATCTGCTAACAAATGCAGTGCAGGCTATAAAGACAATCTCCAAAGATAAGCTCTCAAAATATAGGGAGCAGAGAAAGCATCTTTGGAATGAATTCAGAGTTTTCTCAAGGGATATGTAGTGAGTTGGATTCCTCCATAAACAAAGGATAAGATTTGACAAATTAATTCACATCATCCTGTTGGTAACAATGTATTGCTCATAAAGATGATCATAATTTCAGAGGTGAATAACTAAGAGAAGATTATGCAAGCTCAAAGCAATAAATATCAAATGCTGGAATTTCAAGAGTGCAAGCTCCTAAAGGATGATTTTTTAGTGGAATTAGGGTTGAGTTTCCAGATATCTATCCAGTTACGTCACACACAATTACGGAAGGGACCACATCCACATATTCCTGACATACATGGCTAAGAGGTCAGGATATTACCTATGGTAGTTACATAGCATCTGCTTCTTAAATCATAGGATTTAGTAATGGGAAGGGCCTTCTCAATCATTCCATCTTTCTCCATAATCTTAAAAATGTGGAAATTGTGCCCTTTTTTGTTACCAGGGTCATAACTAGTGTCTTAGGCTCCCAAGCTACATATGCAAGATGCTCTTCAATTGAAATTTTAAAACAAATTTAGTAGATGGAATGATGAGACCTCCCCAAACCAAATGAAACTCAAGGGGACAGTGGTTGGAGAGAATCCAACACCCTACTCCTGAAAGGGGAGGATATCATAAAATATATAGACACTGTTAGGGAGGCTATTTCTTTGGAGGGAACAGAACAAGCCAGAGTAAGGAACAGTATATCTGGGGTGTTTCTGGAGGCAGGGGAGAGTGGAAGGAAGCACCATCTGGTAGCTTTCCATTTTAGGGAGCTATTTTTGTTAACTAGGTACTAAGCTCTGTTATTTTTACCTGGTAAAAGAGTACAAGTACATACAATAAATTTCAGCACCCTCAGGTAAACCCCATTTTGACCAGTACTTTGGTTATGATGTACTTACTACTTCTTCCAAAGTCTTATTTTCCTCTGTGCTTTCCCCCTTGTATCTTGTTCTCCTCCCTAGATGAAGCCTGAAGTGGCTTCACAGTGCTCTGTGGATTAAATGCTGAATGATGACCTAAATAAAAATCTTATTGAGCTTACAAAAAAGTCAGCCAAAAGGAACCCAAAAGCCTTCAAAATCTCTAAGTAGCTTTAAAAGACATAATTGCTCTTTATCTTTCTTATCTTCTCAGTGTGGAGTGTGTATATGTGTATATATGCCCATGAATGTATGTATGTGTGTGCAATGTGTTTATGTATTTGGAGAGGGACTATGCATGTATTTCCCCCAGACCCACACTAGAGTTTTCTTTGCCTGATGATATGGGGTAAGTATAGCTCCAATAATCTGAATCGGCAGCTTTCAAAACAAGAAATGAAAATCAATCCTATGTGAAAATCACAAACAATGAGAGTGATGATCTGTCACCTAACAATAACCAAATTAAAGCAACAAGGAAAATGGCGATGGTTGTAAGAGCTGTGGGAGCCACAGGCCTCCTAATGCCCTGTTAGTGGAGCCATGAATGGGTACAGAGTCTCACCCTGAATCTTTATTGCTTACTTCACTCTGTATTGCTGTGTTTGACCCAGCTCCTCATCTATTGGGCATATAACCTCCTCAAGTCAGAGAAAGAGGGAAAAAAATCCATATGCGCAAAAAATTATTTATAGCATTTTGTTGCAGCAAAGATTTGGAAATAAGGAGGGTCCTATCGATTGGACTAAAAAAAATGGTATTTGGATTTGATTAGATATTATTGAGATATAAGAAATTATTGGAAGGTGAGTATTCAGAGAAATTTGGGAAGATGTATACATATGCAGTTATAAATGTAAAAATATATACATACTGATACGTACGGATATGTGAATGTATATTATTGTTCAGTTGTTTCAGTCACATCAGACTCTTCATGATTCCTTTGGGGTTTTCTTGGCAAAGATACTGGAGTAGTTGCCATTTCCTTCTCCAACTTATTTTACAGATGAGGAAACTGAGATAAACAGAGTTATGTGACTTGCCCAGGGTCATGCAGTTGGGAAGTATCTGAGGACAAATTTGAACTCAGAAAGGTGAGTCTTCCTGGCTCCAGGCTTGGTACTTTATCTACTGTACCACCTAGCTGCTGAGCTGCACTCAGCAACAGGGATACATATACAAGAAAAAAAAAAATCTTTGTACGTTCCTGTCTTCAAGGAGCTTACATTCCAATGGGGGGAAGACAACACATAAATGGGGAGTTGGAAAGGGAGGTAAGAACTACTGGGAAGAACTCATCAATGTGAAAAGGGACTTGAAAAGTAGGACACACCACATACACAAAATTTAATTTACACACACACACACACACACACACAACCCTAGACATAACAATGTGATGAAACATACCCACTCTTGAAACACAGGTCATATTGGTTAACTTTTTTTTCATTTTGTTATATTTTAAAGCTTTTTTTAAAAAAATAAATAAACACTCTGCTCACTTTCACAGGATTGGTTTTATTTTTATTTTTTGAGCATAATATAATTGGCCATCTAAATCATTATATACCTACAAGAGTGGGAGCCTCTTACCTAAGTGGAAAGACAGTGTCCTTAGAGTGTGGTGGGACTATAAAAGAGAACTATCCCTACAACAAACCTACTGTTTATAATTTAGGGGCACATGAGGAGGAGTTATAGACCTCACAGTTGGCAAGATAATGACGCAAGATGTTTATATGTATAGAATGGGGATTGGTCAGGAGGCCCTGATCATTTTAGTTCTTCCAGTCTACTCAATGAAATTATTTGACATTAATGAGTAGGTAAAAAAAAGACCACATAAGGATTTGCCTCTTTCAGAATTGAAGTAGTCATATTTGAACTTATAAAGACTTTAGATTTTGAGTGGTATATTTGCATATGGAAAGGGCAAGAAATTACCCTTTTGTCAAAGAAAATGGTGCCTTTTTTGGTCCATTAATTGATGTGGCAGATGGGAAGTGTTGACAATTTAAAAGCAAAGGCTGTGACCCTGGTAGTATTCAAGTTAAGTCAACTATGCTCAGAAGAGTCTAGAAAAGAGGCAGCTAGACAGGAAGAACTCAGAAGTTTGCTCTTTATCATTTTTTTTCTTCCTCTTGAAGAATGCAGTAAGGTAGACATTTCTTCTCTGCAATTTGCAGTGGCATCTAGCAGTAGAAGTACATGGTGATATCCAGTAGAAAAAGAATACATCTATGGAGTTGTCAAGGTGGTGAGAGGAGTCAAGGGACTGACACCTGGAGCTAGGATCTTGCTTGGGAGATGTCAGGTCCCAGAGCTAAGAATTTTTTTTGGGGGGGGTAGGGTCCTTTGTTTTCAAAGAGGCCTAATGACATCACAGGTTGATGTCTTGACTTCTGTGAGAATTGAAAAGGAAGACAGAGTTTCTCAAAGTCAGCCTCGCTGTCTCTTCCAGATTCCTCAAAGTCCAATGGCAAGCAAAAGTCAAGATGACTGTCATGCATTGGAAGACCTTGGCATCTTTTATGTCTGATCATTCTCTAAACACTCCATAACGCCTTCCTCATCCATCTTCATGGCTGTTGGAGCAAATTGTTTTCATCTACCTGTTCCACCTGGGGAAGTCTTCATATGGTTGGGGTAGACACTCATCTAACTTACTGACAGGTCTGCAGCCCATAAGTTTACCCTTAACCTGGTTTAGCCCATCTGCCAAAATTGTTTACTGGGATGTGGCCATGAGTATGTCACAGCTTCTTGGAGCCACAGGCAAGAGTTCAGTGCCAGTGAGACACCAAAGATGGAAGGAGCCTTTGAAAGGGCTTGGCACGCCCTCACACCAGTGGTGCTAGTCCACCTTGAACACCACATATACACTTGCTAGTCCTAGGGTGTGGACAGAGAAAGTGCACAGAATACCCTAGGCCAGAAGGTCAATTGACTCTGAAGCTATAAGCAGTGGTGACTACAGCCAAATAGTGAGATAGTACTCAGTGGAAACTGAGAACCAGTCAGAGGACATTATTGGCCATCCAACATCTGACTACAGCATCAGAAGAATGAGTAATCTTTGTCCTCATGTGTCTTGGCAACTCTTCCCTGTTTTTCTGTCTCTCCATCTGTGAAAACTATGGGTATCTACTACTTTCACTAAATACATTCATAGGACAGTATGCCCCAGGTTTATACATGAGATGTTGTATTGTTAGCATTCTAGCAATTGTAATGTTAATGGAATAGGCCTACATGACCCGCTTTGAGTTCTGGCCCAGCTCACATCTGTGATACAGCCTGAGTCACATAGAGCCTGAGTTTCATGGAGCTCAGGGTGGGAGGAGTTTGCCCAACACAGCAGAGAGCAGAGTGAGAAGCAAGTGTGAGTGGGCAGAGGGAGGAATTTGCCTAGGGGAACTTGTTTGTGGGGAGGCCTAACAGAAAGAAGGTTAAAGATTTAAGATTTTATAGATACACAGCCTGCCTTGAGCTTGAAACTCAGGGGACCCAATCTGTGAATACATGTTGGAGGATGTGGCCAGAAGTGATGTTATGTATGTTTCATTGTTTGGGGAATCTTCCACCAAGAAATTATTCCATTAATGGATAACTTTTTTATGGAGGTGACCCAAAGTTTTATAGGATTATACAAGTGGAATTCATACTTTGGGGCAAGCCCTCCAAATTAGGAGAGGCTTTGAGCACTGACGAAATAGTTTATTCTTTATCAATTGTCCAAGGACCTCATAAGTTTTCCAAAGGCCAATAAATTTGGAGTTCACCATCAGAAGATCGTCCACCTGGTGATGAAAATTTTGGTCACAGCAACATGTGACTTTCGTCTGCTCCCTATCTCAATTGTGGAACATAGAAGGGGCTTAATTAATGACTACTTGTTAATTGACTGATCTATGTCTTAAAGCATTAAGGATTGTTGTCATTGCTGGTATAGGGAGTAATTGCATCAACAAAGTCATAGTTCTTTGGCTCAGGGGGGCAATGCCAAGCATTAGTAGACTACAATTCTCCCATTAAAGGATTTCTGAACACCAGATAGCTTGTTGCCCCATGTAACAATTACCTGTCTTGGTCCTTGAATCTCTGTCAAGCATTCCCATTACTGTGGCAAAGGGAAATTTTCTTCTTTGTGACTTTCTGGAACTTCACAATCTCCTTGTAGACTTCTGGTTTCCTGACTGCTGGGTTCCTTCCTGGTTCTTTGGTCTACATTTCAGTTGACCTGATTTTTCTCAATTCAGGTAAACTCATGTTTGGCATCTAGTTCTACTTGCTCTTATGTCTTTGACATTTTCAGGATTAGATTCCTGGTTAACAGTGCAGCTTGCTGTTCTTCATCTATTCCAGCTTTCCTCCCCCTACTTATCTTCACTCATTGTCCCCTACCATCCCCAGGTTATACTTGCTGGATCTAAACCTCTCCCCTTCTGCTCCATAATGAAAGGACTTCATATTTTGGATCCACAACTTAGGACAAAAAAAATAAAGAAGAGCTCACAGATTCCCTCCCTGAACTTGATGCTAAAAATATGGCCCAGGGGCAGCTAGATGGTACAGTAGATAAAGAACTGGCCCTGGAGTTAGGAGGACCTGAGTTGAAATTTGGCTTCAGACACTTGACACTTACTAGCTGTGTGACAATTCACTCCAATTTGCTTGTCAAAAATAAAAACAAAAATGACCCAGGGCCAATAGAATATTTTGTTAAAGGTATTATTTATTAGGTTAGTAAGGGTCACTTCCAAGTGTTTTTGAACATTTCTGAGCACTTTATGGACTTGGGAGTTCATGTCTATTTGGTAAAAATATTGGGTTTTCTACTTTTGAGGGAGTTTACAAAGCAGTCTTCTCTACGTGTCACGTATGACAGATCCCCATGCTGTCACGTCTCCTTCATTAAATAACACTAGATTAGACTAATTTCTGGAACATTCATTGGTCATTTGATACACAGGATATACTGCCTAGTGTGGTTTGTTTTCCTTTCCTGTGGATATGTCATACCTTCTCCATTTTTTCTCTCTCTCCCCCTCTCCACTAGAATGGAAATTTCTTGAGGGCAAGGAGCACTGTAGTTCATTGGAAAGAGTGCTAGATTTGCAAATGGAGATCATGGATTTGCCACTTGTTACCTTTGTGACCTTGGCCAAGTCATTTGACCGCTCTGGGCCTCAGTTTATTCAGCTGCAAAATTTGGAGATTGAGTATGGATTGAATAACTTCAAAGTTCCCTTCCATTTCTAAATTTGTAGCTTTATAATCCCTCAATGTTCTGTCTTCCAAGTAATAGGCACTCAATATATAATCACTAATTACTAAATTATTCATCAGACAAATCACAGTCATTAGAAGTCCCAGAATGACATAGAATGAACATTTACAAATATTATTTATTATTCCTGGTGAAGCTGTGAGTACTTAGCCAGGGGCTAGAGAAACGAACACTATATCCTGAGGGATTTGGCAGATATCATACAAAACACTAAGCATTGGCTCCTGCTGTTTCCTTTGCTCAGGGATGATTTACCTGAGCCGTTTTCCTCTCTCTAGGTTCATTTACGGGCCTGCTGGAACTTCTAGAATTGACGTGTTGTATAGCAAGGTATGTGGAAATTCCTTTGGACTCATCCATCCATCCTTGAGACCAAACAAAAGAGTCTCTTTTTGCTACTCTCCGATCTGATTGAAGCTTCAAAATCACTGAAATGGCTTGCCATGCCCAACATTTAGACCACCCAGGTCCCAGAAGGTCTTTTTGACCTCACATTTGGGATTCAGGGAAGTTATTTTCCCTGGTTCAGATAGCATAGCAGAGAACTGACTTGAGTGCTCATGAGCAACCAAGTTCCCTGGAGTTTCTCCTCTCAAAGGACTGCCTCCTGTTTGGCCAGAGACTGACAAATCACTTTAAACTGGTCTCATGAGGCACTGACTGAGCATATGTAGTCAAACTAATTTACAATCAGGACATAGACAATACACCTTGCACATCTCCTTCCAACCCTCAGCCCTATTCCTGGTGAAACTGTATTTCAAGCTTCCTAAATCAGTATGCTCAAGTAGCCTGACTTCAGTTCTCACCTTAATGTGAACACAGGGCTAAGTCAGAGCTCAGATTTTCGTTGGTCTAGCTAACCGAGGTTACTTGTAGAATGCAAAATTGTATTGTGTTACACTCAAGTTTGGGCTGCTTAAACTCAGGATTCTTTCCTTCTGAGTATACAGATTATGGATGCAATATACTGTAACAGGAACTCTTGTGGTCAGGCTGTCAAGGACAAAGCTTTTGTGTGTGCCAGTTATGAAGGAGTTGTTATGGCTAACAATCTTGTGGTTTTAGCTTATTAAGAAAGACCTATCATGAGACAGTATAGCTTCCAGGCCAGAGGATTTGATGAATAGCATTTGTCAACAAGTTCTGGGTTAATGTAGATGTTTAAAATCTTTACTAAATTTAATAAAAAGGAAGTGAAATACTTACATGTCTCACAACTTCTGAATGAGATCATATATATGGATTATTGTCCCCTGAAACCTGGTAAAGGTATATTTTCCAGGTATAAAGTGGATACATCTATGAAAAAAGAATATCTGATCCCTCCCTGTTTGCCAAAGAAGACATTCTTGCCTAGGCCTTGCAAAAAAACAAAAACAAAAACAAAAAACTGAAACCAAAACCAAAAACAAAATAAAATTCTGGGGACTGGAAGTGCTAGCTTTTTCCTCTCAGGACTGAGTAAATGATAGCATCCTATTTTAACTAAAATGTCCTCTGAAACAATGTCCTCTAATCAACACTGTGCTACACCAATGAAAGAAGGGAGAATCACTATCCTCAAGGACTTTTGATCCAAACAAATATATAACAAACTGCTATAATTTTGATTTTTTTAGTATTTTCTTAACTAGATCTCAGGTTTTCCTTCTTATACTCTTGGCTAAAAAATGAGTCGCAATGCCATTTTGCTATCTGGAAAAAAGTTGGGCAGCCACATGGCCTTATTCCCTCTCTCTGACCCCTGGGCATGGGCAGAAAAATGTCCCTAAAGTTAAAGAGGTTGACTAGGGAGTAAGGACTGCCCAGTAGAAGGAGAAAAGTTGTGGCTAATTCTGGCAAACCATGTCCACTTTCAGCTTCATCTCTGATATCAACATGAACCCAGACTAGAATATCTAACTACATTTTAAATTAAATTTCGAGAAAATAAATTCAATGATACTCCCTTTAGCCACCTTTATGACAGGTAATAGTTTTAATGCCAATAATGTTGTATTGTATAGTCATTAGAAACATATATTTCTATTTGCATTGTTAATGCAAAAATTCTAGTCTCCTGAGTTCCTCTATCTCATAAAAATGGATATGTGTGTATGCTTTTTTCCTGCATCCAGTAGTTATTCTCTACCCCTACCTTCAAACTGAACCTTCTTTGTATCAAGGCAAATACATTAGGCAGAAGCAGACAAATGTGTGTATAGATATGAGATCCTATGTGTAAATGTAAATAATACTCTATCCTAGTGGTTCCCCACCTAACTACATCAAAGAAGGCAATATTTTTGATTTTCTGTTCTGTAAGAACTTCATTTTGTTTTCCGTTAACTCAAGTTTTAACTTGAAATGTCCTTTGCATTTACATTGTTGAAATCACTAAGCACATTGATCTCTTTATTCTACTTATATTGTTCAGCAGCAGTTCATGCAAATCTTCCTATGATTCTCTTAGCTCCTCATATTCATCATTTCTAACTGTGTAATAGTAGTCCGTTATATTAACATATTATCATTTCTTCAGACCTCCTCGTTGCTTGGTACCTTCATTGTTTCCAGTTCTTTGCTACCATGAAACTGCTGCTATTACAGAGGCAGTTGGTGTCACTGTGGATAGAGTGCCGAGCCTGGGATCAAAAAGACCTGAGTTCAAATGTGGCCTCGGACACTTACTAGCTTTGTGACCCTGAGCCAGTTACTTAACCTCTGTTTGCCTCAGTTTCCTCCACTGTAAAATGGGATAATAATTATAACATCTACTTCTCAGGGTTATTGCACAGATCAAGTGAATCAAAGTTTGTAAAAAATGCTTGGTACAGTGCCAGGCATAGGTATTATGGCAAAGAATTGAGAAAGTCAAATTTTTAGGGTCTGTGGGAAGGCAGGCTATAGTAGTGACTCTCAGTGATACAGTAGACACCTGACAAAGGCTGGTGCCCTCCCCTCCTCCACATAATTTTTTGACAAATGTCAAATCTTTGTTTTTTTCTTTGACTTTTTTGGAACAGATATAGATTGATGCAATCACTGAATCAAAGAGAATGGATAGTTTAGTTACTTTATTTGCATAATTCCACACTGATATCCTGAATATCTGGACCAATTTACAGACCCAAGAATGTTGCCTCACCTGTCTTCTTGTAGTCCCTACAGATCTGACTCTTTCAGTCCTTCATCATATTTGCCAATTGCAGGATATAAGGTGAAACCTCAGAGGTGTGTCATTTTGCATGTATTTTATTAGTGCCTGGGAATGTGTTTTCATATGGTCATTTATACTTTGCAATTCTTTTAAAAATTGTTCCTTTCCTTTGATTACTTCTTTACCTTTATTATATAACTGTGTCAGTTCCCTGTATATTGTGAGTATCAGGCTTTTACAATATATTTGATACCGATTTTTTTATATCCTAACATTTTTCTTCTTACTCTGTTGTCACAGACTTTATTACTTCAAAAAAATTTTTAAAAATGCAATCAGAACAATTTTACATTTTATGATTTCTTCTATCTCTTGTTTGGTTACCAAGGGTTCTTAAACTGGGGTCTATCAACTTGTGTTTTTTTAAAAAATATATTTCGATAACTATATATTTGGTATACTTTATATTATCATGCATTTTATTTTATGTATTTAAAGATATTATTCTTAGAAGAAGTCTGAGAAGGCTTCACCAGACTGCCAAATGAAGTCCATGACTCTAAAAGGGTAAATAATCTACAGGTTAAGCATTCTCCCAATGCTATATCATTTAACTTGGGGATCTCACTGCTAACCTCACTATGCACACTTCCCCTCCCTGACCAAAGACAGAAAGAAATGAAATATGTAGACCTATAGATTAACATCTATTTTTATAGATATTGATGCTTATATAGAGATAAATTTTATATTAATCTATATATTGATATGGATTTATATTTTATTTTTAAATTTTAAAAATCTACATAGATTTTTATCTCTAGTTCTATAGATCTGTATGCCAATAGATCTCTATATCTATGTATATATATGTGTGTGTCTATATATATATATGCATATATATATATATATAGACACACACACACATACACACACAAACACATACATGTACATTAATATTCATAGCAACACTTTTGTGGTAGCAAAAATTTGGAAACATAGTAAATATTGATGGATTGTGGAATGGTTATATACCCTGTGGCACATGAACATAATGGGACATTTAGTGAGCTCTGAGAAATGGTGGATATAAAGAAATAAGGTTCATATGAGGAATTTTGTGAACTGATGCAGAAAGAAATAATCAGAAACAAGAAAACAACATACACAGTGACAACTACCACGTTGATTGAAAGAACAAAGAGAAACTGAATATGGTATATTTATAATTATCAAGTATAATTCCATAGAAGAGATGAACAACTGTACCTTGCTTCTTTGCAGAGGTGGGGAGCTATGAGTGTGGAAACAACGCGCATCTTCTCAGGGCTGGTCTGTATGTCGGCTCGTTTTGCTTAATTGTCTTTTATTTTCTTACCTTTTTTATTCTTTATGTGAAGGGATGGCTCTCTAGTGAAGGAAAGGGGGAGGCGTATATTCTGAAATGAAAGCAATGGGGAAAAGGAAAGATATATCAATATTAAAAATCACCTCTACCACTACCAACAACAAAAAGAAAAAAAATATTTTTCACATCAGAGTTTTGTGATTACCTTCTAGTTTTTGTGCATTTTTAAAATTAGGTTCCATATGCATTTTGAAATTATTGTGGTATATGACATAAGATGGACTAAATCCATTATTATTATTCCAAACTGTATTTTAGATCTCCTGGAAATTCTTGTCAAAAAGAGGGTCCCCCCTGCAATTTTTATTCTAAAGCTGATCAAGCAATAGATTATTGTTGATTGCTTCTGTTTCTTGCTAATTTAGTAGACCTTCTTTGCCTATATTTTTCTAACATCCTTCTAGAGAAACTTTGATTAGAACTTTGTGTATAACTTCTGCTGCAATTCTGCTTTGCTCATAGAGTACAGCACCTTCTTTTGTGCAGGCATGCTATACTTGGCAGCCCTGTGCTACTGTCTTCCCTGTCTCACAATCTATTCCTAAATTCTTCAGAAAGACCTTAAGAGTGTCCTTGTTTCACTTCTTTTGACCTTCATTTGAGTATTTGCCTTGTGTGAGTTCTTCATAAAATAGTCTTTTGTTAAACATATATTTGGTATTCAAAGAATGTGGTTTGCCCATTAGAATGGCTCTCTCTGCAGTACAGTTTGAATGCTTGGCAGTTCAACTTGAGAAAGAACCTTAATGTCTGGCATCTTCTCCTGACAGGTCATCTTCAGGACATCCCAAAGACAATTCAAATGAAAACGATTCAGTTTCTTGGCATAATGCTGGTAGACTGACCAGGTTTCACAGGCATGCAACAATGAGGTCAGCACAATGGCTTTGGTAGGCTGTCTAATACCTCTTCTCTCCTACACTCTTTCAGATCCTTCCAAACACCAAACTACCTCTAGCAATGCATGCATCAACCTCATCATCTGTGTGTATACTCCTGGAAAGCATACTTCCAAGGTAAGTGAACTTATTCATTGCATTCAAAATTTCTCCATTTGCTGCAACACAATGGATGGTGTGGTGCTGGCAGTTGGAGAACTTCTATTTTCTTGGTTTTAATTGTTTGACCAAAACTAGCACAAACAGCAGAGAATTGATTCATAGTAATATCCTGTTGCATCTTCACCTCAGCTGCTGCATTGAGTACACAATTCTCTGTGAATAGGAAGTCACACCCCAACTGTCCCTCCACTTTAGTCTTGGTTTGTAGCCTTTTCAAGTTAAATAATTTACCATCAATGCAGCATCGGACCTTGATACTGTTTTGTCCTTGTTGTGAAGGTACCTAACAATATAGCAGAAAACATCATGCTAAAAAGCATGGGAGCAAGCCCTTAGCCTTACTTTCGCTCCATTGGTGATTGGAAAAGCATAAGAGCATCATCCTTATCCAGAACCCCTGCAACCATGCCATTATGAAACCGACATACAATATTGATGAACTCTGGGCAACCAAATTTGCCATGATCTTCCATAGGTGGGAGTTAGCTAGGTTTTGAATATATTACGTTTGGGGTGCACATGATATCTAGATCTGTAGATGTGTAGATCTGGAGCTACAAAGTGAAGTTTCAAATAATATATCAGCATTTCTGAACCAGAACGAAAGAAGACTTTAAGCTGCTTTTAGCATATTATGTACCTCCTAATGCACAATTCTATGTAGAAAAAGCACCAAGATTAGAATTAGATGACCTGGTTTTCAATCTTGCCTATTAGTTGATTGTTTCTGGACAAGCTACTTAATCTGCCTCATCCTATGTTTGTATTTCCCCTACCTTACATGATTATTGTGAGAAAACAAAATTGAAAAGTTATCAAGGGCTGTAAAAGTATAAGCTATTCCTAAGCATTAAGTTCCCTGAACACAAGATAGATTTGAGGCTTTGCCTGCCTATAGCAATATTTCTAATACTCTAATATGCTGACCCAGCATCAAATAATTGTCCTCATTTCCCTTAAGTTGTCTTGATCCTGTTATTGTAAGGGTAATGCTTTACCTTCACTGCTCAAAAGCTGCCAATTTAAATGACTTGGCTTGGATCCCTATTGTTCAGTCCCATTGCCTTGAATCTGCTTTAAGAGTCCCTTCTTCTGACATTCTTATAGAATCTACCTGGGACCCTGGCATGTCATATCTGGGACTAATTACAGGAGAAAAGATGCCAGCAGTTCTCTCCATACCCATCAAAATTTCTCCACATTACGGGACTCAGCAACTTCAACCCTCTAATTATCTGCGGGTTCATAACCCCTAAAATACAGAAAAGATTTATCAAAATGAAACATTATGCTTTCAGTTAAAGCTTTCTAAAGTCTCTAAACCCTTTATAAAAACCTGCTAAGTTTTACACCTCATTTGAATTTATTATTGTGGCAGGTTTTTCTAGACAAATGGTACATTAGGGCTAAGGTTGCATTTGCATTGCCTCCTTTCTGGTTTCTTTTATTTGTTAGTTGCTAATCTGTATTTTTTCTTGGAAGATGCATCTGAAGGAATTATCCATCCAAAGATGAAGGAAGAATTCATGGCTGAAAGGCTTCGTGACCTAATATTGTCCTCATGTGTTTGGAGAGTAGTGGAGTTTGGGAAGAAAGACCACCTGAGTCACTGAATCTGGTGGATTCTGTAGTCTATGTTGGCTGTCTGCCTTAGAGAGTCAGCATCCTAAAGCCAAAGAACAATTTTCAAATTGAAACCTTCCTGTGTTGCCAGTAAGGCCATGACGTGTCAGGGTGTTTTTGTTGGTGAAAACTTGTCCTTCACTCATAGTTCAAGAGTCAATCATTTCAAGAGACATGTTTAGAAGTATCCTTGGAAGTAAACTTATTCTCATTAGGTGACGGTCAAAGATGCATTAAGTAAATGGAAGGGTGGACATTCTACTCAATGCAAGTGGTACTAGGCTTTACATAACAAATGGTTTGTTCTTTATGTTTTATATGATGCTTAGGAAATAAGAGGATTTGGATCTGGAAGGGACCTCAAGCATCATCTAGTTGATCCCTTTAATTTTAT
This sequence comes from Pseudochirops corinnae, assembly GCA_028646515.1. NCBI lineage: Eukaryota > Metazoa > Chordata > Mammalia > Diprotodontia > Pseudocheiridae > Pseudochirops > Pseudochirops corinnae. Next base: position 20,497,973 of record CM053587.1, on the reverse strand, counting down.
ACCTAAGGAAACTGAGGCCAGAGAGTTTACATAATATATGATCGTAAGATTATGGATTGAGATGTGAAGGAGACTTTTGAGGTTATTTTATATCACCCCCTTATTTTACAGCTGAGCAAACAGAAACCTAAAACGGGTAAGTGCTTTATTTGGAAACACATAACTAAGATGTCTCTGACTCCAAATTCAATGCTTTTTCTACCCTATTGGGTTACATGTAATCTGAACTATTTTTAGTTGAATGTTTTTTTCCAAAACAAATTTCTTTCTCCCAACTTTCCTCTCTCTACTCCCCCTCTCCCTTCCTCCACCTCTAATTTCTTACGTTTTGTCAGTTTCTCTCCCAATCTTCTCTATAAACTGGAATATCATTTCACAGATAAAACAATTATTTAGCAATCACTGAAATCAATTACTTTTGTTAAGACTTTGCTCCTATTTGCTTCATTTGCACCATATGACCCAATGACTTACAAATATGAACTGAGGGCTAAATGAAGTTACTGAACATCCTCCAAAGAGCTGAAGATTTCTTCACCCAAGGAAAGACATTCCATCTTCTTTCAAGAAAGATTTGAAAAATTTTTGGATTGCATGGATGCAAAACTCATCGTGAATTTGAAGTGAGAAAATCTGGGACCCTCCTTTGATGACCAAAGTGCAGGAGGTGACTGCTAAAAGTATTACGTGTGTTCAGTCTCTATAAATGAGGTGAGCATGAAGATAGGACAAGAATAATGGGGACTATTACCCAGAAATGACCTGGCAGAAAAAGCAGGGGCCAGATAGGAGGTGCCAGAGAGTGGTTGGAGTCAAGGATAAAGCCATGGGTGCATGTAGTGCCAACACAATATTCCCAGTGCCTACGGTGGCTATGAATATACAGGCGTAATTCTGAGGTGCAAACTATAACAGACTTTCCACATGGAAGACAGAACCAAAACATTTATTGAAACACCAGAAAGCCAAATCCATCACAGTAACAAAGAAATCTATACACAATAACACTGCAAGGGGTACCACTATCCCCAAGCCTTCCCACTGCTATGGTCTTCCCACAAATGAACACTCACAGATCTCTGGCAGCTTTCCTCTTTCTCCCTCAGCTTTAACTACTCTGGCCAACTTCCTCTGGGCTCTGCTTCACTCTTCCCACCATACCCCTTTGTACTCTACCCATTTGGCAAGTGCCTCCCACCATGGACTCATATGACTCAGGCTTCCATTTGACTCAAGCAGGTCACATGGGCCTATTAATGGATGGAAAGATCTTCCCAGTAAGCAAAAATGCATTAACAATACAATGCATCATGTGGAAAGCATTAGGAATCCAGCAGAGTCAGAGTAGCTGCATCTGTGAGAGGTTCTCAGTTAAAACCAAACTGTGCTTTTATATTAAATCATGATCCCTAGGAACATTTATTTGGGTGATCCTGTGGACTCGGGGTTACTAGGGATAGTTCCAGGTATCTTGCTGTCTAGGGTACAAAATAGAGAGAGTAAATGAGGGACAGTTTTTAAAGCTCTCCTTCCTCCACTCTGCCTGCTGGACTTCCCAGCTTCCTTTAAATCCTATCTAAAGCCTTGCCCCATCCACTCTTAATTCTGGTGCTTCCCTCTATTAAATATTCCCTGTTTATATTGTATATAACTTGTTTTCTACATATTTGTTTGCATGTTGTCTTCCCATTAGATTGGAACCTCCTTGAAGACAGGCTGGTTTTTGCCTCTTTTTATATCCCCAGGCACAGGGCGTGGCACATGGCTAGGGCTTAATTAACATTTATTGATTGGTTGGTTATATTTAAATATTTAAATTATTTATTGATATTTTGTTTTCACATCATATTTGTTCAGAATATATTTATTCCCACTCCCTTCCCCCAGTGAGCCATTCTTTACAGCAAAGAATGAAAAGGCAAAAAGTTCAGCCAAACCCAGTGATACACATCAACTAAATCTGACATCATTGAAATGTTTCACACAAAAAGCATTCTACTTCTGCAAAGAATGGAGGGAGATGTATTTTCTCAACTCCTTCCCACGACCAAACTTGTTGGACATTATAATTATAGTGTTTACTCTCCTTTTTTGTTGTTCTTACAGTTTACATTGTTGTGCTCATTGTGTCTACTTTTTCCTTGATTCTGTTTACTTCACTCTGTATCAGTTCAAAAGGATCTTTCCATACTTTTTTTGTATTCATCATAATCATCATTTCTTATAGCATAGTTTTTCCCCTATATTAAAGTACCACAATGTGTTTAATCATTCCCCAACTGATGGTTATCTACTTTGTTTCCGGTTCTTTTCTACCATAAAAAGTAAGTGCGTATATTTTGAATGCTAGAAAATTCTGATTTTACTCCCTGTGCCATATAACCTTGTCCTGGTTTTGGGTCACAGTTAGCTCTTTCACAGTTCTTTTTTTATTCTATTCTTTTTGTTTTTATTTCTTGTAACAAAATCTGGTCCCGAAATGTAGGTGCTAAAGTATGTGAAAGGACATGTGAGTATCAGCCTCATGGGCTGTCTAGTGCAGAATGCCCAGGATCCTAGATAGGGATTCAAAGACACTAGGCACCTTCCAGAGGCAACCCAAGTGGGGATTTTATGCCACAGGCACCCTAGCACAGAGGTTTCAACATGAAATCTAAAAACGTGCTTTTAATGAGGAGGCTGATGCTTAGTCAGAAAAGAGCATCCACATATCAAAGACCTTCATGGTACTGTTTGCCCCTTGATCTGGACACAGGAAAGGCAGGATTCCAAGCAGATGAGGACTGAAACTGAAGATCTCAAGCCTCACTTGTGCAAATGATTAGGGGCAGCTGTTTTGCTTCACATTTTGGAGGACTTGAACCCTGCAATCTGTTACATTTTTACAGAACTACTTTTTAACCAAGGTGGAGGGGGAAGTTATGCCATGGCCAGATAGCAGATGTAAGGGTTTTTAAAAATCCCTATTAAAATATAAAAGGGGGAAAAGGATACAGAGAACAAATAGAGACAGACACAGGGAGTGAGTTAGAGGGATATATTCATGGCTTTATAGTCAATAAAAACTGACAGAAAAAAATTCGTTTTGATCAAGGCATTTTTATTTATGACAAAGCATTCAGGGAAGGAGCAGGTCAGAGACAATTACATTTGCAAACATTTTCCCTCTTATTTCAAAGGGCCCCCTTCGTGTACAGGTTTGGCTAAATATAACACCTCAAGTACAACTTCCACCTTAGATTAATTGATAAAATTAAAAAAAATGATTTTGGTATGATTTTCTTTTGATGAAATGATGCTTTAACCTTGAAGCTCTTGTATGGGAATGACAAATCTCCTGGGTTGCTATTAGTCATGAGGAAATTAGCAAAAGGCCAAAATCTAAAGCTCCCTTTCACAAACTTCCTTGAGTACTTGGAATCATAGATTCCAAGGAATTACAGGAGATCAGTTGTTGGAAAGCACCATTGAAATCCTTGTCCTGATATAAGCTCATTGAGAGCAAGGACTTTTTCCTTTTCTTTGTATTTCTAGCCCCTCAAAATGTACTTGGCACATAATAGGTGCCACTACTTATTGATTGACTGAATTCATTTAGCCCTCTCTAACCCTCCCCCAACCACCATATCACAGGTAAGGGCACTGAGTTTGACTCAAGGGGTTCAAATGACTGCCCTATTGCAGAGCTGTGGCATGAACCCAGGTTTCCTGGCTTCCAGTACTTCATTTTTCCCACCATGCCCAGATGTTTCCCCCCAAAATAAAAAAAGGTTTTGCAAATTGCACGTCATCCTTGGGTCTATAGATTTTGTTCAAATAATTATTTCTAATCGAGTAATTGAAAGCTCTTGGATTCTCTATAGAGATGAGTATGCTCTGTGCACATCATGTTTTCTTGACCTGTGCCCCATCAATATTATTTTAGCAGGAAGGATGGATCAAGTCAGTGTTAAAGAAACATAGTCAGATCATCACTGTACCGAAGAAGTTGTGTGTGTGTGTGTGTGTGTATGTATAATTGTGTTGTTTTATATATTAGAGGATTCATTTTTTACAATTTGAAGTAGATTCTACTTTATTTCTGTCAATGTTCAACCTTTTTGGTCAATAAGAGTTTCACGTTACTGTGTATACTGGCTTTATGATAGAGAATCCTCCAATCATGATAATTTTGAGAATTTAAGGTGATGCGAATTGGAATAAGCCCAAATGTCAAGAAGGGATACTATGTTCTTTACTCTCTATTCCATCTAGAACCCAAGACTGCTATTTTAGAAAAATTATAAAGTAATTCTTTAAAATATTTTTATTATGAACTTAATATACATCAAGAAAGATAAACTTTTCAAGATATGAAGAATAATAAAAAAGGGAATTTCACATGAAATTGTCAACTTGTTAAATAGCGTGTAGTTTTACACCCCTACATATAACCTGTTTCTTTTTTAAATTCAAATATACAACGAGAGTTCCAACATTGCCCTCCTTGTCTGTGTCCCCTTTTGAACTTCCTTCTACTCTTATTTATTTCTTTAAGGATTTATCGATTCTTAAAATTACTTGATTTTGCAATTCCTAGAATGGGACTTTAGCAGCTCTCTATCCACAAAGAGAAAGAAAGGAGAAGAAAGAATCCAAATCTAGTAACTATTTTAAGCTTCTAGGAACAAGTCTTTCAAACTTTACTTTTTTCCTCAGTTAATCAAGTATAGTTTCTGGAGTTGATCTATAATACAGTCATATTAAAATACCTTCCATTTTCTTTTCTTACTTCCTTTCATGATTAAATATTGTTTTACAGAAGATTATATTTGTTTTTGGGTCTGGATTGCAGTGGTGTCTGAATTTTGGATAGTGAGGTGGGGAGGAAACTCCTTTTATCAGTACAAATCAACAACTGTTCCATAACTTAAATCATTGATTTGCTCAATGAACTGAGAGTTTGTCACTTGCCCAGAGTTAAACCGTCATCATGTGTCAGAAGTAAGATGTGAACTCAAGGACTCCTGACTCCAAAGGCAGCTCCCCATCCAGGACTGCATGCTGCCTCTCTAATCTGCATGTTAATTAGGTAGTTTCAGTGCTCCAAGATCCTCAGTCCAAATAAGGTATTTGCTTACACAGCTCAGACAGCTATCATCCTAATCAAGATAAACAAAAGATCCTTTGGATCACCTTCCTCTCCCCTTGCCCTATGTGACTATAACACAATGGTTGAATGTGAAAATATATTACATAGGATCACGATTATGCCAAAAAGTTTATATCACTTAATATATACATGCCCCTACTTAGCCATTATTTTATCTAATTTCTAAACTTTAAATTCTCGGGCTACTCAAATAATCCAAGGAAGAGCCCGCCCAAAAGGCCACATTAAGTGTCAGTTATAGCTTTGGTATGTGACATTTTAATAAGAATCTTGACAACATGAGAAATTCAGAGAAACATGGGGAAACTATCAGAGACTGAACAGAGCAGAAGTAGAAAAACAATATGTGTAATTACGGAAACAAGGTGAAGAATAACAAACAAAACAGAGTGCAGCGTAATTGGAATCACCAAGCCTGACCTGGGAGATAAGTTGAAAAAAAAATCTCTTTATTGCAAAGCTTGGAGACAATGTGTGTAGAGCATTGTGTTTCCTGTCAAACATAGTCAATGTGTCGGCAGGTTTTGCTGAACTGTTTCTTTTTCTTTTTAAATCCTTGTTAAAAGGGAAGCCTTGCTAGGTAGAGGAGGGGGAAAGGATATGTTTGGAAATGGATGTGATGTAAAACAAAAGGCATCAACAACGTTTTTGTAAAGAATCTTGCCTACGCAGCAGCTTCTAACGTATGAATTCTAGACAAAAAGCACATCACTTCTTAGAGAACAATAAAGCACCACTGGTTCAGGATTTGGAGTCTGCCAAGCTCCGCCATTAACTACCCGGGGTACTTTGGGCCAGTACGGCCACTTCTCCAGGCCTCTGTGTCCTTATCTGTAAAAAGAGGTATGATGTCTAAGGTTTATTTCAACTAAAAATGCTGTTCTTGAATCCTGCTTAATATATGAGAAGAGTGGTACAGAAAAGTTCATTAACATATTTACCTTGACTGACTGAGTATTTCTGATGCTTTAATTTTCTCTCTGTATATGCATATGTATATGCGTGCATATCTATATATGTATATACTTAAGTATTTGCATGTATGTATAATATGTATGTATATATATGTGTGTGTGTATAGAGCAGCGGCTCTCAACCTGTGGGTTGCAACCCCTTTGGGGTTGAACGACCCTTTCACAGGGGTCACAGGGGTCGCCTAAGACCATCAGAAAACACGTTTCCTGTTGGTCTTAGGATGCAAGACACTGCTCCTTTATCCTTCTCCAGGCAGGTCCGCCCACATGCAGACACTCTCACATATGACTATTAAAGGGTCATGGCATTAGGAAGGTTGAGAACCACTGGTATAGAGTATATTTACATGTGTATATTATATATGTCTATATATATAGACATATACATACATATATATAAATAGATATTTTTGCGTTGTTAGTGTTGTTCATTTTTTTCATTTCGTTTTTCAGCCATGTCTCACTCTTCATGGCCCCATTTGGGTTGCTTTGTTGTTGTTGTTGGGTTGTTTTTTTGGGGGGGGCAATGATACTGGAGTGATTTGCCATTTCATTCTCCAGTTCCTTTTACAGATGATGGTACTAAGGCAAACAATGTGAAGTGACTTGCCCAGAGTCACACAGCTAGTACGTGTCTGAGGCTAGATTTCTAACTCTGGAAGACATATTTCTGACTCATGGCTCCCCAGTGTGTGTGAGAGAGTGTGTGTGTGTGTGTATGGATGTATATATATATATGTATGTATATTTATATACACACACACACACTGTAACAGCAAGCACCCTAGCATACCCAGGGAGGCTACTAGCACAGGTTCTTAGATCTGCTTTTCTAAAGGAAAGCAACTCAAAATGGGTTAACAATCTTACTTTAATCAAACATATCATTTACCTAGTTCAGGGGGAAAAGTCAG
>CM053587.1:20430128-20490433 GCA_028646515.1 Pseudochirops corinnae | reverse complement strand
CAACACGTACAAGATAAAGAGGAAGTAAAAGTAAACAAATACATCAACACGTACAAGATAAAGAGGAAGTAAAAGTAAACAAATACATCAACACGTACAAGATAAATAGGAAGTAAAAGTAAACGAATACATCAACACATACAAGATAAATAGGAAGTAAAAGTAAACGAATACATCAACACGTACAAGATAAATAGGAAGTAAAAGTAAATGAATACATCAACACGCACAAGATAAACAGGAAGTAAAAGTAAACAAATACATCAACACGTACAAGATAAATAGGAAGTAAAAGTAAACAAATACATCAACACGTACCAGATAAATAGGAAGTAAAAGTAAACAAATACATCAACACATACATGATAAATAGGATGTAGAAGTAAACAAATACATCAACACATACAAGATAAATAGGAAGTAAAAGTAAACAAATACATCAGCACATATAAGATAAAGAGGAGGTAAAAGGAAACAAATACATGAACACATACAAGGTAAATAGGACATCGAAATAAAAAGGGGGCAGGCTCTAGAATTAAGAGGTGCTGAGAAAGGTTTCCTGTAGATGAGATTTTAGTTGGGACTTAAAGGAAGTCAGGTGAGTCAGTAGCGGGAAATGAGGTGTGAGGACATTCCAGGCACAGGGGACAGCTGGAGAAAGTGCCTGCAGCTGAGCGATGGAGTTGTTTAGTAGACCATCCAGGAGGTCAGTATCACTGGATCAAAATACCTGGTAAAGAGTAAGGTGAAGACATCTGAAAGGTTAGGAAGGTGATAGGTTATAAAGGGCTTTAAATGCCAAATAGAGGATTTTGTGTTTGATTCTGGAAACGATCATTAGGCCAACCTTAGGCTGGAGATTTGAAAGCCTAGATTCATATTCCAGCTCTGCTGATAAATAGCTGTGTCATTTTAGACAAGTTACTCACCTTCCTGGTCCTCAGTTTCCTCACCTGTAAAATGAACACGCTAGACTTCTAGTTCTGTTTCCTGTGGAAGTATAGGTAATGCTAGGGCATTATGCTTTATATGCCCCAGCAATAAATAAGAAATTAAGTCTTAATAGTTGTCAATAAAGTACTTCCATAAGGGCTGGAATTCATTTGACAATAACAAAAAAGATTATAACCAGGAATGCATTATTTGGCTATGAATATATTTCACTGGGCATTTGGGGGGAGATTGTGAAAAATGGTAGCAGTGAGCAAAACATAATCACACACTTTACCATATTGATTTTGAATGAAAAGTGGTCCTGGAAGGATTATTGGTGGAAAAATTAAACCAGGTACAAAACATTTGGTTCACCCAATTCCTGCAGGGTAATCTTAGTTGTGAGTACAGTTTTTTGGTTTCTATTGCAGCCCAGTTTAATAGGTGCCTAAGCTCACAACTGAAACAAAGAAGCATAGGATATAGACAGAAACCTCAGAGGAGAATATTACATCAGATGAGATTATCCTCCATCCCCCACCCCCCATCCCCCATCTCCCATTTCTCTAATACTCTCTCTCTCTCTCTCTCTCTCTCTCTTTCTCTCTCTCTCTCTCTCTCTCCCTCTCCCTCTCTCTCTCTCACTCCCTTCTACTCTCTCTCAAACACACACACATACACACACACACACACACACACACACGCACACATACAAGCACAGAGATATATACACACACATTTCCTACCACAGAAAGGGATCAGTTGGCTCATGCTACTTAACTTCAGCCACTGGATCTATCTCAGGAAAGGTTTGTATCACACACACCCCCGCCCCCATGCCCTCCTAGTTGCATTGTCTAGAATGGATACATAGGACATCCAAATAAGAGCTCCTTGCAACTTGTACCAGTTTGATGAGAGTAGGTTTAGTGGGTTGAGTCAAAAGAGCAGCCATTCCCTAGGTTGTACAATGATATGATCATTAGAGCTCTAGACCAATATTAGCTAGTCATTGAGTCTTGAAAGAAAGAGGAACAAGTACTTTGCTATGGCTACAGAAACCTGAAAATCATGACCATCTAGGACTGATACCTTCTAGCTTTGATATTCTTAGGCATCTATCATCAAGGGCATTGACATTCACAAAAATTGGGCCTCTTGGAGCATACATACGATGTTGTTAGATTTATGAAATTATCTTTCATTTTTTTAAGATTCTGTAATAGTGATGGGAATTTGAAGATCTTCCCTGCCCTTTAATAAGTCTAAGGGAATCTAAAGATTTTCCCAGCTCCAAAAATCTTCCTTGCCCCCTAATAGGCCAAATGTAAACACATGGAGCCTGTGGTGGGAGAAGTTTGCTGAAGGGTAGAGCAGAGTCCACAGCTGGGAGTCAGAGCAGCTAGATGGTAGGAGAGAAAGGATGCACCTAGGGAGACAGATAGGCTTATGAGTGTTTGCCCGTTACTGTTACAGTTAGATTTTTGAGTGTTGCTTTGTGAGAAGGCTAAAGGATGGTGTGGCTCTCTGTTGTGTTATGGCGCATTAACTTCTATGTTGATATGAGGGATTTGGTTTCCTGGTGTTGGGATTTGACTTTCTCATGTTTGAATAAACATCTATCTTCTATGTGGAGAGTCTGTTATATTTTGTGATTGAGAACTATGACAGCATATTTACAGTCACCATTGACACTATGAATACTGTGTTGGCACTACAGATTCACAAGTTGAGCACTTCAAGATTTTCTGGATTGAAGGGAAGCTAGTCAATCTTAAATTCTCACCAAGTAAAATAGAAATGAGTTGTACAAATGAAGTGTTGCTTAAAGACGTGGTTGTGGTTGCACAAGGAACTCCTCAACCAAGGGAGATTAAAAAACAAATGTACAGAGAAAACAGAAGGAAGACCAAGTAATAAAGGAGCAACCTCCACTCCCCACCCCCCGTAAATGACAAAGTCCTGTTAGAATATCATCAGGAGAACTAGAGAATAAGATGAACTAAGATTGCTGAGCAAAGTTAAGGCAAAAAAAAAAAAATTGGGGGGGGGTATTTATAAAAACTGAACTGGGGAGAAGGAGAAAGATAGAAGACACAGGAGCTGAATAAATTAATGGTAATAAGCAGAGCTGCTACATTGTTGCTATAGAAATAAGTGTAATAAATATATAAGTAATAAGTATAAGTATACAAGTATAAGTGTGAGATGTGAAGCTTTGAGTCTAGCCCAAATTAGCTCCATGGTCTTGGGCAAGTCTTCTCTGGGCCTTAGTTTTTTTTCATCCAAAATATAAGGGGGTTGAACTAGATCAGTTGTGTTAAACTCAAATAAAAATGGAAACCCCTAAACCATTCATAAGGATCCTTCAGGCTGCACGTTGACTTTGAAAACTGCTTATTAACATTGTCTGTACTTTACTGTATTTTAATTTATTTTATTAAATATCTTGCAATTATATTTTATTCTGGTTTGACTGTACTTGTGGGCCACATGTGGCCTGAAGGCTGAGTGATTGACACCTCTAGTCTGGATGATGTCTCAAATTAAGTCTAAGTACAAAAAGGCAAAACCAACCAACCAACAAATGATCCCAAAATTAAAGAAACAAAATTCCTTTGCAAGTGATATTCATTTTAGGATTTGCATGTACTAAAGGCAACCAGAGTGACATTTGGGAAATCATTCATCTCTAGCTATAAATAGCCTATTTCTTAATCTATCTTATCTGTTTTATTTAATCTTTCTTTCTCAATCTATCAGTGGGATTCATAGTAGAATAGAGGAAATAAGAAAAAAAATATATACAAGTCAAATCACTTCACAACAAACAACATTACAATAATAGCTTTTACTTAAGAAAAGATATTCCTGAACTAGACATGATTTCATTTATTTTAAGCAATAGCTACTAAAATCAAATTTCAATACAAAGTGAATTTTGAGGTAATTATAGTGGGGTTGTAATTGTATACTGGGAATCATTGACCTCTTTTTATGAAACAATATAATTATCATAGAATCATAATTTTAGAGTTAAAAGAGATGTTAGAACTGAGGCAGAGCCAACGTGGTAGAGTACAGGCTGTTAACCAGCTGAATTCTCTTAATAATCCCCTCCAAACTACTTTAAAAGAATGCCTCAAATAAAATTTTGGATTGAAAGAGTCAAGAAAAGGTCAGAGGGAGAAATTTTCTGGCCCAAGAGAAATCAGGAGGTCTATAGGAGAGGTCTATAACACCTGCGTGGGTGCAGGCCCAGAGCCAGGCAGGAGCACCAGTAGAGGCCCCAAACAGCAGCAGGAGCTTCAGGAGCTCTCTGCTTAGAGCCAGAAAGCAGGTAGAACAACCAGAGAGACAGAGTACAGAAGATCCTTTGCTAGAACTATTCAAAGGGCTATAAAACTGTGCATGCCCTTTGACCTACCAACACCACTACTAGGTCTGTATTTGAAAGAGGTAAAAAAAAAAAAAAGGAAAAGGAACTATTTGTATAAAAATATTTATACCAGTTCTTATTGTGGTGGCAAAGAATTGTAAAGTTAGGAGATGTTTCATTAATCGGGAATGGTTGTATGATTGTGATAGTGTACTTTTGTGCCATAAGACATGGTGAAGAAAAAATCCATGAAAAGACCTATATGAACTGATTCAAAATAAAGTGAGAAGAGCTAGGAAATCATTGTGCATAGTAACAACAATGCTGATATGCTGATCAACTATGAAAGACCTGGTTATTTTGACTAATACAGCAATCCAAGACAATTCCAAAGGAATCATGATGAAAAAATACTTTCCGTCACCTGAGATAGAACTGATGAACTCTGAGTGCAAATAAGTGTTATTTGTTATTTGCAAATAAGTGTTATTTCTCCATTTATTTATTTGTTTGCATTTGGTTTTTTGTGATATGGTTGCTACAGAAATATGCTTTGCATGATTTCACATACGTGACTGATACCACATTGTTTGGCTTCCCAATGGGTGTGGGTGGGGTGGAAGAGAAGGAGAGAATCTGAAACTCAAAATTTAAAAAGAAAATGTTAAAAATAAATAAGAAATAATAAAATGAAAAAATAGAACAAACAAGAGACCTCAGAGTTCATTTAATTCAAATTTTTTATCTTACGAATGAGAAAACATATATGTAAAATAAGTTAGGGTTTGATTCCAGATCCTCTGGTTCCAAGTTGAGCTATGTCGACTGCTGTCCAGTTATATAGATACAAGAAGGTATTCTCTGAAGTTAAAAAAAAAAAAAGGAATAAGAAACTCTTCCATCTACCATTTCTGCAAAAGAGGAGCCCACATTCTACATAAATCTCCTTGGAAGTTCCACATATGGGTTTTTGATACCCAACAACTCATCTGTGGATTAAAGAATTAGGTCAATTGGATATTAAAAAGAATTCATTGCTATCAGACGTAAAATGTCATGTCAAGAAGACACATATGAAATGTCAATATAACATTGAATCTCACATAGGGCCTATTTTTCTCATGGTGACCAAAATGCAATGTGTAGCATTAAATCACTTTTTCAAAGTAATGTCTTATGTCAGAGAAAAAAAAAATAGGAGAATATACTGCAAATTCACTTGTTTAGAAAAGCATCATGGGGGGCAGGTAGGCGATGTGGCGGACAGAACAACTGACCATGGAGTCAAGAGGACCTGGGCTCAAATCTGACCTCAGACACTTACTACCTGTGTGACCTTGGGCAAGTCACTTAACCCTAACTGCTTCTGAAAAAAGAAAGGAAGCAGGAGAGAAGGAAGGAAGGAAGGAAGGAAGGAAGGAAGGAAGGAAGGAAGGAAGGAAGGAAGGAAAAAAGGTAGGAAGGAAGCATGAAAGGAAGGTAGGAAGGTAGAAAGAAAGAAAGCATGAAAGGAAGGAAGGAAGAAAGAAAAGCATCACCTGACATATAAGTCAAAAGAGACAACCAAGTGATGCCATGAATAGAGCACTGGGCCTAGTGTCAGGAAGATCTGAATTCAAATTTGGCCTCAGACAATTACTAGTAGTGTAACACTGGCAAATCATTTACCCTCTGTTTGCTTAGTTTCCTCATCCGTAAAATGGTGATAATAATATTGCCTATATACCAGGGCTGTTGTGAGGATAAAATGAGATGATATTTGTAAAGTGCTTTAGAAACTTTAAAGTGTTTACAAACATGCTAACACTAATATATATATATGTATATATATATATATATATATATATACACACACACAGAGTACATAAGTGTATTTACATCTATATGTGTAGATATACATACACATACATAAATATCATAAACAAAATTTTAAAGGAAGTTAGGGTTTCTAAGAGGCAGAAGAGAGGAAGATATGCATTCCAGGTATAGATGACAGCCTGAGCAAAAAACATAGAGGAAGGGGATGGAATGCCTTGTCTGGGGAAAACCGAATAGACGAGTTGAGCTGGAATGTAGAATGTATGAGGGATTGCGATGTGAAATCCATTTGGAAAGGGAAGCTAAACTAGGTTGTGATGAGCTCTAAATGCTAAATAGAGAGTTTGTATTTCATCTTACATACAATATGACAATGGGGAAGCTTCTTCAGCAATGGAGTGATAGAGTTAGACTGTTACTCTAGAAATACAGTTTGGGAGCCGTGTGAAGGATGAACTGGTGAGGTTTGCCAAAGAGACTAGAGCATACTAAGTATTCCAGCAGGGAGTCATTATAGGTAATAACCATTTTTATTCCCTTTGAATTCTCTCATTTTTCTCTTCCTTTAGGTCAATCACTCTCTTTGCCATGTCTTCCCTCTTCTCCCCTTCTCTTCATCCCAAAACTCTTCAAAAGCATCTCCTACTCAATTTTTTCTCCCAGTTTCTGATAATTAGGTAGTTTCTCCTTGCTAAGGCTATGTATGGCCTTGATTTCACCCCCTCTTTTCTTGCTCAGTCAATTGTGCCCTTGAGCATCGCTCTTTTTTTAGTATTTAATTCTCATCATATCTATTAGTTCTTTGGCAAAGAGATGGTTCAGTGTAGAGAGTGCCAGACCTTGAATCAGGAAGACTTGGGTTCAAATTTGGCCTCAAACACTTACTAGCTGCAGGTAGCAAGGGCAAATCCCTTAATCTTCTTTGCTCATCGTTGCCAAGAAACCCCCAAAAGGGGTTAGATATGACTGAATACGACTGAACAACAACATCTACTAGTACCTCTGATGCTGCCTTCGAGCATACTTCAGTCTACCATGTCTTTAAAAAAAATCTTCACTAGACTCTTCTATTCTCTCAAGTCATTTCCCCATATCTCTTGTCCCTTTATCAACCTCTTAGAAAAAAAAAAAAAAAACCTTTCTATACTTAATGTCTCCAGTTCCTCTCCTCTTGCTCCATTGCCCTTTGCAGTCTGGCTTCTGTACTTATCACTCAATTGAGATGGCTTTATTGAAAGTAACCACTGTTTTCTTGTTCCCTAAATCTGATGTTCTTATCTCAGCCTTCATCCATCTTGAACCTATCTCTTTTAATCAGCATTGCTTATGAGCTTTCCTCCTAGATCCTCTCTTACTTCTGTTTTTTCTTTTCTTTTTTTCTGTTTTTCTTTTTTTGACACCGATCTCTCCTGAGTCTTCCCCTACATCTCTGATTGTTCCTTCTTAGTCTTCTTTGCTGCCTTATCATTATAGATATATATGCACATATACACGTTTGTATATGTATATACACACATATACATATACATGTAGGCACACATGCATATACATATGTATGTGTGTATGTATATCTCTAAACTTGGATTTACACTAGGTCTTTGTCCTCCACTATCTTCTCTCTATACTTGCTCTGTTGTGATAGATCAATTCCTGCACATTTAATTGTTATCTTTATTCAGTTGATCCACAGATCTACATTCAGTCCTAGAATCTCCTCTGAACTTCAGTCTTGAATCATCAACTGCCTTTTGGACATTTCAAACCAAATGTCCTGGGCACATCTCAAACTCAACATGTGGTGATTTATGACAACAATAACAATAATCACACTCACTGTGTATTCAGCACTGTGTTAGGCACTTTATAAGTAATGTTTGATTTGATTCTTATGATAACCCTGGGAAGTACATGCCATTATTATTCCCATTCTATAGTTGAGAAAACAGAGGCAGACAAAGGTAAGTGCCTTGTCCAAATACACAGATATTAAGTGTCTGAGGCTGGATTTTAACTCAGGTCTTCCTGATCCAGGCCTAGCTCTCATGGCACCACCTAACTGCCCTATATCTCAAACTAAACTCATTATCTTTCCTCTAAAACTACCCATTACTAAACTCCCTTATTTTTTGCTATAGGCACCACCAATTCTTCTAGTCTGCCAGGTTTCAAACACTGGCTTTATCCTCTTACTCTCTTTCATACCCCACAGCCAGTTTTCAAAATCTTGCATTTTCTATATCTACACCATCTTGTGTATCTGGTATCTTCTCTCCACTCACAGTTACCACTGTATTTGAGACTCTCATGTACATGATTGCAGTGGCATCCTAATTGAGCTCTCTGCTCCAAGTCTCTCCTTATTCAACCTATTGTCCACATGGCTCCCAAATTGATTTTCCTTAAGGGCAGAATTGACCTCATCACTCTCCTACTCAATCAACTCCAAGGACTCCTAATTTCCTTTAGAACCAATATAAATTATAGTGTTTACCTCTTAAAGCCCTTCACCACTTACTTGGCTCTGACCTGTATTCCCATTCTCATTGGACATTACTCTCCCTTCAGCACTCTGTAAAACAGTCAGACTCTTTGTTCCTCATGTATGGCTCCCATCTCCTCAATCTATACCTCTGCCCTGGGCATCTCCTGCCCGTGGCATATGCTCCATCCTCCCCCCTGCCCCACAGACCCCTCTATTCCTTCAGAATGCTGCTCAGTGACCACCTTTTACAAGATGCCTTTGTGTATCTCCCCTACTGCTAGTGCCCTCCTTCCCTACTTGCATTGGTTTACTTTGTATTTAATTGTATTTATTCCCTGTATGCTTATTTTGTGTGCACTAAAATATGTACTTGTTGTGTCTCCCTGACAAAATAGAAAAAGATCTAAAACCCACAGAGTTAGTTCTAGAACAGAATCATAACAATGAAATGTGTATTTTGATTGCAGAAAAAAAATGGGTGTATACACACATGTGCACACACACAAACATATGTATGTATTTGTTGTTGTTCAGTTGTTTTTCAGCCACGTCTGACTCTTCCTGACCTCATTTGGACATTTTTTGACAAAGATACTGAAGTGATTTGCCGTTTCCTTTTCCAGCTCATTTTACAGATGAGAAACTGAGGTAAACAAGAGTCCATGACTTGCCCAGAGTCACACACAACTAGTAAGTGTCTGAGCCCAGATCTGTACTCAAGATGAGTCTTTCTGACTTCAGGCCTGACGCTCTATCCACTCTGCCACCTGGCTGCCATCCAGATGTGTGTGTGTGTGTGTGTGTGTGTGTGTATAGCTATATGTAGATAGATAGATGATAGATAGATAGAGAGATGATAGATAGATGATAGATAGATGATAGATAGATGATAGATAGAGAGATGATAGATAGATAGATGTTAGATGTTAGATGGATAGATAGATAGATGATAGATAGAGAGATGATAGATAGATAGAGAGATGATAGATAGAGATATGTGTGTGTGTTTGTGTGTGTATGTATGTGTATACGAGCTGTCAAATGATAGCTATAAGGTTGATTGACCTACACCATTATTAAGGCTTTCTTTGTCACAGGAGAACCAAGATAATTGTACATGACTTTCTCTTCCCCCAAACTAACTTATAGAATGATCATAGACACCATTCCTTTGGTCTCTGCTAAGCTTTCTGTGAATTTCCATTCTTTTCTCCCTGTGAGAGAGACAGTATCTCCCTAGAACACCAAGTCTTGTAAAATAGGCAGCTTTCATTTTATTCAAATGATATTCAGACATTATATGTGAGAGGTCTCATCACTGTCCTTTCCCTGTCCTTCCATGTTCTCAGGTACCACTTAGCTGCCATATCCTTTGCCCTTAGCTTGAACCCATCTGCTCAGGCATACAGTTAGATCTTTATCATCCTTGAGTGTCCTCATCCTGCCTGTACACTGGCTTCAGTCCTGTGCATAATTCAGCTCCATGGTTACTCTTGTGAGGCTAAGTACAAGCTTTATTTGGAGGGTGGATTATGAATGACTTAGACGTCTTAGACTGTGTAAGTCAACTTTACAGCCAGTTCTTCTTCGAGGGCTTACTGGGGAGCAGAAAAACAATTTAGACCACCTTATAATTCTTACAATTCATGTACAAGCTTATGTCCAAGGTTTTTTTTTTAAAAGCACATAGAGAATTAGCCTCTAAGAAACTGATGTATGTATAAAGATCACATTTAATGTAACAAAACAAAGACATTATTTTTGTTATCCATTAAATGTTTAGTTGATCACATTTTGCGTGTTAAACATTTTTAAGAAAGTTGTTTTGGTAATTGAGAAATTAGTGTGTTCCTCCCCTCTCTTATAAGTCCAGTCCCTTGGTATTTCCAAGAAGTATGTAATGATCAGAAGACTGAAAAGCTTCTCATCTTTCTTCCCTGTCCCTCCCCCACCTACCTACCCAAGAACATTTGGTGAGGTTCCAAGAAAGATTAAGTATGAATGTAAGAGTACGTCTATTAGGAAGTTACTCCCTGTCTCACAATGTGAATCCATGTACAGTGGGTGAACATTTTCTGAGAGAAAAATTTAATTCTACCTCTACTCTGATGGAAGACACCTACCTGGGAGCCCTCTCTAGTCTACACAGCCAGTTTCTGTCCCAGTCAAACCATATATTGTCAATGTTTGCTGGGGATCTCTTCCTAGGTTGTTTGTCAGTCTGACTGGCTTTGTTCTTTTTGGCTTTGATTTCCCTGGAACAGATTCTCACCTGCAGTAACTCTAGGGTCTTTCCAGGACACAGGAAATGTTGTCTGACTTGGTCCTGTGGAAGAGTAGGTTTTTATGTCTCTATCATTTGTCTTGGCTTCTCTGCATGTGTCCATCATTTCCTTTTTCACCTTAGTTCATTTTCAAATCTCAGAGTGCCAAAGAGGTGAGGGAAAGATGGATTTTCCATGGAGTTTCTCTTTTGGATTGATTTTTCAAAGGCTCCGCAATAGCATTAACTGTCTTATTCTGCCTTGGCCACAGGGGAATCCAAAGATCACTGTTTATTTCCTTGATGGGAAAAAAATAAAATAAATCCAAGACCTGTTCAAGCACAGGCAGAATTGCAATGCTTTGAATTCTATTAGCTGATTATAGGTGAGCCAGAATTCTTTTTCTGCACACTTGTTAATGTCAACAGCTAAATGTTTAAACTCCTTAGCCAAGTGCTGTCTTATTTGTTACATCCTATTTTTACGAAAGTTTGGGACTACTGTAGTAACTGTAGAGTATGTGAAACACTAAAACCAAGAATACATCCAAAAGTTATCATAAGTATCTTTTTTCTTGTTCCTTTCAAATAGACTCCAAGGGTTATTACATTTTTACCAGAAGGACTTCAGAAGAACCATATTGGTTCTTGGGCTTCTGCAAGACTCAGGTTTAAGGAAAATTCAGAGAATATTACATTGAACCAAGGCTGGATATTCTTTCCATGACAAAAGCACTGCTGAGAGATTTCAGAATAACTCCTTTTTCTGAACCCAGGGAGACAGGGCAGTGCTTTAGTTTAACTTTTGTGATTGTTCCTGGCTGATGTGGACACACAGGGCTCAGATTGGTCTGAATTTTGAAATATTGACTGTTAGCAATTCCTATATTTTTGCAGCAGTTGAGTCCTTCACCTTGCATAAAGTTTTGGGTAGAAACCTTATGTTAAATTTTTCTGAAATGATTTTTAAAAAAATGCATACTATTCATGGAACCAAAAATCATTGTTTGGCTTTAAATATATACATACATGAACATTTATGTGTGAGTGTGTATACATATATGTGTATATATATATACACATATAATTTTTATTTAAATAATAAATTTTTATTATTTTATTTCAATATGTTAAAAGTGACTTGGTAAAATGGGAATTATTTGCTACCAACAAGTGTTTTATAATTGGGAATGATATTCATATTTCATTTTCATTTTTTTCATTTATTAAATTTTTTTTTTGTTTGGGATTGCTTATCACTTGTTCAGTTATTTCAGTCATGTCTGAGTCTTTGTAACCCCATTTGGGATTTTGCTGACCAAGGTACTGGAGTGATTTGCCATTTCCCTTTTCAGTTCATTTTATAGATGAGGAATTGAGGTAAATAGGGTTAAGTGATGTGCTTAGAGTCGCATAGCTAGTAAGCATCTGAAGTTAGGTTTGAACTCAGAAAGATGAGTCTTCCTGATTCCAGGCCTGACTCTCTCTCCACTGCACAACCTAGCTGCCCTTGCTTATCACATTTATACATAAAAATTCCAGAGTTTTTCATTTGAATTCTTTATGTTTGTCTTTAAAATGCCACAATAATTTTTACTGGTATGATTGAAATATTTTTATGCCACATTCATCACTTACTCCCATCCACTCTCTGATTTTGAAAGAGAAGGGGGAGGAGGTGGGACTGAACCTTTCAGAAGAGACTGGTGGCCCCATCTACCAAGGGTTCTTAAGGGGAAAGCCATGCTTGAATTTGGAATCTGATGACCTAGATTCCAATATCAATTCTGTTATTTTCCAGTGGTGTGACCTTGGGGAAATCATTTATCCTATATGGATATCTTTTTTTTCCCCATCTGTAAAATATTGAGGTTGGTCCTCTAAGGTCCCTTTCTGCTCTAAAGCTTTGGTCCTATATGATACTATGACTTTTTTCAAGAAGAGAGACAGAGATAAAATAGTAATTTGCACAGAGGCATCCTGCTTTTTGACTGGCAGCTCTCTTCCTTCCACCTCCTCTTCTCTTCCCACCAAGCTTTAGTTGTTGAGATTGGGACCCTGGACAGCAACCGTTTCAGAGATAGGTAGATGTTTACAGGTTAAAAAAAAAAGGCTTAAAGATATGGTCAATACAGAATATTTGGCATCTGATGGAAATAGCATTGCCCAGAAGAGGAATCAACATCTGATCCATATCTTCAGTGCAAGTAGCCGAAATGTCCTTGAGATTTGAATCTGAGTTCTAGAATTGTATTTCTTTGAACCATTGATATTTTTGCTTCTTGCCTGCAAAGTCTCTCGAAGCTTCCTGGGCATAGAAGGAAGTTCCCTTGGTTGGTGTTTAATGTATTCATTTTTACTGCTTTTCTACTGTTAAGCAAAAATAGTTTTATACACTTATACAAAGAGTGAACCCTATTGAAACAAAACATGAAAAAAGGGCAGTTTTCCACTGGATGGGGAATCAATGAGAGTATGATTGGATAAATCCACATAAATCCTACCTTGTTAGACTAAGAGACTAGTAATGTCCCTCACAAAAGAGGCAGAGCATAGGGAAAGAGCTAGATAGCTTTCTGAAGTATTGAGAGTGTGGCATCAAGAGTGTCCTCTGGAACTGGGTTGGGGAGCATCACTGCTATGATGAGAATGTGGTTGGTAATACTTGGCCTGATCTCTGAATAGGGGGTCAGACATGTATCAGAACCCCCTGGTGACTAATTTTAAAACCTAGTACCATAATGAATATCAAGATCATTAGAAACTAGCCTAAAAAATGAATGAATCCTGTCATAATTGCATTTCTCTAGTCTGTGGACTTAGTACTCAGGCAAGTCTTAGTCATTGGTGTATTTTTCTTGTCCAAACAAACTTCCTGAATTTTATAGATATCTATAATGGACACCAGGACTGAAATATTTAAACAAACAAAAAAAACAGCAGAACGCCAAAAATATAAATGGATACTTTTGATTTTAAACAACTCCCCTGAGATAATCAACTAATTGTATCGTAGGCTATTGAGTGGGTTCCAAGACGGTTGTGTTGTATCTCTGTCTTGGGTTATAAGGCCCAAGAAGAAGTTCAAGTTATAAGGAGACTAGAATCAATGCAGTCTCCCAGGAATCATTCTGATGAAGGTACAAGAGCATATCAGAAAAAAAATTAAAATATATTTTTAAAATAAAAAAAATTTAACAAAGTTGGATTAGATATCTTGATGGGGAATTTGAGGGGGAAAATAATCCTTCTAAAAAATTTGAAGTGCTTAGGTGTAATGTTAATAGAATAGGAATAACTTCCCCGTCCATTAAAAGGCCTGAGTCACATGGAGCTCAGAGTGTGAGGAATTGACCCAGAGCATCTGAGAGCAGCAAAGAGAGAGAGAGAGACAGAGAGAGAGAGAAGCAACTTGAGTAGGCAGAGGGAGGAATTTTGCCTAGGGGAGGGGAGGCCTGTGGGGAGGCCCAACAGAAAGAAAACATAAGATGAAATAAATGAAAACACCTAAGGGACCTTTAGAGATACAGCTTAAAGATTGTCCCCATTGCTTTCTGAAGATAATTCATCACTGAAAGTACAGAAAAGAGAGTATGAGAGGTGGAGTCCATCAGCACTCTATTTAATACTATGAAATACTTGAATATTTAACCCTAGTTAGAATAATAAATGTATCTTTACATTGTATCTCCTGACATATTATATATATATATATATATATTTTAATGTAACAAATTTGAAATAACAAATTTTATATATATATAATTTGTTATTAAAAATCTTCCTACAAAGAAAAACTTCTGGACAATCAATCCAAAATTCCTTTTTATTTCCAAAGTAAAATTAGACCTATTATCTTAAACTAACATATTTGTACAATTAAGTATAATACTGGTAGTGTTAGTGAGGAATCAGTTGTTTGACAGTACCAAGACCTCTGGGTATAAACTTATAGTTTTTAAATTTTGTTTCTTCTTCAGTGGTATGAGAATGTGAGAGACAGGCAATGCTTTTGAAAATGGTTTCATTTTGTGACAGCAATGGGCATGTGTGTCTCATAGTATTAAGAGCAGGTTTACTGTGAATGTTGGACATGCCCTGGCTAAAATGGGATTGAGCTTGCTTTATAGATTTCTTTCATATGAAGTCCCTTCATTATTTATATGCTCCAGCCAAACTGGACTATTCACACAACTCAACATTCAGTCTTCCCCATGTCTAAGTATTTGCATAAACCATAACCCATGCCTGGGATGCATCTCCTTTCCCCCACCTTTCAGAAACTTTTTGAGGACTCATCTCAGGTTCCATACCCTCTGTGAATCCTTCCCTAATGACCACAGTTATTGGTGTTTTCTTCTTCCTCTATTTTCCTAGCAGTATACATAGTTGTACATTTATCTTGTCTTCCTCATTGCCATCTACCTTCCCCCTCCCCTCTTTCCCTTAGTAGAATGTAAACTTTGTGAGGTCAGGTATGGCTTGGTTTTTGTCTTTGAATCTCTAGAACGTAGCATTATATGCTTTGCACAAAATAGATACTTAACAAATGATTTTGTAATTGAACTATATTTTACAGATGAGAAAAGTTGGCCTCACTGAGGTTAAATGATTTACTCAAGAACACAGGTTAGTAAATCTTCTGATTCTCAATCCTCTGTGCCTTCTTTGACATGATGATGCCTCTATCTGCATTACTGCGTTATCTGCATTACTGCATTATCTGCATTCTGTAGGTAGAAGGGTTAGTCTGAATTCCTTTTTACTCCTTGGGAAATGGAGACAAACTTGTTGTTGTACCTCTTCCTTTCATATTCTTTTCATATTATTATTATTAGTAGTATCATTGTTATTGTTGTTATTATTGTTAATTTACAATTTTTTCCCAGAAGATTTGCATCTTCTGGCCACCCTGGGCATTTCCCCCAGTACTGGATATATCTTCTTTCATAAAATCATAATTTAAGATTGGGGGAAAATTAGTTACAATTTAACTCAATTCTCTAAATTTAACAAATTATTACATTGAAGCACAAAAAGGTTAAGTGATTTGCCCAAGACACACAATTTGTAAACCTCTGAGGAAGGATTTGAACTCAGGTCTTACTATCACCAAGTCTAACAATTTATCCACTAAACAATTTAGTTTCCTGACAGTTAATAAGTTCCTTATTCCTTACTGTTACTTCCAGGTCTTCTGTCTTCTACTATCATTCAGCAATCTTTCCTGTTTGGAGCTTCATTCCATCCATTCATCCATCTATCTATCTATCTATCTATCTATCTATCTATCTATCTATCTATCTATCTGTCTATCTATCTAATCTACCTACTTACCTATCTCTATATGTATGTAGATATATATAAAATGTATGTCCATATGTGTGCATTGTAGATATGTAGATTATAGATCTATATGGAGATACACACCCACATCTATTACACAGTTGCTCTATTTGATCATATTTATCCAATGGGCCAGATAATTCTACCTCATTTTTTAAGGAGTTCATTATCTTGCTCAGAGTTTTGTTCTCAATATCAACCATGAAATTTTAATTGGCAGCATCAGTATTGATGGTGATATTTCTTTGTACATCTTTATCTCCCTTGACCTTCGCTTGGCTTCAGCCAAATATAGGGCAAGTCATGGTCTTCACATCATCATAACTTCCTTCCTTTCTTTTTTCCTTCCTTCCTTCCTTCTTCTCTCTCTCTCTTTTTTTTTAAAATTTTTTTTAGCTTTTTGGAGGGGGAAGGCAAGGCAATTGGGGTTAAGTGACTTGCCCAAGGTCATACAGCTGGTAAATGTTAAGTGTCTGAGGCTGGTTTTGAACTCAGGTCCTCCTGACTACAGGGCCAGTGCTCTACTCACTGCACTACCTAGATGCCCCTCTTTCTTTCTCTCTTAGACAAAATCTTAAGCCCATTTCACTCTTAAATTCATAGACTGGATCACAATAGGTCTCTGCCAAAGCTCCACTTAACTGCTATATTTTGGACCCTCCTGGCTTAGACTGAATGTCAGTGGTAACTGTTTCTCCTTGGAACAACAATCCTGAGCATCTTCCCCTCCCAGCTTGATTTTTTTCTTTTCTTTTTTTTTCTAATTAAAGGGGCCATCCCTTGACTTACTTCTTAAAAAGTTCTATTCACTGAATGGGTGTTACTTCACTCAAAATAAGAACCTGAAAAGGGTTTAGCCTAAAAGGGCCAGGGTCTCTTGTTGCATTCTCGACCATCTCCAGTTGTTCTGATGAATATTTGGTCACTGTACCCAGATGACTCTGGAGGAGAAAGTGAAGCTGGCGACCTTGCACAGCCCTCCCTCCCTCAAATCAAAGTCAACTGCAAGTCATGTCGTCATTTGCCTGATGTCATGGTCCTCTTCAAAAATGAATGACAGTGCCTGGGAAACTTTCAGTGCTATAGAAATGTTAGTTGTTTATTATTATTTTCATTACCATCATTATTACTAAGAATTAAGAATTTTGAGAGCTTTCCCTTCTTTCTAATTTTGTGTCTTGAGCCCTCTTCACATCAGCCTCCATTTTCTCCTCATTTGTTCCAGTTTCTAATTAAGAAGCAGATTTTTTTTTTCCTACCATAACTCATTCACTTTGTGCCTCTGATTCAATCACCTCCCATCTCTCCTAGGAATATTCCCTTCCAGTCATCCTATCTCTATCTCATCTTGTTAGATTGTTAGCCAATATGACAGGGTGTGAGGTATCTCAGAGCTATTTTAATTTGCATTTCTCTTACAAATAGTGATTTAGAGGGGAGTCATCCTTGACTCATCATTCCCCTTCTTACAACCCCCACATTCATTCATTTGCAGTCATCTTAGTTCAGGCCTTTACCGTCTCTTCCATAGACTAGTACAATAATGTTCTCTTTGGTAACTCTTCCTCCAGTCTCCCTTCCCTCCAATCTTTTCTCCACGTAGTTACCATATTCCTAAAATATAGATCTGATCATGTGTTACTCAAAAGATTTAATAAGTCATTCCTATTTTCTCCAGAAAAAAATAAAAACCCCTCTATTTGGAATGTACAACTTTTCACAATCTGATTTCAGCCTATATTTCCATAGTGATTAGATTTTATTGCCTTTTATCTACTCTATGTTCCAGTCAAGGTGACCTACTTTCATTTTTTCTATAGACTTTTAAATAATTAATTTATTTATTTTTAGTTTTCAACATTCATTTCCATAATATTTTGAGTTTCAAATTTTCTCTCCCCCAAGACAGCATGCAATCTGATATAAGCTCTACTTATACATTCATATTAAATATATTTGCACATTAGTCATGATATAAAAAAGAATTAGAACTAATGGGAGGAACCACAAGAAAGAAGAAACAAAACAAAACAACAAAATAAAAAGAGAGCAAATAGTATGCTTCCATATGCATTCAGACTCCAAAGTTCTTCCTTTGGATGAAAGATTTTCCATCATGAGTCTTTTTGGAGCTTTCTCAGATCCTTGAATTGCTGAGAAGGGCTAAGTCTATCAAAGTCAGTCATCACACAATGTGGCTGTTACTATGTACATTGTTCTCCAGGTTCTGCTCATTTCACTCAGTATCAGCTAATTTAAGTTTTTCCAGGTTTTTCTGAAGCAGCAGCCTACTTTCTATTCCTCATATATGACATTCTTATTGCTATGCATTTATATTGACTCAAACACCTGGAATATTTCCCCTACTCACCTTCGTCTCTTGATATCTCTAATTTCCATCACTCTGAAGAACTTTGGAATTGATTGCATGACATATGAGATGCTGGCAACAACCACCCAGCCTGGAAAACCCTCATCAAAGAAGGTGCTGTGATCTAAAGCAAAATTGAAGTAGCTCAAAAGAAATGTCAGATGTGCCAATTTAGAGAATCCACCCCAAATGTTCACATGGACTATTTGTGCCTGACCTGTGGTAGAACATTCCAAGCTCATATTGGTCTGATCAGCTATGGTTGGACATGATGCAACTTGACTCTAACATAGTGCTGTCATTTTGGTCCTTTTTCAAAATGAAGGACAACAACCGACTGACCAACTTCCATCCAAGCTCAAGTGAAATGCTTTTTCCTACCCATGACTATTCATGAGCTTTCATTCAGTCTTACTACTCCTCTCTCACCAAATTAATTAGTATTTACTTTTCATACATTTTTATATGCAATTTCTGTATATGGGTTAATCCGTCCCTCCCTCAGTATAATGTAAGCTCCTTGAAGGGAAGCACTATTTCATACTTGTTTTGTGCCTCTAAAGTCTAGCCTAATGCTTGAGTATTTTCAAGGATCAAGAAACAATTGTCTTTAATTTGCTGAATTTGAATTTTTGAGATATGGGGCATTGAGAAGGAAATCTCAGAATGAGGGGAGAGTTTAGGCCACAATCCAAACTGCAGCTGTTTTTACCTGGAGAGGCTGTAACTGCTTCTACAGGCCTTTAAGTCAAGAGAGTTGTATACCTTGGCTACGAGACAGAAACAGCTATGTTTAACGTGGCCCTAGGTCAGACTCAGCTTGGAGCCAGGTCTACCGCCAATATCAAGGAAGCATGAATCCACGGTCATGTGAAACAACTCACAAACTCTGTGATTGAATATTTAGGCAACCCAAACTGAGTTTGCTATCTGGTTTATAACTTGTTTCTTTAATGACACTCTTCCCTATGTTCTGTGTTGATCTCTTATGTGTGCAAACCTATTGACATTCACCATGTGCTTCAGGTCCCTACATATTTGGTGGACCTACTGTGTGAAACCCATGAAGGAACATTGAGAAAATGATACCTATAGGGTGGAGAGGCTTCATTTAGAGATGGGAGAGAATGTTCATGGAAATGAGATCATTAATTTGTTTGAGTATTTTGAATAATAACTCACATTAATATATCATCTTCATATAACAACCCTTTGAGGTTGAGCATTTTTATCCCTAGTTTTACAGATAAGTAAACTAGGACTCAGAGACAATTCTTGACATTCCTGTTGTCAGAGAGTTAGTAAATATCAGAGGCTGGATTTAAACCCAGGCTTATTAATGCCAAATCAGTATGGTACACTGTTACTCGTATATATAATTCTACATATCTGATAAAAAATACTTCAAGAAATGTAATAATATATCAAATTAGTCCTTTCCTCTGTTACTATTTTCTATTTAATGTAGTTATCCCATCTGCATCACAGCTTTCCCCATAGAAGTTCTGATATGTATCTTAAGCCTGTATGAGAAATTAAATGGGACTTTTGGGGGAGTTTGGTTCAGGTGAAGGCCAGAAGATGACACACAAAAATCTGGAAACTCAGAAATGTATAAAATATATATTTAGTATTATATAATATCAACCCAAAGTTTACTATAAAGTACTGTAAATACCCCATAAAAGAAAAAGAAAAAATTCAGACTTCCTCTCTAGTACAAAAGGAGGACCAAAATATTTTATGTGGCTTTTTTAGACCATGGGGGAGCCATGCCCTTAACCCCCATAACTGCATATATTTTTTTCATGTTAAAGCTTTCATAAGAATCATAGTCATTGAAAGGACGAGAAGGAACTTTAGAGATAATGTAATTTAAGCCCTCATTTTATACCAAAGTAAAAGTGAGACCCAGAGAGATGTAGTCTTAAACAAGCCTTTAGCTTCCATTTGCTAATACATGGCCATTTGGGGAATAGGAAACATTTTCTCACTTTCATCCCAATGTCCTTTTCATCGGACCATGCTACCACCAATAAAACATGTAATTGGTGAATCAACAGGAGCTCTCAATAAATGATGTCCTCCCCACCCCTCCCCCACTTTCACCCCCACCATTCACTTGATGAGATTGCAGTCCCTTTCTCAGAAAAGGACATTCCTAAAGAATTGAAGGTATAGACTTTCCTGGAATAGCACAGTAACTTTGGATTGATTTCCAGGTGTCCACTCAATGGAGGGGATTTAGGGATTGTGGCACCACAGTTTTGTCAAAGATGACTAGCTACTGGGAATCAGGAAAATAAAATCTCTAAAACCAATCAACTGAACAAACACTTACGGACAGCCTTGAGCTCTTTTGGTGTTTCATTTTGGTGACTCTGCCAGTGTTTTCATTTCCTTGGACTATCAGCAAGGAGGCAAGGGGATGTTTTTTGCACCCTCTTCCCACCCCCAGCAGCTGTAGTGGCTACAAACAGATGAAAGCTGGGATAATAGTTTGCCCCATTGATCCTGAATCACTGACTGCTACTTTCTCCCATTTTTCTGTTTCCTTCCCCAAGGACAGAGCATGAACATTTCCAACCCTAGTGGCTGTGTCAAGAAGTCGAAAATTTTAAAGTTCTGGATTTGGGCATCAGTCAAGTATAGGTAAAGAGAACATTTTTGGAGGAGAGGGTGGCCACTGCTACTATCAATGTGTTATTGAAGGACTAAATTAGCCATGCCTTGACTGCTCCGAGATGGAGACTTTCTTGGACCATGGAGGTGATTGTGAAAGAGGCATACTGTAGCAGTCTCAAAACATTGTCTTTACTGTTCAGAGAGAATGAAATGAGTATAATTCACTATTTGAGGTGATTTCTGTAATCCTTCTTGTGTCTTGTTGAATCTTTATATTTTTTGTGGTGAAGGAAATAAAGAGCTGTCTTATACCCAATATTCATGAATGACTGAAAATAATTTATCATACCCCTATACTATGCCAGACACTGTGCTAAGCTATTCCTTTTGTACAATGAGCCCCTTTTCTAGGAGATATCCTACAATCACATAATGGGGGGACCATAGGTAGACATAAGTCATGTATATGCTTTGTTTTTGTTGTAGAGATTTCCCTGGAGGTGTTTTATTTAGAGGGCAGCTGGAGAAAAGATAAGCAGGAGAGAGAGAGAGAGAGACAGAGAGAGAGAGAGAAAAAGACAGAGACAAAGACAGAGACAGAGACAGAGAGATACAAAGAGAGAGATAGAGACAGAGACAGAGAGACAGAGAAATCCTCTATGAAAGTAAGGAAATAAGCTCCTTAAAACAGATCTCAAACCCTCTGAGAAGGCACAAAATTGGTCACATTTTCCTCTAAGCTGAATTTAAAAAACAGAAATATCATAGATAATTTTTTTCTGGATTTTTCTTTCTTGCTTAACAATTTATACCCCGCCCACTTCTGAAAAGATCTGAGGTAGTACATTCAAGATTTCATGTCACCTGTATTGGCTCATCTCTTTTCTCATTCACAGTTTAGGGACTGTTTGGGGGACTTTGTTCTTTAACTAAGCAAAAAAATAATTATTTTATGTAGGATTTTGTCCTTAGCAAGTTTTTTTTCTTCTTTCATAGAAGCCTCCTTGTATTTATCTCACCTTCACCAAATTTTAAAACTGGGTTTTGCTAGTCAGTCAACTAAAAGCCTGGTAAATGTGTATAATTCATTATCTTTAGGTCTCTGCTTGCAAAGCTAACACAGCACAGCATAGCATATTGATGGCCAAATGTAAAGCTTTGCATAAACAAAAACAAAAGGCAGACAGATGGAAGCCAAACCCACAGGAGAATAACTGTGGCGTGTAGAAAAGATATTCAGTGCATTTCCTATTTTAGTTGGGAATCTCTGGCACTTGTTTAAATTTTAGACCAATGTCTTATCATCTAAAGCTAAAATGCTATTTGGATCAGTTTTCATGACTGAGGGTTCTTTAGGACAGCCTTTTTGATTCTAAACCACATGGCAGGACTAAGAAGCAGTTAAATTCTCTCTTGCCTCAGTTCTCAGAGGCCAAGCAAATAGAGGCTTGAAAGTAGGAAAGAGGGAGGAGGAGAAACTGGAAGCAAGGAAAAGGAACAGGAGAGATAAAAGTCACTTTATAAATTCATATTTTAAGGAATGTGTGGAAGTAATCCTGGGTTCTGGATGGCTGTTCAAGTGGAATACAAGCTCTGGTAGGTCATTCCATCCTGAAGGACCTTTGGTATGGACCTAGCAATACTAACACTGAGCTTTGTTTACCAGCTTAGATATATTTGGGGTGTTTCAGTTCTAGGTTGACTGCAAAGTAATGATTTATTTTGGTTTTGGCCACAACTATTTTGAAATACTGTCTAATAAAACATAGGAGGATTGCTATTTGAATTGGTGGAGGGCTTTCTTCATACCAATGAAACCATGGGTCTCTGAAATATTGAAATAGAACAGTAAGGAAAGTAGCAATGAACATTTCCCTGAATTAATCTGGTGTATAATGTCCAACTGTACGTTTTATCGCTGTAAATAATGGACAAACATGGATTATACATGGGGCACACACATGCAGAACATGTATGTCCTGGTACATAAGTAAAAGGGTAACCCCTTCCTATGATGCTTCAGAGGCCTCCATGTCTTCTGGTGATGTTATCATGCTCTGCTCTCCTGGGTCTGTACCTGAGCACCACATTATGTTGTCTGCTCACTAGGCATGGCATCTCTGCTATCTCTTCATGTCATTCTTTCTTAGGATTCTCTGTTCTCCAAAGTCATCATCCTTCCTCTGCTCTTGTGGTTTCTTCTGGGCAACGCTCCCTGCTAACAGCTTTGTTCTTCATTTTTTCAGAACCTGTGTCAGATATTAGCTCCAATCGATTGGAATATGAAAAATCTCTCCCTAGGAAGGACAGAATATCAACTTGTAGTTATAGGTGGATCAAATCCTACTAACAAAATCTAGCAAAATTGCTTCTTGACTATATATCTTTTCCTCTTAATTCTGTGTCTTGGCCTAACCTGAGATCACTGTTTTTTGTCCCTTACAATTAAATGATTTAGGGTAAGAAGTTCCTAAGCTATTCTTTGACTTATTATGCAAATCAGTTTGAGTTGAAAGAAAAGTTAAGTTACTCAAGGCATTTTCCCCCCATAAAATATTCCTGACTTTACCCTGAGCATCTGTCAACAGCTAAATTCCTCAGCTTTACTATTGCAAAGTAAAGTCTATGAATGCTTCCCTAAGTAAGTAAGAAGCAAGGATAGTAAAACTTTTACAGACTAGTAAAAATCTGCCATGCAACAGTTTCAGATCAGTAGTTCAAAAAAGTTGCTTTGGAGAGGGATTGCATTAATTTGATAAATTAGATAAATGAATTATGTGTGTTACCATTCCAGTAACAGCAGGAGCAATGGAATCAAGAAGTACTTACTGAATGGACGATTTATTGTTCTCATTAGCAAATGATTCCAGTAGAATTTGGCAAGTTCATTTGAGGAAACAGGTCTGAGAGACTTTGTGAAGACTGGCTTACTTCGAGAGCTGACCAAGAAATTTGGATCTTATTCTTGGGCCCACACTTCTAGGGATAATAAGAATCCCAAGTTTATCTAAGAATAGACCTGGCCTGGTGTCATAGAGAGTAACTTTTATGTCTCGGGCAAAGTTAGCAGAGGGGCAGAAGGCTGGAGATGGGGGTGGTGGTGGTGAGAGAGCAGAGAAGACAGTCTGCCTCACTTGGGTCTAGGGCAATTAAACCAGGGAATCACTAGAAGAGGCTAAAGAAGGCACTCAAAGAGGGTGGTTGGGCACAGTCAAACTAGACAATCCCAGGATGAGGGAATGGGTATGGTAGAGGGCAGGAAAGAAAAAAAAAAAAGATTAGAACGTCAGGGTGGGAGGCAGGCCCCAGGAGTGGGTTAGAACTCCATGATTTCTCATTTAATAGGGCCTTCACAGTTAATAATAACAGACAAGGAAATCTGTCCTAGAGTTTGGCATTCTCAACAAAGTTCATCTTGCCATACCTTTGTTGCAGCTCTGACTTGAGACCAAATGATGGTCCTTTGAAGTCAATTCCAGGAATTTGAAACATGAAGGAAAACTGGAAACAAATTGCACCAATTTGTTAAACCTTGAACTATAACTAAATATTATTTTTTAAAGCTTATTAAGGGTCTTTTTTTCTAACTACAAAATAATAGTGAATCAGTTCAACATAGAACTAAATCTGTATACTTTCTAAAACTATTAAGCTGAATAAAACCAGATCTGCCAAATATTTTATGAACCTTGCATGAACTGATCTTACACTGACTTCCTTCAGTTCAAGGCTCTAGTAAATACAAGTTTTGTGGCCTGAAAGACTTAATGCACCTTCTAAATGTGCCAAATTTGCAATCAGGAAGTCGTTTAGACCCTGAGAAAACTGGCTCATAATTACTAAAATTTCACACCCAATTTTGTGAAGTTTATGCAAGAGATAAATCAATTCTGAATGATGCCCTACATATTACTTATGCATGGAGTGCATGTTAGATACAGCCATTAAACTTTTTTCTTTTTTTTTTAAACCAAAGGTGATAGCTTACTCCAGGCTCTTATAAAAAGCAAACTATTATACAGTTCTACAAGATTTTTCTGAGCAGTTTAAGGAGAATATACAAGAAGGTAAGGGTAAAAGGGGTTAGAAGGGAATGCCATCTAGAATACTGCCAGAAAAAACATGCATAAATATAATATGGGATTATCATATTTATAATAATATAGGATTATCAAGGGAAAGAGTGTATTTTATGCCCTGGAATAAAAAAAAAAACAAAACACACTGATTTATTCAATATTGTTCTGTTGAGAGTTTCCATCACATTCCTGTCTTTTTCATACTTTTTTTCTTCCAAGCATTATTATTATTATTACTCCTGTATCACTTCCAGTTGTGACATCTGAATATTAATCTTTTTGGGATTGGGGCTCTACTTACTTTCTGATTTGTGAATGAATCTTATTTGTCCTGGTGCTGATTCAGCCTTCTTTGCAGCATTGAATAGCCACATTTGTTTCTCATTAGCATCTGTAGCCTTAAAATATTCCAGTTTGGGTTACTGCATCTTTTTCTTTTTCTTTTAATGCTCCTCAAGGTTTACATTAAAATAAATTTGGAATGCTTCTACTTTTTGTCAGATAAGACTAGTAACTGGAATAGACCTGTAGAGAAGGATATAGGGTTATAAAATCTTTTCAATAGTCAGCCACACACACACACACACACACACACACACACACACACACACTCACACTTGTCTCAGGTGGGCAACATTCTCTCCTAGGCATGTAGAAAAACTAATTTTACTTGAATTATTGTGGCTATGCTGAAGAGATTGGTTGGTAAATATATATTATACATGCATGTACACATGTGTGTATATATGTATATGTGTGCACACACAGGGCATATATACAGGCATGTATACATGCATAATGTACATTGTGTCCCCATTATGTGGATTATAGGATACCTCCTATATATACAGCACAAATTTATCCATACATATATGTATACAATATATAATATACATGCGTGTATATGTGTCCACATGTATTGATGTGTGTATAAATGCACACACAGAAACCACATACATGAATATCTACACATAGATATATGAGAGATGGCAGGCAGCACAGTATAAAAAGAAAGCTGGGCTTAATGCCAGAAAAAACAAATTGGATTGCAGGTCGATTTCTGATACATACTAGTTATTGACCCTGAGTGAGCCATTTAATTTCTTAGGGCTCTAAGTTATTCTATAAGACTCTTAAGTTCCACATATAGTGCTAGCCTACATTGGTAGATGAATTTTCCTTACCTAGGTTTTCCCCTATACTAATGAAATCCTAGATTGAATTCTTATCCTCTATATAGATGCATTTTGCATATCACCTATATGTAGGTAGGTGGCTCAGAGGACAGAGAGTCAGCCCTGGTATCAGGAGTACAATGGGGTCATGCAGACTCAGACTTAACTGAAGCAACTCAACAACAACAACAAATATGTATGCCCAAGGATTAATTCATTTGTATGTGTGTAGGTGATCAATGTGATACTTCTCTGTAGAAACATGAAAAAATAAAATCATAGAGTTGTACTAATTATGCAATTCATGTCACATAAATCACAAATAGAGTAATACCTAAAACAAAAACTCATTTGTGTAACACCAACATTTTCTGTTGATCAATGACATAGAACGTCAGTCATCAAAGAACTGAATCTGTGGCTCATCCAAAGATCAGTAGAGAAGCACCTAGTGAGTCTAAGCAGACTTCAACACACAACAAATCAGGAATTATGCAGGAGAAACAGTGCAAGAAATGATATCACAGAAATGTATGTCCAGAAAAGTAATGGACTGGTCACATAGTAATGACAAGAGAAAAGTCTTGAAAAGTTCTAGGAATCTATGCAGCGGAACATGAAGAAGGCTCCTGCAACATTAGGTGAATCTACTGTGGGCAATTTCTGGCAGGATGTGGACAACAGCAACTAGGATTGGTGGGCACATAGACACTTGCAGTCTGGATGACTGGAGGGAATATTCACATAGACAACATTATAGATCCATTGCAATAGAAAAGTATTGGTCCATGGAGATAATGTGATGGAAATCTAGAAAAGTAGAGAACAGGGAACAGTCCAAGAAGAGAATGGGATTTGGAATCAGAAGGTTTGGACTTGCTGCCTCGTTGTGTCACAAGCCATCACACCTCTAGGACTCTTAGTTCACTGCTTTTTAAAACGAGATTAGGTCAGATGGGGTTTAATCATGTTTCCAACTCTAAACCTGGGAGTGGAAATGTGGCAGCTAGGTGGCACAATTAAGAGCATGTTAGACACGGAGTCAGGAAGACATGAATTCAAAGGCAACCTCAGGCACTTTCTAGGTGTTTGACCTTGGGTAAGCCACTTAACCTTTCTATACCTCTGTTTCCTCATCTGTAAAATAGAGTAATGATAGTGCCTAACTTTCCTTGTTTTTGAACCTTAAAGCACTATGCATATGCTATTGTCATCATCATCATCATCATCATCATCATCATCATTGTCATCACCATCATCATCACCACCACCACCATCATCATCACCACCACCACCATTATCATTGTCATGATCCTCATCCTCATTGTCGTCATCATCATCATCATCATCGTCATCATCATCATCATCATTGTCATCATCATCATCATTGTCATCATCATCATCATCATCATCCTCATCATCATCGCCATCATCGTCATCATCATCATCATCGTCGTCGTCATCATCATCATCATCATCATCATCATCATCATCATCGTGGTCATCATCACATCCAAATGTGTCTGGGTGGGTAAATGGGAAATGGCTCCCTCAGTTATAAGAAATGCTCCTAATTAGTAGAAGATATGGCTTCACTTTCATTAATTTTATTCTTCCTTATTATTCTTTCACCACAGCATTTTGTTCAGCAGTTTTAAAGGGGAAAAGAAAGAACCCGTTTGTACAAAAATATTTATAGCAGCTCTTTTTGTGGTGGCAAAGAATTGGAAATGGAGGGGATGGCCATCAATTGGGGAATGGCTGAACAAGTTGTGGTATATGAATGTAATGGAATTCATTGCTCTATAAGAAATGAGGAGCAGGTGGATAGCAGAAAAACCTGGAAAGACTTACATGAACTGATGCTGAGTGAAGTGAGCAGAACCAGGGGAACATTGTACACAGGGACAGCAACATTGCGTGATCACCAACTCTGATAGACTTAGCTCTTCTTAGCAATGTAATGATCTAAGACAACTCCAAAAGACTCATGATGGAAAGTGCCATCCACATCCAGAGAAAGAACTATGGAACCTGAGTGCATATCAAAGCATATTATTTTTTCTTTTTTTTTTGTTCCTTTCTTGTGTTTTTTTTCCCTTTTGTTCGACATGACTAAAGTGGAAATATGTTTAACATGATTATACATGTATAATCTATATCAGATTGCTTGCTCTCATGGGAAGGGGAGAAGGGAGGGAGGGAGATAGGGAAAAAAAGTGGAACTCAAAATCTTATAAAAGTGAATGTTAAAAAACTATCTTCACATGTAATTGGAAAAAATAAAATACTACTAAGTGGAAAAATCTTTTATGCTCCAAAAATAAAGGGTAAAAGAACAGATTTTTGGAAAGGTTAATGGTGAAACTTCAGGTTTTTTTTTTCCTTTTTGAAGGACCTCTTTTGATAATTCAATAGAACATAGCCATAACATGACTTGTAATGGCCTGCTTCTTTATTATGGCATAAATCAATCTTGGACCCTATCCAAGGGGGTTTAATTATTGAAGTACTGGAAGGAAGTTGTTATAATACTGTTACATCAATTATATAAACAAATATTTGATCAAAGTCTATTCTGTAAGCAAAGCACATTGCTCGCAGCCCAGTTCTACGACGTGGATCCTGAGGTTAATGGCATGCTGAGGTGCCAATGGATGTCCAAAAAGGGAAAGCAAAGTCAACCTAGTTATCAACTGACAAACACTCACTAAACACCGATCCTTCAGGCATTGTCCTACAATATGGGGACACAGAGAGAAAGACAAAGCGATCTCTGCCTTCAGGAAAATGATTTTCTATCAGTGGAAACATGCACATATGCAAGTGGATACAAAAAAGAATGCATATGGAGTAAGTAGAGGGCAGTTCCAGGGGAGGAAGTATCGGCAGCAGGGAGCAATGGAAGACATAGTACTCGTGGAGGAGGTGGCTCTTTGGCTGAGCCTTGAGGGAGGCAGAAGGGAAGATGCACTCATGCCAGGGAGGGCAGATAATACAAGGATGATACGAAAGAAAGAAGGTCATGGGTGAGACAGAATTTGTAAGGTGAGATAGAATAGATCTATGTCATCAGTGTTGAATTAAATTTAATTCTGTATTTATCTATGAAGCCCCTATTAAATGTGTGGTCCTATGCTGGGGGCTGGCTTGAATACAAACAAAATCATGATATAGTGCCTGCTTTCAAAGAGTTGATTTCCATCGGGGTAAAAAGTTGTAAGTCCTTCACCGCATTTCCTGGACCCCACAGAATTCTCCAGTCTGGCCAATTCCCGCCGAGGGAACCAGTTGGATAATATTGCTTTTTGTTCCTAACATGCCCATTAAATCACAGAGGAAAATTAAATAATAATAATAATAATACATAATATACCAGTAACAGGAAGCTTGGTGGAATAGTGGATAGAGAACTGGGCCTTGAATCAGTAAGACCTGAGTTCAAATCTGGCCTTGGATACTTAATAGCTGTGTGACCCTGGGCAAGTCACTCAACCCATTTTGACCTCAATTTCCCCACCTGTAAAATGAGTTGGAGAAGGAAACGGCAGGCTACTCCAGTTTCATTGCCAAGAAAACCCTATGTAGGGTTGTAGAGAGTCAGACACAACTGAAGTAACTGGACAACAACAATTATTATTATCGTCACTTTTATAACACTATCTAGAATTTACATAGCACGTTAAGGTTTGCAAAGTGTTTTTACATACATTTCCTTAATTTTATCCTCAAAATAGGAAATGACTGAACAACAACAACAACAATTATTATTATCATTATTATTGTCATCATTATTATTATTGTTGTTATTATCACTTCTATAGCAATTTCTAGAATTTACCTTACTTTAACGTTTGCAAAGTGATTTTATGTACATTTCCTCATTTTTATCCTCAAAAATCCTGGGACTTATTATCATCCCTACTTTGCAAGTAAGGAAACTGAGACAGGTGTTAAGTGACTTGTTCAGGGTCACACAGCTAATAGTCATTGAAAACAAACTCCTTGTGAGAATGAAACAAATTAGAGGCAACCAGGGGAAAAAGTAACCACACACACACACACACACACACGGGATTAATCCTAAAGCTACTGGAAAAGTGAACATTGACATATATTTTTTTTTGGTGTTTTGTTTTCTTGTGCTATTTAAGCAAATAACATTTATTTCTTTATAAGGGCAAGACCAACAAACTCCACACAAGTACTGAAGACAATTCTCCCTCTTTTCTGGTTACTGTAGCCTTTACTCAGTGTGCCCCTCCCCAGCGCTGTGTGAGACTATTGAGAAGGAGCCTCAGCAGGAACCAATAGTTTTATCCATTAGGAATCCCATTTGCTGGGGTCGAGTTCTGCCTTTTGGATCAGCCCTGGGGGTGATGTCATGTCATTCTGCTCCATCACGTTTTGTTATCAATCCACCTCTTCATAGTTGTAAAAAACCAAGGCACTTCAAGAGTCCTTGGAACCAAATAACCTACAGAACAGAGCAAACAAATTTCAGTGGCAAGTTGTCGGCATGACACGGGTGACATTGAGAGTAAGACATTATAAAAATTAGTTTATGATGGTAATTGCTCATAGTCAGGAGGCCAGATCAGAATAAGGATGATTCATCTGCAAATCACTAGTTTTAAAACACATTTGTTTTAAAACAGAGCCTATTGCTTGCTTCCCACTAGGCAGATTTTTATTCAAAAGGTTCTCTCAGATGTGACTTCTGGATCTCATAAGAATCTAGTGGAAATTGAATTTTAGGGCAACAATGTTCTGCTTGGTTTCCTCAGGGAGAAAGTTTCATCTCTGGGTGCCGGATTTAGCTGTTTACATTTTCCCACTACAAGGATACTAGAAAAATTCATGCCAGTTATTTTTATGTTTATATATACAAATATGAAACATGGAAAGTAGGCTAGAATTTATTAACATGAAACATTTAATACAGAAGCAGATAGGGCATTATAAAGTTCTATGTCACGAGCATATTGAATTGCTCAATTGCTTTTAGACATCTAAAGTATAACCATTATATGCTATTATAGGGATTATAAACTATATTGAAGTCATACATTTAAGCTCCCCCCAAAATCAGAGTCAATAAAAACAATTCTACTCATTGGCTCACAGTTAGGAAAGGATGATAGTAATAACAATAAAATAATAATGTGTGGAGAGAAACAAATATAGCCTTATTTTTGTGCTAGCCTCTGCTTTAGCAGAGTCTGAAACGAGGGAGAGAGACTAGTGCCCCTCACGCTTCAAAGTGATATTACATAAAAGGGCAGGGCAAGGGCCTTCTCCTCTCTGGACCTTTGGCAGCATCTTTGATGGAACATGATTCATCTTTAATGACTTTTCATAGGGAATTATGGGAGCAAAGGATTTAGAGGTCCAAGGAACCTTAGAATTAAGCTAATTGAATACCTTCATTGTACAGATGGGGGAATTGCGGCCCCAGACAAGAGAAGACGGATTAAAGTCACACAAGTAGTTGTCACAGAGTGAGTTATTAAACTTAAGTGCTCTACCATCCCATGACCATGGGCATACAGGTACCCTTTCATCTTGCTTCAGAGCATGTGGTGGTATCCTTTATCTACCTAGGGAAGTCAGACAAGGCTGGGCTTGGACTGAAATACCTGAGTTCAAATCCAGCCTCAGACACTAACTAGTTGGACAAGTCATTTAACCTTTTTCAGTCTGTTTCTTTACTATAAAATGGTGTTAATAATAAGACCTCACAGAATCGTTATGAGGATCATAACATGTATAAAGAGCTTTGTAAACCTTAAAGTCCTCTATAAATGTGAGTTATTATTATTATTAATTATTATTATTATTTATTTTAACTTATACTCCAAATCCAGTGCTTTTTTGGGGCTTTGTTGCACCATTACATGAGTGGGATCAGTTCTAGGGAAATGGAAAGAGCAGTCAGTATTCAGAAGGTAAAGAAGGAGCCCTGAGTTTGAGTCTTATCTCTAACACTTCCTGACTTTGTAATTGTGGTTAAGTTACCAACTTTCTGACTCTGTCTTTTCGTCTTCAAAGTGATATTTTTTATCTAAGAGGCACTTGATGTCTCTTTCAGCTCTTATGTTTGTGATTGCAGTATTTCTGTAATGTGGTAAAAATCATTCTACCATTGTGAATAATGGCTGTGGTAGCAATTCAGTGACCTGGTAAACCTGAGCTCTGAAATTCAGGGCCTGGGCCTACTTCTTATGCTGAAGAGCTATAACTGACAGTATCACGTCATTTCCCCCAGCTAAATTCTGTCCCCATTAGAAGAAAAGGGGAAGAAGAATGAAATTACATGGCAATGCTACTCCTGTTAAGCTTCAGTCTCCTCATTATGAAATGAAAGAGGTAAAACAATTACTTTAAGGCCCTTCCAGTTGTAAAGTTTATTATCCTAAGTTGCATTCTGTTTGAAATATTTTGCAATATAGTTTGCAATATGCATAGATAAATGAGTCAATTCTTTCTTATTAATATATGAAGATGCCAACTTAGGTGAAACACAGTGATGCAACATGCTGTAAAGAAGCAAGAGAGAAGATGTGGAGTTAGGAAGAAGTGGTCCCAAATCCAGTCTTTGAAACTTATCCTATGACCATGGGCATCCAGGTGGCCTTTCATCTCGCTTCAGAGAATGTGGTATCCTTTAACTGTTTCCTGTTGGCTTAATGAGTGCTGAAATAAAGTGTTTTAATTAGCTGCTGAGCCAGAACTCAATGTGCATACAAAAGGTACAAATAGCAATCTCTGTCTCTCTCAATATTTCTTTCTCTTTCTTCCCTTCCTTCCTTCCTTCCTTCCTGTCCCTTCTTTCCCTTCCTTTTCTCTCTTTCCTTCCCTTCTTTCTTTTCCTTCCTTCCTTCCTTCCTTCCTTCCTTCCTGCTTTCCTTTCTTCCTTCCTGCTTTCTTTCCTTCCTTCCTTCCTTCCATCTTTTCTCTCTTTCTTTCTCTCTCTCTTTTTTCTCTTTCTCCCTTCCTTCCCTTTTTCTCTCTTTCCCTCCCTTCTTTCTTTTCCTTCCTTCCTTCTCCTCCTTCTTTTCTCTCTCTCTTTCTCTCTCTTCCTTTTAAACTGAAATTTTATTATTTGGGGACTTAACTATCAGTGCTTATAGTAGGACCTTCATAAATGTTTGTAATGTGTTGAATGGAGGGGTCTTTTACTGATCTACAATGCCTACTTGCTGAACAATTTCTTCTACATAGGTACTAGCCAGGACAGATCTGCCTACAGGGACATATTAGAAAGCCTGACCATAGACTGAAGATATTGGATTCTTCCTTACATGATAACTGTTGGATTGTTTTTATGTAAGAAAATGTCAAACTTCAGCATAAAATATCATCACATTTGTTGCTCCATATTCCTTCGGCTATCGTTTCAGAGAATTCAGTGCTAACTTTGGGAAAATGTCTGTTTGATCTTCTTTGACTGGTAACTGCTTTTCTTAACTCCTTGGACTACTAATTGTACTTTGATAGGCAAATTTCTCCATAATCAATGAGGGGCTAATTCCCTGCCCATTGACTTCAAAGAATGCAAGAAGCTATGTGGCTGCATTTATCCAGAAGGAATCACATGAAATTGTACTGTTGTGGTTTTTTTTCCCCAAATAGGGCACCGCTATTTTTGTGTCTTGTAACACAAAAATTGACCAGGTTATCATCCTATTAAGTCTTTGACAAAATCATGGATGTTAACTTTAGTTAACTTCTAGTTGAAGTTTTTGCTATTGAAATAATGATGCCTTGAGGATCAAAACCTCAAACCAAAGTCTATAATAGGTCACTGACAGTAAATAGGTCAAACCTATCTGTCCCTGAGCTTCCTGAGGTGCAGCAGTCTATAGTAAGCAAGTGAAGCAAGTCCCTGGAATTATTGCTTCAAAACTCAATGCTTATAAAATACAGCTTAAGTGAAGGATATTTCACTGCCTATATGTCTTTGGTATATTAGAAAAATGTATAAACGTAACATTGTTCGAATATACTATAAATGATAGAGGGATTTTTTTTTTGTTTTAATTTGTTAAAATGGAAGTCCTTTTTAAAAGGAGGCTCATGTGATTTTTTGGAATATTATTAATTTTCAATATGCACAGGCAGGCCCACCTCAACTCGGTTCAATTAACTGACTCAATAGAAACAATCAACTTGCGTGTACTGTATCAGTTAAAGATTTACCAGAGGAGTTCCCATGGTTTCCTTTTCTCTCTGAATGCCTTCTCATGGGCTGGAAAAGAACTGGCAAGTGGAATGCATGGGAGCTTTTAGGCCTGAGGGGGCATTATTTCAAGCATATCAGCTGCCTGCTCTGGTGCATTTACATGGGAAACATCTTAGGATCCTGTTCCCTCACAAAGATTTCACAATAAAAATCCAAATTAAATTGATTCCT
Organism: Pseudochirops corinnae; assembly: GCA_028646515.1. Lineage (NCBI taxonomy): Eukaryota > Metazoa > Chordata > Mammalia > Diprotodontia > Pseudocheiridae > Pseudochirops > Pseudochirops corinnae. Next base: position 20,455,543 of record CM053587.1, on the reverse strand, counting down.
ATTTTGGCTGTGTCCTGATTTAGCAGATAGGAACTATGACATGTAAATGGCTTTATTCACATAGAGTCCTTGGAAAAGTAAAGAAATAATAGATATGATGCTCATAAATATCACTTGGATTTACAAAAGTTATGTTATTTTTGTTAGGATATGAGTTATCAAAAGGAAGGTCAATGGAAGCTTTTGAGAGCTCGTTTTTTTTTTCCTCTCAGACAAAAATATGTTCTCCTTTCTTATTCAAAATATGATTTGATGAGGCTAAACCACATGGGTCTAGGCCTCCCTCATACCAGATCAACTTTTCATGGTACCCACAATGACGTGTTTTCCTGTGTCGTTCCTTAATTTGTGAATAAAGTCATAGATCGTGTACTTAACTTCAAAAGGTAGCTTGGTTGGTTTCTTGATCCTCATGTGATATCAGTTCATCAAGGTGATTTTGACTGAATTGGTAATGTGATTTGCTAATGTCCTGATTAATGCATTACCATGAACAGAAAAGACAGATTACCTCCTAACAGGAATTGTAACACACTAATTCCTCACTGTAACTTTTAACAGTTGAGTCACATGCAGTTTCAATTACTTTCCATGTTTCACAGTCCTTTCACCCCAATGGAGCAATAAACATTAACCCAATAATCTGAAAGGAGCTTATAAAAACATGGTTGACATAACTTACTCTCTATTAAGAAACAAAAATTTCCGTCCGATGCCAGATTTTTTTAAAGCTAGACAGTACAGTCACTTGTATTTCTTTCTGTCTTTTTTTTTTCCAAAGGAAAGATCATGCTCCAACTTCCTCCAAAAATTCTTTCAAATTTTTATGGGCCATTAAAGTGCTAGTTTGCTGACCATTCAGCAAATGAGTGCTTTCACAAGGTAAGTATATGAGAAATAATGAGCAACATGGGATAATATAGTTTGTCAAGGAAGAACCACATTTTCCATTAGACCCAGCTCTAAAAGACAGACTAGAATCCAATTTAAAACAAAGAAAAAAATAAAGACTTGATGTAGTCTCCTCCTTCAGATCTTTTTGTACCATGAAATAAACACACAAAATTTTAAAGGCCAATATTCTTCTTGGGTATTCTCAAAGGTTATACACGCATGCCCTCTTCTTCCATTTTGAGAGTGACAGAAAACTTGCATGTGAGTGATGGAAACTCTCTGGGTCTGTGGGCTTTAGAGTCAGAGCTGAAACTGAAGGCTCAAGGAGCACTATGGTGGGCAGCCTTGTGCCCCTGGCTTTCTTGTGAAGAAACATTCTATCCCGTGGTGGGATTGCAGCTTCTTGGAAAGAGTAGCCATTTATCACAGTCCAAAATGAAAGCATTCCTTGGACACAAATGTCTTTTTCTCCCTTTGTCTAACTACCGAGGGGAAAAGTGAGAAGGAAATGTCAGAACAGTGAAACAGTGGTGTATAGAGGGCAGTCACTTTGGAGCTCAACCAGCCTTTGTAAGGGTCTGGGCGATTTGTCAAATGGTTGTGGCATAAGTCAAGCCCTGAGGTTGAAAGGTCGTGACCTGAGGAGTCCTAAAATCAGACGGCATAAGCATGGGGTCTGCTAGAAGTTTCAGCTGTATTGGAGACGAACAATGATGGGTGCTGGACATAACAAAACCTCATCTGCATAATTCAGGTAAGTAATTTTATTGGAACTGACAAGGATGTGACAGGCTAAGAAAGAGAAGAGAACACTCTCTTGCTGGGAACCTCTAAAGCTCTTCAGTTAGGTATGTGAAAATAAATGACAGCTAATCTCTTCACTAAAACATCAGTAAACAATGCCATTTTACTCAAGGCTCACCCGTGACTCTCATAGATCCGCCTATACATTTTCAGAATAGTCTCCTAGAATATATCAAATGGAGTGAAGTGAATTCAAATGATCTTTCAGGCTTTTACTTAGTGATTGTAATCACTTCCAACCCCTGATAGAGCCCTGATTCTGCACTCCACTGTAGCCTGGGTCCTTGAAGCTTATACAAGCTGGAAACAAGCTCTGTCAGGTTTTACCAAACTGAAAGACTTCATATATGGGTCCAATTGTGGGCTGTGCATCTGCAATCTTCAGACCTATTTATCTAAGTGTCTGAAGGCACTGCTAACATGGTTTTCTTGTTGCAAAACAGACCCAAGCAGTGTTCTATTCTAAGCCTGAGCCTTATTTCTTTCTTTTACTAATATCTCTTACAAATTGTCATTGGCAAGCTAGAACTCTGGATAATATAATGAATAATGATATTAATGATAATCAACATAATAACAGCGCTTTTTGGTTTGTAAAGAGCTTTACAAGTATCTCATTTTATTCTTATAACATCCCTGAGAGTAGGTGTGATTATCACCTAAATTTTACAGATGAGAAAACTCAGACAAACAGAGGTTAAGTGACTTGTCCAGGGTCACACAGCTAGTAACTCTCTGGGACTCCATTTGAACTCAATCTTCCTGGTTCTGTGTCTAAAAATCTATTCACTTATACCACCAAACTGCCTCCAAAACAATTTTATATACCTAGCACCTGGTATTACATGCATGAAATATATATATATATATATATACGCACAAACATGTATACATATGTGCACACTTATATGCATTGCAATACATGTACACACATATCTAATACATGGATGCATAAAACAGGAAATATCCTTTCATATATGTATTGTGTATGTATGCTCATATATACACATATGCACATGTATATATATATATATATATATATATATATACATATACAGGTGTATATAATTATATACATAAAATTTTGCTACCAAAGGATAATTTTTTTTCTTGGAGAACAATTTGTGAAGACTATCCTTGGAGGCACAGAGTTGTTGCAGTTTGTGATGGTGAAGATACCTGTGTAATGAAATCATGAGTATTTATTATTCTTTATTATTCTCTTTATTATTCTCATATTATTCTCATTATTTATTATTCTCTCTTTATTATTCTCAAAGTAATTACTTCCCAGAGTCTGAAATTTCACTTTGCAGATCACCATCAAGGCAAAAACAGTAGCCAAAATTTTAGGCTAATATTGCTAGACACTGGTGTCTAATGGTTAGATAAAGGCTTTTTTAATGGAAAAGGGGACGTTCATTTTGGGTAATTTTGATTGGATTAATATACACAGAACCTATTTGAATAGACAAACCACCTTGAGCACTTGAGCCTGTTGACATACAGCCAACATATTCTGTTGGCCAATGGAAACGCCCTGTTTTCTTTTCCCTATCAAGTCCTGTTTCAGTAATGTGTGCCTGATGTACTTCAGTAGGGACACTTAAAAAAAAAGGCATGAAATAAAAGGAGTACTTGAATAGATACTTAAAATGCATATTTCTCTCAGCACTCAAACTGAGAAATCTTTCCATTTTTTCAAATCTACCAGAACAGACAACAAAACTTATGTTAGATAGCCATTAAATCCCTAAATATGCAAGGTAGATTTTATGCCATCCTATTACATCTGTTTATCAAAAAAGAACAAAAATGACCACATTGTTAATAACAGAGTGCTTCCTCCCTTTGGATAAGAAAATACAAGTTTTTTTTTTTTTTTAAATATATGTTGTTGACTAATTTAGCATTGAATTTCCTATGTGCAATACCAGGTGATAGCTATGAAAAAGGGTTTTCTTTTGGCATCCAGAATTTTAACCTGCCAAAACTAATTTCCAGGAGAGGTTAGTGAAAGGGAAGAAATAGGCATCCAACACAAGAGAAGAACACTATTTGGGTCTGGTTTACAAGGGATAAACCATGTCATCGATGTCCTTCAGACATGCAAAGAATGAACCAAAGTGAGTCAGATGTAGGTAGCAAAATCCCCAAGCATTTTTGAGTTGCAAACACAGAAACATTTCCCCTGCAGTGTATGGAACAGAATACATAGTTTGACCGAAATATGGATCATCCCATCTAACGAGAAGCGGTTGAGAGTTCTGGCTAGATCAAGTGAGGATCTCAGTATTATAAGCAGTCTAATGCATAATTCATGGAACTTAATGAATATTCCAATTCATGACAGCCAACTGGCTCCATAGGTCACACCTCCCAGTCTCATATAAATAAAGAATGAGATACTGGAAAGCATACCAGCTGAACCAAACTGAGTGCCAAAAACATGCATATTAATGAGGTACAATAAAAGATACTTGACTCTTTGGAAGTGCCTACATTGGTTTCCAGCTACAGAGGGAGAGAAAGTTTGTAATGTATCTTTAAACAAACCATAACCAGCACCATAAACTATGGCTTTCTCCATGAAATATGGAATCAAATTATATTGATGAGATTTCTAAACCAGGCATTAGCTTGATAGCATCCCCTGATACCTTCAACACAACAATGAAACATTCTGGAAAAATCCCCACCCCCTGCTCCCATGTTCCTTTGCAAGTCCCAACTTGGTAACTAAGGAGAGGAAGTACTTCAACAGTGCTGTTCTTTTATGTGTTCTGTTTAGACCTTGGAACAGGATGAATGGTAGCTTAGATGAATGCATTTGGGCCATTTTTCTTGGCCCCAGACTATGTTTCCTCACTACCATGACATCTGAACAGAAGGAGAAAACATCTCCCTTTTGTGACTGGCTAATTTAATTTGTACCTTCCACCTAGGGGTAAATATGTTTGTCTGTCTGTCTGAGCTCTTTGCCCACTTTCTTTTCTCACGGGAAACCCTGCTGGGTGGAAAGCAGGATATTGCTTAGTGTTCTAACTTTATTTTAAAGTAATTGAATTTTGAGGATGCTCACACCCACCCTTAAGTGAAGTAACTGTATGAGCCCCCTCAGGATACCCTTAATGACTTTTGCATGTCTCTTGTGTCATGAGCATTCACGGTTCAGAGTTAGGAGGTGTTTCATCTTTTGAATAAATGGTGGAAAACAAGAACAATTACTCTTTTGCTTTCTTGTGAACAGAAGAGGTGCAGTTATTTTAAAAAATCACACGGATTTTTTACATTCATCTGCTGCCTTCTAACTCATATTAGAGATAGCAAGATGGTGCATTGGCTAGGGCATTGAACATGGAGTCAGAAAGACCTGAGTTTAAATCCTTTCTGAGACATTTTACTAGCTATGTGACCCTGGGTAAGTCCTCTGTCTGCCTCAGTTTCCTTACTGATAATATAAGGATAATAATGACACCTACCTCTAGGGGTTATTGACAGGACCTAATGAGATAATATTTGTAAAGTCCTTCATGTAATAACAATAGCAACAATAATTATAATATACAATAGTATAAAAATATTATATAACTGTATACAATAATTTTATTGTTTTTGTTCAAAGTCATTGCCTTTTGCTTGAAGCTGATCTCCTACATTGTTTGTGGTTTGACCTTGTTTCGTCTGGAAAGTTGATGAGAAGACTTAAAATAAGCAGACAACAAGCATGTTTTCCCTCAATGAAATAACAGAAAAATGAAAACCCCAAACTTGAAGATTTACATATGTTTGATTTCATTGATACCTTGCTTTACAAGTAGAGTGAGTTGTTAGGTCCAGGAGCTTAGGGCCAAAATCAGAATTAATTACCAATTAACTGAGGCATTTATGAGAATTTGAAATGAATAGGAGTTTTTCTTGTTCAGATGAAATGAACATATTAAGACCCATTTTGTTTATCTTCAATCTTGTAATGGGTCATAGCATCACTTCAGTGAAAAGAATTCCTACTTTTTCTCTTTAAACTCTGCTTTTGAGAGTCCACATTATTAAATTCATAACCAGAATACTTTTGCCTCTTTGTCTATTTTAGTAATACTGTTACAGATGTTGACACAATATTTGAATATCATAAGGGCTCTGATCTATCTCTAACACTGCATTATAAGCACAATTTTAAAAGACTCATTCTGATGAAAAAACATTGTATCAGTACATTTTTCAGATAAATGACTACTCTACCACAAAATACAACTTCATGAAGATATCATTATTGAATTAGATAGACTTAAGGCAAGGGAATTTAAGATCGCCCATAATGATGTTTGCAATTAATCAGGCTAACCTAATTTTGTGAGCTCACACTACCTTTATTAGGCATCTCCTTTTAATATCCCATGTATGAACCTAAAGGGGATACTTGACTTCCTAAAGTACTATTTCAGAACTTACAGAGAAATTACTAATTCGAATATGAATGATGACAATAATTATAATATTAATGATGACAATAAGATATTTTATTAGGTAGCCTTGAGTTCTGGCTTTTGTAAATTGATCTCATGTGACTGGTCAAATCTTGAGATGCTGTTTAGAAAATATATGAATAATTTGAAGGTTCAAAAATATCTGTACATCTTCACCATCCTCCTCCTCCTCCTCCTCATTATTATTATTACTATTATTATTATTATGGAAAACAGGGAATCGTGGAGCAAATATCTAGGGAGATGACCTACCTAAAAAGAAATGGGGATCTCTCCTCAACAGAACATATAGAAAAGCACAACAAGGCACAAGAATTTACAATGCTTTTAATATTAACTCTGATTATGCACCATCTGTCCTTTTTTCTTCTTATGGTACCAAGCAAACTGCTTCCAGCCTTAAGCTTTCACTGCAAACACTGATTCCTAAAATGTCACTTTTGACCAGGGTACAAAATGTGGTTAGCAATCTCTTGAGCATTTGTCTAGTTGCTAGGTAAATGCCTTTCTCTTTTCAGCACCAGCATGATCGCAAAATGTCTGTCCCTTGAGTAGATAGCTATCTTTAAGCTTATAGCATGGCATTTCCAACAAATTCCAAAACTGTGGAAATCAAGCCCAGCCAGGAGTCCATTAGAATCTAAGCTCTTAAGGCCTCTGTGGACAAAGGGTTTAGCTGTTTATGTAGCAACAACATCTGCTTACACTCAGCCTTATTGTCACCAAGTTGCTGGTTTAAAATCACAAGACCTCTTTTCATTTCATGATGTATTATGTTTCTTTCGGAACTATCTGGTCTCTGTGGCTTGACCAGTGCTTTCATCTGGCAGACTTTAAAGTCTCAGCTTCTCTTTGCTGGCCTCAGATCATCACTTCCATAGCAATCCAGGAATGTCTACCAGGCTCATTTGCTAGACACTTGAAAAATTTCATTTGGTCTCTAGATACTTTTTTACAGAAGCACTAGCTTTCCTCTGTTGCTGTGGAGTGAAAGATCCTATGTAAACATTGCTCCAATCACTTTACGATAGGACGGTATTTGTGTTTGGATTGGAATTTCTCAAATAGTATGTGTAGAAGACCAATCTATTAATCTTGCAACAACCACAAGATTTTAGAGAATCTGGAGCCTTCTTCCCTACTCATTTTTAATTGGACAGTAAAGCCGTGGTTTCTGAAGTCTGTAGACTAGCGAAAGGGAGATTCTTTCTGTCCCACACCCAAAATAGTCTGTCTGGAAAGGCAAATCTGCTCAGTTTGTTTATTAAAATGGCTTTTTGGAAATAAAAACATGTGGCTGTAACTGAAAATGAGCTTGAAAATATCAAAATTTTTCATTCAGTTAACCTTCCCCACCCTCTCATTCAACATTGACTACACACTCAGGGCCAAACACTCTTTGGCTCAGCAGAGGCCAGAGCTTTCCTGTCCTTGGTCCCAGCTGTGGGCTCCACACTTTGTTAATCTCACTACTCCCATTCACAATGTCTGGGGGCGGGGGTGGGGGCTGATCTAGCTCCAAAAGTTCAGTGCAGAAGATGAAATAGAGATCCAGAGGGTAAAGAGGAAAAAAGAACTTTGCCTTTAGGCAGGATGTTATTTTAAATGCAGTGCCAGTGTTAGTATTTCATTTTACAGAAGTATCAAAGCTCTGTATTCTGTCTTAATCCAAGAGGAAGCATGGTCTGATGACCGCAGGGTCAAGGCCCACCAGCACTAGAAAAACGAAGGATGCTCAAGGCCTGCCAGAGTAAGGGATGTGAGAGGAAGGAGTCTAAGGATGGTTCCTCATCTTATAACTGCTACAAGTACTATTTCTAATCAGGGAAAAGTATAGACAGGCGATTCTTCAGGTTGTGGATTATCCATGACTTTGTGTTCTTCCTTCTCTTTGCATCTAGAGATACGCTTTATGAAGCTTCTGAAGTTTAGGTCCTAATAAGCTCTCCCCCTCCACCTTCTCTGAACTATCGCGATAGCCTCCCAATTGGCCTCCCTGCCTCATCTCGCTCCTGCCCAGACAGCCACACAGCTGCCAAAGTGATTTTCCTGAACCTCACATTTGACCTTATCACTCTACTATTCAATAAACTCCAGTTGCTCCCTATTATCTCTAGGATCAAATATAAACTGCTCTGTTTTTAAGAGCCCCTTACAACCTGGCCACAACCTATTTCCCTAGCTTTATTATGGATTACTCTTCTTCCTGCTCTCTATGGTCTGGCTAAAACTGGTCTCCTTCTTCTTCCCCACACAGACTCCATCCCCTTTCTTTGTGACTTTGAACTGGCCATCCTCCATGCCTGGAAACATTCTCTCCTCACCTCCACCTTTTGAGATCCTTCAAGATTTTTTTCTTCAAGACTCAGATCAAGTGTTAACCTATGCACTTACCCTTACCCTCCTCCATGCCCCTGCAGATACCCCCCATTCATGTTTGGGGGGTATGTCTTTTGTATTTTGCATGTCATACACACACACACACACACAAACATATATTCACCAATAAAATGTAAAGTCTGTGAGAAAAGAGACAATTTTACTTTTATCTTTTTCATCTCTATAGCCTAGCAAAGTACCTGTCATGCAATCAGGGATGAATAAATGCTTGCTGATTCATTACCATACCTATATACATACAATGCCTATGTATATAGCACTTTGAAGTTTGCAATGTTCTCTATGTATATCATCTCATTTGATCTTTATTATTATTAACTCCATTTTAATAGTTAGAAAGTTGAGACTTAGAGACTTGCCCAGGATCACACAACTGGTAAATGTTTGAGGAAAGTTTCAAGCTCAGGTTTTCCTGATTCCATTTCTGGCACTTGATTGTGTGCATTACTTACAAATATCCATTCACACAATACCCATATGTATATGAATATATGTATCATATACATGTGTGTCCATAGGCATATGTTCATAGGCATACACAGAATTCTTCTGTAACTGGGGCAGCAAAACACCTTTTTTCATTTTCTGTTCTTTCTACAGGAGATTTTTTAGAAGAAATGTATTGTGACCTCCCTTACAATATGATGATAGTTCATGGAACCTCAGGCTAGCACAATAGTGAGACTCCAAAATCACTAGTTTAAACAGGTACAACATTTCCTTTAGAGTCAAAAAATATTAGCTTTATTCTCAGCCTCATAACAAGTTACTGTATAACAAATAATTAACATACCAACCAATAAACCAAAAGATGTTTAATAAGCACTATGTCGAAGGTGATGTGCTGGGTCCTGTATTGAAACAGGGTCTGTGAAATGAGACAAGTCACTAAAGCCTTTCAGGCCTTGGTATTTCCAAATTTTAAATGAGCAGATTGATTTGAAACCATTGAGATAAGGACATTGAGACCCACAGGTATGGTATAATTAACATACAAGTTTGTAAGCTCATTAGCATTCTAATGCGCTGTTACGCAACTGGATCCTCAGTGAAATTCTTCAACCCAAAGAGTCTTCCTTCCCTTGACCTCTAGTAGTCTTTCAACATTTTTTTTTTAAACTTTGTTGTGTAAGATGGACCCATAGGCATGCTGATGAAGCCTATGGACCCCTTTCCAGAATAATTATTTTAAGTGCATAAAATGAAATTCATAGGAAATGCAATAAATACATAAAATAAAATTCAAAGGAAACTGATGACAAATTTCAATAGAAATGCAGTTATCAAAATATTAAAAAGAAAAGTTCATGGATCCCAGCTAAAGAACTCTTGAGCATCTCTATCATCGATATGACATCTACCACATATCATATTGTATTATTATTAATATTTACCTCTTTATGTTTCTGCTAAACATTTATTGATTGCAAAGTCCTATGATAGCTGACCATAATCTTTGCACATAGGAGGTGTTCAATAAATTTTGTGCACGACAAGATTTGTGGAACAAACCATGTTTGAGTAATGACTGGAAGAGCAGAAAGTCTGGAGTCAGATGGCCAACATTGCAGCCCTGCTTCTCTCACTGGCTGTGTGACCATAGACAACTCACATAACTATTCTGACTCTCATTTTCATTTCTGTGAGGATATTAAGGCTTGTAATGACTACTCGGAGATCAGAAACTTATGGACGTAGAGTGGCCTCAGAGTCAGGGTTCACATACTTCTTCCAAGACATACTGGTGAGGTGACCCTGGGCAAGTAAATTTTCTAAGAATCTTAAGTTGAAGAATAGTTATAGATTTCAGTTGATAGAGGAAATGTCTTCATTGGGGAAATACCTACACTAATGAAAATGCAATTCTAGAACAAAACCATAATTCCCTCACCAAAAAAAGCAACCAACCTACGGTATTACTTAGAAATTAAGTGAGATGTAGATGAATGCATGTGTACATAAATAGAATTATCTATCTCTATCTCTATTTATATTTATCTGTCTCTATATCCACAAACACATATATAGATGAGCACTTTGTAAATTGTGAAACATTACATAAAAATTTCCACAATGACAGTGGTGTTGTTGGGGCTGATGCTGATTGATGACATTTATAGGTAACCCTCAATCATCTATACTGAGCCTTTAAGTTCTTGCCAAAGTGGATTTTGACAGCCATTTTAATGTGAATTTCTGTTTTACCTTTCTCATTCCTTCTATTAACTCAATTCTGCAAAGGCCTGGAAGACATCATGAAACCTGTCTTTAAGAAGAATATTTGAAAAGAAATTCCCCAGGGTAAGTGACATTAGAGAAGAATTATTAAGATCTATGTATAGTCTGAAAAGTGATGAAAAACAAGCTATACCAAAATCTCATTCTGCATCTCTCTGTCTGTATTTGTAAAAATAAATATTTTTGATCTGTTACTTTCATCTATCTATCTATCTATCTATCTATCTATCATCTATCTATCTATCTATCTATCTATCTATCTATCTATCTATCATCTATCTATCATCTATCTATCTATCTATCTATCTATCTATCTATCTACCTATCATCTATCATCTATCTATCTACCTATCTATCATCTATCTTCCAATCTCTTTTGAATAGAAACATTTTTCATCCATTATTTTGTGTTTATTTATTTTTAAATTTTAAAAGTCTAAGTCTTGCTTTCTAGCCCAATCTTGAAGTGTGTGGAACACCCACAGTTCCAATTCCACTCTGATGACTCAGGAACTTTGACCTGTTCAGTTTCCAGCTTGTGCCTTCCTGTCCCTTCCTAGGCAGTATTCTCCAAGAGGCTTACCATATCAATGCTGAACTTATGGTGGCCATCCAATAGGCATAGCTGCTGTAGCTCAGAACTCTCAAAATGAAGAGATTCTCTAGCCTCAGCCTCCATGGCAACAGAAATTAATTACAGGAATGTGTCACCACCTATTCATTAGTATTTTTTAAATCCAAGTTTATTCTATAATTTCTACTGTTGTCTCATTATTTTTCAGTCATGTCCAATTCTTCAGGATCCCTTCTTTGAAGTTTTCTTGGCAAAGATACTGGGGTGGTATGCCATTTCCTTCTCCAGCTGTTTTTACAGATGAAGAAACTAAGGCAAACAAGTTTAAGTGATTGGCCTAGGGTCACACAGCTAGTAAGTGTCTGAGGCCAGATTTGAACTCAGGAGGATGAGTTTTCCTGCCTTCATGCCTGATGCTCTATCCACTGTGCCACTTAGCTGTCCTATAATTTCTATTGTAGACACTAAATATATTTCTGCCATCCACTGAATAGTTGCAATTCATGCCCAGTGATCAAGAAAGTAGTGTAGTGAAAGGAGAGACTTTGTCATGCAGGAATATTTCACCAAGTCAAAACGGATTGGGGAGCATGCAGAATGAGCATAGATTTTGAACTGGAAGATATAAGGGAAATTGAGGAAGTTGAGGTGCTATTATAAAAGTGGCTTGCTGCAGTTTATTAATAGCAAACTAAAGATTCAAACCCAGGTCCTCTGAGTCCAAATGCAGTGCCCTTTCCACCATACCACATTAACTTTTAGCTCAGCCCAGGCACACTATGAGCAAATGGGGAAGCTGCCCGTTTTGTCCAGTGTGACATCATTGTTCAATTTCCTTTGGAATATTCAAGTCATCTTGACTTGTCAAAACTCTTCCCATTTTTCATGGTCCAGGTCAAATGTCCCCTCATCCATGAAGTGCTCTCTGACCCCTCCAGTTAGAGGCGATCTCTTCCTCTCCTAAATTTCTGAAGCATTTTATTGGTATCACTCACTTTTGGAATTCATTATGGATTAACTTGAAGAAGCAAAGTGGCACAGTTTATAGAGGACTGGCCTCAGAGACAGGAAGGCCTGGACTCAAGCCCTGTCTGTGACACATATTGGCTTTGTGAATGCAGAGAAGATTCTGATAATGCAGTGGATGAGAAAATCGGTTTGTCCAACGACATTACAAGTCCTATCACTTTCCCAGAATAGAGTTATCTGTGTGTGTGTGTCATCTTTCCCTTCACCCCATGGAGTTTTCTCATGCTCATAAACCCCACAGTCTGTAGTTTAGTGGCTCATACTTAATGCATGCTCAGTAAGTATGTGTTAAATAAAGCTAGGTGACACAGTGGATAGAGTCGTGGGCCCGAGGTCAGAAAGACTTATCTTCCTGAGTTCAAATCTGGCCTCAGACACTTAGTAGCTGTGTGACCCTAGGCAAATCACTTCATCCTGTTTGCCTCAGTTTCTTTATCTGTAAAATGAGCTGGATCAGGAAATGGCAAACCACTCTAGCATCTTTGCAAAGAAAATCCCAAATGGAATCAGGCACAACTGAAGAGTGACCGAAAGTGAACAAATGAATGATTATTCCAATGTAAATCCAAAAAGTCCATTGCAAAGTCAAATACAAATTCTATTTGAAGCTCTCAGAACTTGGTATTTCCTATTTCAGTCAATCATTAAACATTTATTAAGCACCTGATATATGCCAACCACTGGGCTAAACAATGGAGTTTACAAAGCAAGATAATAGTTTCTGCTCTTAAGGAGCTCACAGTCCAATGGGAGAAACAACACGCAAAACCCGTGTACAAACAAGCTATGTGCACTATGTTGCATTGCTTTGATTTATTAGCCAGACTAAAAATGCAAAGTATGGACCTCATCAATATAATGTGGCTAAACTTGAACCAAGTTTCACAAAGAAGGGACCAAAAGAGACAAACAAACGGCTATGAAACCTCCTTTCTCTTTATTTTCATACTCTAGCACTGGCATATTAGATATCGTTGATCCATCAAATTAGGTGAATCCTTTATGAAGAGTGTATAAAGTGAGATTGATAGACTTGTAGGTATTGGCATCTGTACATTTATAGCTATTGACAAAGCTTAACTCTCTTCAAGAACATTGCAACTAATATTGGCATTCTGTTTTATCCATTGACACTCAACATGATGTACTATAGAGGACTTTAATACTTTCAGTGTTTGACAAGGCTTTACAGTCATTAATGTTTAATCATGTACAATTCAGTTTAATAGCACCCTGCTCTCCTTTCTCTGTGTTGCTTGTTTATTTATGTAAAGTGAATCAACAGTGTCTTCTTGGTTGACTCCCAGTACATTAATAATTGGTCCCATTTGGTGATCTTTGATGAATACATATATAACAACTATGAAGAACTGCTTAATCATTCTATACATATTCTGCACTTTTCTCTCTGCATTTATTATTAAAAAGAATTCCAGACAAAATGTGGGAAATTAGACATATGGAAAAAAAGAAATAGGGCATCATCCTTTTCTATTTTACACCTTCAAATAAAAATGCAGGGTGTCCCAAAAGTCTTAGTGCAGTTTAGAGCTTTAGTACTACTAAAAAAATTTTTTTTAGGCTTTCAAAAACTTTATAAGCTTTTAAAGATAATAAAGCTTAAAACTGCACTAAGAATTTTGGGATGTCCTGCTTTTCAACAATGTATTATGACACCCAGTATATGAATGAAAACTGCACATTTTTTCCCCAAAAGGTCTTCTTGGTACCACTTACAGTTTTAGTTTTTGAGATGGCAAAAGTTCTATAGCACCCATCCTCAAGACAAGGACAAATCACTCCTTGGAATGGCTGCCCCCAGGAAAGAGAATGAGAGGCCTCGCACCATAGCTCTGCACATGCCCCTGGAATGAATGAATGCCATTGTATCATCAATGGGGGCATCAGTGAGAGACAAAATGCTCTCAGCCAAGAGTGGGGAAGCAATGACACAAAGGGCCCAATTCATGCAAAGCATGATGGGTAGAGGATTCATTTGTCGACTCTCAACAGACTGCTGGCATTTCCATTTACTTTTTGTTTACATTTGGATTTTTTTTTTACAGAAATGCTGAAGTGATTTTTGCAGGACCTCTTTATATATTGAAAAACTGAATATCTAAATAATGGCAAAATTTGATATTTTGGAAGATTTATTGGTTCTCTAGAAACATAAAAATTGGCATCAGAAAAAAACACTATGAAACAATTCAAAACTATTCAAATAACAAACAAAAATGTTATATCCTTGTTACAGCTCTGCAAATGAAAAATACAGTCCTATTATTTCCTTTCATGTGTTGGCCCAAAGTGTAAAGGAACAAACAGCCACAGCACTGACAGGTATTCAGTTATACTTTATTGTACTTGGATTCTCAATATCTTGTCAGAAATCTTATACACCACTCACCTGTCTTTTTTTAGTAAATAAAAAAGATCCTCACATATATCTCTAAAAATATCTAAATCCATTTTTCAGTACATACCATATTATATTCTAAATGCATTCTGATCTCATATTGATGAAGATCTCATCCTTAATGACTACAGAAAGCTAATGGGGGGGAGCAATAAATCATTAAGTCTTTTCTTTTTTCCTCCAAGAAATTGGGTCCACTGTAGTTAGTGACAAGTGTACAGAGCCAAGAAAGAATGGCCATGTGGACAATGGAGAGTCAATACCAGTCTCCCACTATTTATTGTGTATGTTGGAAGTTTCCTAGTTATTTAGTTCAGTCCCAGGGCCAGAAGATATTTTGGAACATACTTTTAGCTCTAATGGAATGTCTCATTGTATGATCCTTAAAAGTCAAGGCTTGACCTACTGGAGAGATAGATGCTAAGGAACCTGGGGTATCTTTGAGATACGTGCCTTTAATCTATTATTACTATAATTATAATTGCATATTATTGCATTATAGAATTTCATATTGTATTATATACCATATCATATGATTTTTTCATGTATTTGTCATCTCATATACTGAATCTCAGTTTCCACATCTGTAAAATCAGGGCATGACATCTAACGTCTCTTCTAAGTATAAATCCATCATTATACATAGCTATTTAATAAACATTTTAAATTCATATTGCTTGAAAATCACTCTGCTAGGCACCAGAGATGACAAATAGTATAAATAGTATGAATAAAGAATAATCTCTGGTGTTGTAAAGCTCCAAGTCTAGTAGAGGGAGAAAAGGTCATCAAAGTAGATTGCTTTAATACAAGTTTACATAACTATGTAAGTGGGTTAATACTCACATGAATCCAAGAGCTCATTGATGTGTATATTCCCTTTAATGATGCAAATTATAACCCATCTTCTCCCATAAGCTGGCCAGCAGAAGTCCACCCAATGTGCTAGAAATCAACTGGGGAGTCTTCCAAATGCCCCAAAGAGACTTCCTGTCCTGCTGTTGCTTGATTTCTAGTCTTAGGTGAGAAGAGGGGCCATTTTTCTTTTTACTACATGTCTTGCTGTGCAGCAGCAAGGGGAAAGTGGCAAGGGGCTGGACCTTCTTTCATCTGCCTCAAAGAAATGACTTCCATCTGTGCTGGCACAAGGCAACTTTCACCTCCTGTTGACAGCCTGATTTCTAAAACGAGATGTGAAGAACCATTGGTGCAAAGAAGAACAACTTACCTTTTGATCTCAAGTCTTCCATCTCCTCCCTCCTCTCTGGAGGGAAGAGGAAGAGGAAAGTCAATGGGGAACAGGACTTCTTTCTCATGTCTGCTTTCAATCCCCTGCTATACTTCTTCCTTCCTAATCTCCAGCATTGGGAGGGAAGAGGAATAGTGAAGCACAGTTTCCCATCTGACTATCTGAACATGTGTCTCCAATCTTATACTATACTTTTCTTCAGCTCTATTTCCCACTTTCTTTGGAAAGAGAAGTGATGGTTTCCACTCAGTGATGAACATTCTTATACTTGATCATGCTCTTCATATTCCATTAATTCTGAATCTCTGTAGGTCATCATCCAAACCCCATTCCCTACCCCCTGCCAGATGATTCTTTAGTCCCACCCCTCTTGAAGTTCCAACTAAAAACCACCCATCCTTTTCACTGTGCACTCTTGAACACCTATTCCACATTTAACAAGCTTCTCTTCATCGGAAATCTTTTCCTCTCTCACTCTTTATCTCTACTAGCTCTTAATGAAACCTGGGTCCACCTGGATGAAACAGTTTCCCTGGTCACAGTTTCCATAAACAGCTGAACCTTCCCTCATTCCCCTTGGCTCACGGTCTGAAGTAGGGGAGGAGAGAAAGGGGTTATTCCTTGCTCTTCATTGCCACTTCCAAATTTTTTTTCCTATATCCATCACTCGGTAACCTTTCCTTACTTGAAGTTCATGCTTTTTATACCTACCACTCAATCAAAATCCTGTCTATTATATACAAACTCCTCCACACCCCCCCAACCCTTCCCAGTTCACTCCCTTTCCTTCCTCAAAAAATTTGGGCCATGGCTCACAATTTTTTTTCTTCTCTCCAACTCTTGCCCTCCTATAAAAGGAATTCCACTTACATATTGATTCTCTCAAGCACTCTAACCACTCAGTTCCTCCACCTACTCACTTCCCATCACCTATTTCTCCATCCTATCTCAGTCACATACAAAGCTGTTCATACTCTTGATCTTGCCATCATTCCTTTCTATGTTTAAGAATTCCAGTCTCTTTATCCTTAATTTATTGGCTTTTCTTCTCTTCCTCTTTCTTCCCTTATTCTTTTTCCACACCATGACTTTAATCTCTTAGCTCCTTAATTCGCTCCCAAACCATCTCAATTGAACTAGCCACTTCGTCTTCTTTTCCCCATCTTGACTTTGTGGCAAAACAGTTCAGGACTTTTACACTGTCCTCTTCTCCTGAGTTCTTAACTTCTTATCATTTCACTAATCCCACCTTGGTAAGTCTCAACCAAAGATCACTCTCACCACTCCTGCCTTTGCTTCTACACACATGGGGCTGAATTAAAATGGAGAAAATCATGTAACCATCGTGACTGAATCCTCTACAAATTGATGTGGTACAGCCTTAACTTCTTGCCCTCACTGCAGCTTGACAATTCTACTCTATCTGCCTTATCAGTTCACTATCCAGCTCTCTACAGTGACTCTTCCAAATCTTTTCATCCCTCCCTGACCTTCCAATGGCTCCCTGTCCTCCAACCCTCCCACCTAAGAAATGTCTCATATTTAGAGAAAAATTAAAGACATTTGTTATGGGCTTCCTCTTCTCCTCTCTTCTTTATCTCAAATCTCTGAAAAAATATAGTTCATTATATTGCTGTCTTTTAACCCCTTACAGTACAGTTTCTGACCTTATTCCACCCAAACTGATCTATCCAAAGTTATTGATAATCTCTTCATTGACAAACCCTACAGCCTCTTCTCATTCCTCATTCTCCCTGATCTTTTTGAAGCATTTGAAACTGTCAATCACCTTCTCCTTGTTACTTGCTTCTCTCTAAGTTTTCAGCAGAACACTCTTTCTTGGTTCTCTTCCTACCTATTGGACCATTCCTTCTCAGTCCCCTTTGCTAGATCCTCATCCATATCATGCTCTCTAACTGTAGGTAGCCCATAAGGTTCTGTTCTAGACCCTTCTCTATACTACTTCACTTGGTTATCTCACCAACTCCCACTAATTACCATCTCTGTGCTAATGATTCTCAAATCTACTTATCTTTCCCCAGCTTTTCTGCCAACCTCTCATCTCACATCTACAACTGCCTTTCAGAAATCTCAAGCTGGATGTCTAGTAGACATCTTAAATTCAATATGTCCAAAACAAAACTCATAATTATCTTTCTCTCTAATGCCTTCTGTCTACTTTCCCTATTATTGAATAGGGCAATCTCATGCTCCCAAGCCCTCAAACTTACAACCTAGGAGCCATCCTATATCCCTGACTATGTCTCCCACTACCCCCCCCCCCCCACTGCACATTCAATCTGGGCCTGTCAATTTTACCTTTGCAGCATCTTTCCAACATGTTCCACTTTCTCCTCTGAAACTCTTATCACTCCATTGAAAGCCCATATCACATCATGCCTGTATTATTATAGTAGCCTGCTGGTAGGACTGTTTGCCTCAATTCTACTTCTCTATTCAGCCAGTAAAGTGATTTTCCTAAAGTGCAGATGTGACTATGTCATCATCCTGATCATTAAATTTCAGAGGCTCTGTAGTGCCATGCACCAGCAGATTCCCAAAAGAATGCTACTGTGAACAGCTTTTAGTGTTCAGATTACACAATATAGTGAACACTCTGTTTATTCCATTACAAATCAAGGCAAACATTCACAATATATCACTATATAATATTCACAACATTACATCTTATTACAGAAAATGGCCACACAGTTTTCACTACAGTGGCCACGATATTTTGAACAAAGCATTCAAAAGAATAATCATCTGGTTTCCCTAAGGGGGAAACCCTCCTGACTTAATCATTCAGTCAATTCACAATATGATACTCAAACTTCCACTCATGGGGCAACCATTAACTTAATCAGTCACTATTCTAGATTCACAATTACTAAATATCATTAATCACAAATACAGGCATTAGAAAACCACACAAACCCTCCACCCCTTGGTGTCCAGCAAACCTCAATTTCATCCAAGAGGAGGCCTTTTCTTCATCTTGACTCTGGGTAGTCTCTCTGATTCCCTGGATCCCCTTCCATGGTCCTGGCTTCCTCCTGAATCCACCAAACAGTCACCCGGATTCAGAAGCAGACATCTCCAAGGTCCTTGTCCAATCCTCAGAGGTAGACAGCTCCCAGGTCTTTGTCCAGTCCTCAGGACAGTCCCTGGCACACCCTGAAGTTCACAGAGTCCAACACATCTCAAACTCTTCACCACTTCTCTTGCCTGGAACTCAAGGATCAGCCAGGCCACGAACAAACAGTATTATCCTGGTCATGCTTCTTTGGTCCTCCAGCAGTTCAGCTGGCCCTAGGACCCAGAAGGAATATCAGCCTTCCAGGCAAGCACTCTCAGCCTTCCAGGTGGCCTTCACCAGCTTCTGGTCTCAGGAAAACTCCATCTCAGTTCTCAGTCAGCTTCCAGATGCTGGGAGAGAAACCCCACCCCCCTCTTTCTCTCTCTCTCTCTCTCTCTCTCTCTCTCTCTCTCTCTCTCTCTCCCCCCTCCTCCCCCCCTCTGTCTCCAGAAAACTCCAACTCAGTTCTCAGCTTTCAGATGCTGGGAGAGAAACCCTCTCTCTCTCTCTCTCTTTCTGTCAGCCGGCTTCAGTCTCCATGATTCTTCCTTCACCAGGAGCAACATTCCAATTCTGTCTCTCAGTCTCTGGAATTCTTGCTTATATATACACACTGGCCTCCTCCTGTCTCAGCCAATCCCCTTCTTCCAAGGCAACAGGGGAGTATACCTCCTCTCAATAGTGGGACAGAGTTCGCACCTTCCATACTTAGCCCCAAGGTACTAAGTGCTAAGTATCTGCTAAATTCATTGCTATTACAGGCTCCCAATTACCTTCAAGGTCAAATGAGAAACCCTGTTTTGTGTTCAAAGTCCTTCATTATCTACTTCCCTCCTATCTTTCCATTCTTTTTACACCTTACTCCCTGCTTCAAATTCTTCATCCAAAGACACTTGACTCCTTGCTATTCCACAAATAAAACACTTTATCTGGCAACTCCAGGACTTTTGTCTGACTATCCCTCCATGCCTAGAATTCTCTCTCTCCTTATATACACCTACCAGTTTCCTTCAAGTTCAACCTGAAGTCCCATCTTCTACAGGAAGCCTTTCCCAACCCCTCTGAATTCTAGTGATTTCCTTCTCTTAATTATATCCTATTTATCCTATATGTAGCTTGTCGTACATATGTGTTTGCTTTTGTTTTTTTCCTCATTAGAGTATTTTCTCGTTGAGGGCTTTGTTCAGTCATTTTTCAGTCATATCCAACTCTGTGACCCTACTTGAGATTTTCTTGGCAAAGGTACTGGAGTGGTTTGCCATCTTCTTTTCCAGCTCATTTTATAGATGAGGAAACTGAAAAATATAGGTTCAAATGACTTGACAAGAGTCACACAATTATGAAGTCACTGAGGCCAGATTTGAACACAGGAAGATTAGTCTTCCTGACTTCAGGCCCAGTGCTCCTTGCTTTTTGTATCTGTGTATGACATCTTTTATTTCTGTTAGTGTAATCTCTTCATGGGTTATATTTTGCAGGTCATTCATATTCATTATGAGCCTCCCCACTTCCCTCTTCTGTGTTATTAACTTCCAGTTCTTTGGGGACTGTTATGTTCCATGACTTGCATACAATAGCATTGTTAGAACAGGGGCATTGAAAAAAAAATTATAGGCCTTTGTTTCCAGAAATTTGTTATCTTTGCAATTTCCTGAAAGTGCTTAGAACTAGAAGGGATGGAAGATCATCTATTCCAATTTCTCATTTTGTCAATAAGGAATAACATAACACAGCATAGCATAGCATAGCATAATTAATATGATATAATGTAACATAACATTATGATGTGATATAATATTTGATATAATATTAAAATACTATAGTATAGCATAATATAATATAGTATGATATAGTATAATGTAATATAATATAATATAATGTAATAAAATAAAATATAATAATATAAATTGATGTAATATAACATAACATTGTAACATAACACAACACAACTTAACATAATATCGCATAGCATAACATAACATAACACAACACAACACAACACAACACAATATAACATAACATAACAAAACACAATAATGAAATACTTTGCCCAAAATTACACCAAAAGCAAAAATTAGATTTCAACCTGGGTCTTAGGATGCTGAATCATCTCATTGTGCTAACTCTCTCATGTCCTCTAAATTTTCTTAACCAAACAAGTGACCTAACATTGTTAGATAGAATTTCCTCTGCTTTAAAAAATTTTTTTTGTAAGAATCTTTTTCAGTTCAACAAATCTCCTTAATTATCCTTGTGTGAAGGCTGTGTCTTCACTGTATCTTGAATCTGGCAAGATAAGTGTTTGCTCTATACTAGCCAACACATTCTTTGATAACGCACAAATGCAAGCCTAATGGAGGAGAGTCACCAGGTCAATGTTTCTAGCTCTAGGTGGCCTTGCAAAAGGTCATTCCTGAATGTCAGATTTGTGTATGACTATTCCTAAGTGATTTTTCAAAAGAGTAATTTTCCCAAATACAGCACAATAAGCTCATTATAGACATACATGCAGGGCAATTTTTGGCCTTTGACGTAACTTGGAACTCCCACTGATATCAATGAACATTTAGCATGATTAAAAAAGCCCATGACCCTTTGTGAAAAATACTGAACTATATAAACTTTATTTCATGCATTTAAAAAGAAAACAGGGGATAAGCTTAAAAGTTTGGCATGATAAAGCCTCAGGACACTAGTGTGCTATTCAAGGACGAAGCTGTTGAAGCCTAGAGGGATCAGGGAAAGCTTTGCAAAACAAGAGGATTAAAAATTAAAGAAAGAGTAGAAATTCAACAGGTGAAGAGAGGATGAGAAAGTGAACCTTCCATGAAGCCAGAAGAGTGAGAGGAATATCTGAGAGTAGGAACTAGTGCAATTAGACTTTATTGCAGAGTGCATGAAGAAGGGAACCAGGAGATAGAGACTCACAGGACTGGGAAGGGCCTTTAAAGCCAGAATGAAGAGTTTGCATTTTCCTTAGTAAGCAATAGGGAGACACTAAATATTTCTGAGCAGAGCAATAACATAACTGATGAAGTTATTGGTTGAATGAAGATTAATTATTGATGAAGATTAATTGATGAAGATTACTTATTCTAACAGGTCCAACCAACAAGCATGTGTCAGGTACTGTACTAAATGTTAAGGGTTAAAATAAAGACAAACAAAAGAAACAAAAATCAGTCCCTGTTCTCAAAAAGCTCAAAGTGTAATGGGGGAGACAACACACAAACCACCATATGCGAACAAGACATGTACACAATAAATTGTACATAACGTCTGAGGGAAGATTAAAGAGGACTTAAAGGCTCCTTACAAAAGGTGGGAGATACTTGAGCTGAGGCTTGAAGGAAGCCAGGAAGTGAAGGCGAGGAGAGAGGAAATTCCAGGAATGGGTGACAGATTGAAAATATCCAGTCTGGTGATGCAGAGTCCTGTGCATGGAGGAACAAAATGGAGGTCAGGATAACTGGATATTGCAGTAAAGTTTAAGAAAAATGGAAAAGTAGTTGGGGGCTAGGCTATGAAATGCTTTAAAAAGCTAACAGAGTATTTTATATTTGATCCTGGGGGTAACTGGAAGCCAATGAAGTTTATAAAATAGGGGAGTGACATGGTCAGATTTAATCAATTTGACAGCTGAGTTGAAGGTGAACTGGAATGGAGAGAGATTTGAGCCAGGTAGTAGTATATCCAGTAGACTGTTGACATAGTTGAGACATGAGATGATGAGGATCTTTGTCAAGGTAGTAGCAGTATCAAAGGAGAAAAGAGGGTATATATGAAAGATGTTGCAGAGGTAGAATGGATAGGTCTTGGTAACAGATTGCACATGTGTAATGGTAATGGAATTTAAAGACCCCCCTGTATTGGCTTGGTTTTTCGGGTTCAGTGTTAAAACCCAGAGCTTGGGAATCCCACTTGTGGGATGGACTTGTTGACGTGAAGAGAGAGGGCTGAACTGAGAGGAGCTGGTGCTATGGATTTAGAGAGAAGCCCAAGCAGAGAGAAGGCCCAAGCAGAGAGAGGCCAGAAGAAGAATTTTTGAGGAGCAGTATCATGGAGGCAGAGAGAGAGGAGAATTGCCAGGGACCAGAGTTGTTGAGAGACTATTGAGGGCCGGTTGGAGCTGCTCAGGACTTTTGCGAACTGCTAGCTGGAGCTGCCAAGGATTGAGGAGGCATGGCTGTGATGCAGGTATTTTGTCTGTCTGTTTTGATGTTGTTTGGCCAGATTTGTTTGCTGGTAAAGGACAGTGCTATTGTTGCAGAGGTCCTGGAAACTTTCTGTTGGTTCAGAAGCCCTGAAAGAGGATTTTCTTGTTGTCTGTGTACAAAAATCCTGGAAGAAGGTCTTGCTGATGTTTTAAGGGGTTCTGGGACTATTCTACAGGCAGAGAATGAATTAATGAGGATACTGGCAATGTATATTGTGGCTTTGTTAAGCTTTGTCTCCCCAGGAACAGAGATTGCTGAGAACTTGCCTCCGATCAAGATGAAGAAAAGACCTCTCCTTGGGTATTCAATGCTGTGATGATATCTTAACCTTGTTATAGCTTAACAGTAGGTGGCCTTTTGTGATCTCCACTGTCCCTTTTGAGAAAAGTGCTTGGCATTAATAGATGGTATTGTAATTCAGTTGTGATCAAAGGGTGGGGAACTTTTGACTTTTTTGTGCTCTGTGACTGACCAAATGAATGCACTTTGTTTATGATTGGAAACTAATCTCCATTTGAGAAGAGAAACTTTGTGATTGACTAAATGAATGTACTAGCCAGGGGTGAGCTACTTTGAATAATGTACTGGCCAGGGGTGGGGTACTTGGACCTTGGTACTTTGCAACTGAATTGAGGACTTAATCAGTTATTGCGTTATGCTATATTTTGATTTTCTGTGAATGTTTTGCCTTAATCTGTCACTGAATAAATGAAGTTTGCTATGCTTGTAATCTGAACCTAGAAGCTGCTTTTGCTTGGCGTTACATTATGGTGTAGTTGGCAGGATTATAAAGCATAGTGACTCTATTTGTTCTAGGATCCATGGCCATTTAGATTGAGATTGTAAGACCAAGGATCTTGTGTGTGCGGGGGGGTACCTTCTCTGATTTGAAAATATACTCTGCCCCTTAATAGGCTGAATGTGGTCACATGGAGCCTGTGGTGGGAGGTTTGTTTTTCAGGAATGCCCACACCTTGTTACTCTGTGATTGGGCAGTGCGTCAAGAGGGTTATGACATTCTCTGATCCAGGGGAAGGCTATATATAGCCTGATGTGAGGTTTTCCTTTGGGGCTCCCTTTGGGAAGAGTTGTGTGATTTGGCCAGATAAGACTCTGGCCAGCTGTTGAGCCCCCCAACTTTGAAAACCCAGATATTGATGCTTCCCTCCCTGGTAACTAACTAGGTATGGATGTAATGGTCAGACAACTGGAAGCCCTGTCTGCTGATCTGTTTCTCTGTCTTCTTGTAACTTTTGTTTGTATTCTCTGAAGTTCAGGGTGTTGACTTTTTGCCCTGAACTAGGTAAATGATATATGTTCGATTGATTAAAGTAAGATTGCTAACCCATTTTGAATTACTTTCCTTTAGAAAACCAGATCTAAGAACCTATGCTAGCTGCCATCCTGGGTATGCTAGGGTGCTTGCTGCTACAATATGGGAGGGGAGAGTGAGGAGTCAAAAACACCTAAGCCTAGTTGGTTTGGAGGACAATGGTACCTTTGATTGTAATAAGAGGAAAGGTTTGAAGAGGGGAAAAAAGGGCTTTGGGGGAGGAAGATAATGAGTTCAATTTTGGAAATGTTAAATTTAAGATATCTACAAGGCATCCAGTTTGAAATTCCAAAGGGAGTGGAAGATGAGAAGATGGAGGTCAGTGGAGATGTTAATGCTAGATAAACAGATTTGAGAATCATCAGGATAGAGATAATGAATAAATCTATGATTGCTGGTGAGATCACCAAGTGAAGGCAAACTATAGAGGGAGAAGAGAACTAAAGAGAGATTCTTGGGAGACACTCAGTGTAGGATGAAGATCCATCAAAATAGACTGAGGAGTGGTCAAGTCCTATTTTCCCCTCTGGTTCTAAAATATCAAGGTGTTTTTCCTTGAGAATTTCTTGAAGGATGCTTTCTAGGTTCTTTTTTTGATAATGGCTTTCAGGTAGTCCAATAATTTTTAAATTGTCTCTCCTGGATCTATTTTCCAGGTCAGTGGTTTTTTCCAAGGAGATATTTCACATTGT
>CM053587.1:20412455-20429628 GCA_028646515.1 Pseudochirops corinnae | reverse complement strand
GGCTGTTTTGGGGTGGCGGGTGGGGGAAAGAGGGGAAGAAAATATGTAACTCAAAATCTTGTGGAAATGAATGATGCAAACTGTAATAAAATTAAAAAAAAAGAAAAAAAAAGGTATTTGGGAGAATATTTGGCAGGATAAGGAAAAGGCACATGAAGACCTTGAACATTGGACCACAGGTGTGGCTGAAATAATACTTGTTTTCCATCTGTAAGTTGTGTCCAAAAATCATGGGTGTTTTATGATGAGAAGGTTTCAATCCTTTTCTTTTCAATTATATCCTAGGCATTGAGGATCAGGGCATTTCTGCCTACATTTTATTTCCCTGTTTTAACTGTTCACTAGTAAGTACCTGAGACCACATTTAAAGTCGGGAAGATACAAGTTTTCCTGACTCCAGGACTGGCACTCTATCCACTGTACCACCTAGCTGCCCTTTCAATTTAGGTATTTCAAATAGGTAACCCCTATTCTCTGTAGACTTCATCTTCTTATTCTTCTCTGTTAACTTCTTCAATGGTTCTTTTAACAGTAGAGCTAACCTTGGGAGCGATGTATGGAAAGTGAGCAAAAGAGCTTCATTGCAATGCCAAGTGCAGCCGTAAGAAGAGAAGGGAATGGGAACAAGAATCCTATTCAGCAAGAAGAGTCATGAACTAGATAGGAAAATGGAATGAGAGTACCAGGACAGGTAGTGCCACTCCAAAGAATTCATGCAGGCATCATCTTCTTATTGAATTGAATGATATTCATGGCTCTTCTCATTTTTGGAATGTCCCTGGATTTTCTCAGTAAACTAAGCTTCTGAGTTATATGTCTTACCTACCTTGGAGATTTGTTAGCCTTATGCATCTCCTACTTTCCATATTCCCCAAATACATATGAGACAGAAATTTTGATTCACTCTGAATGTAATTGCTTTGTAGCAGGAAAGGTCAGTTAGGTGCTGCCTTTGGGTAGGTATACTGGCTCCAGCTAAGACTCAAGTAATATTACTTGACTGGGTCTAGAATACGTCTAGATGAGTAACAGTCAAGGCTGTCACCTTTTACACTAATTTTCAATGTCATGTAAGTATCCCTTTCTTAAATATCCCTTTATTATAGCAAAGATTTAATGTCTTAAATCTAGAAGAGAATGCAATCTAATTCCATGGTGTTCAATTCTTTAATTGTTGAATATTCCTCCAGAAACATTTGTCAGACCTATAAAATAAGCCTGTTTCTGAAAGAATTACTGTGTCCAAAGTGCATTGGTGCAATGGTAGGTTGCAAGCCTTTCACTGTGCTTTGGTAATTTGCTTAAACTTAGATCATATAACCCCTTTCTTGGAGCACAGAGCAAATCTAGAGGAGAAAAAAAGAAATATTCGTGATCTCTGAGATGTTTTGCAAAGGGGAACATATGAGACCAAGGTAATGCCATAGATTCATGTTCTCTAAATAGCTATACACTGGATCCAGGCTGTCAGAAGACTAGCATTTTTTTCAACCAAATCAGGACATCTGGTCACCTCATTTAGATATCATCCTTCTAACCTAAATGAATGTCTTCCCTTTCTCCCGCCCTTGACTTTTACTTACAGTATCTTTACTTTCCTTAGTAATTCATGGCAAGTGCCATGTGCCAAGCTATTTTTCCATACCAATACGCAGTATTGGTACATAAGGTACACTTATGATCCACTCAATGAATTAGCAACAGAATATTTTGAAGAGCATATCAAAATTTACTGCTAAAAATATGTCACTGCACAGGTGCTGAAATACCACACGTAACTATAATACTCACAATTGATCTGTCCCTTCTCTAAATTCTTTTACACTTGTTTTCCATACCACATAATAAATATCTTATTGAATCATAGATCATAGATGTCAGTGCACAGAGGAATGCTAGAAATCACTTAAATACAAGCCCCTCCTGTTCTATTCTTCATTGTCTTTGCTTGACATTCCCCCTCTTTTGTCATAATTTCCTATATTTCTCTTCCTATGGGGAAGTACAATGCCTAACTTTTTGTTACTTTAGGCATACCAGTATCTAGCACTATTGAGCCTAGAGATCAATTCATTTTAATGAGCATATCCTTAATGGAATATTTGTTTCTGGGTCTTTGATTAGCTACTCCCATAACTCCTTGACAAATGGGGTCTTTGTCTAAAGTTCAGCCTCCCAGGAATGGACAACAACACACACCTTACTCTTGCACATCCAGTCCATATCTAGAGAGCTACAAAAACTCATATGATAGGGTTAGAGACCAGGAATCCCTATTACTTCTTTATTCTTCCAATTCTTACTCAGAGTGAAACTTTTTACAATACTCAAATACTAATTATCTACTATGTAGCTTTCCTTACACAATTCCCTATGCCTGGAATATTCTATTTCTCTCTCCACTCTTCCTTAACTATGACTCTGGTCTCCTTATTGAATTTCTAGCTATATTTTAAATTAAACATTTTCCAATAAAAGCTCTCTGTTCCTTGTAGTCACAGACCTTTGTCCTCTTGGAAGCCATCTAGAACTTTGGTTGAATTTCTTTTAGGCATTCAATTTGTGTTTTTTTTTTTTTGTTAGTTATTTATGTATGTCTCCCATCTCCTTACTAGTCTATAAGCTCCAAGAGGACAGGGACCTTTAATTTTTACCTAAACTTTCTGTTTCGCTCCATGTCTAGCATACTCAAAAGTATCTCTGATCTCATTGGTCTGGGAGTGTCCTCCAGAGGATGCAGATTACAAGTTATCCAAACCTTCCCATTCTATCCTACCATAAGTTCTTCATAGGGGGTTATCCAACATGTTGGAAGCCTTCTTTGAATTGTTGTGTTATTCAACACAATTTAATTCAATTAAACATATTTATTAAGAATCTACTATTATACAAGTTATCATGCTAGGGATGGCTATGCAAAAACAAAAAGTAAAATAGCCCTTGCCTTAAAAGAGTGTATTTTTTCTTGCCACATATGTAAACAAATATGTTTTGGACTGAGTTGTTGAATTTAGTGCTATTGATGGAAAGGGAAGAAAAGCATCTTAAAGAAAAACCTGCTTATAATGGGTGAGAAGCATTTATAGTTTTATACTTTCTCTCTCTTTCAATGTACATGTATAGGTGTATATGTGTGTGTTCTGTCATTTAGTAGTATATTTGCATATTTTAACACAATAATGATAGGATGATATGATATAATATAAGATCATGGAGTGGATTTATAACTGGAAGGAATCTCTGAAGTCATCTGGACCACCCTTATCATTTTACAGATGAGGAAACTGGGCCAAGAAATGGAATGACTTGCCCAGGGTCACATAGATCCTAAGAAGGATAGTCAACATCTGAACCTACATCCTCTGACTCCAAATCTAGAACTATGCTGTTAAAAATAAATTGAAATTGAGATTTAGCAGTATCATGTTAAGACTAGATGTATGAGGTAAACACTACTAAATGACATGGTGAAAACTGATACTCTCATCAATGTCTTTCTGAATATAGAGTGATACCACTTTGTATACTAGTGAGTAAATATAGAAATGGGATGTAAATCAAGTTTACCCTGTGGGCATTTTTACATAGTAATGTTTGCCCAATACAACAAGATTATGGTACATTTAGTAAATTAAGTATCTCTATCTCTACCTATCTCTATCTATCTATCTATCTATCTATCTATCTATCTATCTATCTATCTATCCATCTATCTATTTATCTATCTGTCTGCCTGTCTGTCCATCCATCCATCTGTCTGTCTATCCATCTATCTATCATCTTCCCTTACTGCTGGATAAAGTAAAATATCTTTACATCTTTCTAACTGTTTTTGTTGTACCTGAGAAGGATGTCACTTCAAAGAAGACAGCACACTATTTTGTAAACTATGACCAAGGCTACTGAGCTAGAAGAATAGGGACAGACAGCCTGTGAGTTTACTTGGATCAATAGCTTTGGGATTTCCCCATCCATCAGCTACCGAATCATCAGAGCAATCTCTGATTCTTTTGAGCCCTCTAGTTTAAGAGCTCAATAAAGCCACTTGGCTTTAACATTGTATTTATAATACCAACTTCTTGGTCCTACAATATAACTTACTAGTAAAAAAATTTTAAACATTTGAGGATATTTGGGATATACAATATGCTTTTTAATTTCTCTTAGAGTTACATAATTTCTCCTTACTTTTTCTTATAAGAGATGGCTTTGCTACTCTTGGATTTGGGAAGATCTGGATTTAAATACTAACTTTTTTTCTCATTAGCTTTGGGAAAGTCACTTAACCTATCAGGTAATTCTTGATGTTGGCAGAAGGAGGAATTGGCTCTTTTGTTCTGTAGCTACTTTTCCCTATCTCTGTGGTAAATATATCAAATTGTTTCTTTTCGTTTGTTTGTTCAAGTGCTTTTCAAAAACCTCAAAGTATATCACAGGTGAGACAATGATTCAATCCACTTTACTTCAACAGGCATTATTTTCATTGCCTATTATGTTCAAGGTACTGAAAAAGATACATGAGTGAAATATATGCCTTACCCTCAAGGAGCTTATGATCTAGCCAAGGAGTTGATATTTTCATAAATAATGAAAAATACCCCCCAAATGTGATAAATACCACAAAAAGGTATGAAGAACTAGGGAGGTTGGAACAGGGAGTGATAACAGAAAGTCTTATATTCCTGTGAATAAAAAGAGGATGGGTGTGATTGCCTTTCATTTCCCTAATGGAGAACATTACATGCCTGGCAGAGCAGGAACTGGGAGTCAGTTTTCTGGATTCTCAGTCTTGTGTCCTTGCTGCTAATCTAGGCTGCCTGGTCTAATAATGTGCATGGAGTTTGATGAATCATCAAATCCAGGCTCTGACAAGGAATCATTTCTGGCTGCTTTTCTTTTTCTCATGATTTTCCTCTCTTTTGGCACCTCTATAGAGCCTATTACTATAGCGGAACAGTGTTCATACAGACACATATTAGACAAGATGAAGGTGGGGGGAAGAAAATAGACTGCTGCCTGCCATACCTAGCCCGAGAGCTTAATAGTAGTGTCTTGTTCCGAAGCAGAGTGGCTCTCTGGAATGATTCTTAGAAACTGCCATGAGAGAAAGGATAATAAAAGGAGAGCAATTAAAAGAAGAAATAGAAAAATAAAAATCATTCGGCTGAAAAATAGAAATGCATTGACTCATCAAAAGTTTCTGCCAGTTCACTGTACTTATTATTCTCTCCTTCTCGCTTTCCAAGTGGAAACATGTAATCCCGAATGATAGGATAAGTGAAAGCCTTCAAAGCCCCATTCAGGCCGAGTTGCTGTACTGAGGATATGAGAGCTTTCTTGGAACACGGCCCAGCTCGCCTCAGCAAGAGAAGAAAAGTCACCCTTGAATCCCTTTGCCACAGAAAACTGCTTCTGCCATTGATATTCGACTGACTCTCCTATCTTAGCGTGTGATTCAAGTAGCATTAGGGTGACTGAACGTGTAGCAGCCGAGCAGTTGCCAATGTATGCCTAGGGAGATAGATCTCTCCATTAGAGGGAAAATGAAAAATTCTGTGATGAAATCATCATCTATGACTCTGCATTTGTTCCATGACCTGATGTCTCATGCATGAACTGATATGCTATTACAATAACTCAAAATAGAAAGGAGGGTTTTTTCCCCTTCTTTTAGTGCTATTTAATTTTTTTTTTCTTCCAGGAAATGATTAACAAATATGTTTACATGTTTCAGAACTCTGTAATCATCGGGAGGATGATGGTGATATCAGCAAAAACAGTGCAGTTGGAGGAGGGACAAGGTTTTGTTTTGTTTGTTTTTTGGAAAGAAATGCTCAGCTTTGGCTACATTGAATTTGAGAAATAGATAGGATATTCAGGTTGAAATGACCAGCAGGGAATGGGAAACTGGGTTTGGAGTTCTGGGGAGAAGTCAGGGTTAGAGCCGTCTAATCAGAGTCAAGGAATTGGGGAGCTAGAAGGACTTCAGTAGCCATCTAGCCTGGCCTATATATTAAAGGAATTACTACAGTAATATACTAGGCAGGTGATCTTGTAACATCTGGAAGACTTGCAAAGGGGTGCAAGCCGCCCACTCCTTGGGGCAGTCCATTCCATTTTTGAACAATTTTGCTGACCTCCACTTCCCTTTATTTAATTTCTGGATTTTCTCACAAGTATACATATGTATATATACATATATACGTATGTATATATATATATGTATGTGTGTGTGTATATATATACCTATACATATATATGTATATATGTATAGGTATATATACCTATACATATATATATACATATATACATATATACATATATGTATATATATATACACACACACATACATATATATATATATATATACATACACACAATGCTACCTCCTCCCCTTGGCCCATATTTTATTTGCTTTTGAATAATGTAAAAGCAGTAGAGCTATGATCTAGTCTTGGGTTTCATCTGATCAAGTGTTAGAGATACTAACGAAGCCAAATTTGCTCTTTGTAATAATACCTTCTATATGCTCATGTTTGTTGCCTAAATTTGGATCATTTTTAAAAAATCAGCAGACATTTGAGACCATGGATTTTTCTACAATAACAATTCTATAATTGTTATAATTTTCTATAATAACAATTATTAAATCTGGGGCAAGAAAGTAAAGACCATGAAAAAATATTATATGTATATATATTTATATACATACATATATGTATATATTATTTCCCATAACTATTAAATATATATGTAATTAAATGTAATATAAATAAGTACATATGTTATATATAACACATAAATATATATTCATACATATATGGGGATGTAAATATATTATTATATATCTTTCATGTATTCATCATCTATTTTCAGTATATTTATCTATAATCTATCTCTCTCTGTCCTCTCTCTCTCTCTCTCTCTCTTTCTCTCTGTCTTCAGGAAGTATATTGTGCTGTGCCTATATGTGTCATCAGAAATAGATTATTATCCATTTTGATGTCTTGTGAGGTTTTCTCTCACGTCCCTTCTATTACTATTGCTCTTCTCCCTGTAATCCTTACCAGATAATCTCTCACCAGGTAACTTCTTATATGATGCTTTGCAAGAGAAGAAGCTTCCTTCTACTCAGAATGTCAAACTTCCTTCACATTTGTAAGAGACTTGAACCAATTTTTAAAGCTCTGATTACACAGTTGCCCTTTCCTTTTCCCCTTCTCCTCTTTGTAACATTCTACCACTTTCCAATCTACCCACAAGGCTTATCTCCCACTTATGCCTCAAATCCATTCTTTTTAAGCCCATTGAAGCCTCATTTCTGTTTCCTTTAGAAAAAATGTTCTCCCTAATGATCTGGAATGTTGAGAGGGATTCTTCAAGCCCTTTCACCTTCTCCTTGAGCAGGGAGATTGGCTTCTACTTGTGAGAGAGATAATAGCTACTTACTTGTGGCAGAAATACAAACATACACTTTATGCAAAATTTCCCCTATTTTCTACAATGGTTGAGTTTTTTCAGTCTTATTTTTTTCAGTCCTTGTAGGTGTTTGCACCTTAACCTTAAACACCTGGCTAATACTCTTTGAGCTAATTATCTCCTGGATAACTTGACTAACCTCCTCATTTTCCTTTCCCTAGTACAAGCAACTCCACAGTCACACTCATTTCTCCTCTTGCATCAATCTAATGCTGTCACCTGTTTGTTAGACCAATTGCCAGTCTACTCTATCAATTTGCTTTACTCTCCAATTTTTCTACTTACCTTTTCTTACTTACCTGGCCTAATTTCATCAACTACCATCTCCTTATTTTTCTTGAGCCTATCTCATACATTCTATTGCTTAATTCTCAATGATCATACTTAAATTTTCTTAATTCATTGTCATCCTTCTCTTTTCAGCCAGAAATAGATTTTGGTACAGTATGAGATGGTAGAGTTCTCAATTTTTCTAAATCTCTCTCAAATTTAACATTTTTCCTTCCCAAATTCAACTTCATAAAATGAGTTACAGTTATTCAAACACATACACACACATCACCCTTAATGGATGCCCTTTATTAGGAAATGTGTAAAAAATTATAAAGCTTTGTTAAGTTTCAAATAGAATCATAAAATTTCATAATAGGAAGGGTCTTATCTAGAGGCATTCCTTTGGACTGGCCTCCATGATGTGACCAGGATAATCAGAAAACTCATTATCCTGTGAGATTACAACAGTCATGGTACTCACAGCTCATCTATAGGGTTGGAGGACAGAATAAAGAACTCTTCTTACAGCCTCCATTTAAAGAGAAATCTCATAAATTAAAAATAAAATAAACATTTTTTTTTTTAAAAGGAACCTCAGACCACCTATGTCTTCATTTCCTTCACTCCTTTGGACTAGATATATCCCTCCATCATATCCCTCCATCTCCACTTTTTAGTGCTGGAGCTAGAGTCAGAAAGAACTGCATTCAAATCTTGCTTCAGATACTTAAGATATATTAGCTGCGTGACCTTGGGGAAACCTCTCAACCTCTCTCAGCCTCAGTTTCCTCATCTGCAAAATGGGGAAAAATAATACTACTTGCCTCCTCGGGTTGTTGCGATGATAAAATTATATTTGTAAAGCATTTGCAAACCTTGCAGTTCTCTATGAATGTTATTGTTTTTTTATTAATTATTATTACTATTATTATTATTAGCGGTGGTGATAGCGGTAGTTCGTGGTTTACAGAACAACACTTAAGCTATTCCTCTGTTGTTCCTCACTTGCAATTATGTGAGCAGTTTACATACTTCCTAGACCTTAGTGGATTTGATGTCTTTTTGTCATATCTACTACTCAGCTCATCAGTTGGCAATATATTATGGTCTGTACATCAAGCATCTTTCCATTGTCTTTTGGATCATTTGTAATTTTCATTCCTCTGAGATTATAGACTTCCATGATTCATAGCCATGTAGCATCACTAAGAGAACATGTATTAAAATGTTTTCTTGGTTGCTTTATTATATATTTAGTAATTTAGTTTGTAATCTTATTAATTCTTTAAGAATCTTCCCTAATCTGTGAAATTTTACATATTGATTCCCCATGCCTTTAAAATTATTTTTGCCTCCAAAATTAATGTCTTCTACTTATTTTTTATTAGGTTTATGTTCTTTCTCACAAAATCTTCTTAAATGGCATTTCTACTTCCTCAAATAACACCAGATGGTGGAGTATGAATGTGGTGGTTACATTGCCATCAGTATGAGAATAAATTGATTTTGAAACACTGGCAGATCTGTTCCATTTCACATCTACTTTTGGTCTTCTGGTTTCATCAATAAATGCTCTTGGGTTCATCTGACTTGGCTGGATTTCACGCCAAAATTTTTGTACAATCATTTTCTCTCCATTTTTGTTTTTAGAAGATGATTCCACCACTGTTGGCATCCCCTCTCCCAATTGTTCCTGTTTGCTTTTACTCTTCAAATTACTTTATACTTATAAATCAGGTGCATAGGATCATAGATTTAGACTTAGGAATGACCTCAGAATTCATCTGTCCTATTCCCTTTCATTTTGTAGATGAGGAAACTGTGATGCAGAGAAATTAGGTAACTTGCCCATGATTACACAGTTAGGAAGGGGCAGAAGTGTTACCCCCAAATAGAAATGTCTCTTGAATCAATGTCTGGCATTCTTTCCATTACCCCTACACTGTCTCTTATACATGTTATATTTCTATGTATAAAATAAATACTTTGAGAGTAAAGACTTTCATTTTTTCATTTGTGACTCCAGTGCCTAGCATATTGACATACATGATGTTAAGTGATGTTTGTTAAATTACAGAAATTAAATTAATTAAATCTTAGCAGAGCAGTAATAACTAATGACTGATCAGCTAGTTTTCAGAAACAATTGTGGATCATCAGATTATTGACTATTGAGAACAAGGGTCAAAAACTGATATTCCTCTTATATACTTATTACATTCTAATTTGTATTGCATTTAA
This sequence comes from Pseudochirops corinnae, assembly GCA_028646515.1. Classification (NCBI taxonomy): domain Eukaryota; kingdom Metazoa; phylum Chordata; class Mammalia; order Diprotodontia; family Pseudocheiridae; genus Pseudochirops; species Pseudochirops corinnae. Next base: position 20,419,635 of record CM053587.1, on the reverse strand, counting down.
TTGTCTGTATAAAGTTTTTTTAAATCTTCTGCAATAGATTTTAAGCTCCTTTTTTTTTTGCAAGAACTTTCATTGTGCACTGGGAATTTAATTCCTATAGTACTTGCCATATTTTCCTCAACAGACCTGACTCTGAGGGAAGAACTCTATACACTACACCACATTGTCTCCTTATCATCTCCATAGAGGTAATTGATGTCATGAGAATGGACAGGACTATATGCTAGAGAGTATACTATATACTATACTATATATTATATACTTTGAGAGCAAATGAAGATATTATATACTCAGTATATCTTCATTAAATGTATATAAAGTACTATACAACCAATAGTTATGATTATTATGCCACATTTACAATAGCTAGAAGATTATATATTTAAACTGCTATAAAAATATCCTCCTCAACATCCTACTCCATTGGGTATTGGTACACTTAATATGAGATCCTTGTCCAATGGCCAGTGAAGAGACATATTGTGAGGGCAACTGAATCATATCAGTCTTGACATTCCAGCTATAAACAAACTTGGAAGGACATTGCAGGGAAATAGAAGGATAAATTAAGGATACTTCTTGGAAAGGAAAAGAAGTGAACTAGAGGAGAGGGCTTTATTATACACTCAGATTCAAGAAGAAACAATATTCCATGAGATCTTTGCTCCCATATGTTTCATCATTAATAACAAATATTAGCAAAAAGAATATAATGAAAATAATTGAATAATATATACCAACAATAGTTGCTGAGGATAAAGTCATAGAGAATTCTGCAAAAGAACTTGTTAAAACTGAAATCATGTCAACATACCTTTTTGATACTAGATGATTTCAAGGTAAAGGTGAGGATGGGTAGAGATAGATGAGAAACCATGACTTGGGGAAAAGGAAAGAAAAAGAACCAAACTCATAAGTGACATAGAAGTTCTATGCCTCTATAAAATGAAAATATTCTTAGAAAAAAAAAAGAATGGGTAGATGTTAGACATGACAAGCACCACATAATATGATAAAACATAAAATAGCTAATATTTTAATGGACAGGAAAAATAGGTTTTTTAATGTAAGAGTTATCCTCTTGTCACTATAAAATGTGTGTGTGTGTGTGTGTGTGTGTGTGTGTGTAGGCTATTGGTACTCGAAATGTGAGATCTATATCTGAAGACATACAGATATATGAAAAGGGGAGGAAGATACATATATATCTATGTAGAGATAAGTCACTAGATAGAGCCACAGATATGTGAGTCTCTATGAGTTGTTGACTCATCCAAGAGAAATTCAGAAAAAAAAATAGAAAGAAAAAACAATGAATGTTTTATTTTATTCATTCATTAAGTAACAATAGTTTAAGTGTAGAGGGAAAAAAACCCAACCAAATTTTGAGGTTCAACATGTTGAAGAAATAACCAGAGTGAATTATGAAGATCCAAAATGCTGTGATTCCAATATGTTTTTAATGTAAGAAATACCTATAACATTTATGGAAATCCTAAATAAAATATTGTTTTACTTTCTTATGCATTTTTCTCTTAGGTGTAAAAAGAAATCTTGATTATATAGAATATGTTCTATTTTGTCATTTTTATGAAAAGTGAACCAAACAATGAAAGCTAAATACACTGACAATGATTAGAACCTGCTTGTGGGTACCTGGATCCTTAAGTGGTCCTTTTCTACAGAATCAAAGCAATCAAGCTATTTCATAGGTGGTGTTAGCAATATTTGCCCTTCTTTGCCAAGGAGTTTTTATATATCTGCCATGATAAGGGACTTTAACAACTACCAGAACAATTGTACACCAGGTTTAGTAAGACACAAAACAGAACAAACATAGTCTCCCCTTTGACCTCTTGGTTTGTAAACAGAGATTAAATTAATAGTGTGTTGTCTACACCTATAAACATTCTCTTAAAATAGAGGTGACCCGAAATACATATGTGGCAGGTGTTAAAACATTTTTAAAAACATATCATTCTCTAATGCTCAGTATGAATACATTTTAAAAGTTTTCTAGGAAATGTAAAATAATGATTTTCATATTTAATTAGATTTTACCAATAATAAGCAAAAATATATATAAATACATAAATTGTAATTTTTTTCAATTTTATACTTTCTGTAGTCAAGGGAAATATTTGACTTCAAGTTTTTCTTTTTCATTTCTTAGGATTTTGGTAAAAAAAAAAAAAGAAATCTTTACCCATAGTAAGTAATCAATCACTATTGGCCAAAAATTGTCAGTGACTGTTTAGGATAAGACCCTGAATAAGTCAGCCTGAATTCTATTGCTCTAGTATCCTATTTCTTTTAAGAGAAAAGGTGCCCTGGAAAGTTGAAATAATTGAAATAAAGGACAGCTGCATTGCCAAGTTGTGCATTATGTAAATATCCTAGCATGTGCTCTTTATTTTGACTAAAAGAATAGTGAACTTTTATCCCAGCCCTAAGATTTCAGTAAATTTCTTTAATTAGAGCAAGCTGATTTGTATTCACCTAACACAGGAAGCTATAGCTTCTTAAACTTTTTCCACTCACAACCTCTTTTCCCATTTCAGCAGACTTTGTTGCATAGTGTGGCCTGAGGGCATGGGCAGTGCAAAGTGCACATGCTTTGTCTTCAGAACCAAGGCTATAGTAAAGTTGTGCGATGTAACATGGGCAAGCCCTGCCAGAAATGCCTTGGATTTTTTATTTGTTTGACTTTGATTTAATTTTTAGTTGTTGTACATTCAGAAAACCTTTACTATTGACAATTTTTTTGTGACCCCATATGGGGTTGAGACAGTTTAAGAAGTGCCACTATGGAAAACATCTCCCTATAAGAGATGAAGGAAATTGATTAAGAGCATTTAGACATAAGACAGTCTCTCCTCTCTCTCTCTCTCTCTCTCTCTCTTAAAGTTTATGTTCCATTATTTTAACTCCCAATATGTTCTATTTATGTTCTATTATTTAAACTCCCAATATTTGAAAAAAGTAATAGATTTTTTGCCAACTTTTACAAAGCATCAAGATACTCAGGAAATATAAAAATCAAAATTTGAAATTATTCAGGTAGTTTAAGGCTATTTTTCTCATCTAGATGGTACAGTGGACAGTGCACTGGACTTGGAATCAGGAAGAATGATCTTCATGAATTCAAATCTGTCCTCAAACACATACTAACTGTTTGACCCTGGGCAAGTCACATAATACAGTTTGGCTCAGTTTCCTCATCTGTAAAATTTGTTGTAGGAGGAAATGGAAAACCACTCCAGTGTCTTTGCAAAGAAAATCCCAAATGGTGTCACAAAGAGTGACCCAAATAAAACAATTCAATAAATTTGTCTCAGCATCTTGCTTCCACCATCTTTGTGTGCTAAGTGTTGGCTTTATTATATAGAGAGAAGAAGTAAGGGAAGACTGTATCACCAATAATACACTAGATCCCTGCTCTAAATAAGCAGCAAATTGTACTTACATTTCCAAAATGTTGTACAGCCAGTAAATGCTATATTAGAAGAAACCTTTTTATCAGTGCTTCTAAATATCTGTGGAGGAAAATGCTAAAAATAATAAAATGTTCAAATGGCTAACATGACAAATATATGCTTTAGGCCAGATCCAAAGATAAACATTGGGTAGCAAGAATGTGGTGAATAAGCTTTATAGATTTTGTTTTTTAGGGACAGTATAGCCCTATGTATATTCAAATGAATGGAACCAAAATATAGGAGTAAAGACAGGGACTCACCTTAGTTCTTTCAAAATCCCTCCAAACAATTTTAAAATAATGTTTCAAATAGAGTTTAGGAGTAGCAGAATCAACAAAAGATTAAAGTGAAACAATTTTATAACCCAGGACTATTTAGAAGGTTTGTATCACCACCACAGTGGTTGGATCTGTAACCCAGCACAGACCTTGCAGAGACCTAAGTGTCAGCAGGAGGCCTTGGAGGCAGCTGCATCAGCCACAGCAGCAGCTTTGAGAGATCTTAACCACAGACAGTAAGGGAGTTGGATAACTACTCAGAAGGAGATTCCAGGGGATTCTTAGCCAGAAATGGGTTCAGGACCTTGTTGCATTGTTCATGCAAAGTTCCAGATTACAGTCCTAGGGCAAACAAATACTAACCCTTGTGACCACTGGGATGCAGGCACCCTGCTCACAGTTCCAAGGAGGAGAAGAGTTTTTGTGGTCACTCACAGATCAGAGCATAGGCCAGGACAGCAGTAACTACACCTCTTTTTAGACCATATAACCTTGGAAGAACTGAACAGATTTGGAAGAATTTACAGACTCCTAGAAATAGTTCTGAAAATAGCAGCATGAAAAATGAAGCTTAGTTCAGTCCTTTCAAATCTGGGAACAGAGACCAACTTTGCTGTAAAATTGTTAAGTCAAGAAATAGACTTGGTGGCTAGGTGGCGCAGTGAATAGAGCACTAGCCCTGGAATCAGGAGGACCTGAGTTCAAATGTGACCTCAGAAACTTAACACTTACTAGTTTGTGACCTTGGGCAAGTCACTTAACCCCAATGGCCCTGCATTTTCCCCTCTTTCTGGAAAAATGAGCAAACAACAGAAAAAAAAATCCGTAATCATAGAAAGTTACCATGGTGACTGGAAAGATCAAGATATAAACTCAGAAAAAGATGACAAAGTCAAAACAGCTACATGCAAAACTTCAAAGAAAAATATGAATTGGTCACATGCACAAAAATAATTCCTCTAAAAGTGAAAAAAATATTTTAAAAATCATATAAGAGAGATAGAGGAAGAACTGGGAAAAGAAATGAGAGTAATGCAAGCAAATCATGAAAAAGGAGTAATACCATGTATTAAGGCATATAAACTTCACAACCAAAAATAAAAATTCCCAACTTGGTAAAAGAGGAACAAAAATATACTGAAGAAAATTAAACCTTAAAAAACAGAATTGGCCAAATGATAAAAGAGGTACAAAAATTCACTAAATAAAACTCCTTAAAAACCAGAACAGGCTAAATGTTTTGTTTTGTTTTGTTTTGTTCTTTTTTAAAGAAAAAGATGTACAAGAAGCTCACTGAAGTAAATAATTCCTTAATTAGAATTAGGCAAATAAAAAGTAAAAGTTAATGACTCCAGGAGACATTAAGAAACAATGAAAGAGAATCAAAAGAAGAAAAAAAGAATAAAATGTGCACTATTTCATTGGAAAAACAATGGAAATAGAAAATAGATTGAGGACAGATAATTTAAGAAGTTTTGGACTATGGGAAAGCAATGATCAACAAAAGAGGTTAGGCATCATCTTTCAAGAAATTATTGAAGAAAACTTCCCTGATATCTAGAACCAGAGGGTAAAATAGAAATGGAAAGAATTTACAAATCACCTCCTAAAAGCAATCCCCCCTCCAAAAAAAAAAAAACCAAAAAAACTCCCAGGAACATTATAACTTATTTCCAGAGCTCCCAGGTGAAGGAGATAATATTACAAGCAGTTAGAAAGAAATAATTGAATTTTCTCATTATTAGTGCAGTTAGAAGGAATATACATAATCATGAATGTGAGATGTATATGGTGAGATATTTAAAAAACAATAATAAGGGTTGAGAAAGAGGAATGTCCTGGGAGAAAGAGAAAGAAAGAGATAGAACAGGGTAAATTTCTCACATAAAAGAGATGTAAAAAATAAAACTTTTACAGTGAAGGGGAAAACAGAGGTTGGGGAAGCACTTGAATCTTATTGTCGTTGGAGTTGGTTCAAAGGGACAATAACATACATACTCGGTTGGGTATATAAATCTATCTTGCCCTTCCAGGTAGTTGGAGGGGAATAAAAAAATGTATAGAGGTCATCATTGGGAGAGCAGTTGGGGAAGGCATTGATAAGAAGCATAACAGACTTTGGAGAAAGGACAGGACAAAAGGAAAGAGAGGGAGAAGGATAAACAAGGGGAAAATAGGATGAAAGGACGTACACAGTAATCATAACTGAATGTGAATGGGATGGACTCACCCACAAAATGGAAGCATATAGCAGAGTAGAATAAAACTCAGAATCCTACATTATATTGTTTACAAGAAACACACTTGAAGTAGAGTAGCACATGCAATGTAAAAATCAGAGGTTGGAGCAGAATCTATTATACTTCACCTGAAATTAAAAACAAACAAACAAACAACAACAACAACCAAGAGTAGCAATATCTCAGACAAAGCAAAAGCAAAAATAAATTTAATTAAAAGAGATAAGCAGCGAAACTCCATTTTGCAAAAAATACCATATTAACAATGAAATAGTATCAATCAAAACAATCAAATAGTATCAATCACCAATTGGTATTGGTGATACTTAAAGATTCTTAAAGGAAAAGTTAAATGAGTTGCAGGACCAAGTAGGCAGTAAAATTATACTAATTGAGGACCTCAATCTTTCCCTCTCAGAACTGGATAAATCTAACCAGAAATAAATAAGAAATAAATTAAAGAGATTAAATAAAGAGAATTTTAAAAAGTTAAATATGATAGATTGCTGGAGAAAATTGAATGGGAAAAGGAATGAATATACTTTATCCTCAGTAGTACATAACACCTACACAAAAATTGACAATGTATTAGGGCATAAAAACTTCACAACCAAATTCAGAAAAGAAATATTTAGTTCATCTTTTTCAGATCACAGTACAATAAAAGTTATATTTGCTAAAAGGCATAGAAACATTAAAAATAATTGGAAATTAAATAATCTTATCCTAAAGGATGAATGATAAAAGACAAATCAAAGAAACAAGAAATAATTTCATCAAAAAGTGACAACATAATAAAATTTATGCCAAAGCATTACTTAGGGGAAATTTTTTATCTCTAAATGGTTACATAAGTATAATAAAGACCAGATCAATGAAATGGGCATGCAATTAAAAAAAAAAAACTAGAAAAAGAACAAATTAATACTCCCTAATTAAACACCAAATAGGAAATCCTGAAAGTCAAAAGAGAGATTATTAAAAATGAAAGTAAGAAAACCATTGAACTAATAAATAAAAATAGGAGCTGGTTTTATGAAAAAGAAACCAAGCATAAAATAGAGAAGCTGCTAGTTATTTTTTTAAAAAAGAAAAAACAAATTACTGGTACCATAAATAAAAAGGGTAAATTCTCTACTAATAAGATGAAGATGAAGCAATTATTTGGTCTTATTTTGCCTAA
>CM053587.1:20359321-20411955 GCA_028646515.1 Pseudochirops corinnae | reverse complement strand
GCAACTCAAAATGGGTTAACAATCTTACTTTAATCAAACATTATCATTTACCTAGTTCAGGGGGAAAAGTCAGCCCCCTGAACTTCAGAGAATACAAACAGAAGTTACAAACAAACAGAAAAACAGATCAGCAGACGGCTTCCAATGTCTGACCATTACATCAGTTACCTAGTCAGTTACCAGAGAGGGAAGCACCAACTTCACAGCCGGGGGGCTCAAAGGCTGCCCAGAGTCTCGTCTGGCCAAATCACACAACTCTTCTCAAAGTGAGCCCCAAACCAAAACCTCACATCAGGGCGTATATATAGCCTTCTCCTGGCTTGGAGAATGTCACAGCCCTCTAGACCCGCTGCCCAATCACAAAGCTACAAGGTGCGGGCATTCCTGAAGAACAAGCCTGGCCCCACAGGCTCCACGTGACCACATTGAGCCTATTAGGGAACAGAGTATATGTTCAAATATCCAAGGGTCCTCAGAGTCACGTAGCCACTTTAGCAAAGGGCCTAGGGGCAGGGAAGATCTTCAGATTCCCATAACATACATATATATTATATATATATTATATATATATATTATATATATAAATGTTAAGTCTTATACTGGGATTAAAAATTAAACTTTACTGGTATGAGATAAGGAAGTGTATTTAAGCAATTCTTCAGGTATAAAAACCCTCGGATTTTATCAAGCTTAATATGAGTGAACAGTTTATCATGATAGCCACCATGATAGCTACTGTAATCTTATGCTATGTTAAGAAAAACATAGTATCCAGAATGAGGAAGGTACCAGTCCCATGGTACTCTACCCAAGTCAGAACACATCAGAAGAGTCTTGTCAGTTCTTTGAGTCACATTTTATGAAAGATGGTGAGAGACTAGAGAGAAAAATGGCAGATGACCTTCCACGTGAGTATGTATGAGAGAAAATCCAAGTATACTTATGAGATAAGGTTGGTGAGATATTTGATATAACTCCAAAGTTATATTCAATTGTCGTTATACAGGCATAAACTTTTTGACATCTATGAAAACTTAATGGTAGATAAAATAATTTTATAGAGATCAGCACTGGCCATCCAATTTGCACCTTGGACCATTGGCCCAACAATGTCCCATTGAGGCTTCTGAATACTATAGTGGGGTTGTCATTAGGAAGAAATAATAATATTGTGAAATGGCCATAGCTAAAGCAATTTTATAATGATGGCTCCATGATATTCCTCAGATGCAGAATATATTGTTATGCCAAAGAATACTTTCAAGATTGAAAAAAAAAAAAGCCTCCTCTTGTCTTTGGATAATAAAATCATTCTGCATTTTACTGAGAATGCTTGTAGCCTACTCAGGGGATGCACCAGAGACTTTTTAGAAATCAGAGAGATATAATTTAAAAGACAAGGAGGTAAAAGAGGCAGGATGTAGGGACAGACAAAAAAATGGGATGCAACTCTGAAAAGATGAAGACTTAAGAGGATACTGAAACCTATAAGATCATGGAGAACATGGAAAAAGCAAATTGATTTTTAAAAATTCCACAACACTCCACTCATGGGTAACTTGATATGCTTGAAAGTGGTATCAGCACAAAACATATATGAAATATAAATCTCAGAAAAAGTAATATAAGATGAAATGTTGTAAGTTACAGAATGATCTGTATTAATCCAAGGATGATGGATACCACCTTGGGTTATCAAGGAAACATGGAACTCTTTGTGGTTTCTCTGCAATTTGTCAAAGATGACATCATAAAGGTCACCTCTCATAGTCACTTGCCAAATGCCCCTGGGTGCCAATGTCAGAGACATGAAGGTTGGATCCTGTGCCTAATCAGATATGACATTTTATATATTTTTAAATCCTTAAATAAAACTTTCTGTCAGTTTCATCATTTCTGAATGGGAAGGACAATTCTAACATCTAATACCTAAAGCTAGAGTTGTTCCTTTTATTCTGAATAATGGGGTCCTGCTGACAATTGGCATTATTGCATCCAGTGTGACTTCTGTCCTACTATGAGCTAATTCCAAATGTCTTTGTGTCTTGATAGTCCTGCTCATCAAGCTATTGATTCTTTTGTATGAATGCCTCCAAATGGCAGCGAGTCACAACAGTACAGATTTTGCTGAGGAGAAAAACACCAAGATGGTGAAACAAACTATTCATGCTTGACTTATTTCCCTGCTTTGATCCCAGACCATATAATATCCATTTAAAAACAAATTTCACAATATAATGTCCAATATTTTTCTCCTCTCAATATAATGTTATCTTGAAGAGTGACTTGCCATACAGATCGTTTGGGTCAGACATGGTAATTAGACCAGATTGTGCTGGTTCCAAAGCTAGCCATCTATCTACTAACTACACCTTGCTGACCCTCACTTCTCGGTTGTTGTTGTTGTTTTTAAACAGGACTTGTGATTTCACTGGTACAATTTATACAGAGAAAAGATTTTCTAAAACTAATGAAAAGCATATACTTCTTTGCAACTATGCCCTGGAGGCCCTAAGAGCTTAAGTGACTTGCTGACACTGATGATCATACAATCATTTCCTGTCTGGCAGTACTAGAATCCAGGTGATCCTGATTCTTAGGCTACCCATTTCGCTACTACATTATATTAGTTGAGAAAGCAAACAACCACTTTTTTTTCCCCTCTGATATATAAAGATCCTTATAAGATCACTGGCCATCTCATCTGATCTTCTGCTTTTACATTTGAGTAAAGTGAGGCTTAGAGAGCTAAGTGATTTTGCCCAAGGTCACATGTGTAGTGAGCATCAGAGGAGTGATTTGAATCCAGGTCCATTCAATCCCAAGCCACTGTCCTTTTTATTTGGTTGAAGTTTTTTGTTTGTTTGTGCTTGAATTATTCAGTTTTCATGTGAATATTTTGCCAGCTCCTCAAGGAATGATGGAGTCGGGTTTGGTCTTTAGACTGTTACTTCCTACGCCATTGACATAAATCCTGCTGCCAATAAATGTCATGGCATTTTGTCTGAGGATCTCCCTTTAGGGAATAAGCATTGAAATAGACTTTTGATGAAACAGTTTTAAGGTGGTTTCTAGATTTTGTATTATACTCATGGCCATATTTGTTTCTGTTGCTTCCCATAACACTAAACTGCTCCTTTCTCTCCACACACTCTGTCTAGGATATTTCAGGCATTTTCATGACTTTGGATGCTGCCTTCATATTTTGGTCCACACTATGTCCTGTCCCTCTTTTCTCTAAACTGTTTCTTCCCTCCAACTTTCCTTTCTGTGCATAGCATCGTTATCTTCTAATTAACCTCGACTTGAAATTTGGATGATAATTTTAATTCTTCCCTTCCCTACCCGTACACACATGTATACATGCATGCATGTGTGTGTGCATGTGCAGATATATGTATGCATGTGTATTGTTTATATGTGTGTGCACACATACACACATATTCACACACACACATGCACGCGCGCGTGCACACACACACACACACACACACACACACACACAATGTCCAGGTCAGGAAAGCAGAATCAAAACCAAAAAGTCCAGTTACATTTTTCTTCCAAATATTTTCTCTAATCCATACTATCTTCTCCACTCCTACTTTAACCACTCTAGTCTCATGACAAGATTACAGCAGTAGGGTTTTAGCTGTACTTTCTGCCTCCAGTCTTCCCTCTATTTAGGTATATCCTGCATAACATTGCTAGAATAAGCCTTGTTGAACTCAATTTTCATCATGTCATTGAACTACTCAGAATCCCTAATAGTTTCCATTTTTTTAAAATGGCATCCAGTGAAAAGATTCCTGGGTTCTCCTTAATCGTGTTCCAACTCTTCTCTCCTGTGTTATTTCTCAATACTTCATAACACAGGCACCCAGTTTTGGTCAGACCTGTCATCACTATCCTAAGAATCTGGAGAACTCATTCCTGCCTCTGTGATTTCATAAGAAGCAGATTTTTTTCAATTGTTTCAATCCCATCACCATTTTGGATTATCTTGGCAAATATACTGGAGTGGTTTGTCATTTCCTTCTCCTGCTCATTTTACAGATGAGGAGACAGAGGCAAACAGGGTTAAGTGACTTGCTAGCAAGTGTCTGAGGTTGGATTTGAACGCAGGGAGATGAGTCTTCCTGACTTCATGCCTGACACTCTATGCACTATGGCGCCACCTAGCTGCCCCAGAGAGGTTTAGTAAAGAAGATATTGTCCTTGAAGTTCAAATCTTGCCTTGACCAGTTTTTGCCTAGTCTCTGAGCCTTGGTTACTTGGTGAGTTCAGGGTGGTGGGCAGTCAAGGAGTGAATCATAGCTTCTGTAGTTCTGACTTTACAGGGTTTCTGTAAAGGAGGAAAGGAAAACTGCATGCAAACACAACATGTGATTTATTCCTGCCAGATGATTGCTCTTCATTCTATTCCTTTTATTTCAAATGTTCTTCCTCTTCACTCTGCCTATGTCAATCATGCCCATCTCCAGTTTTGCCTCCTTTGTTGAGCTCTCACTCCTTTTTTTTTTTTCTTTTTGGAGGGGCGAAGGCAGGGCAATTAGGGTTAAGTGATTTGCCCAAGGTCACACAATTAGTAAGTGTTTTAAGTATCTGAGGTTGGATTTGAACTCAAGTCCTTCTGACTCCAGGGCTGGTGCTCTATTTACTGTGCCACCTAGCTGCCCCAATCTTCTGCTCTTCTATATGGTTTGCATAACATGACATGGTTTCTAATTATATATCAGTTATTAAAGAAAAGCAACATGCCAGAGCTGACTGAGTGCTGGATTTGGTACTGAGTTCATATTCTACCTCTTGTACTTTGTATGCTGAAGAAGTCACAGCCTCTCTGGACTTCAGTTTTCCCAGCTGCAAAATGAGGAGATTGGACCAGATGACCTCTAAGGACTGGTCCAGTACAAGCCTATGAGCATCTTGAGGTAAAAATGATGTCCTATTCTTTCGTATTCTAACTATCTAATGAGATGCTGAGCACATAGTAGGTGCTGAAAATGTCTACTAATTGATTGATCGTAATCAGTCCTTGAGTTTCCAGTGAAATCTTGATTCTTTTTGTATAGCTGGAGTAGAGTGTGGTTTGGGGAAGTATAACAAGAGAATTCATATTATGCTCACCTCGCTTGGTCTAATCAGAGCATTTCTACCCTGGCGGGACAAGACTTATTTAGGCATTTGGTGCATTTTCTCTCTATATTATCACCCTTAAGATTTTAGGGCTTTGTACAGTTAACACAATTGCCATATCAATGTTTTATATATTTTTATGACTCATACATCACATATTTGTCCTTTCCGTTTTATCAGAGAACAAGCTGTGAGTGTTTTGTACATTGTTTCAGTCAAAGAGATCAGAGGGAAAAATGTAGCACCACTTCCTCAATTATGTCCACATAATAAATAGCACTTGGCAATCCAGTAGTTCCACATGGTACGTGTACAGTGCTATCTCTCAGACATCCCACCACTGGGACAGTAGTTTCATGGATCTGCCAGCCTTACAAATTAGTTTCAGAAAGATTTGTTTTCAATAGTCGAGTTTAAAAACATTCTAAATTACATTTAGTATAGTTTGTTTAAAGCTTTTTTCTTGCCTATCTTCTTGTGTTGCAGCTTAATTTTTCACTGTCTCATTTTAATTTCTCTCTTTTCCAGATTTCAACCTCTTGTTCATTATTCTTTGTCTTCTCCCTCTTCCTAGCTTTTCTTCTTGCAGCTGGGCTTTGGGATGAAGGGGTAGAAGCAGCTGCTGGACCAGAATTTTAAAATTAGTCACTGATAGGATTTTCTTGAGGTAAAACACACTTTTAAAATATTACTAGACAATTAAACGTCTCTATTGTCCTCAAACTGTGGGTCAATTTCTGCCAAAGATATGCCTCACGATTGTTTATGTTGGTTCTGTTCCCTTCCTATTCTGCATTCCTTGATTTGTTCCTTGTTTGTTAGTGTGTTCTGTTGCAGTGTGTCCTCATTTCCTCTTTGTGTCTCATCGGAAGCACTGACTCTTCATTTGGCTCTTTTCTTTTTGTGGGTTTTGGTTGATACTTTTCTTCCCTTCACAAAGTTCAAGTGTACTTTGCACTTTTCCCCCCTCAAACTTTAAAGGGCAAATTTTCAGAGCGTAAGGGGGAGTCTTGGGCAAGCAGTTAATTGTTTCAATACTTGGCCACCTGCCCTGCCTTGGAAGGCCATGACAAGTCAAATGAGCTCCAGTGGGAAACATGACTGACCTCAGTGGATACAAGGACTGGAGGGCACAAAATTGTGCCCAAAAGAAAGTGAGGAAGCTTTCAAATAGCTGGCCTTGAATGTTACTTCTATATTGAAGTGCCTCTTCATCTTTTAGCAGTTACACCAGATTTCTGCCGAGTGCCACTTGAGCAGAAGGTTTCAATAGAGGCATAGACTGCTTAAGCACATAGCTCTCACAAGTGCACTGAAAAATCGCCTTCTTCATGGTGACTATTTTATCTTTAGCTGTACAGGTATGTGTTTTCCCATTTGGTTCAAGTCTATTAATTTTTATCATCCAAAAGAACATCTGGGCTAAGTTGACTACTTCTCATACATTTAAAAATTATTTTTCATTGCAAATGACTTTCTTTTTACTTACAGATTATGATAGGCTGATTAGGGGATGGAAGAAGGGATCTGATGAGACTCCAACACTTTCAATATTTTCCTTCTTCCAGTGATTGCTAATAAAATGCAGGCAACAAATCATCCCACTGATTTTTATGTCTTGGGTACTCAGTGCTACATGTAACATCTGGATTCTAGACATTGACCCAAGACTAAAGCCTATCATTCATCATTTGGTTATTATTTTATAGCAGAGTCCCTGCTTGACCTAGTAAGAATGAGTCATATAAGTAAGAACTATAGGAGATTATCAGGAGTTAATGTAAGACACATTTCAGGTCACTAGCCTTTGGCTAACCTTTAAAACATCCACATTGTACTTATGGGTATCGTTTCAGAATAAAAAGTGAAAAATGATATTTTCTTAACAATTAGTATTGTTTAACAATTTAAAAGGGCTTGTTTATCAAAGATCCTTCCCTTATGACTGATTCTGTGTCCAGGGAGAAATAGAGAAAAACAATTTCCTGTCCCACAATTTTCTGTGCTTCTTCCTCCAAATTAATCACAATGTTTTTTTGCTTTAAAGATTGTCTAATTGAAACCCTTTCTTTTCCTTTGTCTCCATGCTATATTGAGTATTAATTAAACGAGAATCTTTTCACTTCAGATTTTCCCATTAACAATTCTCTGAAGCCTCCCTCCATTCCTTATTGAAATGGGCTTCAGTTCTGCATACCCTTTGAGCCAGCAATACCACTATTAGATCTGTATCCCAAAAATATCAAAGAAAAAAGAAAAGGACCTATATGTACAAAAATATTTATGGCAGCCCTTTTTGTTGTAGCGAAAAAACTGGAAATTGAGGGGATACCCATAGATTAGGGAATGACTAAACAAGTCATGGTATATGATTATGATGGAATACTACTTGCTATAAAAAATAACAAGCAGAATGGTTTCAAAAAACCTGGGAAGAATTACACGAACTGAAGCAGACTGAGGTGACAGAATCAGGAGAACACTGTACATATTAACTGTAATTTTGCACAATGATCAACAATGAGTGATTGTATCATCAAGCACCCTAGCATACCCAGGGTGGCTGCTAGCACAGGTTCTTAGATGTGCTTTTCTAAAGGAAAGCAACTCAAAATGGGTTAACAATCTCACTTTAATCAATCAAACACATATCATTTACCCAGTTCAGGGGGAAAAAGTTAGCACCCTGAACTTCAGATGATACAAACAGAATACAACCAAATTACAAGCAGACCAAAAAAAAAAAAAAAAAGATCAGCAGATGGGCTTCCAGTCATCTGACCATTTCATCCATACCTATTCAGTTATCAGAGAGGAAAGCACTAACATCTGGGTTTTTCTTAGCCGGGGGGCTCAATGGCTGCCCAGAGTCTCATCTGGCCAAATCACACAACTCTTCCCAAAGTGAGCCCCAAAGCAAAACCTCACATCAGCAGTATATATAGCCTTCTCCTGGATCGGAGATTGTCATAGCCCTCTTGACCCACTGCCCAATCACAAAGTAATAAGGCATGGGCACTCCCGAAAAACAAGCCTCCCCCCACAGGCTCCATGTGACCACATTCAGACTATTAGGGGGACAGAGTATACTCTCAAATCAGGGAAGGTTCTCAGAGCCACTTAAGCCTATCAAAGAGCCTAGGGGCAGGGAAGATTTTCAGATTCCCATAACAGTGAGTTAGCTATTCTGATTAATACAACAATCTGATCCAAAGCAATCCTGAAGGATATATAGTGAAAAATGCTATCCACTTCCAGAGAGAGAACTGATAGTCTAAATGTAGATTGAAACATATATATTTCCATTTTCTTTATTTTTCTTGCTTTTTGCAACATAGCTAATATGAAAATGATTTGCATAATTTCATATGTATAATTGATATCACATTTCTTGCCTTCTCAATGGGTGGGGTACGGGCAAGAGAAAGGGAGAAAATTCAGAACTCAAAATTTAAAAATGAGTAAATGTTAAAAATGAGTAAAAAGCATGTTTAAAAAAATGGGCTTCAGTTATGTTGAAATCTATCTAACTGTCAATGATCTCAGAGTGTACTACAACTGAAAAAGGGAAGAATTTAGGTAAATCAGTTCAGTAAGGTGGCATTTTACCATGTGAGGGAGCAAAGTAGTCATTGATTTTCTTACATTTAACAAAGTGTTTGGAAGTCACCTTAGAGATCTGTAGTGTTCCACTCATTGAGGCTTGGACTAAGTGGAACCACACAAGAGTCATCATACAAGGTTTGCAATCCATATGCAAATTGATATAGAAGTAAACTTGTCTTTTGTGTTTTTGGAGGGGGGAGGGCAGGGCAATTGGGGATAAGTGACTTTCCCAAGGTTACATGGCTAGTAAGTTTTAAGTGTCTGAGATCATATTTGAACTCAGATCCTCCTGACTCCAGGGCTGGTGGTCTATTCATTGTGCCACCTAGCTGCCCCTAGAAGTAAACTCACTGTCTGAAGAAAGATTAAATACTGTCTCACAAAATGTCTTTTTTTTTTTTTCCAAATATTTATAGGAGCACTCATGATAAAGAAAATACCCATTCATTTCAAAATGTTAATGCATGAACACTAGGCTTTTTTTGTTTTTGGTAAGGATTTTTCTCAGTTAATAAATGGAAGTAGCAAAAGACTACTGTCATGTAAGGGTGTAAAGGGAAGTGAGGTGGTGCAGAAGATAGAGTACAGGACCTGGAGTCAAGAAGACTTGTGTTCAAATCTGACCTCAGACACTTTTTAGCTGCGTGTCTCTGGGCAAGTCACTTAACCTATTGGCCTCAGCTTCCTCATCTGTAAGATGATCTGGAAAAGGAACCGGCAGTATCTTTGCCAAGAAAACCCCAAATGAACCCCAAATGAAGTCATAAAAAGTCAGACACAACTGAACAGGAAGTACAAGGGATGTGTAATCCAATGACTCTCATTGGGTGGACAAGGAGTAACTTGCCCATTCATGGGGCTACAAGTAAGAAAAAGAGTCGGGAATCCCAAGTCTTCTGACTCTAAGACCCATGCCCTTTCTGTTATATTTTCTTTCCCCCTTATAATACGAAAACAGACAAGTGGTCAATACATCCTTCAGGTGACTAAATAAGAGAAAAGGGGAAACTGATCCTCTCTTTAACCTTAGAAATACCTTTGTAATGAGCTTGACACCGATCCAGAATTTACTTAGTTTTTAAAAGCTCTTTGTGTCTCAGGGGCCCTTGATTATCTGAGTAAACAGAACTAACTTTCCTCTAGTGAAGTTGGCTCCCCTCTAAACTACAGCTGCTTTTTAAATTTCACTCTCCACAAGTCAGCTTTCTCAGAAGACTCATCACGTTACTTTATATAAAGCTACTTTGGATATGCCAACACCTAGATCTTGCTTTTTCCCATTATGTATTCTTGAGTGTTTAACACCTGGGCATTTTGAAAAACATATGGGCATAAAGAAAAATAATTAATTGAGAAAATACTTTTTATTGGCTTATTTGACCAGCAGTTTTGATCCTAATTCAATAGGGGTGTAATTATGCAGGACTATTTAGCCCTTTATGCAAAGAGATTTTTCTTAGATTCTGGAAAACTAAGCTCGAGAGCATCATTTTTCAAGACATACGATCTCCGAGTTTCAAATTATCTACTTCATAGGTTTTGATCACCTACATCGGTTTTCATTTTAATGGAGGCCTCAGATACAATCCCAGAGAAAATGAATGTATCATATCTATCTAGGTGGGAACTGGCCACTGACTTTAATGCTATTGTCAGTTTGATTTTTCTTTTTTCTTTTCTTCTTTTTTTTTTAAACTAGTTTTGCAGAATAAGATTTATAGTGAAGCTTCACATTACTCATTATTAATGAGTAAATCTGAAGTAAAAAGTAGATTCCTTTAATCACTGCTCAATGCAAGATAGGAACCAAATGAATTGAAAGGGCTTCAATTAGGTAAAGTTTAAGGTCAATAATTCTGTACAAGACATGGTGATGGAAGAAATCTATAAGACAGGAAATTATTTGGTCCCTCTGTCCCTTAGCACACTATTGCTGTAATGTCCAGGACTTTTGATAAGTGAACCTTTCAAATCTTAAATAATATTGATTGTTAAGGAAAATATCATATTTAGACTTTTCCTCTGGGATCTATCATTTATCTATATATTTCTATCATGTATGTATGTATGTATATATATATATATATATATATATATATATATATATATATATATATATACATGTATGTCTATACAAAATTTGCTTGGGGGGTATCATTTGATATGTCAGAAACTTGTAAAGCAACATTTCCTCGACTTCAACCGCAAATATTCTCTTAACTATATTTCAAAAACACTTTGTCCTTTTATGAACATTGCTTGTCGTTTAGTTTTAACGTGAGGTTGCCAGAGTTTAAAGCGTTGGAAGACGTTCATTACAACAGTCACAAAGAGAGTGATAATGAATGATTCTGGCATATGGTTTAAGCAGAATCATTAAATCAAAGGCAGGGAAGGAGATTTTGTAACAGGGGTCTCTGAGGCAGAGATTCTAGACTACTATGAGGCTCTTCTGGTTAGGCTGCTCCTAAGTGGGGGAGCAGAGAGAAAAAGGGAGGAATTCCTGTGATCAGGCAGAAACAGAAAGAATAATGGCCTCCATGTAGACATTATTATTATTCTTTTATATATGAGGGAAATGAGAATGAAAGAAATTAACTATACCTAGTGAATGAGGCCAAATACGGACTTAGGTCTTCTTAACTCCAAGTGCAATGCTGTATTCTGCATTACCTAAATGCATATGGTTTAGTTTAATTGTTAGTCCCCTAATTTTGTTAATTATTTTTACATGTCAAATGCCAAGTTCAGTTGTTCTTTTTTTTTCTTTTTGACTTGCTAAATGGCTAAACGTGCTGCTGTTAACCTCCAATTTTTGGCAACCTAGGACAAAGCCCCAGCTGCCCTTCCATAGTTGCAATTCTGGTCACAAATGATGTAGTTCTGAAACCACATGGACCATAAGACATTTACACTCTGCATAATGATGTTTTCACACAGAATTTCTCTGAGTACTGACTAAGCACAGATTTTACTTATCTTAGTGCATTCGCCAATTACACATATATCATTGGCTTTGCTTAGTGATTTTTACAACCCAGCTTCTTGTAAAGAGTTTTACAGCTTTAATTTTCATTAGTTTCTCATACTAATTAATACTAAAGTAATAGAAGCCCCTGACAGTACCAGGTCAGTACTGTTGCCCTGAGGAGCATATAGAGATATAGTACTATTAACGCTATAATCGTATAATCATACAGTTAATGCTATGTGTGGTTGACTTGGTTGCATCTCAATAAAAAAGAATGATAATGTTAGTAATAATGAAGAGCATATACATAAATATGTATATAAAAATCAAACTTTAAGGTTTGTAAAGCACATTTTATACATTATTTCCTTCGATCCTCATAACAACCTATGAGGGAGGTGTTATTGCCATTATTCTTATTTTACTGATGAAGAAACTGAGACTTTGGAAAGTCAAGTGACTTTCTCAGGACCACACAGTATCTGAGACAGGATTTGAACTTGAGTCTCCCTGTGTCTCAAGCGTAGTGCTCTATCCACTTTTCTTCTTTGCTACCTAAGACAAGAGCCTGGATTGAACTTCAAGGGAAAATGGTTTCTTTCTAATCTTTTTTTTTTTTTTCTCATATGTTTTACTGTCAACATTGCTGGTAGAAAGTAAATATACCCAGACACTCAAGCAAAACAATCACGATTAACTGCTTCAAGCATAGGTAGGTATGCAAAGAAATTAAAATGACTCTTTAATAGTTAAAATTATTCTATTGAATATATCTTCACCAATCAAGATAATTGCACAAAGCAAAAATACAAATGAAATTAGGTAAACTAACTGATTTCTCTTTGCTTCTCCATCCTTTTGGACTACCATTAAGGAATCCTTGGCCTACCCTTTCAGTTTTAAGCTCAGACCCAATATAGTGACCTTTTCTGCTCTGGTTAACTGCTTCTTAGAAAATACCCTTCTTTAAAGTTTCTTCCTTCTGCTTCTTTATTGTGGCATTCTTATTTTTTTCTTTACTTGACCTGAAACTTCACCTCAAGCTCTGCCTGTTCCCCTTTTGCCTTTGACTCTTTCTTATTCAATGTCAGCTACTCTACCCTGGTTACAATCTTTCCTCAGTTGAGGGCTGACCATTCTCTACCACTGACTGTTATAGGTTTTGTTTTCCCCTTAGGAAAGAACTGGTTTTAACCCCTCTCTTTCCTTTGACCTTTAATAAACAAAACCGAGTCAGATTAACTATTTACAATGTCATCTGCCCATGAAATGTTCCACAATTCCACCATCCATATTGATTTATCTTACCCAAGAAAAGTTACCTATTGCATCCCAGTCATATTTAAATTCTTACTAAGCTGATCTCAAGGATGAAACTGGCTAGAACAACTGATGTAGGATAACCTACGTGATAACCATCCCGAGTCATCTTCTCTAGGCAGCAGAAAGCGCAACACTCCTTTGAAAGTCTGTTTTCATTTGGTTATTTTTTTCAAAGTACCCAATTCTTTTTAATTAGGTGCCCACCATTGAGAAATTAACTTAAAGATACACATACGAACACAATGACTCTCAGAAAAGCAAAACCAAAGAAACAAAAAGAGAAGGGATTGAATTCTGAATTTCTGGACCCATTGTTTTATCAGCACCTATATATGTATATACCCATATAAAATTAATCTCGCTTTAGAAGAAGAAGAGTTTAATATTTATTCACTTTCATGTTTTTGAGCTTCTAACTGATTCTCTTTTCACAAATGCCCCTAGGTACATGTTCAGTAAAATACTGAAACGTTGAATTTTTTTTTTTTAATCCAAGCTAACAGATCTATGACAATCAAGAACAGAAAAAAATAGGTTATTTAAGAGAACTGCTAGAAGGCCTATTAGAACATGAGGCATAGACAAATGTGCAATTAGGAGGAAAAAAACCCTGTGAGGAGGCAATGCTAGAGAATCAAATCCCTCTATAGTTCTTCTAAAAGTCTTGCCAGGAAAGCCATCTGTCAGGAGATTAGTAAGAAGGTAATTTCTGCAGGAATTTTCCCCTGGGACCATATGGAGTGCCAAGAAAAGGTGTTATGGCATCAGGAGTGAAGACAAAAGCTCAGGGTCCTCAGCAGTGTTTATCAGGGACAGAAAGGAAGCTATCAATCCATTGAGTCTTTGGGAAGAAGAGAGAGAACTACATTGCTTTTGACAGGAGATCTGGAGATGTATTGGGAGGAGTTGATGAAACCAAGTCTCCTGAAAGGTGAGTTCAAATCCATTTCATAGTATACATACATATTTTCATAATGCAAAGAGAAGAAAACATTCCATTGTATAGAAATTGTTTTTTAAAAAGGAAATTTAAAAAAATTGGCAAGTTAGCTCAGTTTGTAGAAGGTATATTGCAGAAACTCATCAAAAATGATTTACTTAACCTTAGGGGAAAAAGGGTTGTCATGTGTGTTTTGAAAACTTTGATCTCTGGAGATTTGGAAAATGGCTAAAAATAGTGGTAAAAACTAAATTCATGCAATACTATGATCTCTTCATTTATCTCTTCAGTGCAAAATCTGGGTAAGGAGGAAGCAGGGTGGTCTCAAAAGTATATGTCCCCAGGGAATTAAGTTTGTGGTACACTGTGAAATGATTTTGAACTCTCTTGTGCTAGCATATATTATATGCAAGAGGAAAACAGAACAGATACCCCAAACAGGACGGTATCATGACAATAAACTATGCTGTAATTTGTTTAATTCTCAAGCATGTTCTGTTCATCCTCTGCTTATGTGTTACGATTTTTGTTTTGTCCTCTTAAACAGGAGTGGTATTTCTGTTTTTGTAAAGGATATTTGATATTTTTGTGATGGAAAGAATTATAGGTCATCATAAAAACAGTGTATTAAGTTATGTATTTTATTTATTATTTTTGTGAATTTTTAGAAGCAAGGTTACCAACTAAGAGAAAAAGAATGCATGAAAAAATGATATTGTTTCATATTCACTTCCAAGCTAATAGAAAGTATAGATTATTTCCCTCAGTATCAAGAAAAAAATAAAATGAAAATTGAATTACAGTGTTATACCTTGTGCTTCAACTAATGAGCTTTAACTTGTAATTAATCAAAATAGTTTTAATGTGGATATATTACAAAAACTGAGTATCGATGACATAAAGACTTAAATCTTATTTTTCCCCTCAGCTTGTAGGGACTCGTTCTAATTTCTCTGAAGTACTGTGGATACTGTATGCATGCATGTATATATGCATCCATGTAGGCATAGTAAATCATAGCCATATGTTCTATGTGTATATATATAAACATCACACACATATGTGTATATAAATACATGCATACATATACATACACACACATATAAAATCTAACAAGGAGAAAAAAATAGTAGGTCATTATATGATGTTATGACCTGAGAAGAGGCACAAAATCTAGTAGAATATTAAAAGTCATCTCTAGAGATGAGCAATTAACACAGAAATTCAGCGTCAACAAATAATTTGAATGGCCTATGTTCCTAAACTATTTTTCCCCTTCAAAAACAAGAGATTTGTTTCAATAACCAGGTTATTGTTTAAATGCTCCATTTAATTTGTTCCTTAAAGGAGCATTTAAAATATTACTATTATGTACAAGATCCTATGCTTGGTGTTACTCGGAAGCAGAGGCTTCTCTTTATTAGGTGACTTCAGGTAACAACTGGATGACCACTTGTTGAGGACATGGCAGGTACTGACTGGGACTGGATGGTCTTTGGAGGTCCCTATGAACTTGAGATCCTGTGGTTCTATGGGAGAAAAAGCATTCAACAAGGTCTAGTCTCTGCCCTCAGGGAACTTACAATCTCTTTGATCCTGCTCATGTTTATGCAGCCTTTTTCTCAGTCTTTAAAACACGCCTTTAAAAAAAACATGATTTACAAGTACATTTACATGTACATAATGAATGCTTAAAAACGTATTTTCATTCATTTCCTGTTTGTGTATTTGTTTTGTTTTGTTTCCATTCAAATTTACTAAGTTTCTCCTGTAGATCAGGCAGTGGTTTAAGCACTGGGCATACAGAGACATAAATGTTTTTTTTATTCTTTTTCATTCATAGTCCATATTTTCACTAATACTTTGTGCCAGCTTTTTCCCTTAGGAGAACTCATGATTCATATAAATGAACAGAATTGTTCAAAGTATCAAATTTAATATAAAAGTTAGCCTTTGGATCAGAACTTCTGGTCCTTTGCTTGTTTAGTTGGTACTTTATTATTATTGTTTTGCCAATTGAATTAGCAAGGAATGGGTTGGAGAGGAAGATATCTTTATCAGAAAAAAAATGTTTACCTAGAAATGGAGAAAGAATTCTCATGCCAGAAATCCAGATTAAGTTATGCAAAGATGTGTGTGTGTGTGTGTGTGTGTGCGCGTATGTCTGAAAGACAGAAATAGAGAGAAAGAGAGAGAGAGAGCGAAAGAGAGAGAGAAAGAGAAAGAGAGAGAGAGAGAGAAGAAAGAGAAAGAGAGAGAGAGAGAGAGAGAAGAAAGAGAGTAATTTTGTCTGTATGGAATCAGTCTTATCTAGACATACCAGGAAATGTCTTAGATTAAGCCTATTTGTAGCTCGAAAACAGATTTTCTCCCTTCCAGATCACTTAATTGCCTGTACTCTTAATTTATGAGGAATCTATCTACTAGGGTTTAGGAGGAATTAAAGTGGCTTGTCCTGAACAAAAGCAAAGTTTGGGATTTTGAGATAGAGAGATCCTTTC
This sequence comes from Pseudochirops corinnae, assembly GCA_028646515.1. NCBI lineage: Eukaryota > Metazoa > Chordata > Mammalia > Diprotodontia > Pseudocheiridae > Pseudochirops > Pseudochirops corinnae. The sequence goes on along the minus strand of CM053587.1, from coordinate 20,395,478 downwards.
TGGGATCCTTGCCAGGAAGAAGGAAGAAAAACATGAGTCTTGCTTAGATAGTTAGGTCTGGAAACTGTCACCCCAAATAAAATAGATTTCTAACAGTGTAACATCATTTTAGCTTTTCATTTTCAAAAACAATACAGAAACACTAAGTTAATGCAATATTTTGATAACTGAAATATGTGTTAAGTGATGGGAATATAGTTTCTGTTTGTAGAGGATAAGTTAATCAAAAGGGAACAAGGGAGTTGTCATACACAGTGCAATTGTTTGAAATGAGATAGTAATATAAAGTTAAATAATGTTTCCAAGGCATAAGACTAAAGAGTAATTTTCAATTTTGACATTCTTTGAGGCTATATCAGGTTCCAGTTAATAGCCCTAAGTATGGAATAATTCCTAATATTATATCTTTATATCTATTTGTGCTCTGTTTTCCCTAGTGTCAAAGCCACTTTCTTTTTTAGGTGTTTAGGGAAGCTACTGGAATACCATTTGATAAAAAAAAAAAAAATACATTATGAAGACTTAACCACTGCATAAATCTTAGGTATTTTTGTAACCTGCCCTTTTCCCCTCAGTTCCTTCTTCCCCTACCAACTAGTGATTTACTCTCATCATGGAACCATAGAAAGTCTGATCTGGAAGGATCCTTAAAATCATCTAGTTCAAATTCCTAGGCCCTGAAGAATATGTTATGTGTTCAAGGAAATTCTGACTATGCATTGGAAGGAGATTGGACGGGTGTAAGCCTATAGAGGAAAACTCAGAGAGTCTATAGGTTCCAATAAAATTGGGGTTATCTAGCTGGAAAGGGGTGAATTCCAATACTTCTATGCTGTAGTGTTATTTTCATTTCACCCAAGAGCAATCATGGATCAGAGATCCCAGGATGAGGTTAGTTAAGATTAGTTAAGAGTAGGTCTGAGTAGGCCATGTTATTTTGGGAAAACTGTTACTATAAGACCTACTCCAAAAGAAAGTGTGTCTGTCTGTCCGTCTCTCTTTCGCCCTCTCTCTCTTTCTGTCTCTCTCAGCAATATTTCAAAAATAAAAACATTTTACATAAAAAATAAAATAAGTTTGGGCATATTTGCACTATGTTGATACAGCTTGAATGAACTGCAACAATAATGGTTTGATGTGACATATTCCCTGTGTATTATGAAACTTCCATATCAATATTATTTTTAATTTATAGTGCCATCCAATTGTAGAGCTGGAAGAGATCATAGAGGACATCTAGTCCCAATTCTAGCCAGAAAGAGAATCTCATCTACAAAATTCATGACAGCTGGTCATTAAACCTCTTCCTGAAGCCCTTATAGAAAGATACATCATACTTTCTGACATAGGCCATTCAAGTTGTTTTGAACAGTCCTAATTTTTGAGACATTCATCTTTATATTCAGCCAAAATCTTTCTCCTTTTGATTTCTAGCCAGCAGTCCTAGTTCTGTCTTGTATAGTCAAACATAAATCTAATTCATTGTCTGCAAGGCAACCAAGCTTAAATTTGAATATAGCTTCCATATTTCTCCTAACTTCTCTCTGTTCCATGATAAAAATCTAGAATTCTTTTAACTGTTCTTCATATATATTTTTAATAAAATTTTGTTCCTTTGCTATCTTTGCCACACAAGTTTGAATTTGGTCCAGTTTGTCAATGTCCATTCTAAACTATGTCACCGATTCTGGGATGCAATATGCCCAATGAGATCTGACTTGGCACAATAGAACTATCACCTTTCTTGTTCTAGACCCTGTACTTCTAATATTACACTAGATTGCTTGCTATGACCTCATATCAATGATGCACATTGAATTTCCAGTATAATAAAATTCCTAGGCCCTTTTCATATGAACTGCTTGCCCCTTGTATTCTTATGCAATTGAACTTAAGTGTAGAATTTTATATTCATCTCTGTTAAATTTAATCTTATGAACTTCAATCCATCAAGATCTTTTTTTTTTTTTGCATTCAGATTCTGTCTTCAGATATATTAGCTACAATATCCTTCAGAGCTTTATGTCATCTGCAAATTTGATGCTCACCATCTAGCCTTCATTCAAATCAAGGGTCCCTTATTATCAACGGAAGGAGGGGGGAGGGTATATTTGATAAATGATGTGATTGTATGTGCTTCTATCTTGCATTACATCTATCACAACTCAAATGTACTGAGACCAGAATTCTTGGGATCTAGGTACTGGCCAATAGATAGCCTGAAAGCAAAATCTTTCTTTTAAAGATACAATTCTATTCAAAAGAGTGAGAGAGAATTATTAAACATATGGATTGTAGGGGAAATTCATAACTCCATAATGAATATACAGTCTAAGTTAGAGACCTATACAGCAAATGAACTGTCAGAGGAATTCTTTGCTCAGGACAAATGCACACATCTGAAAATGATTCCTACATAATTAAATTAGAATTTGTAACAATAATTCTAAAAATATAAAGTACTCCGTTTTTTTTTTTTTGAGAGGAGGATGCCAATTGACTTTCTCTTCTGGGCTTCCTACCTTTACTTAAGGCCATGATGACTTCCCAAGCTCCAGAAGAGAGAAAAGAAAAACCAGAAAAGGAAGGTTAAAAAAGGTTATTTCCTCTGCTCATCAGATGTATAGCCTTCTATCTAATATCATTCATAGAGAAGCTGATAAACCATTGTGCTTCCTGTACCAAGCTTGAGAACAGAAGAGATACTGGACAGAGAGAGCAAGAGACCAAAAAAGAGAACATAAGACAGAAAGAGAGAGACAGAAAGACACAGAGAGACAGAGATGGAGAGACAGAAATAGAGAGACAGAGAAAAGATTGAGAGAAAGACAGAGAGAGATAGAGACAAAAAGAGACATAGAACTAGAAAGTATATGCTTTCCCCAAAAGACCTTAACTTGAAAGAGCCGAGGTCTGCATCCTGGGTTACCTCCATTCATCCTGAAAGATATTTGGCTACTGGACCCAGATGATTCTGGAGGAGAAAGTGAGGCTGGTGACTTTGCACAGCCCTCACTCACTCAATTTAAAGTCAATTGCAGGTCATGTCATCATCTCCCTGAAGTTACGGTCCTCTTCAAGAACAAAGGACAAACCACAACCATAATCTGCTTTCCTGGACAACAGGAAATGGAGAATATAGAGCCAAGTGATTTCCAGCTCCAGTGATTCACCAGGAGGAAAGAGGAAAGAATTGTGCTAAGCCTTTGCTTTTCTGCTTTATTTGAAACAAAAGAACAGGATCAAGAAAAATACTTCTAAAGACCATGAGTCCTTATCTAACAATTCTCATCAAGTCAGATCCCATAAGATACCATTTTGCTTTCTATGAATACAATATTATCTTTTCTTTTGCTTTCTATAGTCTTCCAGCTCATAGTTGTGTCCCTTTCTAAGAAAAGAATGTGTTTTAAATCAAGGAGATCATGTTCTATTCATAAAGAAACAAGATGTAACCTCAATCTCTGACCCACTGGTAACCACTTTTTCCTGAGCCCTAATGTCTTAGAAGGAGCTGAGTGAGGGACAATATTATTCTCTATCCAACCCCCCACCCTTCCTGTGACAATTCCAGTGAGTCTGGAGGCATATCTTTACTGAGTATACTGGCTGGTAACACTATGTGGACTAAAACAATAACCAATAGCTCTTAAGAGATCCAGGCTGACGTAATAAAACAAGTCCTAAAGATAAAGTTACAAGTATTCATATGTTAATTCTACCCTTTCCTAGCTATGTGATGATAGACAAATGACTTAACCTCTCTGCTTCCTCATGGGTAAAGTGAAGATACTACTTGAATTACTTACTCTTCAGGGCTGTTGTGGGGAAAGTACTTGGTACTTTGTAAAATACTATATGATTATGAATTATTATTATATTTTGAACCTAAAATCTTTTTTTCAACCTAAATTCTGAATATTTGAATGCTGATGATAGGGGGGAAAAGTTTTATGGAATATTGAAATATTATCTTCCACATCAATAAAAAAGCATTTACTGAGTATCTCCCTTATATAACCAATGAGATAGATGCAAGCTATTAAAAATAATAACAACAATAATAATCTTTACTCTTACAGTGTCTGTGATCTCATCAATGTAAATATTTCTTCCAGTAGTACATGTTATAACCCATTCTTATCTTCTTATCATATGTGATCCTTGTTCACATCTTTTCTACAAGTCCTGCATGAAGGGTTTGCCCAAGGTGCCAGAAGTCTTTCTATCCTTGAGAGTACCAATGAAGCATATGGGTGGTTCATATGTCCTTCTTCCTTCTTGCTATGTGATCAAACATCTATTTCTATAGTTACTACACTGGAGTCCTAATGTGTGGAAAGATCTAGAAAGAAAGCCTCCAGCACAGATGATATTCTTGATGACACATCTTAAGTGCAAATTATTGTTGGTGATATTTTAAAATCTGTATATGCCTGCCAGAAGTATCCCCATTGCCAACTGGGTCATCTTTTTAGTGTTTCATAATGTAATAAGGAATTCCCTCATAGACTGACTCCAAATGAAAGAATGAGTCCCTATATGATGTGAGATCTAGATATCTCTATTTATGGGTTTCATTGCTCTGATTACATAAAATTCCAGTCCCATTCTTCTCAATAAGATATATGGCCTTTAAAAAGAGCCATTTCTAACAATCCACATATAAAAATTCAAATGGATTAAAAATATCTACTGTCAAATCTATAATCTATGGTTGAAGTCATATTCCATTGTGAAACCATAAGACAGACACTGTACATCAGGAGCTCTTATTCTGGTGTCTATAAACTTAAAAATGTCAATATAATTAGGTTTTTTTGTATTCTGATGCATTTTATTTTATGCTTTTAAAAGCATTATTTTGAGAGGGTCTTTAGTTTCAGTAGACTGACAAAGAGATTTATGACACAACAAAGTTTATGAATTCCCCCCTGTAGATGAACAGTAAACTGAGTTCCAAATTAAAAGGAAAGAAAAGAATGGTATGGCTTGCAGTCAGAAGACTGCATAATCACCCCAAGATTCTCGGTGACACAGAATCCCATGTTTGAACAACATCAAAATTATCACAAGTTATTTTGTATGGCAGCAAATTGTAGAGCAAATCATGTTTTTAAAACAATTATGATGAGGATAGTAAGATGTGATTTTTTTGTATAGTGTTTATGAATAGGTAGATACATATATTATCTCATTTAATCCATATTATTGTGCACTTGAGAAGGTTTATCATTGTAAAAAGTTACATAACTGAAATGTCTTCAACATTTTAATTGTTATGATGTTTATTAGTGTTGGAAAAAGAAGTGACAATGATTTGCCCCTCAAGATTCTAGTAAAATTGAGAATTTTTTCATGAGTCTGACTTAATAAAAGTGATTTTGAAAAAATATGTGACTATCTAGGCAATATTCAAACTACTAAGGTATATATGAATTACCTGGGAAAAAAATTTCTGGAGTATTTGGCCATAGGTCATGGAAGAAGAATACTTATACTTAAAAGAATTCCAAAATTTTGGTCTTTTTTTTTTTGGAGGGGAGAACGCAGGGCAATTAGGGTTAAGTGACTTGACCAAGGTCACACGGCTAGTAAGTGTGTCAAGTGTCTGAAGTCAAATTTGAACTCAGGTCCTTCTGACTCCAGAGCCAGTGGTCTATTCACTGTGCCATCTAGCCTCCCCATGTTAGTCTTTCTTTAGCACTCTTGAAACATGCTTTGATTTTCCCCAACTTTTGTTTTAGTTTTGCATGCAAATTCATTTATTGTCTTATCTGTAGAAAATTCAAGATGGAATTTAAGTGAGAGGGTTGATTTACCTTATTCTTAGCTAAGTTAAGATGAGGTCTGGACTTGAAAATGTGGTTTGTATGCCCTTAATCAATTATTCTCAATTAAAGCAATTATTCTCAAATATACAAGAATCATTTGATTTACCAGAAAACCATAGAAACCCCATTCTTTAAAAAAAAAAATGCAATGAGACTCAGGCTGTAAAAGTTTTGCATTGCTTATTTCCTTACTTTGTACCTCCTTAATTATATTACTAATGTAATTCACCTCTGTTAAATAACATCCATTGTATGCATTTTATTAAAGAGTATAGTAATCTGGGTTTTGTGATTAGCAAACTGATTCTTCAATAAGCAAACTAACTTCATTTCCCATTAAACTGAATTACAGTTGCTAAACCTTTATTAAATTTTTAAAACTACACTCACTATAACTATCTAAAACACCCCTAGTTTGACATCTTCCTATTGATATCAAGTTTTGACATCTGATTCCCAAATATACAGAATCATTTGCTCTAAGATGTTGAAAATAAAAATGTACTGAGTGCAGGAAACATTGGCTGCAGATGTAGGCTAAATATTATGAGTAGGGCACATGTACATGATTGCAATACATTTCATTATCAAGCAAAATGTTGAGATCTGCAAATGTAGTGTAACTATGATACTGGTTCTTCATCGACCATGTCTACATGTTTCCAAAAGTTACATATGCTTTGTTCCCGCAGCTAGTCACTAACTCCCCAAAGACATGCTTCAAGGACTAATCTTTTTCTCAGGAAAATCTACAATGTGTGTTTGACTCAATCCAGATGCTCATTCCCATTTGATATCCTTTCTAGGGCATTACTGAGAGATCATCTAAGCTGCTCCTGTTTCCTTCTACCAACCATCCTCTGGATGCTGAGGTCCTACTTGCTTTTTTTTGACATGAAACAATGTCTTTAAGGTCACTAAGACTATGCAGGGGCATAAGACACATCTGAGTGAAGGAAACATGTAACAGCAATAAGACATTCAGCCAGGGCCCATTGGGACTGCTGTGCCAGTAATCCCCTTTGAAGGGGTTTAGATACTCCTCTGATGTAATGCTTCTGGGTATAGATCAATGCCTGGATGAATCCTAACGTATGATGTTAGCTGAAGAATAATATATTGGAAAAGCTGCTGAAGGAGAACCCAAGCCATGAGAAAGCGACTGGCAAGCTAGGAGAGGTTGAATACAAGGAGCCAAATCTCTGGAGAAGTAAGTGCATACTGTGCAGCTCTGACCAGAGTCTTAAAAGCACATGGCCGGATTTCTTAAAGAGACCACTGTCTTCTCTTTGGAACCCCAAATTGCTAGTGGCTCATAGCAGAGAATGTCATTTGTGTTACCAGCAGACTCAGCCTCATAAATAGTGAAACTCATAGATGACATTTTTAATGCTTGGCAATTGCTATCCTGAATTTATATTTATCGCAATTCAACATATCCATTAGTGCATCTATCAATGATAAATTTGTCACTGCTTCAGGAATACAGTACATCATGTTGCAGCAATTTCACTTTACAAGCTATTAATGCGCCGTAATGTAGCTTACAATATCATGTGGATATATTTGATTAGAGAGGTACTACAGCCAGTCAGATTGAACTGAGAATTGCAAGGGGCTCCCCATTTTTAATTTATTTACTGTACAGATGAACAGGCTTGGTGCACAGTCAATGTGTTCATTTAACAGGTGTACCCTGATCCTCTCGCAAATATTCACCAAAGAAGAACACATTTAAAGCAATCTATTTGGACTCAGTTGGAAGCAGAGCAGACTTTGAATGCTTTATCGACATTAGACATGTTTATTCTTTTAACAGAATCATAATGATATTTGAATGTTCTGTGCATTCAATTAGCAGTTTTATTCAAGAGACAATGATGGCACATGAGTCCAGGAGACAGGACAAACCATCGCTTTCTGAGAGAGAGAGTAAATAAAATTGTTTCAAACAGCAAGTGAATAAGGTAGAGCTTTAAAAAATGACTCGAAATTGGGGAGGAGTGGGTGGTTTTAACATTTTCTGTTTAAAAGTAAATAAAAACAAAAAACACCTGTGGAAAATAACTAGGATTATGTAGAAATCAGGAAAACTCATGACTATGAACTACTTTTTCTGTTTTTTGTTTACTATCTGATAGACTGCTTTGTGTTCATGAAGACAAGGGGATTAAACATTTGGTCAGTTACCTGATATTTCTTTCCAGGTGTAGCCACCATTAGATGTATGATAGCCACTTTTTACATCAGTTACTCCATCTGTAAAATGGATTTGAGATCTAGAATTCTTTTATAGTGCAAATGACAAAATTCTATAATGTGGGAAATTAAAAAAAAAAAGAAAAAACTTCTCTAAAGAGGTCAATCACTAAAGCGAATCTTTCCTTTCCTGCTGTGGATACTGATTTGACTGTTAAATTTTAAACACATTACCTAAGCTCTCTGGGTTTCAATTACCTTATTCAAATAATGAAGAGGTATGTCCAAATCAGCAGTGCCCAGCTTTTTTGAGGACCAACTCTTTTTAAAGGTAAAATAAATTTTGAATATCCTTTGATCATAGTCATACTACTAATATTTGTTGATTGGGAAAAATGCATACCTATAAAATATAATTATATTCTGGAATACCTGTAAGTGCCTTTTATTTTATTAATTAGAGTAACATTTACATATACTTGGAAAGTGACAGAACATATGCCTGACACATCCTATTTGTTCTCTGCAGACAATATCTATCATAATGAATGAGTTTGGCCTCTTACAATAACCATAAGCTCCTTACTCTTCCACCATAACTACCAAGGGTCTGTGGCATGACCCACAGATTGGGAACCACTAAAAGAGATGACCTCTAAGGTCACTGTCAACTCTTATATTCCAAGGTTTTTGTGATGGAACACTTTGCTGATGCGTGCATTCCTCAATTTCCTGATAGGACTTTATCTTGAAGGTATATTTGTTGGGACAGATTGATCTCGCTTGTTTTGTTGTTCCTTTTATAAAAAAAGACAGAGGATAGAGGATAGAGAACAGGCCTCAAAGTCTGCAAGACTTTTGCTCTACTTTGGCACAATTTGGTTTTGTGAACCTAGGCAAGTCACTTGAACTCTCCTTGCCTAATACAGCTCTTTAACATTATAAATTACAGAGCAAGTGCCAATCTGAAATGGCAGAGGGAATGAATATACTTTGCTGAAGTTCCCTAAGCCTGTGACAACAGCAAAAGAAAAAAAAGACAGGGAAATCACTTTATTTTCACCTTCCTACTGCATGTAAAGGAAATAACCTTCCTTTTTCTGGATACCATTGAGGGTTTGGGTTGTTGGGACATCAAATTATTATTGTTATTATGTAATAAAATAAAAGAACTGGGTTCTGTTTCAGATCTAGAGGGACAAAGAATACCTTCTTGTAACCATACATCCAGACTTCAATTTACTCTTGCCATTGATGCTTTTGAGCCTTCTGCTTTGATTGTTCTTTCAGAGCTCAAGGGTCTACACAAAATGTTTAACAGCTAACAGGATTTAAATGTAGAATTGACTACATAGATCATTTAACTCAACCCCCTCATTTTATATAGGAAGCATCATTTAATGACGTACCTGAGCTCACCCAAAGGTAATAAGTAAAAGAGCTAGGATTTGCATCTGGATATTTTTTCCTCTTCAGCATGGGTCCTCCACCCTCCCTTGCTATTACCAATGACTCACCTGATAAAGGATCCCAATTTCCTTTCATTTACACAACTGTCCAATCAAAAGTGTTTCCAAACTAGGGGATTCTCTCAATTTAACCTCATCAGACTTTGTTTCTAGCTAGAGCTAATACATCTCATATGATTCTGTCTCAGAAACTCAACTGTGCTATGTTTCTCACAGATTGGGTGGGGTGGAGTTTCTACTGGAAGAAATATACTCACCTCTAACTCTAGGGACAAAGTCACTCAACAGTAAGAGCAACTTCCTGGGAAAGGGATTCCATTCATTTACGTTTCCCAAGAGCTACAATCTTGGTCAGGTAAGGCTTCAAAGAGGAGATGGCTCTTCCCTTGGGCCTTGAAGTAATAGAGAAACATTAAAAGAGATTATGGAGGTAAGAGAACGTTCTAGGTCTGCGTCACGATGTGAGTAAAGACATAGGGACAAGAAAAGTCAGGATGGGATGACAGTATAATATACAGAAATTACTTCTAGGGGGCAGCTAGGTGGCACAGAGGATAGAGCACCGACCCTCGAGTCAGAAGGACCTGAGTTCAAGTCGGGCCTCAGATGCTTAACACTTACTAGCTATGTGACCTTGGGCAAGTCACTTAACCCCAATTGCCCCTCCAAAAATCAAAACAACAAAAAAAGAAAGGTTGGGATAAAAATCTTTGCGGCAGCTAGGTGGCACAGTGAATAGAGCACTGGCCCTAGAGTCAGGAAGACCTGAGTTCAAATGCGGCCTTGGATACTTGACATGCTGGGTAGCTGTGTGACTTTGGGCAAGTCACTTAACCCCAACTGCCTTCCAAAAAACCGCAAAAAAAAAAAAAAAAAGAAATTACTTCTATTTGGCTGGATCACAGAGTATGTGAAGGGAAATTGTGGTTTAGAATCAGAATGTGGCAGGCTTTGAATGACCCAAATATGGGTAATACTTTGTTTGGTAAACAATGATGAGCCAACACAAATTGTTTTTTTTTTTTTTTTTTTGCTTTTTGGAGAGGATAAAGGCAGGGCAGTTGGGGTTAAGAGACTTGCCCAAAGTCATATGGCTAGTAAGTGTTAAGTGTCTGAGTTTGGATTTGAACTCAGATTCTCATGACTCCAGGGCCAGTGCTCTATTCACTGAGCAACCTAGCCACCCTTCAACAAAAACCTTTGAGATGATCATGTAGATACATTGGGTACATTGCTTGGTAGCAATGTAAAGGATGGTTTGGAGAAGAGGTTGACTGGAAGCAGGAAGAGAAGTTAAGGCGCTATTAAAACAGTTTAGATGCAAAGGAGAAAGAATATTGATGATATCCTAATAAAGCTGCCCCCATTCCCAATATTCTAACTTCCTTATAGGCTCCACTGAACATCAGGCCCACTACCTAGCCACTCACTTCCACCCCACTTAATATCCTCACTTCTTCAGATAGATAGATAGATAGATAGATCACTCGGTTCACTAGAACAACAGGGTTGTCCATAAACTCACATTTCCCACAGAACAGCAGGTGTGTCCATGTGATGGAATCTCAGCGACTGCTTCTACCTAGGCACTGCCCCCAGACCATTCCTCATATTTCCCATAGAAACAGAAGGTGTGTACATGCACTCAACCACAACCACATCCATCTGGTCTCAGACAGGACCACAATACTCAGTCAGAAAGCAGCACTACCAGGATGCCTAAGCAGGATGTGTACCCCAAAATAACAGAAGAGACTTTCCCCAAGTATGCACCTGTGCAGTAATAGTAAGTGAACTTGTGGTATAGAGAGGCTTATTATAATATCATTATCATACATACATACCCCACCATGGGGTTTTTCTGTATGCATTGTGAGTAATTGAATACAAAGTTCCATCTTGGCTGGGACCCCTCCCCTATTATCTAATCCCATAACAAACTACTCCTGCCTTTTTAATATTCATGATTTCTGTTATGTAATTTCATCTTTACCCCATAAAAATCCATCTTGCTTTTTCTGAAGTTGCTGGTTCCTCTTGGATCTTAGCTCACTTCATGAGAAGTGTCAATCTCAATAAATGCCTATACTTGGATTAGAGGTGGTCTGACTCTGAATTCCTTGAGATGGTTCCACTGCAACATGTCATGAAACTGCAACTGGTTTTAGCGTCTCTTGGTGAGCAGAGTTGAAACTGCAATAATATTGAATGTTAGAGAGACAACTGACTTTGAAGCCACAGAGTCCAGAGTTCAAGTTTTGCCTCTAATGCTTTTTGGCTTTGTGACTTAAAAACAAACAAACAAACTTTCAGTGCTCTTGGCAACTGTCTAACCCTATAGGGCTATAAGTGGCATAGATTCTGCTGGGTGGTATTGATAGTATGTTCTATGTATGTTTATTACACCTATGAAATCCCAGGACAAATCCCTATCCCTCCCTAGATACAAAGGACAAACCCCTGAATGAGAATGGTTGCAATAGAGCTGAGGAGGCACCAAATGTGACGGATATTGTATAAGCAGAATCCATAAGACTTGGCCATCAGTGTCTACAACTATTGCAACCACCCAAGGTCAGTTTTGCTTCTTCTTGAAGCATCCCAAGACTCAGGAAGACCTGAGTTCAAGTCTGGTCTTGAACAATTATTAGCTGTTATGCCTTTGATTTCCTCAGTTTCCCCAGCTGTAAAATGAGGATAATAATAGTATCTGTCTCACAAGGTTATTGTGAGGATCAAATGAAATATTTGTAAAAAGTCCTGAGCCTAGTGTCTAGATATGCTAGAAATGTGTATCACCCTCTTGGCTAGAAGTTCAACCCATTGAATTATTATCATGATTTTATTTTAAACCTTTTGTTGATCTTGAGAGGGATTGGGGGAAGGAGGATGGAGGGGAAATATAACTACAAAAGACATCAGGGTTTTTTTGTGGGTTGCATAAGCAAGATTGTTGGTAAATGATGTAGGGACACTATGGCTGACTGCACTATGGATGTGGTAATGGACAGTCATGCATAGAGAAAAGAAAGGGAAAAAAAAAACCCTGCAAGCCTTACAGTCTGTATTAGAACTGACCACAATGATTCCAACATTCAGCTTATTCTGCAGTGTCCCAACTATCTATGATGTTTTCATCAATGACAGCTGTGATTGACATCCATAATCCATTTATTTCATGGTCTTTAATATACAGTGTCCCAAAAGTCTTAGGGTAGTTTTCAGCAAATTATTAAAGCTTACACCTGCCCTAAGACTTTTGGGGCATTCTTTCTAAGGAAAAATAAAGTGATTCTTAACTCTGATATTCTAAGTGTCCAGAATGACTTAATTTGTTTCAGGTAATGACAAGAAATCATTTAAAAAGTTTTCAAGACACCTTTTTTCGGTAGTATATTCATTTGGATGGTGAGTGGAAGGATGTAACCTTGTATCACTGAGAGAGAGTCAGATGGTCCCAGCCCTGGTTATGAGAGGTCTTCAGAGGGACAGAAACTTCCTGAGCTATTAGAGTCCCTCGTATGTAACAAGTCAGTTCTCTACATTGTAATGCTCTCATTCTCTGTGGTTCCTTATCTTTTATCCCTCTACTCTTAATTTTGAAACTTCAGTTTGTCAAAGAACCAGAAATTAAAGAATGAAAGTGACTGAAAAATTGTGCTTTTTAAATGTATCTGAATATTGTTGTCCTGTTAAGTAAGAAATGATAAAAAGATTTAGGGAAACCCGGGAAAACATATGGACAGGTACAGAATGAAGCAGCCAGCGCCAGGAAAACAATTCAGGAAGGAAAGAAGGAAGCATTCATTAAAGGTCTGCTATGTGTGAGATGAGGCAGTTATGTAGCTTGATGGACAGAGCATTGGGACTGTAGTCCAGAAGACCAGAGTTCAAATATGACTGCAGACACTTAGTAGCTGTGTGACCCTGGGCAAGTCACTTACCTTGTTTTCCTCATCTGTAAATGATCTGGAGAAGGAAATGGCCAGCCACTCCAGCATCTCTTCTGAGAAAACCCCAAACAGGTTCAGAGTCAGACGTGATTGAAAGTGACTAAACAACAATATACGTAAGGTGCCTTACGGATATCATCTGACTTAACTCTCACAATAATCCCACAAGGTAAATGCTCCATTTTACAGCTGATGAAACTGAGCCAGAGAAAGGTTATGTGATGTGTCTGGGGTCACACACCCAGCCAGTGTCTGAGGTTAAATTTGAACTTAGGTCTTCCTGACTCCAGGCTCAACAGTCTAGGCACTACACCAACTGGGTGCTTGATTACAATATTGTAAAGGAAAAGTACTCTTCATGAATAAAGAAATCTGATCAAGGAATGGCCAATCAGGTCTCCAGAAGTTTTATGGTGAACCCTGTTTCCTCCCTCTCTGAAGAAAGTTGTTGGCCTAAGAGTGTAGACTGGGACATGCATTTTCAGACATGGTCCATGTATAGAGTTGTTTTGCTTTACTATCTACCTTCACTCCTTTTTGTTATTTTGGTGAGGGAAGTAATGGGAAGGTACATGAAGGAGTGATAGTGATACAAAAAAAGAAAAAAGAATAAATAAAAATAAATATAAATAAATATAAAAATAGAAGAGATCAGATGGAAGTTAAGAAAGGGACACAGAGAAACAACAGCATGGAACTAGAACAGAAAGGAAACTCTCTTTAATAGAGACTCATTGTCCTGTATTCCATCCTCTTTTCTTTCTTTTCTTTTTTTTAGAGAATGTTTATGTTTGTTGATGTTTTCCAAGTTTCTATAGTAATTTCAAAGAGTAATATAAATTTGAGAGTTCTAAAAGTGGAAAGATTTTCTTGTCCAGCCAACTGATCAACAAGTATTTATTAAGAGCCAGTTTTTGGTTCTAGGGATAAAAAAAAGATGAAAATAAACTATGTCTAGCCTCAAAAAGCTTACATTTTATCTAAGGAAAAGCAAGCACAGATGTTGCATATGTCTTAGATCTAAAATGGCTACCAAGCAAATATAAGGTAATTTTGCTGGGAAGAGGGGTTTGTGGGGAGGAGGAGCTAGCCCCTGTGGAGATCTGTGCTTCCTCACATAAGGAGTGGTGCTTGGACAGAGCTTTGAGTAGGCTAGAGATTCTAAAAAACAGAGGTGTGGATGGAGTGCAATCTAGGTACAGGGACATTTTATGCAAAGACCTGGAAAATGGAGGATGGAATGTTGTGTACAAGGTATAAGTAGACCAGTCTGACCATGAAGCAGAGTAATGTATAATGTCTAGAAAGGGAAGATCTAGTCAAATTATAAGGAACTTCAAATGCCAATGAAATCACTTTGTTTTATCCTAGAGGCAAAAGAGTGCTTCCTGATGGCCCTGAGCAGAGCAATGTCGTGGTCAGGTCTGCTTTAGGGATTTCATTTTGACAGGTGGCTGGTGTGTTAATATTAGTTCTGTAAAATTTAAGTGAAAGCAAGAAATATTAAAACTATCCTAAAAAACCTATCAGTCCCCAAATATTTAAATTAATATTGTGTGTCCAAAGACAACCAGAGTCTGAGAAGCCCCTGAAAATTCACTTAGACTAGAAGGTTCTTTCACCTCTAAGAGGCACCTTAAACAGCATGGGGGATGGTATAATGTTTGTGTGCTTTGTCCTTCCTTCTCCAAGAGGACCACGACATCAGAAAGAAGGTGCCTTGACATGCAACTGACTTGTTTTTCAGTGAGGGAGGGCTGTGCAAAGTCACCAACTTCACTTCCTCCTGCTGACCCATCTGGGTCAGATACAGATCAGGACAACTGGGTATGGCTCAGGATTCAGTGGGAGACCTTGGCCTGGTACAAGATTAAGCTATGATCTAAAATCCTGCCTTTGGATGGCAATTATATAAATAATTGTTACTTGTCTGGAAAGAGCTCTGTACTCATTTTAAAGCTGTCTCTTACAAAAACAGGAAGCGAGAAATAGCCTCATATTGAGATGGCACTGCTGAAAGTGTTGTGAACCATGGGAGAGATCAATAGCGACCTACCGTGCTTTCCACAGGCAGTACATGAATAGCTCATCCCTTGGTTAACAAAGTGGCTGTTGTCTGCAGACAGCAATCCTGCTGATTTTTCTCGCAGGCTGCATGCCATGTTTTCGCCAATGGGATCCACCCTACTTTGGATTTCTACATGTCATCATGTAGTACTGTGGTTTTACCAGGTAAAAACCAACAACAAACCCCCTCCCCTCCCAAATTACAGCATTGCCACTTGTGGTATTTCCCTAGGTTCTTCTTTGAAGTCAGTGAAGTTGACTGCCCTCCAAGGGTGTTTATTTCAAACTTGTGATTGCCCACTTTCCTCATCCATTCAACTAAATAAGTTGAATAGCAAAGGACCATACTTTAATTCCAGTTGAACTTGGCCAGAGGGCCTAATTAATTATTACTCTCTATTGTTATTTGAGGTTAAATAGAGAGGAAATGAATACCTGTGATCCTTAAGGAGGATTTGAATTTGGAAGCACCATTAATTTTACATTCCTTGGAGGTCTTCAACACAAACTTGAACTTTTTACAGACTCAAGAGGTCATAGCCCATATAGTGTTTGGAAGGAAGGGACTTTAGAGATTATATAGTTCAAATTCCCCATTTTTCATGTAAGGAAATGGGGTGCCAGTCACATGTTCAAGTTTATACAGATAGTAAACTGCAGGACAGGTCATCAAAGCCATGCCCTTGACATGGCAATCTTTCATTCTAAAAAGTTGCCTCCTCCACGATATATGAACATTTTAGTTTCTCCTATTTGAATGCATTCTTTATTAGGATCTGCTTAAGTAATAACTTTAAACTCTATATCAACTGAGGTAATGTATATAGAGCACTTTTATTCTTATCAACATTGGGGAATTTTGTTCCTTGCTCTTTTTCAATACAGATAATGTAAATTTTCCTTGGGTCTATTACCCATAAAGAGCACTGGGTAGACTTTTCCAAGTAATCTATGATCTCTATAATTCAAAATCTCTGATGTCTTTCCCTGAAGATCAACCATTAGTTTTAGTTATTTCCGAATGTTTGTCTCAGAACTTTAATGGGAATTTACAGCCTATGATGCTAGAAGAGTTTCAAAAAAAGATTTGGAAATGCATCCTAACGATTGTTTCCATGTTCTTCATCACACCCGCTGGCGTTTCTGCTGAAAAACCAGCTTTTTGATACTCTTTTAATGTAAATAATTTATGAGGCTGAGCAGCAACAACCAGAGGCTCTGCAAACAATGGCTTCACCTACTGCACATGGCTTATGCTCATGTATGTATGCCACACATGTATGTATGCCACCCGTGGGCATATAGCAGGTCTATTTATATGTGCATTTTCATGGGTGCAGAGTACACATGGTAACTATAGCATGTGTATCTGTGTATGTATGTATATATTTCCTTGCAGGCATTATAACAATAACAGCAGTAGATAGAGAAATGCATACATATACACACACACATATATATACACATAAATACACACATAAAACACATGCACACATACATACACACATGTGCATATCAATGTGTGTATGTGTCTATATATGGTGTACACACATGCATTGCGTGTATTCTATGTGTGAAGAATATGTACATATATACATGTATTTCCTTGTGTTTGTGGTACATATGGTAATTATAGCTACTATATGTTTATATGCACACAGAGATACACACATGGGTGGATGGGTATGGGTGGATATGTATAAGTACTATACATGCACATATGCATGCATATGTCCCTTCATGCACATGGTACACATGGCTATTATAATTCACATGCACACATAACACAAACACACATGTATTACAATATGTGTGTTTATACTTGTCCACACATGGATTTATGTGTATTTGCGTGCATCAATTTGTGCTGTGTATATATAAATGTATACATATGTGTATGTATGCATCTACATTCTATGTGTATGTATATGCGCACATATATATGTGTATATATGTATATATGTCCTAAGTGAATGCATGTGTGTGTGAATATATATATGTATATATGCACACACAAATATACATATACATATATATACTTATATAAGTGTATATGTACATATACATGCATCTGCACACACATATGCTCTTATTTTCATCATGCTCAGTGGCCTCTTCAGCCACATCTATCAAGTAATAGTAATTATAGCTAAAATTGTCCTCTCTAAATAAAAAAAAAAAATACATATGCTTCCTTGAGACCCTCTTTAATATTTCTCAGGGCTGAATATTTCCCTTCAATTCATTGAAAGGAATAATGAAATATCCTGTGAAATGTAGACATATATTCCTCTAAGAAGCATGAATTTTTGTTTCTGCTAAATACATATACATAAATATATACACATAAAAACATGTATGTATGTATTCTCAATATTTTAGAATAAACATTGTTTTGAGAGGTTATTCTCTCAATTCTTTGGTAGAACTTATGTGAAAATAGAAGATTTAACAGATAATTAGTATCTACTATCAGCCCTAGAAATGACAGGAAATTTTTTTTAAATGTAGAAATACATCCATAGAAATAAAAATTAGAGATCATAACTGTGATTTGTGTTTTCTCTACAGAAGTAATGAACAAAGTGTGTGAATTAGCTCTTCTCCACCTACTGTAGAATAATTCACTCTCTAGATGAAACCTATGCATTGACAGAAGACATTTCCTTTTTCATGGAGAATTTTTCATGGAATATATGCAATTTTAAAATAATACTTGATTTTTTTAAAAACTAAATTACTTAAAAGAAATGGGAAGTCATTATTTGTATGTTGTCTCAAGATGAAGAAAAAAACATTCCTTAATCTATTCTCATTCCCTCTATGAGACCACATTCCAACTGAGAAATGGGGCAAAACAGGAAATAGTTTTTGATTTTTATGTGAAATGGGCCGATAACTGTCACTTCTACTTAGCTTATAGCTTCTCGAGTTTTGCCAGCTTTTCATCCCTTCCTGATGGGACACTTTGTAACTTTCATCATACACAAACTACACACATGGGCATTAGTGAGAGAAAATTACATTAATTATTTATTTAGAAAATCCAGAGCCTTTAAGCATTATTGTGAAAAAGCATATTTTAGCATCTCTGTAAGTATCTCTGGTTCAACTGATGAGACAGCAGCAAATATTCGAGGATAAAAAGGAACTGCCACCAAGTCAGGGTTTCAATGGAAGTAATACATATATGCACCTAATATACAGGTACATCCATAGGTGTGCACCTCTACTTGCATGCATATGTATCCAGGCATAAATACATAAGTATGTTTGCATACACATATATGTATACATGAAGTACAAAAACAAATACTTTATACAGACAGATATATTGTCTCTATGTATCTATAATTTACTTAAAGAAAGTCATACTTTCATTGTTATGACACATGGAAATGGTATTTCATAAACCTTTAAAATTTCTTCATAACATATTCCTTTCAAATGATGCAAAACATGGGTCAGATGGTTTCAGATGTACTAGGAACATCAAACAGCAAAAGCTGCAACAAAAACTTAAAGAGTATTTGGAAGGCCTGGAGAAAGGAGGGGACCATCAGCGTTCCTGTGCAGAAATAAAGCATCCTCATAGCACCTAAATGTTTGACATATTTCTGGAATAGATTGAGATGAAAACTACTCTTGGAATGCTTTAGAAACATAGGCAATGATTTACTCATGTGGTAGGCTTACTGGTTACTTGCTCTTGTCTTGACATTTGGATGATAGACCCTATGACCCTATCACTTCCCCTTTAGCATCATACCTTCATTTTTTTAACTTTTGGAAAGCATTGGCAAGACTTTATTTTCTATGCATTCTAAACTTCTGCAAGTGAACCACTTAACATTTATTTGAATTTTTTTTTTTTTTTGCTTTTTGGAGGGGGGTAGGTTGGGCAATTGGAGTGGGGAAGGTTGGGCAATTGGGGTTAAGTGACTTGCACAAGGTCACATGGCTAGTTTTTTGTGTTAAGTGTCTGAAGCCGCATTTGAACTCAGGTCCTCCTGACTCCAGGGCTGGTGCTCTATTCATTGCGCCACCTAGCTGCTGCAAAGGTTAGGCAGATATGCAGGAGGTGTATAATCTTGTTTGTAGATGCCTCCATTAGTCCTATGAATAACTAAGGAAAATTCAGGGTAGTTAATTAGCAAGTCTTGTTTGTGACTCTCTGTTTGTTTGTGCCTCTGGACATGATCCTAGGATGAAGCCTTAATGAATAACTAGCCTTAGGCTGGGGTAGGGAGTAGTGGAGACCAAAGGAGGGTCCTTGCATTGTGGTTACATAAGAATTTCTGCTATAGGAATATAGGCCTTGTAAATCCCTTGTATCTTCTGCTCTGTATGAAATGGTTCTGTAATAAACAGACTATGGAATACATCCCTGTCTCTCTCTTGAATCAGCTGGTTGCTAGGCCACGCAACTGTGCTGGTCATAGTACTCATATCTTATTGAGACTAAAGTCCTTGAGAAGGTGAGCTACAGTGGATGTTTCTGCTTTCCTTTTTTTCTCACTGTCTTTTTAATTCTCTGCATTCTGGCTTTGGACATTATTAACCACTCAAAGCTCTTCCCTTCAAAGTTACCTAATTTTTGCCAAACTGAATGCCCTCCCTTCCCCCCAATTCTCATCCCTCCTGACCTCTTGGTAGCCTGACATTATCAATCACCTTCAGCTCCTTTAAATATCTTTTTGTCTCTAGGTTTCTGTGACAAGACTCTATCCTGGTTCTTCTTTTATCTGCCTCATCAGTCCTCTACAGTCTGCTGTGGTTCTTGGACTTTGTCCAGGTCATGGTTGCTAATGGTGGGTGTCCACCAGAGCTCTGTCCTTGGATTTTTTTTTCTTTTCCCTCTCCACTATTCATACAGCGGTCCCATAAGCTTCTATGGTTTCACTTATCATTTCTATGCTGATGATTCTCAAAGCTACCTATTTAGGTCTAACCTCTCTGCTTACCTCCAGACTTACATCTCAGACTGACTATGGGGCTTCTCAAACTGGACATTCTGTAGACATCTTAAATTGTAGGCATCTCAATGTGTCCCAGACTGAACGCAAGTGCATCTCCACTCTGGTCCATCTTCTACTTAGCTATCAAGTTAATCTTCCTAAATAGAGTAGAAGACTTTCAAGCAATCCTGAGCAAAAGACCAGAGCAGAGTATGAACTTTGAAATTTAGACAAAAATGTCAGTAAGTTGAAAAAAACTAGAAAAGTAAATTTATTTGAACAATTGGAAATACTTGCATGGTAATATGGCTCTAACATTGTAAAAGGGAGAGAAGAAACAAGTGTTTAAAGTGAACAACAAGTGTTTAAAGTGTTTAAAGATATTGAAGAAGTTAAATAATAAGAAAAAAAATACAGAAGTCCTGCAGGTAGATCAATTTTGTTCTGATGTCTTAAAGAGAATGAGGATAAGGGGTGAATTAAAGAAGCAAAAGAAGAGAGAAAAGGAAGAAATTAACACAGAAGCCAGGAAGAAGGAGGTAAAAATTCATATATATCATAATCGAAGTACATGAGAAGAAAAGAACAAGGACACAAAGGAAGAAATGGGAGGAATAAACATTAGATGAACCTCACTATTGTTTGAATTGGACAAAGGAAGGTTGAACACAGAAAAGTAAACACACATGGTCTGATATAAAAATCCTTTGAACTCAACAGAGAAGCGCCTTTATCTTTGTGCAATTCTTAAAGATTTCTATAAAGTTACATAACTAGTTTTCTCTTTATTTTATCTGTATTTCTAAGTTCCAGCTCTGCTCTGGTCTTTTCTTTAGGTATGCTTGAAATTCCTCTATTCAATTTCCAATTTCCAGTAGGGAAAGAACTAGGGAAGAGGATGAGTATATTAAGAGGGAGAATAATATTGGGAAGATTACAGTCACAAATAAAACAAACTTCCTATTATTGAAAAGGGAAATTAAAGGCTGGGAGTGAGGGGGAATTAGAATCTAACAGAGTATCTTAAATGGTCCCTTAGACAACAAGAGAATTGGAGAGCAAGTTGTGGTACATGAATACAATGGAATGTCACAAAACCTCTATTAAGCAATAAGGAAAGATGATTTCTGAGCTCTAGCATGTGTGAACTGACTCAGAGTGAAATGAGAAGAACCAGAAGGACAATCTACATAAGGACAGTAACATTGTAAAGAAAAACAACTTAGAAAGACTTCTGATCAGTGCAATGACCAATCATGTTCCCAGAGTACCTATGATCAAACATGTTCCCAATCTTCTGGTGGGCAATTGATGGACACAAGATGTCAACACCAACATACATTTTTGGACATGATCACTGTGTGGATTGATTTTGCTTGATTATGCTTATGTGTTATGAGTTTTCTTTCTCTTCATTTTAAGTTGGAGAGTTTGTGTTGTAAGATGTTAGCAATATTGATGTAAAAAAAGAGAGCCATTGAAATTTTTTAAAAAATCACAGAACAGAAGGAAACATCCACCAGCAAAATATTTTGAAATTAATGTGTAATTTTTTTTTACATACCTCTAAAAATAAAATCTAATGAAATGGAGATTGATAGCATCATATAAAATCTTCCTTTGGAAGAGTCATACTGTATATGTGAAAATTTTACTTTTTTTTTTCTTTTTAACAATAGAATTAAAGGGAAACAAATTTATACCATTTCAGCAGGGCTTTATCAAGCAACTCCTACATATATAAAAGTTTGTTAAATGCAATGAGACAATCAGAAGTAGGAAATATTTTCCTTTCATTCAATTTACCTAAAATATAACTGGTGATGAAAAGTTACATGTGTGTATACACATATACATATATAATAAATGATGTGTATATATATATATGTGTGTGTATGTACATATATATGTATATACACACCCATACATATGTGTGAATGTGTATGCTAAAGAGCAATTTAAAGTAGAATTTAATATCCTTCCTTGTCCTTTCTGACAGTGCCCTCTTGGTTTTCCTGTTTCTCACTAATTTTTGCTATCTCCTTATCCTTCTCCCATCTATAAACATGAGAGCTTCCTAAAGCATAGCCTGTTCTGATCTCCATTGTTTTCTTTGGTGAATTTAAGGATCCAGGAAGCTTAGGTTTGGGGCTCTGGAATGAAATTGGCAGAAATTTGAGAGAGTAGATTTTTAATTCAATAGAAGGAAAACAAACCTTTCTAACAATTAGAGTTCTCCAAGAGCCATGGGCTGCCGCATCAAATGGTAAACTACCTGCCACCAGAGGTATATGAACAGAGTCTAGACTAACAGAGGAATTTTTTTGGAGGGAATTCATGCTTTGGGTCAAGGCTGGGCTAACTGATTCTAGGAAACATTCCAACTCTGAATCTATGGTTTTACTTTTTAAAGTAAACATTTCTAGTACCTATCTCTCACTTAGGATCCAGTTTCCTAGAGGACACCTACTTTGGATTGTCCAACCATCAGTTCATACTCTACATGTCCTAAACTGAACTTATTATTCTCGCCTTTCAAACGAGTCACACTTCAGAAAGCCCTTATTTCTACTAATGGTATCACTACTCTCCCAGAGTAAAATCCTCAGACTCTTCTCTCTTCAAACTTTATATCGAACCAATCACCAAAAACCTATTAATCCTCCCTTTGAAGTATATCTTGAATCTATCCTTCTCTCTCCATTCCCATGCCACCACACCAGCCTTCTAACTGGTCTCCTTGACTACAGTAATTACCCCCTCTAATCCATCTAACACACCATTGTTAGACGATCTTCCCAAAACAACAATTTTATTATGTCACTTTCCCATTCAAAAACCTCCAATGGCTCCTTATTGCTTATTGCAGCAAGTCTAAACTTTCTGCCCAGCAAACAAAGCTTTCATTAATCTGACCTCATATTACCTATTCAATCTTATCTCCTAGGACACCCAACACAAACTCTCTGTTCCAACCAGGCTGGCATCCTCACAGATGCTGAGCACTCTATGATAGATTCACTTTCCAAAAGAGGGAAGAGGGTAAATTCTTCAACTATATGTTGATTATTTCTAAAAACATTAAACTTATTATTAGAGGCAAAGTGCGTAAACAGTTAGAAAGGGCAGCAGTGATTATGAGGAGAGCTTGCATGGTTTCATCAAAAACAGGAGATGCCAGACTAATTGCATTTCATTTTTTGAGAGTCATTAAAGTTGGAGATTAAGGGAATGCTGGAGATACAGCATAACTATTTTAAAGTCTCTTTTGATATCTTGGAGATAGGAGGAGAAATATGGGCTAGAGGAGAATTCAGGTTATCACATGGAATCAGTAAAATATATGGATCTAAAGAGTGCTAATTAACGAACGACATTCTAGAGAAAGATCGCTAGTACAATGTTCAAGACAATTTATTCTTTCTTACCCCTAGTCTGCTCAACACTTGTGCTTATTACCACGATGAGGGAAGTAGAATGTAAGCCCCTGATGGGCAGGGAGACCTTCATTTTTTTCTTTATATCCCTAGTGCATTGCACTGAATCTTGCTTTATAAGTGTTTCTGGAGTTGGATAGGATCATAGGATAATAGATCTGGAGTTGGAAGGGACCTAGGTGGTCATCAAGTCAACCTCATGATTTTACAAGTAAAGAAACTGAAGCATAGAGAGGTTAATGAACTTGCCCAAGGTCCCACAACTAATAAGTGAACAAGGAGGAGTTTGACTCCAGGTTCTCCTGACTACAGTGCAGTGCTCGATCCTCTCTGCCTCTCTATGTATATGGCTCACTTATCCAGTTCACGCTTCTTCTGTGAAAATTTCTTGACGATTCAGCCACGTTATTTTTCCTCTTGGAGAATTTATTGTCCAGATCACTCATTTTGGCATGTAATTATTTGCTTCTATTCTTATTTAATTGGTTCTTGTGATGGTCTCCCCAACAAGACTATAGGCTGCTGGTCCACAGGAGGGGGTGCTGCACTTCTTTTATGTCTCCTTTAGCATCTTGTACAGCATTATGTAATCATATGTTAAAGCCTTTTTGAATGGATGAACAAAAATGTAAAACAACATGGTACAGACTGTCATGGGCAGCTAGGTGGCCCAGTGGATAGAACACTTGTGAGTTCTATGTGATTCTGGGCAAATTGTTTAACGCTGTTTGTCTCAGCTTTTCATGTGTAAAATGAGTCAGGGAAGGAAATGGCGACTTTTCCACTATCTTTGACAAGAAAACCCCATAATGGGGTCATGACAACTTGGACACAACTGAAACAACTTTACAACAAGAGATTGTCATAATAATTGCTGGAATTTATGCTCTTTTGTATACATATAGAGAGATTTTGGCATAGTGGGTTTGAGGTCAGGAAGACTTCTGACATCTTTTTAGCAGAATGACCTGGGCAAATCTTTTAATTTCTGTGTAATTTGGACAGCTTCCAAAGATTGATTGCATCAGTGTAGAGAGTGCCACATTAAGAATTTCTCATCCTAATGAAATCATAGATTCTTCCATTGTTTGAGTTTAGGTATCCATATATTTCAATCCTTCTTTGTATCAACTATCGTATTTATATAGATTCTTCCTCTATCAGCATAGATTGCAGCCTAGTGTTACCTTCTCATTCTGTGTAATTTTTATCTATATATACCCATTGATTTTCTACAGAGGATCTGTCCAAAGCCCAGAAGACACACTTCAGGGACTTCTTTTCAATTCCTTGCACTTTTCAGGTTGTTTGTATGCATGACAGAAGACAGGCCCACCTCCTCTTCTGATCATATATTTCCTCAGCAATATATCCATGCCCTTTCTTGCATATAGGGAAGTTATTAAGAAAGAGGTGGGGTTTAGAGAAATATAAGTTATGTTCAGGGCTTGAAGTTTAAGATGCATACAACATCCATTTAGAAATGTTCAGGGTGATGGTGATCAGGGACTAGAGCTCAGGATGGCGACAAAGCCTAGATATATAGATCTGGAGAAATCTTCATATCAATGATACCATGGGAACTGAGGAGGTCACAAAGAGAGAAAGAGAGACAGAGAGACAGAGACAGAAAGAGTGAGTGAGAGAGAGAGAGAGAGAGAGAGAGAGAGAGAGAAAGAGAGAGAGAGCATGTAGAAAGAGTTTTCAGAAGAGAAGTTTGTGCTTCAGCCACAGTTAAGGAGTAGGACATGGATGGAGATCCATCAAAGAGGATTCTTAAGAGTTAATAAACAGAAGAACCAGGAAAAGAGGTGTCATGATAGTGTGGGGTGGAGAAAGTCACTAGAAAGAAGTATATGAAATATGCTATTGGGAGATTAAAAAGAGGAAGGACTTAGAAGAGAGCTTGGAATTTGACAATTAAGAGCTCATTGTTAATCATGGACACAGAAGTTTCAGTTGAAAGAGGAATTCATAAGTCAAAATACAAGAGATTGAGAAGTGAGTGAGAGGAATGGAAGTGAATACAGGCATCTTTTTTCCAGCTTCATGGAATCATAGCTATATAGTTGGAAAGGACCTAAGAGATCTGTTCAAATCTCTTCTTTTTTCTCTTCATCTTAATTCAATTGAACAGGTATTTTATAGTATCTTAATGTTATAGATGATGAAACACTCATATGGATCCTGAGCCCCAGGGATATTAGAGGAGTTGCCCAAGGTCCAGGGAAAGGTCAGAGAAAGAATTAGAATCCTGCTCCTCTAATTTCAGAACCACTATTTCTTTCATTCTGCCATGCTGTAAAAGGCAGTCTAGTCTTGATCACAGCCCACAGCATAGTGAGAGTTTAGAGAGAAAACAATTTAAGGGAGTAGAAAAACATGAAGAAAGAGGACAGAGATGGTGAGGTGCAATGCAGTTTTGACAGTAAATAAATCGATTGTTAAAGTAGGGCATTCATGAGGAAGGAAAACGGAAGACAAGACAGAAAATACCATACCGAGAAAGGCATCCATATCAATGAGCTAAAGTTACCTCTGTACAATTTATTGAACATTTTCTGAGCACAATTTATTTATTGAGCAATGTCTTACTTAACACCAAGGAATAAACCTAGTGGTGAAAATTTGACCTAATGTTACAGGCTATAGAGAAATATGTTAGACATATTGGGTTAGTAAGACCTTTAAGGATTTAGGATCATGAAATCATAGGATCATTGATCTATGATTGGAAAATCCCACAGAGATAATCTCCACTGTCATTCATTTAAAAAACATTATTTTTAATTTGTGGAATAAGATAAGCATTTCCATAATATAATATAATTTAAAATATTCATTTGTAGAAACTGAGGTCCAGGGACGCCGAGTAACTTGAGAAGAGTCATACTTCTCAAATGACTCCACATAGATGACCCTCAGCCATCTTTTCTGATTGTTGAATCATAGACAGTCATGATAACTAATTTCACAAATAATTGACAAAGTATGAAAATATTTATTTCACCTCAACACAAGTAATTTTTATATTGTTATATGTTTTAGACTATGTGCACCATTGTTACTTTCTATTGGTTTGGATAATTGAGAATTGGGTATACTTATTTAGGTTTTTATATTTTATTTAAAACTAGGCAATTTAATTTTATTGGTAGTAGAAAAATAGTCGCATTTGCATTGGCTTAAAAGCACTGGAAGTAACAGAGATGGTGTTTACAAGAACAGTTCATGTAGTTTCAGTTTGAAAGATATTTCTTAAAAATTTAAAACTTCTATCTTGTCCTTGCAAAGACTAACTGATTTTCTCACTGTTTGTTGCTAGAGTGAATAAGTAGAATGGGAAAGCAAGGAAAGTCTTGCTTTGATATGACTACTTTATCAGGGCTGGGGAACCTGTAACCCCATCCTCACTTTAGGTCTCTCAGCTTCTTTAGGGATGTAGGCCCTGTGTAGAATAAATCATCAGATAGTTTGAAGAAGGACAAACAGACATTAAGCCAAAGTAGCATTTCTCTGGTACTTCAAGAAATACCAAGAGTTGACAGAAATTGGAATTGAGAAAGAAAATGTACCAATAATAAGTGCAGTAAAAAAAGTACAAATGACACCATATTTAAAGGGGTTCTGTGAATTTTCTTTTCATACTGAGTGGAAAAATAAATACTTGAAACCATATTCTTAAACTGTTTTCTTTATAATAGTTGAGTCACACAAAGTTGAATAAACTACAAATCCATGATGTCGGAAGAGTCTGTATATCATAACAAACTCTTTTCTAGAGGTAGAATTTTTATTCTTCATGTTAGTAACTGAAGAAGAAAAAATAAGAGTAATCGAGTATGGAAGTACAAGTTGTTCGAGTGTAAACTCAGACAGAATGGGAAATCATCGCAGTATTTGGTTCATAGCAACCCAAGTGAGAATTAGTTAAGTTACACAGGTAGAAAAAAAATAGAACCTTTATCATATTTTACAAAGGGAGAAAAGTTTGTCTAGCATAAGTGATACTTCCTCTAATATGATGATTGCATGAAAGGGTTTTCATTTGCTTAAGGAGAAACATTTATCTCTTTAATAGAGAGAGAAAAAACAAAGACCATGAAGAATGACAGTGAACCATGGAATAAATATGGATAAATATGGCGACAGCTGTAGTGGAATGACTATGAAACTAGCTTGAGAAATGAAATTTCTATCGTTCACACACACACACACACACACACACACACACACACACATACACACACACAGAGTTTGGATTTATTTTTGAAACAGTGTCTTCTAAACACAGAACCTTGCATTGCCGAAAAGGCAATTAAATAGAACAGCATGAGATTGTCAATCACTTCAACAGCTAACAAAGGCATTGACTATCAAAGTAAATCATGTAAACATGGAAAAGCAAAGAATGCTCTGTATCAAATGTCACCATATTTTAAAATCCACTCTGGATTTTGGGGGGTTAAGGTGAAGGCTTGTATTTGCATTTCCCAAGTCACTTAGCCTGAAATTTTCGGATGGGTACGACCATTTTATCTTTTCGTAAAGTGCTTGGGAATAGTGCATTGCTTTTAGTATAGGTTGAGGCATTTTTTTTTTTTGCTCGTGTTGTACAAATAAATGGACAGTCACAGCTTATCATCACTTAAAGATGCATGTGCATGCTGCAGTTTACTGAAACATGATTGGCTGCTACATAAATCAATCTGATAGAGATCTGTTCCATGAAGAAAAGATAAATCATTAGCCAGTGCTTTTGGAATGTAATTCATTTTAGATAGTGATTATTGATGATTTAATTCCACTGGTACATGTACATGTCTAGACCATGCTTTTTATATAAAATGTTAATGCCAAAAAGCAAGCATGGAAAAATGATTTAAAGTTTACTTTATTATGCAAAACATGTTAATGGAATAGGATGGCTGGGAATGTTAAAGTTTGGGTTCTCACTTAAATCATAATGTGTACTAGTTCCTATATAAAATTCTTACAACTATAGATGCTGATCATTTTCCTGTGGCAGAAAGACACTAGCAAAGAGAAATGAAATACTAGTAATATGGTTCTCACCCCCATTTTAACATAAACTATGTAGATAATAGAGGTCCACGTATATTCATGGCAAGAGTGACTTGCCTCACTTCTCCACTTGGTTTTGCATACACGTGTACCAATAAAACCAGATATGTTCGTAACATTTCATTTCAGTTACATTCTTCATTTCCAGAATTTACTGGCATTATATCTATATAAAGCAAAGGTTTGTAATTGGAATGAAGTTTTTGAACCAAATAATTTCATTGGTTTGCATACTTGTATGGATTTACATGTAGGACAAGACACAAGAAATAGATACTGGAATGAATGGCTGATTTGTTTTTTTTATGTTCTCAACAGCTCGCAGCTTCTTGTGTACTTACTCTATGTTTGATACTCAAGTATCAATCTGTTATGTCTTCTCATTTGACCTTAGTCATCATCGCCATCTACATCTATAACATCTACATCTTCTAGCCTTTATTCTCTTTTCCATATGGAAAACGATGAAATGTTGGTGGAGATGTTGGGACTAGGACAAGGACCAAGGACTAAACTGGTAAGAATCTGAAGCAGTTAAAAAAATAGGGAAATTTCACTTTTTATTTTCTTTGTTTTTTTTCTCCTTTCTTACAGGCAATGATTCTGAAATTTTATAATCATCTTTAATCCTTTCACTTATGAGATACTATTTCATTAATAAGTCTGAATATTTTCCTTTATCCCTCCAATTTCTTTAATTTTCTAATCCTCCAGAATTCCTTTTCCTTTTCCTTTACCCAACTTCTTCTTCATTTAGTATACCCACGTGAAGGCTGTATTTATCTGTGTGTGGGTGTGGGTGTATATACACATATATGTACACAATATGGAATTCTTTGCATATATTTGTTTTCATGTTGTCTCCTCTATTAAGTTCCAAGATCATTGAGGACAGGGCTCTGTCTTTTGCCTCTTTTTGTACACTCAGCACTTAGCACAGTGTCTGGCATGTGGTATCTGTTTAAATGTTTATTGGTTGACTGATTGAAGGCTGGGGAACAGATTTCTCTCCTCTAACCCACAAAAACCTATTTTTTTTTTTATCTCTCTGGACACTTTGCATCCCCCATACACTTGTCATTTTTTTCATATTTAAATATTTCCATTGGTTTCTGTTTCTTTTTCTTCTAAAACTTCTGAACTAACTGGCACTCCAAAAACTGTTCCTCCTCATCTGGTGTCCCACCCCTAAATACAGCACGAGCTGAAAGATTGCTGAGTCTGCCCCAGATTATTGATGATCTTGATTTCATCTCGCTGTCTTTTCCTCATGAAGCTATAAAGGACCCAACGTCTCATGGGTTGCCACAAAATCATGGACTTTGAGCTGGAAGATGTCTGTGGCCATCTCACCCAACCTTCCCATTGTACAAATGAGAAAATGACCTTTGAGGAAGATGCAGTGAAGGGGAAAGAAGTGTACAAATATTCCGGAGGTAAGGACAGTTCTGTGACAAGCATCTCCCAATCTTAACTCTGTTAAGAAGGTAGTAAATGTAAGGAGATGTACCCCCAACACAGAGATTTCAGAACTCAGGTTTGGAGGCTATAAGTGATACCAAGTCTTTTCCCCAAATTTAGTATCTACTCTTCTTTTGGAAGCATTTTTTTCTCTCTCTGTCTCTGTCTCTGTCTCTGTCTCTCTGTCTCTCTCTCTCTGTCTCTGTTTCTCTGTCTTTCTCTGTCTCTCTCTGTCTCTGTCTCTATGTCTCTGTCTCTCTGTGTCTCTCTGTCTCTCTCTCGGCCTCCCTGCCCCCCATGTGACTCTGTCTCTGTCTGGCTTTCTCTGTCTCTCTCTGTGGTTCTGTCTTTCTATTCTCTCTGTTTCTCTTTTTCTTTCTGTCTCTTCCTGTCTCTCTATCTCTATTTGTCTTTCTATGTCTGTGTTCCTTTATCTCTCCACCTCTCTATGTCTCTGTCCCTCTATCTCTGTCTGCCCTCTTTGCCTTTCACTCTTTTCTTTCCACCAAAGAACTGTGATTTCACTAAAATATTAGAGAGGTTTGACACTATTTTTGCTATTTATTTCCCTTGAAGCAGACATAAAACCTTAGAAGATACTTTACCCAATTGCTGTGGCCTAAAAATATATATTACCCGATGTCCAAAGACCTGGTGTTCAGGCTTTCTTAAATTTAGATACCCTAGTGTTTGGGTGAATAGTTGATTGCTAGACATTGGAAATCCTTCCCAGACTGGTGGAGGGCAGGGGTTTTTAAGCTTTTTGGAATGTCATGGACCCCTTCATCAGTCTGGAGAATCCTGTGGACCATTCTACATTGAAATCCTCAGGAAAAAGGAATGTCTTTTAACTTTGTATCCCTGGCACATAGTAGTGCTAAATAAGGTTTTATTAACTGACTGAGTGGCCTGCATTTATACTTGAAGGAAACACTAAATTAGCACTAGGGGTTAGTGAGAATAAAGATAGCGTCTGGGCCCTTCCACCATAACCCCCAGACTCACTCCCACACAATGATGAAGCATTGGCGTAGGATTGGAAAGCAGAAGTTTTAAAGTCGTATTGGCTTATTTAGAAAATCTACTGTGCTTATTTTAACCGTAGGAAAAAGGCTAAATAAAGATCCAGAAAGATTTGTTTTCCTAGGCCACACCTGCTCTTTGAATCTCATGACTCAGAGACTCTCACCCTTCATCCCATAGCCTGAAAACTTCGGATGATTCCCAGAGAAAATGCTGGTGCTTCCAGTTACAATGTACACTTAATTTTAGTTCAAGTAAAATAAATTTAAATAAAAAGTAGACTTCCTTTGAGAAATAGATGTGTCGGTATGTCTCTGTGTGTGTGATATACACACACACACACATATACATATGATAAACACATATGCTTGTATACATATGTACAAGAAGACTGTACATGAAAGGACCAGTGGATTTCCTGAAACAAATTCCCTGACCCTGAAGCAGCTTCCTTTCCTAATGTAATCTGACTGGCCCTAGCTACTCAGATACAGCTTCCTGCCTGGGGGCATAAGAGGTACCAGCCCTGTGCAGTAGAGGCTCTCAGACTTGTTGGGTGACTGAGATCACAGAAGTCCCCAAACCCTGAGGACTGATCAGACATGGTTCCAGATGAAGAGGAGGATTCATCCTGAGAAGCTAAGTGCTACTACATCTTTGTTGCATAGCCTTCCTATTTTAGGGCAGAGTAAACCTTCTCCTTTGTTAAATATCCAGTGACTTGTGAGTACCTCATCTCGTCCAAACATCCCAAGAGGGTGCTGGTATTACAACTGTGCCTACAACGTCACAGCAGCAACAGGTTTCCGTATGGATGATGTCTGAATACAGCTGCAATTTTTGTACTCTTTCATAGATCCTACCTGTGATGGGCAGAAGCTTTAGGACCTTAAGATGTCAATGACATTGTCACATATTTTGTTTTGTAAACTTGCTGTCTATGCAGATCTGATGGATTATCCCAAATAAAACTATAAACTTACACTTTCCCAGGACAGAAACAAGTTGCGTCACTTTAAGTATGTATGGGAAGTCATGGTCCTCAGTTGACAAAATCACCTGTGCCCTTTAAAAGATAGTTTAATTACAGCTTGGTGTGATGACCTAACCTGTAATCCCAGCCTGAGGAGAGACAGGGGAGAGTTGAGCCTTTGGGTCTATAAGGGCTGTAGGACTATAAAGTCCCTCAGGTATCTACACTAAATCTGGCAACCAAATGGTGAATACCTGTGGGTGAGAGGAGAGAGGGGGCACCTAAATGCCCAAGGAAAGAGGAAACAGGTTGGAAACTGAGCAAGTTAAAGCTTCAGTACAGAACAATGTTGGGGGCGTGCCTTGAATGGTCACTATACATTCAGTGAAGGAGAACTAGGGAGCATGTGTGTGTGTGTGTGTGTGTGTGTGTGTGTGTGTGTGAGAGAGAGAGAGAGAGAGAGAGAGAGAGAGAGAGAGAGATTATTCCTTTTAGGCTGGTATCCTTTCTTCATTTCAATTAAAAAATCATGAATGTAACTTAGTATATATTTAAAACAATTAAAATATCCTCTGAAGAGCAGCATTTAGGATTTAATTGATCAGCTTTTCCTTTTTAATTACATGTTCTGAGAGTGTGTCTGACAACTGAAATAAGTTATGCATTCCACTTGTAAGATTTTAAAGAATTAATGTTCTCACTTGTTCCTTTTTTTTTCTATGAAGCTGTTCAGCCATCAATACTTGGCCAGGGTTTACTTGTCCTAAAGTTCAACAGTCAAAGTTAAAAGTCACCATTTATTGTGGCCTGACTTTATGGAAGTCTCTGTGAATGTTACAAACTTTTTCCAAGTGATGTTTTACAGAATTGCTTTAAAAACCCCAGAGGATAAATAGTATTCTCAGAATAAACAGAAAAATGCTGACCTTGTCAGATTTGGCTGCTGAAAGCCAAGCTGTTTTAAGACTTGGAGGATCAAGGGTCATGGTTATAAGCAACACAGAAAAAAAAAAGAAAAGGAAAGAAAGAAAGCTAGAAGAGGAAAAAAAGAACCACATCATGAATATAAGTAATAAATATGTTGACCTTGACCAAAAGGGAATGAGATATTTATGCAAAAAAGGGGAACGAGGAGAGGGGAAGAAATGAAACCCACAAACTGTACTTGGGAAAAAAAATGTTTCTTAGAACTTGTTTAAAGCCGGAAATGAGTCACTTCAGCTTCATCTGGTTTTGGTTTTAGAAGGGGAGAAAGGTCAAATCTTCTTTGTTTTAAGTAAGCTGGTCACTCCTTCTGAAGTGCAACATGATAGGGTTCAGGAGCCTTAATGAAGCTGGGATTTTGCAGGCACCCTCAGCTGCCTAGCACCTTTAGTAGATGCGAGGCCATGGACTGTACAAGCTAAGGGAGCTTATAAGCAAAGGCTCAGTCCAGTGTGATTTTGTTCCTGGTCTTAAGAGCCAGGTGCTCTTAGAGCTGTCTTACAGACAATACAGTTGCTTCATTGACCTCTGCTTACAATAGTAAATTACAAACACATATTCAAGGTACCTCACTTCAGTTCATGCCCAGGAACTGAGCATAGTAAGACAGATCTGAAGGGACACCATTTTAAAGCATACCCCTACCCCCCCACTGAGAGATAGCTTTTTCTGAGAGTCAAGGGAAAAAAAAGATTAAATTAAAAAAAACAACAATAACTAGAAGTTGGAATTAAGGAAAAGTGAAGAGCCATATTCCAATGGACAGAGTGGTAATTTCCAGGAAATTCCACAGTTCTCCCCAAACTAAATCAACTGAGAATCCCTTTAGGAGAATTTTGAAGAAAACAAATTCCAAGAAGTGGTGAATCCATTTTTCTCTTTGAACATATGAGGGCAAAATAATTTGACTGCTTCACTAGGGAAATGAGACAGGTCTCTTTCTGCTTTAATCACAGATTATTCAAAATGATCAAATCTATGTTTGGACTGCATATGGTCAGCCCTAAAAGACATTTGACTGTCTCTTCAAGTATTCTGGCTATACAGTGAATAAAAACCCATTTAGTGTGATCCAGGACTCTATGAAGGAAGAATAATAGCTTGGAATGCAGGTTTAATCCATAAACAAACATTTGGTGGAAGGCAAGGTATTATCAGTGATAGCCTAGTATGTAACTCTAGAGCACTTTTTTTTCTTTCCGTTCTTGATTCTTTCATCTCTTCTCTAGTTCTATCCTGTTCCTATCTGTGTGCCTGATTCATGATGTATCACCTTCCCTTCCTACCTCTGACCCCTGATTCTCCTTGGTTAAATAGACAATCTAGCTCAGACCACCAATATTTCTGAACGTGCTTCCTATTTTTCTATCTCACAGACTCAGAATAATTTTATCTGCTTCAGCTCAGATTTGATTTCTGTGATCTGGCTACAGCTAGATAATGTTAACTCTGACTACCCTTTTCTCCTTGTGTTTGATGGGTTGGTTCGGTATTCTTAGCTCTAGAACAAAATCTAACTAGCCAAGCCCTAAGAACCCAGTGAAAAGAGCCTGAGCTCCTTCCATGATGATGCGCTTCTGTTCAAGGCATAGAAATTGAGGCTTCCCTTTGCACCTCTCTCCCTTCATTAAAGAGGTGAACTTACTACTTGTGTGGAACATCACCTACAGTACTGCAAGACACAATTAATGGACTTACTTCTTTTGCCAAACTGCTTTTTCTCTCTCTCCTTTAATTTTTGTTATCTAAGGTTGTGCTTGCCCATGTAAAATATACATTTTCATTAGTTGTTTAAATGTGGCTTGTGAGAGACATAAATGAATATCCATAATCTGACCAACTCCTCTCTGAGACTGCATTTTCCAACTTGAGGGGAACATGAGAAGGGCTTCGACTAGACACTAGCTCTTTTTTTCACCTGTCTGAAGAAGGAATATTCTACCAGGAAAATATGTCTATGTATATATTATGTGTGTATGTGTGTACTTGTATGTACATATGTGTATATATATGTTTATGCATACATACATGCATACAAACATATACACAAAATGTGTGATGAATATATACTTGTAGCTATATATTATAATTTATTATTTATTAATATTAAATATTAGTTTAAATGGATTAAAATTATTAAATAAATTAATTGATTGAATGTTATTAATTGATAATGTGAATATTATATTATTAGAATGTGATATGATATGATATGATACGATATATATTCTTATAGATCTTGCCAACCTAGAGGTATGATTTTTTTTTGGAGGTTTAAAACAAATGCTACTTCCCTGGTCAAAACTCTTTAATGGGACAGAGGAGTCCCAAGGTTAATGGGCCATTTTGTTCCCTTCCCACAAAATGCTGCTTGCAGAAAAGACTGTTGCAAATATAGTTAGTTGTAAGTAAATTTATCCCAGTAATGTAGCAAACTGAAGTTTGAGAAGGTATATAGAAAAGACTAAACCAGAAGACCCAAGAAAGAATGAGCTATTTTGATGACTCAAACTGAGAGAGAACAAGAAGCAAAAGAGAAAGAGAGGCAGACAAATATAGAATCAGACAAACACACAGAGACAGAAAGGCAAAGAGATAGAGGAGAGGAGGGAGAGGAGAGGAGAGGAGAGGAGAGGAGAGGAGAGGAGAGGAGAGGAGAGGAGAGGAGAGGAGAAGAGAGGAGAGGAGAGGGAGAGGGGAGGGGAAGGGAAGGG
>CM053587.1:20321738-20359221 GCA_028646515.1 Pseudochirops corinnae | reverse complement strand
GAAGTACAGGCTTCTCCTACATTTTTGAAGTTTCCAAAGTCTTTTTTTCTTTTTTGTCCAAATAATGTCTGGAATCATCTCTGTGTCTATTAAGTAATGTTTCTAGCTCAAAGAGTGTCTGGAACAAACTCAGCCTCTCATGCAGGTCCACAGGTTTGTGTCAGCATTATCTCCCCCAGTCTAGATTCGTGTGAAGGCAGCATTGCACAAACGCCCCAGGCTTGGATAAATTCAGTTATAGTTAGAAGGAGCAGCTTGCTCACTGTATATGTGTGGCAGGTTAAGGGGTGCTTAAAAACATGAATGTGGCATAAAGACAAAAGGTACAAATTAAAATAAGAAGGAAGCAGAATATCCTGCTGTAGAATTGGCCCAGCTTCATATTTCTGTCGCTGGTCACCCTGATCTTTAATGGAGACAGCACTGGCAGACCCTGGAAAAACAGCAGGAGCAGGACAATGTGTGTAGAATTGTCTCATCCCTGGTCATGGGGTCAGGGACAGGAAACATTTCTGCCTCCTCATCCAAGTTGTCTCTCTATGGTGGAGTCAGGCAGAAATGTATGTGAAAATCAATGATACAGCAAGTCAAAATGAAACTTAAATGAAGTATAGATGAGGCTAGTGAGAGTGAGATGAATAAATATTGAAACCAATCACTTGTTCTGTGGAAATCAAATTTATTATTTTTTAAATGGCCCTTGCTTGGAACACACACACACACACACACACACACACACACACACACATACAGACACACACACAGACACAGACACACAGACACACACAGACACACAGACATACACACAAAACACACCCTGTCCCCCCAAAAACACTTTGGAGCCATTTCTTTGATTATGCTTAATTGTAGATGACAAATATTTTATTTATGTGTCAGAGTTCTTTCCAAAGAAAAAAAACTAAAAAAGAAGCACCTTTTTCAGATGTGAATAAAAATTACATTCAATAAACATTCATCTCCTGTACTAACTATATTTCCCTCCATCCTATCCCACCCCCCATTTATTCTATTTTCTCCTTTGACCTTGTTCCTTTTCAAAAGTGTTTGCTTCTGACTACTCCCTCCCCAAGTCTGCCCTCCCTTTTATCATTCCCCCCTCTTATGTCTTTCCCTGCTACTTTCCTGTAGGGTAAGATACCCAATTGAGTGTGTATGTCATTCCCTCTTTAAGCCAAGTCCAAGGAGAGTAAGGTTGACTCATTCCCTTTCACCTTCCTCCTCTTCCTCTCCATTGGAACAGCTTTCTCTTGCCTTTTTTATGTGAGACAATTTACCCTATTCTATCTTTCCTTTTCTCATTCTCTCAATATATTCCTCTCTCACCTCTTAACTTTATTTTTTTAGATATTATCCTTTCATATTCAACTTACCCTGTGTCCTCTATGTATACACCTCCCTATATATACATATATGCGTATATACACATAAACACACATATATATGCATGTATATATGTATCCATATACATATGCATACATGTGTACATATATATATACATACAGACGCACACACATATTTCCTTCAACTATCCTAATACTTAGAAAAGTCTCATGAGTTACATATATTGTCTTTCCATGTAGGAATGTAAACAGTTCAACTCTAATAAGTTCCATATGATTTCTCTTTCCTGCTTACCTTTTCATGCTTCTCTTGCTTCTTGTATTTGAAAGTCAAAATTTCTGTTTAGCTCAGGTCTTTTCATCAATGATGCTTAAAAGTCCTCTATTTCACTGAATATCCATATTTTCTCCTGAAGTATTATACTCAGTTTTGCTGGGTAGGTGATTCTTGGTTTTAATTCTATCTCCTTTGACCTCCAGAACACCATATTCTGAGCCCTTCAATCACTTAATGTAGATGCGGCTAGTTCTTGTGTTATCCTAATTGTGTTTCCACAATACTTATATTGTTTCTTCCTGGCTGCTTATAATATTTTCTCCTTGTCCTGGTAACTCTGTAATTTGGCTATAACGTTTAGCTGTAATATTCTTAGGAATTTTCTTTTTGGGATCTTTTTCAAGAGGTGACCAGTGTATTCTTTCAACTTCTATTTTACCCTCTTAATCTATAATATCAGGGCAATTTTCATTGATAATTTCTTGATGTCTAGGCTCTTTTTTTTTTTATCATGGCTTTCAGTTAGTCCAATAATTTTTAAATTATCTCTCCTGGATCTAATGTGCAGGTTAGTGGTTTTTCCAAAGAGATATTTCACATTATCTTCTATTTTTTTATTCTTTTGGATCTGTTTTTATAATATTTTGATTTCTCATAAAGTCATTAGCTTCCATTTGCTCCATTCTAATTTTGAAAGAATTATTTTCTTCAGTAAGCTTTTGAATTTCCCTTTCCATCTGGCCAATTCAACTTTTTAAGGAATTCTTCCCCTCATTGGCTTTTTAGACCTCTTCTGCCATTTAGGTAAGTCTATTTTTTTAAGGTGCTATTTTCTTCAGTGTTGGGGGGAGGTCTCCTTTAGCAAGCTGTTGACTCATTTTTCATGATTTTCTTGCAGCATTTTCATTTCTCTTCCCAATTTTTCATCTACTTCTCTTTCTTGAATTTCAAAATCCTTTTTGAGCTCCTCCATGGCCTGAGACCAATTGATATTTTTCTTGGAGCCTTTGATGCAGGAGTTTTTACTTTTCTGCCTCATTATGGTTGTGTGTTTTGATCTTTGTCACCAAAGAAAGATTCTATAGTCTGATTTCTTTCCCCCTGTTTGCTTATTTTCCCAGTCAATTACTTGACTTTTGAACTCTTTGTCACAGTAGAACTCTGCTTCCACGGTAGAGAGAGCTGTGTCCCAAATTTCTGGGGTTTTATGTAGCTGTTGCCAAAGGTACTTCTAGGCATCTGCCTCAGATTTGTGAGAAGAACTCCCTCTCCACAGCCACCACAAGCTTTGTCATGCCAGCAGTCCTGACCCCAGGACCAACACCCAAGACTGCAACCCAGACCCAAGCAGGGCAAAGCAAGAAAATCCTGTTTCAGTGCCAGCAAAGAGATTCTTGCAATTATTCTCTGATCAGCCACTTGGTGTCCCCAGACATCTGTGTGCCTGGAACTACAGAAGCAGATACTACTGCTGTTATTGCTGCTGCTTCTGCCACCATGGCCTCCATCACCTCTGCTGCCCTGGGGGCAGGGGCCTGACCCCCTCTTCTCTCACCTGGGTCGAACAGAGTTTCCCCACTGACCTTTTACTTTGTCTATAGTGTTTGTGGGTTGAGAAGCCTGGAAACTGCCACAGCTGCCAGTGATGGAGTCCCCTGAGGTCTGCTCCAGCCTGGTCTGAGCCATGGGTCTGTGTTGGCATGGCCCACAAGGTGCTGCGCTCCACTCCCAGCCGGGTGTGATAGACCTTCCCTGTTGGCCTGCTAGGCCATGCCTTCAGCATGAGATTTGTTTCACTCTGTCATTTTGTGGGTTCTCTAGCTCTAAAAAAACATTTTAGAGTCACTTTTACTTTACCATCTTGACTCTGGCCCCCACAAACAGAATTTCTGAAAGGAAGGCTTTGGGAGGAGTTTAAAGCTTCACCCTCCAGTTCTCCACTCAGAAGGAGGACAACTAAGGGAGTGGGGAAGCTGTTGAGTGTCAAAAATTGAGTTGATCTTCATAGTGATGAGATTTCAAGTATTCAGCTATTCCTGAGGTAGGTAGGCATGATGATCTGTGGAGTCAAAACTAAACAGAGCCTGCTGATGGAAAAGGGAGAGATTTGCCTCAAAGTTCTGAGCCCTTTATAAAGGTAAGTTTTCTAATAATACTTGAGCAAATGTGTATATTGATATAACATAAAGGAAAACCAAGAAACTTGCATTTCCACAAGCATTTAATGGTTCTTTATTCTATTCCAGTTCCTTGGTTCTTATTGAGATTAATAAAGACTCCTTATGCAATTGACCATCAGTCAGTCAATCACCAGCTACGTATAATGGATTTACTATTTGCTCAGCACTGTGATTATTTTGGGGGTAGTGGTGGTAACAATGCAGAAATACAGGAGTTCTTCCCTTAAGAGTACTACAATAAAGTTCAGAAGATATAATTTACATAGGAAATAGTTAGTGAACCACAGAACAAAGTGCATAATTAATGATTAGCAAGTGTAGTGTCTGAGGACACCTGCAGGAATTAAAAAGAAGAAAATCAACAAAGCTTTGTGGAGTCAGAAAAGGCATCATGGGAACTATGGGATTTGAGGTAAGTTTTTAAAAATGGCAGAATGACAGAAGGCAGCCTACATGATACACTGGATAGATAATATTGATAACAATAGATGGCATTTATGTAGTCTTTTAAGGTTTTCAAAGCACTCTACATATGTTAGCTCATGTAATACTCACAACAACCCTATGAAGTAGGGCATATCATCATTCCCATTTTATGGATGAAGAAGCTGAGTATAAAGAAGTGAAGTAAGTTTGCTGTTGTTCTTCAATCATTTTCAGTTATGTCCCACTCTTCATGACCCCTTTTCTTGTTTTCTTGGCAAGGATACTTGATTGAGTCTTTTGCCATTTCCTTCTGAAACTCATTTTACAGAGGAGGAATCTGAGACAAACAGAGTGAAGTGGCTTGCCTGGAAACACACAGCTAGTAAGTATCTGAGATCAGGTGTAAATTCAGGTCCTCCTGACTCCAAGCTCAGCGGTCTAGCCACTGCACTACCTAACTCCCTCCTGAAGTGACTTACTCAGAGTCAGAAAAGGCTAATAAGTGTCTGGGGCAAGATATGACCCCAGGTCTTCCTGACTCCAAGTCAAACTCTGTACTGTACCACTTAGGTGCTTCTAGATAGTGTTGGACTTAGAGTATGGAAGACCTGAGTTTGAATGACTAGATATTTGATCGTGGGCATTTCATTTAACCTTTCTCATACTCTATATCCTCATCTGTAAAATAAATATAATAATAGCACTTACCTCATATGAATCAAATGAGATAATATGTGTAAAGTGATTTTTGAACATTAATTGTTGCATAAATGTTGTTGTTGTTATCAGTGAAAGACATTGCAGGCAAGGGGACTAATAAATGGAAAGGGAGAGCATTGGGATTAGGCATGGCCTGATCAAGAAACAATGATGACATTAGGTCCAACTACCATTGTCCATGCCTACTTGAGCAGTAGTGAGCAATATGATTGGTTGCTGTTGTACAGTAGTGTCCAACTCTTCATGACCACATTTGAGATATTCTTGGTGAAGATACTGGAGTGGTTTGCCATTTCCTTCTCCAGCACATTTTATAGATGAGGAAACTAAGGCAAACAGGGTTAAATGACTTACCCAGGGTCACATAGCTACTAAGTGTCTGAGATTGGATTTGAACTCAGGAAGAGGAGTCTTCTTAGCTCAGGCCCAAAACTCCATCCACTGAGCCACCTAGCTATCCACACAATTGATTAGGTAGATTTTCATTGATTAGGTATAATTTTCATATATACTTGAAAATCTGGCCAATGAATATAGACTGATGTTGTTGTGTGATAAGAATAAGTAAATTTGATACAACATTTCAATAAAATTTAGAAGGTATTTTTATCAGTAACCCTATGAAGTAGTACCTCATCATTTTCATTTTGCAAGATATAAAGTGAAGTACAGAGAGGTAGAGATTTCTTCAATGTGACATTCTAGTGTCAAATCCTAGAATCATACTCATGTTTTCCTGATTTAAAGACCAGAGTTCTTTTTACTTTACCATCTGTCACCCTTCTGAAAAGAGGAGTAAAGAAAATTAGACTGACAGTAGGAGGTAGAGGAGGTAGGGTGGAAGACAGATCAAAAGCAAGGAAACTAGGCAGGTGGTAGTTGTAGTAATTGAGGCATGAGTAGCAAGATCATGGACAAGGCATTGAGAATGGTGTGAAAGAATACCAGATGTTTTTTAAAGAAGATATTAAATGAACTCAATGACTCACTAGATCAGGAAATTAAGGATAAGGATGACTTTGGATTTTGCATTTGGATCACTAGAAGAATTACCATAACAGAGAGAAAGAAGTTGAGGTTAAGAATTAGTTTGATGAGGGTGGCTGATAAAGACTCTGACTTTGGACCTCTTGAATTGGTAGTTCATAACAACATATAAATGGAGCTGTCCAGGAACAGTAGGACTTTCACAAGAAGGGGGAATGAAAGGACAAGAAGTTTGCTGAATAACTAAATTGTATTGAGAATTATACTTAAAAGGGATTTTACCTAGAACTTTATATGAGAATATTAAGATTTATTACATTTTGAAGAAATTCAAATGTCTTTCAGGTTTTGTTTTCCATTTTTTTTTTTTTTTTAGAAATTTAGCAACTTAAAAAAAGAAATCTCAAATGCTACCTATTCATTTTAGTCATAGTAAGACAAACTTTATCTTTATCTTTAAAACTATCTCATCTGTAATTTGAAAAATCATTATACTTTGCCAAAATTCTATTGAGTCTACAAAATTTGTATGAATTCCACCCACATTTACAGATACAAGTCCATTGTTTGTGGTATCTTTTATGACTGTCTGAGAATAGTTTCATCTGCATTAGATCATAATGACACTTAAGAATTTCTTGGGTTTTATATTTTTTCTGCACATTTACTACTAAAATATCCTACATTATATGCAATGATAGAGGATGGCTTCTTTTATTGAATGTGTTTTCCCTTCGGCTATTTATGTAACCTGAAAACGAGATAAAGGAGCCCCAGCATTAGAAAACTAAAAATAAATGAATAATCAAAAGCACTGTTAGTTTGACTTCAAAGAAAGCAAATGTGAATAACTGCAAAGGTCAGTCAAAATGCAAAGGACTTAAGAGGTCAACAGGGGCAGGAATGGTATTTGTAGATAGTGCTACACAGGTTGTCATAATTTGAACAACCATCAGAAATAGGTTTGATTCCAAGGCGATAATCCTCATTTCTAAAACCCCTTATCTGAAACTTCAAAAAGTAAGAACCTCACAGGAAGGGGGAAATGACCAGAAGGGGCCACCAAAGTGGAATAGAAATCTTAAATAGCAAAAGAAGCTCTGTGTGATTAGCTCGACTCATCCTGCCCCTCATGAGACATTTTGTGAGAAAACCTCCATGAATCAGTAAAGGAGTTTTACCACAGAAGTCAGAGATTATTACAATCCCAACAAAATGTTGTTCTGAAAATGGAAATTTTGGGTGAAGATACCCACATATTCAAATAGGCCACTTTTCACAGATTGTTTAGAACTTCATTGTTTAAAACAATTCCTGGCACATCAAAGACATTGAATACATGACTGATTGATAGGTCAGTTATTCTTTGAGTTTGAGTTAAGACTATTTGAAATTTTGTTTCTAAAGGAAAATGATGATTTTTCTAGCAAACACACCACAACATGTATTCAAATCAATTAATGTTTAACTCAAAGCAACAACCCTGATTAGTTATACATGTATTGCATCAGTGCAGGCCTCTTTTGGAAATGCCTTGAGACATTTTACAAGCCCCAGAAGAAAAGTGATCTCATTACTTTATTGCTGCACCTTTTTCTTGAATGAAAAATTCCAAAGTGATTGCTCACAGTTCAGCAGACATGACTCAAAATGAATTTTGGATGTCTTCACTTAATCAAATGAAAATTTGCTTCCGGTGAAGGTGTTGAAGCTTGGATAAGACAGGTTCTTAACCTGAAGGACGTAGATTCCCAGGAGATCCATATATATGTTTCATTAAGTCCATGAATTTGGTTGAGAAAAAATATAACTTTATTTCAATGTAATTGGTTTCCTTCATGATTCTATATATTTTGTTTTATGCATTTAAAAACATTATTCTGACAAGGGATCCACAGACTTTACCAAGAGTGCTAAGGGGTACCGTGACATGAAAAAAAAGTGTAAGAACCTCTGGTCTAAGATATTTCTTCAGTAGTTCCAAAATTGTTATGGGCATTGGGACAGCATGATTGGAAGAGGTTTATAGTTTCCTAGGTTGATTCTTTCAGTGAAATATTACTCTTTTCAATGAATAAATTCTCATTCATATTAAAAAAAAAAGCTCATCCATTTATGTCCTGCCTTATATTTCTATAGTCACTCAGGCTTATAAAATTTCTGTTCCTATGTATTCAAATGCCAACAAGACATCTTCTGAAGAATTTATGAATCTGCAGAATTTTTTGACATGGCTAGGAGGGAGTTTCTTTGCCTGGCAGTTTCTGGGATCATAGATAGCAAAGCACAGATGAAGCCAGAACTGAGAAGCAGCTTGCTGCTATGAAAAAACCACTGATAGTAACTAACTTTGTGACCCTAGGAAAGTCACTTAATTTTTAAAAATTAAATTGATTTTTTTTCAATGAAAGAAAATTCTTCTCACCCCACTTCTTACATCCTTCTAATTGACAAAAGAAAGAAAACAAAAAGCATGATAACAAATATGTTTAATTGCCTGCCTTAAGTATCTCCCTATTGCAATCCATACTCCATTCAGTCACTAAAATTATTTTCATAAAGCTTATGTCCAATCATGCCACTCCT
The DNA here is from genome assembly GCA_028646515.1 of Pseudochirops corinnae. NCBI lineage: Eukaryota > Metazoa > Chordata > Mammalia > Diprotodontia > Pseudocheiridae > Pseudochirops > Pseudochirops corinnae. Next base: position 20,350,684 of record CM053587.1, on the reverse strand, counting down.
TCCCCTCCCCACCCAATATTTAACTCCAGTGGCTTTCTATAACCTTGAGGATCAGATACAAAATGCTCCATTGGCCTTCAAAGTCCTTCATAAGCCAAATCTCTCCTAACTCTCCAGTTGTCTAGTACTATACTCTTCAATATACACTATTCCATCCAGGAAGGATGATCTTCTGGCTCTTCTACACCTTCTCCCATCTCTAGGCATTTTCTCTGGTTGGCCATCATGCCTGTAATGAACTCCCTCCTTTTCTCTAACTTATTGACTTTTTGAATTTCTTTAAGTCTCACTTCTACCTTCTATAGGAAACCTTCCCCAACCCCTCTCAGTTAATTAACTCCTAGTTATCCTGCACATGATTCACTTTGCATGGTTGGTTTGCATGTTGTCTTCTCAATTAAACCAAAAGCTCTCTGAAGGCAAAGACTTGTTTCTTTTTGTATACCCAGTGTCTTAGTTGACATTTATTGCATGCTTATTGACCAGTTAATTAAGCTAAACAAAATAATTTCTTGCATTTTCCAAAAAGTTATCTATGTGAACCCTGTCTCCACAAACCCCATCAGGATAGGCAAAGTATGTTTCATGCTGAGCAGAGTCACTTTACTTCTCTTTGTTCCATATCCTTCAAATATCTTTCAGTAGTCAAATTATGAAAATTATAATACGCTTTTTGTAAACTCTTAAGGGATACATAAGTGAGGGCTATTGTTTATTTGGTGGTAACATTTATTAAGCATCTAATGTATGCATGTGACTAATCAGAGAGCTAGGATGATTACAGAGGGAACATCTTGATATAATCCCCCAAATCAGGGACTCATACTTCTTGATTTCATGGAGCTTTTTGTTTTCTATGGAAGCTGAGACTAACAGAGAAGTTAAAAACAATCAGCAAAACAAACCACAGACTAGTATGGGTTTCTAGACAAAGGCTTGAGGACAAGGAGTCATCCAGGTTTGTAATTGGAGAGGTTTTTGGAATGTAGATTTGTTTTAGATGAGATAGGTAATAATTAATAATGATAATAAGGGCCTAATAAATAGCATTTTACAAGATGACATCTCATTTTATCCTCACAACAACTTGAGATATAGATGCTATTACTATCCCCTTTTATAGCTGAAGAAGCTATGGTAGATAAAAGTAAAGGGACTTGCCCGGAGTCACACAGATAATAAGTACCTGTAGCAGGATTCGAATTCAGATCTTATTGACTCTAAGTCTAGCATTCTATCCACTTCACTGTCTAGCTGCCTCTTAGCTGAAAGATTATCTAGTCCAATTCCTCCTAAAAGAAGTAACCCACCACCTCTTTACAGATGGTTCCACTTTTAGGCAGTTCTAATTGTTAGAAAGATTTTCCCTGACATCATCCTGAATTTGAAGCAATCCCTCCTCTTGAGGACCTTTATATATAATCCCACCCTCCTCCCACTCCCAGAGGAGGGCCCTTTTCTAACCAACCTGCATCAGATAGAAGTTGTTTTCTACTTTTTAAATACTCTAATAAAAGCCATTCCTTACCATTATTACTCGGCAACTTCTTTCTCAAGCTCACTAGTACTAGTAAACTTTATTTTATCATCTATTGATCAAAATTTATGTTATAAGTAATTAGTTCATTTTAAATAACTTGGCACTAAGGATGTTTCACTCGAGCATATTGTGAATCAGACGAATCACCACTGATGAAATGTGAAAGTGCATTCTGACTCTATTAGACGCTTTAAAAAATACAGACCAAACAAAAAGGACACAAGGTTCTAGGAGTTACTAGTAGAGAAAAATGCTAACAGCTTAGGGAACGTGGTTTTGGTTAAAGGTGGTGCCAGGCTGAGAAATTCTGAATATGGTCAAAAGTGCAGATGATCTTCTAAGTGACATTTCTAACAGTCATGACACTTCTGGGTCACAAAATCAATCTGGATTATTATACCTGCCCCATAAAATTGGGAGTGAGGTTGCTTGGCTCCCCACTCCCAACACCATCGTGGATTGTACTCTAATTTTATAATGCGAGTCCAAAAGAAAGTTGGTTTGGAAACTTTCCTCTGCTTCCTTTAATATCTCAGCACTTCACACATAATACTCAGACTCTTGTCACATAATCAGCCACATCCATTTCAGATCATGTATGTCTTTGATGGCCAGGTGAGAGGGAAGAAAGCGCTGGACTTGGAGTCAGAAAGTCCTGAATTAAAATTTGACTTCAGACTTTTACTAGCTATGTGACCCTGGGTAAGTCACTTAGCCTTTCTGTACCTCAGTTTCTTTGCCTATAAACCTCCCAAGGTTGTTGACAAGGTCAAATGACATAATATTTTGAAAGCACTTAGCTCAGTGCCTGGCACATGGCGGGTGCTTAATAAATGGTTGTCATGTGCTCACCTCCCAACCCCTCACTGTAACCACATGTACATATGCACATCTGGCTGATGTTGTTGGATTTGTACAATGCAGACATGTGTAGCTTTGGATGATCTTGTCGTTTTTCCTTTATTAAATGTTATAGAGCTTCAGTTTTCTTTGTGCTTCCAACAAAATGTATGATAAGAAGAAATATGACGCTACTAGAAGCCAACTACTTAAAATGAAATTAATGAAATGATATTCAGATACGTGGAAGGATTTGCCATCTCAATGATACAGCGGCTCTCTAGACTAGGGTGCATTGATGCCTCTCCACGGTTTCCCAAACTGTGGGATGCTTGTGTCTTCTGCCTGCAATCCTCCAGAAGACACACTTAACATATTTCAAAATTTCCTCTGGCTCTTTTACTTATTTGAGGTTAATGGATTAGCATTTAGACTATCCTTCAGTTGTTTGTCCCTCTCACTTTGTGACTTTCCAATATAATTTTCTGGTAATGATGTCTCTTTAAACTTTCTGCTGTAGAAGTCATCGTTGGCAACATGATGCAGCCCTAAACATCACCGTGTAACTTTTTATTTCTCTTTCGATGATTTGTAAGTTGATCCTTCCAAGATCATGACATTTTCTGATTAGAAGACATACAACATTGTTGGCAGAGAATTGGTATTGAATAGATAGCTGTTTGGAAAAACAGATAGCTGGCAATCATTGAATCTTCTATGTTCTTTCTTCTTTCTTTCTCTCTTTTTTCTCCTTACCTCCCTTCCTTCTTTCTTCCTTCCTTCCTTTCCTTCCTTCCTTCCTTCTTTTCTTCCATTCTTCCTTCCTTCTTTTCTTCCATTCTTCCTTCCTTCCTTCTTTTCTTCCTTCCTTTCTTCCTTCCTTCCTCCCTCCTTCCCTCCCTCCCTTCTTCCCTTCCTTTCTTCCTTCCTTCCTTCCTTCCTTCCTTGCTTCCTTCCTTTCTTCCTTCCTTCCCTCCCTCCCTTCTTTTCTTCCTTCCTCCTTCCCTTCCTTCCTTTCTTATTTTTGTTTCAATTCCAAGTTCTCTCCCTTCCTCCCCCCCTTCTACAACCCATTGAGAAGGCAGGAAATAGGATACCCATTATAAATATGAATTCTGTGTTCTTTTCCAAATGCAATTCAGCATTCTGCAGCTCCAGTCATATACACCCACACCCACACTCACATACACACAAGATGGATTAACCCAAACTACTATTTGTCCAGCTGTATGACATAATCTGGGCAATAAGTATCTTTTATCCAATTTATTTTTCAAGTATGTATGGTTAAACTCATCTCTTCCTAATTTTAATAGCATCCATTGAAGAGCCTTTGGAGTATGTGGCGCTCCATGTCATTAGTATGGCATCGTCTTTTAAAGGGAATTTTAAAGAATGTGACTCCCTCCAGTTACTAGCACACTCTCCAACTTTAAATAACTTTGCATTTACTCACTTGTGTATACATTTTGTCTTCATAACAAAATGTAAGATCCATGAGGACCGGGATAATTTCATTTTTGTTTTTGAATAATCAGATATCTAGCACTGCCAATTAATTGGCGCAGGCATTCTGGAAAGTGATTTGGGACTGTGCCTAGAGAGTTGCCACATTACTTACGGCTCTTGACTTGGATTCCTCTAATAGGCCTATAGCTTAAACTCTTATGTATAACAAGAACTTAATAAATATTTCTTGAATTGGATTGACTAGGATGTCTTACTTCTGTTCCTACTCTGCTGGTGGCCTGGAGCATATTTTATGTGAACACCTAGGTTCAATATTTTTGGTCTAGACTTCAGATTTTATGTGATTGTACTTTCCTATGCTGATATGCCACTCAGAGAATTTATAGTCTTATAGAATTGCTGGGGCACTGGCCAGGTAGATCTTCCTAACGCAAGGCTAGCCTTCTATCTGCTACACATAATGTAACCGGTTAAATCCATGATTAAAGCAGTAGGAATTTAAAATACAGAGGCTTATCCAAGGCATTAAAATAATTACATTTAAACAAATTAAATGCTTTCTGATTATGGAGATCTATTTTTTCTTCCTCCCTTCTAACCTCCTCCCTGCCACCCCCAAAGAGAAAAAGAAAAAAAAAATGAATAAAACAAATTTCTGCATTGGTCATATCTAAAAATATCTCTTTCTGCACCCTGAGTTCAACATCCCTCTGTCAGGAGGTGGGTAACATGTTTCATTATCATTCCCCTGGAATCATAGTTTGTTATTGCCTTGGTCAGAGCTCTTGAGTCTTTTGAAGTTGTTTTCACAGTGTTGTTGTCTACATTGTTCTTCTGTTTCCCAAGTTCCTTTGAAACCACAGCTCTCATAATTTAGTACATTATCTATCTATCTATCTATCTATCTATCTATCTATCTATCTATCTATCTATCTATTTATCATCTATCTCTCTGTCTATATCTGTCTGTCTGTCTATCATCTATTATCTATCTATCTATTTCTCTATCATGATTTGTTCATTTTCCCAATTAATGAGTACAATCTTAATTTACAGTCTTTATCACTACAAAAAAAAAAAAAAACAACAAAACAACCCAACTTCTATATCTATTTTTATATGTAAGGTTCTTTGCCACCTTTTAAAAATCTCTTTGTCAGTATAGACCTAGTAGTGGCATCGCTAGATCAAAAGATTAATAACTTTGTGTATATAATTTTAAATGGCTTTCCAGCAAGGCAGAGCCAATTCTCAATTCTAGCAACAGATATGTTAATATAACTTTCTCCACAGTCTCTCTATAATTTATTATTATCCTTCAACTTTGGCAACCTGATAGGTACAATAGGAAATTTTATAATTTAATCTATACTTCAAATTATTAATGATTAGGATTTCTTTTTTTATATTGATAGCTTAGAGTTCACATATTGGATGTGTACTCTGCCCCAGTAGCACCTTATTCTTATAGGTTACCTCCTCAAAAAAACATCTATTTTAATAAGTATACTGACATCATCAATGTCTTCATTCTTCTGACTACCCTCCTGATTCCCCTCCAGGACTTTCTTTGCAAAGATCCCAAGACGGTCACTTATTCCACCCCACCCTCATCTTTGCCTTCCAACTTCCTTTTGTGTATTGTTCTCCCTTATTAAAATATAAGTTCACTCTTTCCCTGTATATTCCCAGTTTTTAGCATGGTGTCTAGCATACAGCGGGCACTTAATAAAAGCTTATTTATTGCTTGGATTTGTTCCTTTGAGAACTGCATATTTTTTCCTTTGTCAATTTATCAATTGAGGGATGACTTTTATTCTTATAAATTTGATTCAGTTCTTTGTAAAGGGAAGCTTTAGAAATGAAAATTACTGTAACAATGTTTCCTTATTAATTTTAGAAGTATTAGTAAAAATCAGTAAAACCTTTAAAATTTTATATAATCCATTTTTTTCCATTGAATCTTCTAGGATCCCTTGTTTTGTCAAATACTGTTCTATCCCTAGATCTGAAAGGTTAGGTTTTCCCTTGTTTCTCTAATTTGTTTGCGATTTCATGCTTATTTCTAATTCATGTACCTACTTTAGTATACAGTGTGAGGTGTTGGTTTATAACTTTGTCACATAGTGACTTCTTTACCCTCATTGATAGGCCCTTGGATTTATCAAACACTAGACCATTTGTTTCCTTCTATATCTTGTGTGCAAAATCTGTCTTGCTGATTGACTTCTTACTTTCTTAATCAGTATCAAACTGTTTTGAAGCATATTTTGAGATTTGATACTACGAGGCACCTTTCCTTCCCACTTTTTTTTTCATTACTTCCTTTGAGATCCTTGACTTTTTGTTTGTCTAGATGAGTTTTTCCCTTAGATCTGTAAAGTATTCCTTTGGTAGCTTGATTGGCATGACCCTGAATACATAAATTAATTTAAGTAGGATTATCATTTTTTATCATATCGGCTTGACCAGTGTACTCACTGGCAATCAATTATTTAGATCTAACTTTATTCCCATAAAGTGTGTTGTGTCATTGTATTCATGTATTTCCTGTGTGTATTTTAGTAGGTAGGATCACAAATATATTTAAACATTCTGTAGTTATTTTAGATGAAAATTCACTTTCTATTTCTCCCTGCTTTTTTGCAAGATACAGAAAATCCTAATAACTTGTGTGGATTTTTTAAAATATCCTGTGACTTTCCTAAAATTATCAAATATTTCAATTATTTTTAGCTGACCTTGTAGGATTTTTTGAGTGAGCCATCATATCATTTGTAAAAAGTGAAATTTTTCCCTCTCTGCCTATAACTCTTCCTTTAATTTCTTTTTCTTCTTTTATTATAATAACTAGCATTTCCACCACTCTATCAAAAAAAAAAAAAAGAATAGTGACAGTGGATAAACTTGCTTTATCTCTGATCTTACTTGAAAGGCATCTAGTTGTTCTTTTTACATGCAATTATGGTTCTTGGTTTTAGGTAAATAAAATTATTATTCAAAATTAGTTCATGAGTAGAATGACTTAACAATGACATATTTTATTGTAGGTAACTTTGGTACTAGAGACAATATAAACAATTTAGCACTTGAGAAAAGGTGTTTGGTGTATCAAATTACATTAAATACTCAGAATTACATATAATAAAAATTATAATAAATACAATTAAGATCCCCCCAAAATGAGAAAACATGGAACGTGCATCAGAGAGTAACAGAAGTAGTTAGTAAGATTATACACATCAAATTGTATAATAAATATAGAATGAATGAGTGAATAAATGAAGGCTAGAATGAGAAAGTTCCAGGTAGTCGTTGGGCAAGGAAGGAAGGAAAGAGAGGTGAGGGAGACTGGATATAAGATTTTCTTTTTAGTTAGACCTGTGGTGCGAAAGTAGGTATAGAGACTGCAGATCCTGAAAGAAAAAATAAATCCCTCCTCTTCTGCTGCTAGAAGCTTTAAGTACAGGACTATTAGCAACTAAATCAGCTCATCATCTTTTTTCTCTAAGGTTTAAAGGGCTACCTGGTGAGGTGGGAATCCTGCTATCAACAAAGCTGGAAAGTTTCCTCACAATTTTCCTAAATTACAAAATTTGATTTACCTCGAGTAATTTTTTCCATTTATTAATTATTATTATTAATAATAACAATAACAATAATAACAGCAATCATCATCATCTTCCTGTATCTTCTTCTGACCTAACCATTTAATGTAAGTCATTCATAGAAGGCATGATCTCCCAATCACCGTGTAGTAGCCATCAGCCAATACATTTAAAGGACTGATGTATCTTTTGGATATTCTGATATTGGGAGGCAAAGAGACAGAAGAGGAAGATTGGGGAGCAGGTGGGACAGAGGTACCTATAGTGGTGAAGGAGTTATCACTGAAGAGGAGAGATATAGCAAAAGGAACCTGGGGAAGAACAGTTTTAATAAATTGGTAAATAATATTTTATTTTTTCCAATTACATGTCAAGATAATTTTCAACATTCATTTTTTTTATGATATTTAGAGTTTCAAATTTCTTTTCTCACCCTCCATCTCACAACCGTTCCTTCCATCCTCTCTTCCCAAGAGAGCAAGCAATCTGATATAGGTTATACATGTACAATCATGTCAAACACATTTCCACATTAGTCATGTTGTGAAAGAAAGAAGAAAGAGAACAAAAGGGAAAAGCCACAAAAAAAGTGAAATAGTCTGTTTCTATCAGTGTTCAGACTCCATAGTTCTTTCTTTGGATAAGGACAGCTTTTTCCATCATGAGTCTTTTGGAATTGTCTTGAGTCCTTGATTTGCTGAGAAGAGCTAAGGCAAATATGTTGATCATCAAACACTGTGGCTATTACCGTGCACAGTGTTCTCCTGGTTCTGCTCACTTCACTCAGCATCAATTTATGTAAGTCTAAGAACCATTTTTTAAAAACATTTTGCCTGGGGTGACCTATCATCAAGTACAACTGTGGAAAGGAAATAAGCTGTTCAGGGAGAGAGTTTTTTATTTTATTAAATTTTATTTTTAATCATATTCAGCTACCCATCTTGAAGGCCTATGGAAGGTCATTACATTTGAGAGTTAGAAGGCCCCATAGGGGTGATCTAGTCCAATCCATTCTTTTGCAGGAATTACTCTTGCAACATCCACAATAAATGTATGTGATGGACTCTTCTCAAATACAATTAACACGAAAAATGTGCTATCTTTTGAACCATCCCGTTGTACTTTTGGACAATTATGTTAGGGACTTTTTCTTTATGTTCAATTAAAATCTGCCTTTTTCCTAATTTTCATCTATTATTCCTTGATCTGCCAAGTAAAACACATCTTCAGTGTAGTAGGTCTTTGAGAACTTTATTGGAAGTCATTGGGGGACTTTTATGTTAGGGACTTTTTCTTTATGTTCAATTAAAATCTGCCTTTTTCCTAATTTTCATCTATTATTCCTTGATCTGCCAAGTAAAACACATCTTCAGTGTAGTAGGTCTTTGAGAACTTTATTGGAAGTCATTGGGGTAAATGAATCATGTGATTTAAAGTTTTTTTTTTTTTTTTAACAATGCCAATCTCATTATAAAGGGTTTCTATCCCCAGATTCTGTTAAGTAGGATGCTATTGTTATCACATCTCTCTCTCTCTCCAGGCCCCAGTTTCTTCAAATTAGGGGGTTGAACTAAGATCCTGTTCAATTTTAGACCTATGATCCTGTTATCCTGGCCTAATTCACTATTAAAATAGCCTTCAGAAGTAGTCTCAGTAGTTTTTAGTAAATAATTCAAAGTATGTTTTGCCTATACAGAATATGCCCCATCCATTTTTTTTCTTAGTTCTTTGTCTTTTCCTGATGTTTTCAGGATATGATATTTCAGAGTTCCCATCCAAATGAAGAGATATGCTATTCCAGGTCTAGGGCCCTAAGTGGTGCAGTGGATGGAGAGAGTGTGGGGCTTAGAGTCAGGAGGATTCATCTTTATAAGCTCAAACCCGGCCTCAGACATTTATGCTGTACCACCTTGGATAAATCAATTAATACTATTGGCCTCAGTTTCCTTATCAGTAAAATGAGCTGGAGAAGGAAATGGCAAACTTCTCTAGTATTTCTGCCAAAAGCCCCCCCACCCCAAAAAACCCAAATTGGATCACAAAGGGTTGGACGTGACTGAAAAACAACTGAACAGAAATCTAGCTCTACACTTGATAATTTGTGGGATAGAACATGTCATATAGGTCGATGAAGACTATAGATTTCAGCTTCCCAAATAAAGGAGGAATTTTAGTAAATCTTTGACTTCTTCTGTTATTCAAAGAATGCAATGCTAGGGTAACATCTCTATGCCCATAATTCTGTCACTCAGCAGACACAATTTTGTCTTTGTCCAAATACAAAAGAAAAGTGGAATCTCCACTTAAAATAATGAAAGAATAAAAAGATAAAACGCATCTCAATTTTATAATTGCACTTAAGGCAGGATTAGCCTCTTAAAGTTCTTTCATATATTCTTGTTAACTATTTACTAGTTGCACTGAGGATTATGCATGTTGCAATATAAATAGTCCTTTGGAGTTCCCTTAGATAATTTCCACGAATGGAAGCTTGGAGATATATCTGTTCTGTGAGTGTTTTGTTTTTTTAGCACCCCACAGTCAATCTGAAACCTCCACTCTGAAACTTCCTAGCTAGGCTTCTCCAATATTCCCCATGACTTTTCTGGTCCCAACTCTTACTAAAACCCAAGAGGTGATTGCCAATTGTCTTGGAAATGTAAAATAAACACATTTTTCTACATATGTTAATGCCATCATTTATTGACTTCTTACTCAGCTTGGATGTAATTGGGGTCATTAGGGAAACACAAGCAGCTCTGAGCCAGTCAATACCTGACCTTTAAAATATTCACTTCCCTCGGTGTTACATGATGTTAAACAAGCTTGCCTTTTCATAGGATTGCAGCTGTTGTTGCAATGTGAGGGGCACTGAGGTGCTGTTCCTCCTTGCAAACTTTTTTTTTTTCTTTTGGTGTCTTTTGCCGCAGACATGGTGTTTCAGAAATCAGACAAAATATATTTCATGAGAAATCTATTTCCAGATCGACATTCATTTGAAAAGCTAAAACTAGCATCCGGGTAAAAAAAGGAAAGGATGAAACATCGAACTGAAAATATCTTCCTATATTGTGACATTTTAGCAACTGTAAATGAAACCACCTTTAAGGCTGTCAGAAGCAAAGAAATCCAACTGGGGTCTTGATGACTGAAGGGATGCTAAAGAATCTCTCATCAGCAGACCATAAAGAATAAAGCGAAAGCTATCACTAACGTGCAGATGTTATCAGGATGTGACTTCAGCACAACTATGCATCCCGATGGAGAGACAAAACTGCAGATGTTTAACATATTAAGGCAACTAACCACAAAGTCAGTTTCACTTCTCCTACTTTTTAATGTTTAATGTTTCTTTTTTTCTTTCTTCTATTTAACACAGAAAGGAATATTTCAGAATAACATCCTTCAAGCTTAATAGCTTTGTAAGACTAAATAAATACTGTAAAAAAAAAAGTGGAAATGTTGATAGTACTGGATAAAGTGGCATGTGCACTGAAGTCAGAAGGTTCAGGCATTAAATGTGCAACAGAGGCATGATTCTTTATACAATTCAAGCAGGGAGAGGTACTTTCCTTAGTCTATGAAAATGGAAGCCTAAACAAAAGAAGGGAAACATGTGCAAAGCTGATTTTATAATAATCTTTCTGAAACTGTACCCAAGGCCTGCAAAACTTTAGCCCTTTGTAACCAAAAGAAGAAAAAAAGAAGGCTGGACCCATGTCAGGAATGCAGAAAAGTTTCAGACTCTGAAACAAGTCTTTTTGCTCACAGTCCTTTCCTACTTTTATGTGTCATTCATTTCACACTGTGCTCTATGAATTGGGAGAAAAAGAAATGTGTAACCAGGTGAGTTATGAAGGCAAGAAGAATGTAATAATTTGGAAGCCTGGGGTTATCTGCAGCCTTTCACCTTTCAATTGGTTTTCTTCTTTTTTGGCAGAATTCTTTTCTAAGGAGGGGTGTTTTATGATTTTAAAAATTCCAAGGTCAGCTAATTGTGAGTTTCAAGAGAGAAAGATTTATCATTCCCCCGCCCACCCTCTACCTCCTAACCCCCAATCCTTTTCCATTTAGAGAATTAAATTGTTTTTGTTGTGGTTACTGTTTTTTTTTTTCCCCCATTTAGAGAAGTTAGTTTAGACTTTTTGGGAGGGCTAGGCTTATACTGTTTCCCAAATATAAAATCAGCTACTTTGTTCTAAACTGTCTTGATAACCATCTCAAAGTGGGTTTTAACAGTTATGGTTGAAATAGGTCAGTTTACTAGTGCCCTCTCCTGCTTTACACTGGTCTCTGCTGCCCTCTCCCAACCTCTGCGATGCCTCCAGCCGCTTCTGTTCTCTCTTTCACTGATCTAGGAGGACCTTGCCCCCCTGTGGTCCCTTATGTCAAACAAGCAGGCATCTACTACATTACACAGCTTAAATGTTACTGCACAGACAGACAGCAAAGAGAAAGAAAGTAGTCCTTGGAAAAGCAGGATAGTGTCCCTGAGCTTAAAACAAAACAAAACATGAATTCCATCAGTTTAACTATCTCAATTAACCCTTAGCATGAACCTATACTATTAGAAAAAGGTAAATTATGAATAAAAATAAATATTATAATGGATTCCATTGGATGAGAATTTCTTTTTGGGGAAAACCCATCATGATATGAAGAGGCAAACCTAGTTCAGAATAGTTTCCAAGATAGGGTTTTTTTTCTTTTTTTTTTTTTGGGGGGGGTAGATGCAAAGAACAGAACCAGAAAGGGTATCAGACACTGGAATCTAATAGGACTGGATGAATTAGGATCATAATTTAAGGGAAGAAGGCAGTTCAGATTAAGACTGAAAGAAAAAAAAAATAGAAGTCCAAAACCGAGGGATTGTGAAGGTGCTCAGTCATTCTACCTAGACAAATTTTAGTACAGTTCCTGATTTTATATTAATTTACCTATTAAACCAAGGTGAGCTCTTTTTTCTTTTTCTTTCAATTTAAATAGAAATATAATATATGATATAGTATGACATGCATACATATATTTATATAGTGCTTTAACATTTACAAAGACTTTAAAAATAAGATACCTCATCTGATCCTCCCAACAATCCTGAGAGGCAAATATTTTTATTATCCCCATTTTATAGATGTGATAAATGAGACAGTGGTTAAGTGACTTGCCCAAGATCAAGTGTCTTAGGTCAGATCTGAACTTGTCTCCCTGAGTCCAGGTCCAGTGGTCTATCAACACTTAAATTAATGCCATCAATTTATAGGGAAAGACAAAATGATAGCACAAACCTTAGTTAAGCTATCATCTTTGGGAGCAGAGAGTTGGAGAGGTGACTAAAGCAAAAACAGTTTGAGAAGATACTATCTGCCACAGGGATTTCATATCTATCTATCTATCCTTCCTTCTATCTATCTACGGGATCAAAGACAATTCCACATTTTAATCTAGTGATTAGCTGTAATTAAATAAAGTAAGTCTTTTTAAACTTCATTAGCAGGAGAACGTTTGCTACAGCAGAGTGGGCACAAATCATCCATTCTTAATTAAAAGATAATCCACAGGATGACCATAATCTCCTCCTAAAAATACACCATTTCTCCCTGCAAGATTTCCTCATCAAATAAGGATAAATAACATTTTCCATGTGTTTAAACTCTGAAGGAGTGGATGCTCCTCCCGCCTGCTTGAATGAGTACTGGATGTGGCTGATAACATCACATTGGCATGCTATTATCTAAAATGGTAGAATACCTCACTTCAGCAAAGTCTGACATAAATCTTTGAAAACAAAGACATTGCATATGTATGAGCTGAAATAGATATGACAGTGTTGGCACATTAATATTCCTGTCACTAGGGGGTTTCAAACTTTTAAGGATAGGACTGGAATGAATTCATGCTGTAGCTGGTAAAATAGGGCAGCATATGAGAGGACAATTAGGCATTACCAACCCAACCATAATAAAATAAGTGCTAAAATGAATATGTTTGATTGTTTCTTTTGGTTGAAATCGACTCTGGGATTGTCCCTTGGGAATACCAAGAATAAATCATTTGATATAGAAATGTGTATGGTTGTTCTAAAAACACTACTGACAATATTCAGTGAAGATCAGGGGCAGTCAATAGAAGGGAGAGATATCTACGTCTGCTGCTGTCCCTTGTGGTGGATCATAGGTAACATCTGTTTCCACTTAGTCTATAACAACCTTCATTAAAAGTAACTATGGATCCTAATTGAACTGTTCTCTGTGTAGTTGATTGTGGACAGGAAAAAGAAAGCCAAGATAATGAATATTGTACAATTATTTCTTTTCCTCTTTTTCAACTGTTGTGAGAATCTTTCCTATTACTGCTTCACATTTAAAAACAAAAACAAAAACAAAAAACAAAACAGAAATAAACACCTGGAAAAAAAGGAGAAATTTTGCAGACAACGGAGCGAACAATTCCGAGTTTCTAATCATTTGGGGTTGACCAAGGGCCCATTTGCAAAAATATAAAAAAATAAAATAATAATAATAATCTTCTATTAAAGAATCCAAATGAGCTCTCTCTCAGTATTATAAATCATCACATTCTAGGAAATCACCACTCATCAGGGGAAAAAATGACAAAACATTTGTATTAGGTTTCTTTTTTGTATGAGCATATATGAGAAACATTCAACTTCAATGGTTAATGAAAAGTGGTTATTGAACTATGATTCTAAACCTTCCATGTGAAGATAGGATTTTTGCTTTAGGGAAAATAAAATTTGTATATATGTTAACCTTGTGAACTAGGAATGAAGGACAACTTGAAAGAGTTTGTCTGATACCAAAAAAGTGTTTTGCTTCTCTAGCCATTAATCATGTTTGGCACATTCTTGTATCCTTGACAAGCTTGGTCTGAGCCCTGACACAAGGTGCCCAGTAACCTCTAACCAGAGACAGACGAAAATTCCTCTATTACAAATAGGAATGAAACTAAAATCCAATAATTGTATTGTATCACAAACATACATCAATAAGTCAGCAATTTTATACCAAGAGTCTACCTCCATTTCTTTTTCTTCAAATTTTACTAATAAAATCTTGTGCAGGTGCTTAGGTCAGGATTTTCCAAACATACTGATATATGTGTGTGCTTGGGTTTGAGTTAACTCTTTTATTACACTAATGCTATCTGTCACTTCTCGCATGTGTCAGCATTGCTTTTGAATGACAAAAAGGTTGAGGTAGTGTGGCATGTATAAGGAACTCTTGTACCTTTTACCGAAAAGTAGAAATAAAAAGATTTCATATTGATAAGTGATCTTGCAATAACCAAATATTATTTATTCTAGCCTTTGAGAAATGTGAGAGGTTGAAAGAAAAAAAAAAAACACAAGGAACAATACATCCCAAAATGGCAGCATGAATTGTTAAAGCCAAATAATTGGGGGATTTTAATTTTTAGGTTTCAATTTTTCTCCCCAATTATTTTCTTTATCTTATAAAACAGGAGAATGAAAGAATCTTGGAAATCACGTTTCCATTTATAAACAGAAAAAAAAAAATCCCATTTGCTCTATCACTGTAATGCACTGATATTGCAACACAATATGTATTTTACATCTATAAAATCTACAATAACCAAGTCTTCCTCATCCATAGTAAAAATGCTTATTATTAATTAATAGAAGTCCAAATTTGAATCAGAATGAGAATAAAGAGGGAAAAGAGCAAGAACACATAGTGACTTTTGTGGAAAGTAGTTCCCTGCCACATATACTTTCAGAAAAGTCATTGACTTTTAAAAGAAAAAAAAATGTCCTGTGTTGATCAAAGAAATCATCATATCTTCAATAAGCAAAACATTCATTGCATGGAATCTTTGATATTACTACACAAAGAAAACAAAGCTATCCACTTGGAACTTTAAAAAGTTCCCTTTCTTGTCAATTCATTACTCAAAATAATGAATTGCAGCCTCTTCTTCGTCTTCCCAATGCATATTTGAGATAGTTTACATTACTTTGAAATGGCTTAAATATTTCACCACCCACTGTAGAATGCCCTGATGAAGGGAAGAAAAATGCATTTACTTTCATAATTTGACTGCAATGATTTCTTTCCATATGATTCAGAGCCTGGGAATACCATGGGCATACTGTTAAAAGAAAAACCCCCATCGTGGTGAAATGTATTAAAATGCAAGAATACATTATAAAAGTTACATGGGAGATACCTGATAAAGAAGAAGAAACCCAATCCATTTACAGCATGCTCTATAGCTTTTAGTGTGGTATGGAGATACTGGGAAAGCTCTGATAAGAACAAGAGCTAATAAATTTGCCTGTATAGAAGCTGTAGATAAGAGCACTGCTATTTTCACTGGAACTGTTAGTTTTGAAGGCTTATACCCACAGAAATTATGTCTACAAACACGAGTTACCATTAGAAAACCACTAGAAAGATGTAAAATCTACCCATCCACAGTCTTTCTAGTTTATAGAAAATGCTAGGAGAGCTCCTAGAAATTCTGTGCCTACACACTCAGAATTTCTTCTGTGGAATCACATCTTTTGTTCATCTGATCTCATCGTCTGGATTTATTATGGTTTCACATTTTCTGATAGATTAAGTATGAAAGAGCCAGAATTTCAGAATACCCACAGATAAAGCCACCCACCCCTTTATTTCTACTTCGTAATATGCCTAAAATGACTTTGGAATCTTTTCTATAGTCAGTATTTTTTCCACATATCCATATGCTATATAACATTTTACATTTACACAAGAATAGAGCTGTCTTTAATTAATGAAATACAACTTTCTTTTTTTAAAAAAAAGTCTATGCATGGTCCTTTGTTTTCAGTAAACAAAAGTGATCAGATTTTGATTCTGTAATATGGAATGGAATCATTTAGTGGAATATCCATTTCACATCACAAGAAGAAAAACCAAAATCTTTGCAGAGAAATATGCATGTGTTATATCAACAAAGAAACAAAAAGGCATAAATAACACTAGCCCTGGTTAAACATACCATGGCTATTTACATAAAAATGCCCCTCTCCCCAATTCTACTTAAAACAACTTCTGCGGGTGAACTTTTTTATGGCAATATGGATTTCTTTTCTGTGACTGTGTATTGCAAACTCTTTGCAAAAACAGAGTTTTTAAGGAAAGTTGTTATATTAAGATGTATGTCTGCTTCCTTTCAGAAGCCAGATTAGAGTGGCTCAGCTGCCACTGAAGTTGTCTCTCTTTGTCACAAAATGGAATGCTGCATATATAAAAATGCAGAGTGTAATGTGGAGTCAAATGTCTCTCAGCACAAGAGTTGTTCATTTTAGCACCCATTTTCTTGGTATTTATCAACTTACTAATTATAGGCAAATTGCTTCCAACACTAAAACTGTGGTGATTAGCAGTTTTTTCTGCTAACTCCAGTCTACTGTAGTTCCGGTAAAGAATGTCAATAATCCAGATTCCTTTCTCTCTCCTGCTTTAGAGCATGTAAAAATAAATTCATCAGGCCAGTGAATCTCAACTTTAAGGAACTTGGAGGAGTGGGGGAGGGATGGGGAACAGTTTCATTTATCAAATCAAGATCTCAGCAGTAGGACCAGAAGGTACCGGCCACCTCCCATTCAATTGTGCAGATTTGAAGGTTCAGTGGAGCTTGGGCCTTTGCAAGAAAGAAATCTGACAGTTCCAGCTTCACCAGGGGAGTGTGTGCATTTGAATGTTGGGGAGGACAGTACCAAATACTGTGGTTCAACACAGAAGGTCAGCATTAAAGATGGGGGAATGTAGAGACCTAGCCCAAATCTCTGTATTGATACACTAGCCAATGACTGGATTACATTGTTTCAAACCAACCCTTTCATATAACAATGCAACAGAGTTACATGGATTTGTATGGCTCAACGTAAAATGGTTTGCAATCTTCGGCCTTCCATTATAATCTTTCAGAGTAGCTCAAATGAAACAGGAGTAGGATGCCATTCTAGTAAATGTTTTCATAACATGTGGGACAATAAAAGGTTGCATTTTCTATCACCATTGCTAATTTCACCCATTTGTTTCTCATTACAATAAGTAAACAAGATTAAATGGAAAATCCCACAGTTCACAGAGTACATTACACAGCAGAAATGTCTCAAACAAATACTATGTGAGTGCATTAAGCAACTTATGTTCCTCTAAGCAACTAGGCATTTCTTTCTGCTATGAAGTTCTTAAAATGTTAAAGTTATGTTGGCAGGTCCCAGTCAACAACAAAGTCTGTGATGGCCTTCCCTCCCCCCCCCCCCAATACATTGCTTTTAGTCTAATTGCTTTTTTGCAGTCTCAGCAAGCCAGAGAGAAGAATTTTCTCCTCTTTGGCTTGTATCTGAATACTAACTAGCCAGCCTAGCCAAGGCTCTCTAAAGAGTGAGACTGCATGAGAGACACAGTGCATTGGACACAGTCAGGAGGCAAATGAAAGAACAAAACAAAAGTCTATTCAGAGCTGAATCCTCTGATAAACTCACCCATCCCCCAATCCCTTTAAAAATGAAGAGAAAGGGAAAAACCCATGAATCCATGGCTGAATGCCTGAGGTTGTCAGAATAAAGGACAATGAATGACAGCTGACTGTCAGCACAATTCTCAGACTCAGAGTTATCACTTCTTGGCATTGTTGAACCCAAAAAAGAAAAAATAAAATAAAAAAATGCATGTGCATAACAAGGAAATACATCCTAAGTTCTCTGTGAATTGCAGAGACTAGTTCAGTGGAGGAGAAGGTACTAAGTAGTTCCACATGGTTTTCCTCCCTGTTCAGTATATTTTTGCTGGAAAATGTTCTCAACTTATTAAGTGTTTTTCTTGTGACAACAATGCTAAATGATGTTGGGAAAGCCACAGAAAGGTCATGAACCTGCTTTTCCCTTTAATTCCCTGCTTAGGATGGAAGATCTGACATGATAAAATAGAATAGAATTTCATAAACCTGTTGCTAAATAAACAACAACCAAACAAGAGTAAAGGGGGAAATGAATGATTTCTGTTTGACTTATTTCAGAGCTCCTTCTCTCAAGCTATTTTTTTTTTGTCCCGACATATTTTTCTAAACTTTCATCTTCACTGACTGCTTTAATCCTCCTGCCTTTGTTGTTCCAAGGGAACGATCAGCTTGTTTTAAGTCACAACTGCCCACATTTTCTAGGGCTAGAACTTTACTTTAGATTCTCACATAAATCCATACCTCCCCCCCCCCCCCCCAAATGTGTTAGGCTTTGCCTTGAAAGGTTGAAAGGGATAAAGGGGAAAAAAAAGGGACTTGATGGCTTCTTAAATAATGTGCCCTAAGTTGACTGTGTTTTACTTCAGTATTTTATGTGATATATACAGGTCCTGACTGAGATACCAAACCTAGAATGGTGGGTACTTAGTAATTAAAGGAATTCCGACATTTTCTCAACTCTCTGATTCACTGTAGTCTGTTGATTGTCTGCACGAGGAGGACAATGATTCTATTCCCAATCCCATTAGTCTGATGAAGAGTCACAACTGCACAGAGCACCAGGTTTCCAGGTCTTGCCACAGTAGCCACAAAGACAGTTAGTTCTTCAGCGTGGCTATACTTCAGAAGCCAGACATAACTGGCCAATAGTCAGGAAGAGCGATAGAGACAGTGATCTGTAGCACTGTAAGCAGACATAGGGCACCATTATGGGGAAACTCGAAGTGCTGTTCCTGTCCCAGCAGGTGTTGCTGAACATTCTAAATCTTTAGACAGGAATGAATGAAGGATGGAGGGAGTAAAGCCGAATTAAAACAAGAAAAACAGGAGTAAGTTAATTTCTTGGTTCCTTTGTTCCACCAACTAAAAAGGGGGGAAAACTTTCTTTAAATAATAAATGGAATTTGGAAAAGTCATAGTTTATATACTCCCCCTCCCCCCCATGTTTCTCCAAAAACATATAACACTGAAGAAGCAATTTGGGAAAGAAAACACTGAAGAATATTTGTGTTAACCATTGTGAAATATGTCTAGTTATTTGATTTTACCGTGAAACTAGAAAGTAAAGCTCTTGGCCAAGAAATCTTCATTTCCCCCTATTTTACAAATCAGTCTAAAAGAAATGCTATTTAAGTACATTTGACCCAAAAGATTGTATGTGGATTTACTGAATTGTGTGTACAATTGGTCTAGTCACAGGGGGAAAATCATTCATTCAAAAATAATTGGGATTATTAGACTCTACTAGCTCACTTACATCAGGTATTTACTTCAGAAGAACAAGAATACAAAACAATCACGACTAAACTCTGAAAAATTTCACATACAGTTCATATTTGGAATCAATTACATTTCTACACATACTCTCATAAAGACATTTTGAGAAAAAAAACCAAACTTTAAAAAAGAAAAAAAAAACTCTCATAAATGGGCTCTACCTCTTAGATGACAGTACTTGAAACTTACAGATGCAGCTATTTAAACAATTCACCCTTATAGGGTCAGTTTCAGAAACTGATGTTTAAATTCTGCTGTCAGATGCTAAACGTGGTTTCCCCTAGGACATGAACCTGAAGAGAAAATTTATCCTGAGAGAACTGAAAGGCCAATTTTCCACATTGATTCATTTGTTTACTGGGCATATTTTAATGCATATAATTAAGTGCATGCAAGTTTAATTAACCGATTTCTGTTTACTGGGAGAGCTCAAATGATTGAGATTAAGGATTACAACTTTTGCCACTCTCAGGAGTTGCATAAAAATGATAATAGTATTCTATTCCTTTTACATAATACATATCTGTGCCTCTCTCTCTCTCTCTCTCTCTCTCTCTCTCTCTCTCGCTCTCGCTCTCTCTCGCTCTCTTTTTCCCTCTCTGTCTCTCTTTCTCCATCTCTCTGTCTTATCTGGGAAGTTATTTAAAATAAGTACTTCTTAAAAGAAGATATTCAATTATGCTTTTCATTTATATTGAACAAGCTACCTAATACAATAAAGTGGGGTTTGAAGCAAAGAGAATTATTGAGAGATATTGCCTCTGACCTTTATTGGCTGTGTGAACCTGGACAAGTCACTTAAACTCTCAGAGCTCTAGCCAATTCTCTAAGACCTTAAATTGCAGAGAAAGTGCTGGTCTGAATTGGTAGAGGGAGTTCACTCATAAGGGAATTCCTTACAGCAATGAAATCACAGCACCAGTCCCTTTCTTTATTCCTACATAGTATAATTTGTATTCATTATATGTATATGTTTATATATGTCCAAAGAAGTCTAGTTTCAATCAATAAAAAAATCTGGTAGTCAGTCATTAAGCAATGATTCTTGGCTGAACTTTTAGACACTTGATGAAAATCATAAATGCAAATAGACCTTTTTCCTTTCTAAGTTGTCTCAAATTTCTTCACCAAATGATAATTATTTTATTTTTAAATTCATTTTATATTCATCTGATAAACCATTAATACATATTACATGAAAACTGGGTATTTCTGTTCCATGACTAAGAAAACCAGTGTGGTCACTAATGGGGTAGAAAGACCTCAGAGGGTCTTTCTGAAGAGAATGTTGTATATGCTTTATTCTAAAATCTGTGAAGTCCTGATACAACTGTGTTTGTTGGTTTGTTTTTGTTGTTGCCATAAAGACATTGAGTTCCTACTATATCATAGTAAATATTCTTAGAGGAGGCAGAGATCACTTATGGCCAGGGGTGTTGTGAAGCTCAATGGAAATAGTTGATGTCAAGCAGCTTGCAAACCTTAAAGCACTTTTTAAATGTGCCTATAGTATCCAGGCATCCCATCTGGTTCTGACATCCTGCCCTCAGTGAAGCTTCTACTGACTTCCTGTTGAGCTCAATGAAGGCTTATAGAGGAATATAGGAGTATGCTGATTAATGTTTAACTATAGGGTGTGTGTGTGTGTGTGTGTGTGTGTGTGTGCACGCATGTGTGCAAACCTTTAAGTTTACACTGCATGCTGACAATTTTATTTTTTAGTGTAGACAATCTACAAGACAATAAATTATGCCTTGATTTTAGCAATTGTGGATTTCTGAGGTGTAAATGCTCACATGAAAAATTTTAAGTGAGCTCTTGTAAGCTCTGGAAACATCCCTATTATTACTTAAGTGATCAAGGAGCATTTCATGAAAAAAAAAGATTAAACTTAAACAAGTCTCTGAAGAAAGGGTAAAATTTTGACAAGGGTATTGGGGTAGGAGAACTGTCCAGTTAAGGAGAAAGGCATGAGAAAAGATACAATGATGGAAATATGTCCAAATGGCAAAAAAACAAAAGCAAAAACAAACAACTTTCCAATGAGGGTCAGTGGGGAGGGAGGAAAGGAGAGTATTTGGAATTCAAAGTTTTAAAAACGAATGTTAAAAATTGGTTTTATATGCAACTGAGAAATATGATATATAGGCAATGGGGTACAGAAATCTATCTTGCTCTACAGGAAAATAGAAGGAAAGAGGATAAGAGAAGGGGGGGAGAGTGATAGAGGACAGATTGGGGAGGGGATAATAAGAGTGCATATCATGTTAGGGTGATGGAAGGGAGAGATGGGGAGAAAATTTGGAACTCAAAATCTTGTGAAGTGAACTTTGAAAGCTAAAAATAAGTTAATTAATGCATTAAAAATAAACCATTAAAAAACAAATATTTCAAATTGCAAAAAAAAAAAAAATAGACCAAAGGATTTATGCAAAGTCATTGATGTTTTTTTCATGTTCTGTATTTCAGTTAAGCAATTAGCAAATAGTACTTATATTCAAGTTTAGTGTTAAAGAATATTAAGTTATCTGAAAAGAGTAATATTTTCCCTTTTTAACTAAAAAAAGAATAATTGCCATTATATAATATTTCAGAAACTAGATAAAACATTCACATTTAACAATGAAATCATGTAATAAAATCCTAGAAAAAATGTTGATTTCCATTTATTTATTTAATGGATAACCATTCAAGACAAATGATCTGTAACTTCAGTCATAGAACAGGTACAAACAATAAGGAGAAAGGAATATGCTACTAACATGATTCTGTATTACAGAAGAACTTACCTTTATTCTCTGTAGGACCTTAGTTTAAAATTCCAGGACATAAATAAGGCAATTTGTAAGAATTCTTTATTTTAAAAATTGATGACTTGTGTCTTTAAATAATAGTAATTTTAAATCTCCCTCCAATACTGAACCTACCCTTATGTCAAAAAAAGATCATCTGAAACAGTGTTTAAAATAATGTTTGAAAACGTATACAGCATTCTGTTTCCAAAATGTCCTAACTTCAGTGATATGCTGGAGTATTGCACCAGCTCGAAGAAGATAGCTGTTAAAGTTTTAGTGTGAGAATTTGTATATTGAAAATCAGCAAACGCTGCAAATCAATACTTGATTTATTATTTTATTGATTATTTGGACTTTAGAAAATTTTGGAGACACTGCTAATAATGCAGATTAAATTTAAGTGTTTACTTTGGGGTACATTTTTTTTTTTCCTACAAAGTCACTTGTTAAACATTCACCAGCATCCCTCTGACCAGCTCTTTTCCATGATAGACAATGTAGGCTTTGTCAACCAGCTCCATGCTTGCTGTGGTTAAACAGACTTAGTCATTTACTTAAGGGATCTGGGAGATCCAAATGTTTTCCAAAACCTCCAATGGTTTTTTTGTCTACTTGTATGTTGGCTTCCTTTTGGGATCTTCTTCTTTTCATTGTTGTAGTTATTTTACACACACATATCCATATATGCACATACACATTTATTTCTCTTGTTTTTATTTATTTTGTTCTGTCTACATAATTTCATGCATGTTGTTCCATTTCTCTAAATATATTTATTAGCACTTACTGCACAATAATATTCCATTGCATCTGAAAACCATAGTTTCTCCAGTCATTCCCCAATAGATGGCTTCCACCCAGTTCTTTACTAGTATAAAGAATGCTGATGTGGATATTTTGGCATATATTGTACTTTCTTTTTCTTTCTTTCTTTTCTTTTTTTTTTTTTTTTTGCCTTCCTTGCTGCATATGTGGAATCCTTGGGTCAAAAAGTATTGACAGTTTCATCACTTTTCTTTCAGAATCCAAATTTAAATCTGGAACAGTTGGATGAGGATAAGTTATTATTGTTTTTTTTTTAAGAACTATATCAAGTAGCCAAAACTTTAGAAGAAACTATTTTTCATATTTAGATACTCAATTTTTTTTTTACATACTCAAGACATTAAATGAGAGTCAACTGAAGTTATCAATTCTATGGAATAGTATAATTAAAAAAAAATAATACTAGAAGTTCTGTGGACTTCAAATGTCTGCTTACTATCTTTTGTAAATGTATTAAGTTTAACTATCTTTTTATTCATTTTTCTTTAATTTTTTAAATTACGATGCTTGGGTCATCCACTAAAGTCCTCTGCTACCTAATTGTGATTCACTGATGACCCTTCACTTTCAAAAGCCATTCCAGTACTATATCAACTCTGGCAGGTCCTGAGGAAAATGGAAAAATTCAATGAGTTTGGAAAGACGTGTGTGTGTGTGTGTGTGTGTGTGTGTGTGTGTGTGTGTGTGTGTGAGAGAGAGAGAGAGAGAGAGAGAGAGAGAGAGAGAGAAAGAGAGAGTGAGAGAGAGAGAGAGAGGGCACTGAGGACTACCCTAAGTTTGTAGAGGCATTTTTCAATAAATTTGGCCATCCTGAGATAAATTTTTTTGTTCAAAGAAACTCAGAAAATCATCTAAACAGAGGAGTTATGATATGAGTAAGTGGAGGCAGTAGCCACAAGAATGAAATTACAATTCTTTTTAAATATTAAAGTAATTCTTGGGTAATACTAAGGAATTTATTTAGTCAGCATAAGTAACTTATATAACTGGTTCTCAATTAATATAAATAATAAATCCTGTGAAGGAGTTGAGTTATTTTAATATGCGTATTTCAATAGTGACTGGAACCAGGATTGTGCTGGAGCCAGCTCATACCAGCTCATATCTTGAGGGCGCCAATCACTAAATTTTCAGAGTGAACATTAATACCTTGGAAATTGGCAAAAGTTAAAATTAGGGATTGATTTGTTTTGTTGATTGTATAAATTTAAGAAGGTTATAGAGAAAATGTTAATAATGCACATTGAACTTAAAAGTGTGATTGCTAAACATTCACTAGTACACCACTGGCTTGAACAAATTACAATATTTTACATAATCATAATTCTGAATATATGCAACTACTTCATGGGATTCTTTATTTGTATTAATGGGGACCGAGCTTCACATTCCATTTCAAACACAGAGGGGAGAAAAAACAAAACAAAAACTCCCCTCAAAAAACAACTGTGTTATCCACCTTTAGGATTATCTTCTTTGTTTAAACTCATATTCACTGGAAGAAAGAACTGGTCAACATGACCCCCTACTCAAAACAGTTTAGTCTATCAATGATGAGGAAGGGATGAAGGGAAGGGGGAGAGAAGAAAGGAGGGAGAGAAGAAAGGGAGAACATAAGGAGAAGCTCAAGTTTCCTACTCTGTTAAGGTCCTCTTGTTGATCAAGAGCCACATTACTTTTCTAGTATATTTCATATTACCTCAAGTTACTGGTTCTACATTCCAGTCAAAGCAAGCTGCTTGTCAATTTCCATTTGTGTCCTTTGCTCACTCCATCTCTTTGCTTATTCAGTTCCCTATTGCTAAAATGCATCCTTTTCCACCCCTACCCCCTTTAAAAAAAATCCCACCTTTTAAAATCCTGTCTCAAGTACAACTACCTCCATTAAGCCTGGTCCATGCCCGCCTACCCCCAGGCAACATGATTATTCTCTGCTTAATCATTATCATGATTTTGTTTATATTATTTTTATTCATTTATCACGGATTATTTTCCCTTATAGTGTCTCAATTGCCCTCCTAAGCTCTAATCTACTTTATAGAATGAGCCAAAACTTCAAATGTTTGTCTTCTTCCTGTTTTGTATACTGTAGGTGTCTAATAAATGTTTATTGAGTGAATGAAAGGATAATATGTGACCACTCATTTTACCCCAAGAATGTCCTGATGTGATCCTCTGGAGCTACACATCAGCAAAGCAGTATATAGAAGAGTCTCTTTCACTTATGTAAAGGGAGAACTCTTCTCCCTACTTTGTATGAACTCCTGGATCTCCCTCCATTTTAGGTTTACCCAGGTTGGTTATAACATTATGCAGATGGAAGGTGGATCCTCTGTCTCTAAACGGATAATCTTCTCTCTGAGAGGTGAGAAGACTGGTGATTGTAGGGTGTTCCGATAAAAAAAAACAAACTCAAATAATTTTGCATTTGAATATTGATCAAATTTTTGGATCATGCAATGAGCAATCCTTTGATTACTCATAATAAATTTGGCCATCCTGAGATAAATTTTTTTGTTCAAAGAAACTCAGAAAATCATCTAAACAGAGGAGTTATGATATGAGTAAGTGGAGGCAATTTGGGGGGGGGGAGGGGGGACAACCAGTACACTTAAAATCTTGAAAGCCTTTCTGTGGAAAGTAATGCATTAATGCATTAAATCACTGGGTTCATTTTGTGTGTGTGTGTGTGTGTGTGTGTGTGTGTGTGTGTATGTGTGTAATATATGTTTCCACCATCCGGATTTCAGTTGTTATCTCATTTCTAAGGAAGGAATGCAGCCAAAAGGAAGATTACAATGTCAGGAAACCAGTTTCTTCCTTTCCTATGACTATGCATTACATCAGACAGCTAGTTGGACCTAAAAAGTTCAAAGGTCAGGAGTCACCTGTGACTGATTGACTGAGAATTCAAATGTTGAAAATGAATCCAGGAACAAATAGTTTGTATCTTAGGAGAGAAATAGAATCATGATGGGATAGTCCCTCCCAGTTGGGAATCTTATTCCATATTTTAGTATAATTAGCTAACTGATTAACAGTTTTTCATTTTCCATTTGAATAACCAATAGTGATTTATTTGGTATGTGCTCCTGTCACATGGGCAGCAATAACAATAAAGTTTATGCATCTTGGCTCTTCTTTACCCCGGAACCTGTGGTTATTTCCTTTATTAGGACAAAGACTATGTACTGAGCATCTAAAATAATTATCATTCAGGATCCATCTAATGGTGAGGCTATAGAAGGTTATCTTTTTTTTTTTTAAACAGATTGCAGACACATTTTCTCATAATGTTTTGGGGTGGTTTTTTTTTTTAAAGTATAATAGGAACATTCTTGCTTTCTCATATTCTGAAAGTGACATTCTTATCTACCAAAAAAAAGTGTGCACAAGAAAGGAGGACATTTCAAGTATCAAAAAAATATATATATAATTTAAGAAAACTTAGAAAGTTCCTTCAACATCTGAAAAATTGAATGCTTTTTCTCCTAAAAATTTGTAATTTAAATTTTTAAGTTTTTATTTAATTGAGCAGCACTTGTTAGACTACTGAAACACAGTTCTTGCATCTTATTTCTCTGGAATTATTTGTTTTCCCCTAAATTCCATAAGTCTCCTAGAATGTCTAATATACCATCTTCCCCATATTTGCAAATAATCAGATTTTTGTTCCTCCTTTGATTTAATGTTCTGTTCTTCCTATCTGACGATAACATTCTGTGATGGGTATGAACTCTCAATAGTGTTGATGGATTACTCTGAGGCATCT
Organism: Pseudochirops corinnae; assembly: GCA_028646515.1. NCBI lineage: Eukaryota > Metazoa > Chordata > Mammalia > Diprotodontia > Pseudocheiridae > Pseudochirops > Pseudochirops corinnae. Next base: position 20,323,579 of record CM053587.1, on the reverse strand, counting down.
ATACTCTTCATCCTGGTTTCCCTTCTGACTAATGCTTGAACAAAGTTAGTTGTGCAATGTCTGTAACTGTCTAACAACATTTTCCTCTCTGACCCACCTTTGGCAAAGTAATTATTAATGCTGCAAAATATCTGGTGAGAGTTATGGAAGGAAGGAAATTACTTCATTCCCATTAATTTCCTGCTCTGTGATTTGCACAGGTATGATTTGGATTAATGGAGAAAGGCAAAATAGCAGGGGAAAGAAGCTTTGATCAGATTGGTTTTAAGTGAGTTTAGTTTGTCTGGATGCATAATTGTAGAAACTCACACCTGAACAGAAATTTTAATGTTACCACCCACCACCATAAACAATACAATTTGTTATTTTTTATTTAAATCTTGATTCTTAGAAAGATGAGTCTATATTTCATATAAGCCCTATATAACACATGATTTATAACTATAAAGGACCTTAAAGGTTTTCTTATCCAACTATCTAATTTTCAGAAGAGGAGACCGCAGACCAGAGAAGTGAAGACATTTCTTCAGAGAAGAAAGAAGACCTTCAGAGAAGGTCACATGGGCAGCAGGAGGCAGAGATGAGATTCTAGCCCAGGTCTTCCGTCTACAAATCCAGTGCTCTATGAGTAGCTGGCAGTATAGTGAGTGTGTTGGATAGTACCTTTGGTTTTGGAGTCAAAAGACTTGAGTTCAAATTCCACTTATGATGATCTGCCTTCAAATAAGAACATTCACTCCAAAGTTCATATTTACTGCGTAATTGCCAAATATAATGGCCTTTTTCACAATTTTCACCCTTCTTAAACCCTGAGTGGTTTTTGAAAACTTGACTGATTTTCTCTTTTCTAAGTTTTTGTACATGTCTCTTTCCACATTCTCTTACCTGTGTTACTCTTCTTTTAATATCTCTTTTCCTGTATCTTGGTCCGCATCATAACTACTAATTCTTTAAAGGCTTCTTCCTGTTCCTGCTTCTCTTTTCCCTCTAAACTATGCTGTGTGGTGATTATATCAGTTCCCATTGGTTCAGCTATCAAATAATTTTCAGATCTTTATATCCAGTGGTTTCTTTCCTGGGTTAAAGTCTCATATTAACAATTTATTTTTGACCTATCATAAATGTCCCATAAGTATCTCAAATTCAATATATCCAGGAAAGAACTAATGATTCTCCCTCCTGCCACAAACCCCGCTCTCTTCCCAATTCTTATATTGTTGAGAGCACCACTGTTTCTCCAGTCACCCAAACTCCTAATGTCAGTGTCATTCCTATTCACTCCATATATCCAATCTGTTGTCAAATCTCATCACTCTTTCCTTATCTCTTGTATATGTTTCCTTTTCCTCTGCTGATACAACCATAACTTTTCTATAAGAGCCTCTCACTTAAACTATTTCAGTAGTCAACTAAATGCTTTCTCTGATTCTAGTCTCTCCCCAGTCTAATTCATCTATTCAGCTGTCAAACTGGTTTTCCTAACACAGGATATCTGACCATGTCATAAATTCTTCTCATCAATAAACTTAATTGGCTCCCTATTATCTCAGTAAACTCTAGTACCTTCCTATTGCCTCCGGATCAAACATAAACATCCTCTGTTTGGTATTTAAACTCCTTCACTATCAACCTTTTGCCCCTCCCCCCTTATTTATTTATTTATCATTATTTCAAGCTTCTTATGCTTTATACTCCTCTCCACAAAATCTGCAATTCAGCTACATAGTCCTCTGTTACGGGAATCTAAAGATCTTCCCTGCCCCTAGGCCCTTTGCTAAAGTGGCTACGTGACTTTGAGGACCCTTGGATATTTGAAAGTATACTGTGTTCCCTAATAGGCT
>CM053587.1:20274286-20321238 GCA_028646515.1 Pseudochirops corinnae | reverse complement strand
TCCCCCTGAACTAGGTAAATGATATGTTTGATTAAAGTAAGATTGTTAACCCATTTTGAGTTGCTTTCCTTTAGAAAAGCAGATCTAAGAACCTGTGCTAGTAGCCGCCCTAGGTATGCTAGGGTGCTTGCTGTTACATCCTCACACATGAAACTCTATTTTCTGACTCTCTATGCCTTTGCATTGGCGTTCCTCCAGGTTTGGAATGTTCTCCGTCCTTACCTCCAACTTCTAGCTTCTCTTACTTCCAAAAGTAAGGTCACATCTGACCTTCTCCAGTAGACCTTCCTTGGTTTTCTGCTGCTCCCCCAGTCCCTTCTCTGTGATATATATCCCTTCATTGTAGATATCTTACATGTACATAGTTGTTTGCAAGCTGCTTTTCCTAATTAGAATGTGAGTTGCTTGTGAGCTGGGACCATATATTAAGCATTTAATAAATGCATGTTTGATCTGTACTTCTGATAATAGCTAATATTACCTAGTATTTATATAACAATTTAAGATTCACAAAAGGTTTTGCATATATTATCTTATTTCATCCTTACAACAGCTCTGTGAGGTAGGTAAGTCACTCAACCTTACTGAAACTCAGTTAACTCAACTATAAAATGAGATTCTTGGATTAGGTGGCTGTTAAGGTGCTGTCCAGCGCTGATCTATATATGATCTTACAGTATTTGTCCACTACTGTGCTAATTGTGGAGAAACTTTTTCGTTGCCCTAGAATTTAAAACCAAGTTGGTGAAACAATGTAATTAGAAAACAGATGTAAATAACACATATAAGGAAGTGTGAGATAGTGTGTTATAAATTGTATATTTAAGTGATAAATATATTCAAAGAAAAAGAAGGGTCCATGTGGAATAGAGTTAGTCAGGGAAGGGATTATGGAAGAGAGGAATCTCACTATGTTCTTGAAGAAAACATAGTATTTCCTTGCTAACAGAGTGGGGTGTATGTGCTAATTTTTTTTAAAATTTTTTTCTACTTCTAGACCCTAGTCCTTAGTGTACATATAAAAGTTGCACAACAAATTCTTGTTTAACTGAGTTTGGAATAGTCGGATGTGGTAGAGAGAAGACACAAGGGTGAACCACCAAAAGTCTGAAAAGTGTTTTGTGAAGTGAAAGGAGAACACTAATAATGCAAATTTCAGGACACACCTGGAAAATTCCCTAGTTAAATAATTGGTGTGGGATCCTCTTGCTCTTTATCTGAAAGCTTCATAATATTAAATGACTGTTTTTCCTTGGATCTTAGTGTCAGTAAGAAATTGTATGTGCAGAATTTTAATTCTAATAGTTTAGTAATATAGCCTTTTGCTGTTGGCAAAAAGCTCATAGCAATTGATTTAATTCAATGGACATTCATTAAAGACCTATTCTGGTTGGTGTGGAGAATAGTGTATAGATTGGCCTTGAAGGCAAGAAACTGTGTTCAAGTTCTGTTTCTGATAGATACCAGCTTTAAGAACTTGTGTAAAAAGTCACTTACCCTTTCTACACTCTAGACAATTCTTTCTAATACCAGAGAAGATGATGGGCAGACTTCATAGTCAACTCATACAGAATTTTCTTCTACCAATGCAATCCATAGATACTATCTTTATCTCTATTCTTAAATATGTGCAAACACAAAGGGCTCTTCCCCCAAGGATATTATATTCTATTTGGAAGATAAAACCTATACATGAATAATTGCAGCATAAAGAAACTTAAAGGACAAATTGAGGGAGTCATAATGAAAGGGGTGCCACCTTCCTCAAAGAAAGATGACAAATCTGAGAAGTGGACATGAAGAAGAAACATAGTGTAGTCATTAGGAACTAGTCTGCAAATGCATGAAAGTGCAATATGTAGAATTTAGTACATGGCTAAGCCAGTAGTCTTATTTGGATGCCACATTGCCTATAGAAGGAAGTAGCATTAAAAAGTTTGTCTGATTTGTGATTAATCCCCCACAGAGGCATAACCATGAAATCTTTGGTGGAATCAGGAACATGCCTGATAGTTAAGTAGACAACCCCCAAATTCTCCTGGTTCTAGGGAATGTTAGCTAGTTACTGTTTTACACCTGAACTTTCTCAGACTTCTGGGGAAAAATGGTCGAGGGTTGGGGGAGAAATACAGATGGGGCCAATAAAGTGTTGTACCAGTGTGGGATGGAACAGTGGACTATAGCAGGAGTGGATGGAGGCAGCCAGATCAGAAGCTTAGGATGAGGCTCAAGCAGGCACACATTGGAAAGAGTGAGACGATCACCTGCAGCCCCCATAGTGGTGAGGGATCTTAGTTCAATGAGCAGCTTGTTCCTGATCTTTCTTTGTCCACCAAGGTAGAAGTGATTTCTCCCACTAGTCAAACCATCCCTCTCCACCCCTGCTCCCACCTCCATCTATATAATCCTAGGGAGCTGGCAGAAAAGGGAAAATTTCAATTCCTTTAACTCTTTCCCTTTCATGGTGATATTATCCAGAAATTCTCATATAACTCTTAATGGCCACTTGTAATGAAAATGCTTCATTATTGTTTTTGCAGCTTCAGAGAAAAAGGGTTATTCCTTTACTGTGACTGAAGGTATTTTTTCCAAGTATAGACTGGTTTAGAGAGGGAGCAAAAGACAGAGGATGTGCATGCATTTCTTTATATAAACTGTGAGAGAACGCATGAATCCAAAGACTCCAAAGTCCAACATAATCCTAGACTGCAAGTCTATGCTGGAGGTGTGCAAGCAGTTGCTTTAATCTGAGAGGGTTTGGAAACCAGGTTACCAAGTGGAAAGGTTTTATGCATGTGTTGAAAGGACCTGGAGTCCTTGAAATATAAAGGCATGCATTTGGAGGAGTTGTTCTAGCTTTAGGGAATCTGTCATTGTCTGAAATTATCCATATTTAAGCTGGAGGCCTTCTAGGCTCACCTGAGGTCTGGTAGTAGGATCAGGAAAGATAGTTGGTATACACACACACACACACACACAACACACACACACATATACACATACATATATACATACATATACATATATGTATATACACACATACATGTACCTATATAGTGTATATATATGTATATAAATGCCAATTCCCAAGGAATTAATGTTCAACTCTGAGATGTTTCATTGTTCTAAGTTTAGCTTTTTATTATATTGTACTACATACAACTTTCAAAATAGTTTGCCTATATACTTTAAATTCCTTTAATCTTGTAATGTGACCAAGAGAAATTCTCAGGACCTACTAAAAAAAGATAATACCTTTCTCTGAGGGATGAATGATTTTTACTTCTAGCTTGCTTTCTTTTGAGAAAGGCAGTAAAAAGAAATTCATTTTTGTCATTTTTAATTTTAATGTGTGTGTAGGAAAAAAAACTGAACTCTATGTGAAATAGGCTAGCATGATATAGTTTAGTTGGTCCAGTATTATTGGCAATGTCCAAAGGGACACTATCTTGGCAAGTTGGACATAGGCCTTCTGTCTTTTGGGGCATATTGATGTGTTGACCTTGGCCATATTGAAATCATACAGCTTATTTCATAACTTACTTGATGTGATGCTTATTGACCTTGGCATCTATGATGAATACTAGGATGTTGTTATCTTTCATTTTCTTCACAGATGACTCAGTGGTCAAGGGAAATTTGATGATGTCATTCTCGGAGCTTCCCATGAAGCTAATGTATCATGACTCTTCAAAAGGTGCAAGATTATTTTAACTTTCTTCCTTTTTTGTGGTCTGCTCGTGCTTCAGCATGACATTTTTGGCCTTCAAGGTCTTTGACTTGTTTTTTCACTTGAAGGGGATAGGCTCCTTTGGTGATGGGTTATTAATAAATCATCATGTTCATCACTGTTGATGTTAACTGTAGTTGTTGCTGTTGCACACCGGGTCTTTGTATCTCTCCCAGGCTGAAAGTACGTCAGTTAATCGTATGTCCTGATACCACTACTGATCAGCATGGGAGCATTGATTGACCTCCGCTGTTTCCAAACTGAGCTTTTTATGCAATCATGAAGGATACCTCCTTCTCACCCTGCCTTCCACTCCCGGGACCTCACCACATCACTGCCAGACTTACTAGGGAAACTTGAACAGGTCGATCAAATGCAGATCAAATGTTTGGAGCTTAAGTGATCGGCTAACCTCAGCCTCCCTCCCAGCAGTGATCTCAGGTGTGTGCCACCATGCCTGACTGAAAGGTCAGCTTTGGAATGGAGAAGGTACAAATTCAAAAGTTCAATGACAAATTAATGAATAAATTTCCCTTTGAATTAATTTCATTAAAATATTTTTAGCTTTGTCAAAACTTCTTTTTTAGCACTTTTTCATAAACAACTGTTATTAAGGCTGGGGTGCCAATCTAAATAGTTTCCTATTATCTTTCTTTAAATGGGGCCCAGATTCTGACTTTCTTTCAACTTATTTCAACATTCTGAATTTTGAGGAGAAGCCAGTACAGTTTTCATATTTATTATGCCAGTGATTCTTAATTGTCTTCTGTTTCTCTTTGGCGTCAGGCTTCAAAGAAACAGAATGGTTTTCTTCATTAATTCTTTGGAGGAAAATTTGCTCACTGAAGCCTATATTACACACACACACACACACACACACACACACACACACACACACACACACACACACACACACAAACTACAAACCATTTTAAAGTTTGAATTTGTCCACTTTTTAAAGTAGGGGAAAAAGCTGTCCCTCAAGATACTGACATTTTTTGTTTACCACTAGAGTATTTCATAGCTCATTATCAGGATTGCTGCTTTTTCTAGAAGAACATCTGGCCCATTTCAGAGTTTTCTGCACCATTTCAACCCCTAAGATCCATGAATTTACATTTTATCACTCATGTGTTTTCGAGACTTTTCCTGTCATCTGGATACTTTAAAATTATATATCTGTGTCTGTATGTGGTATGTATATGTGTGTGTGTGTGTGTGAATATATATGTATGCTTATGTCTATGTCAGGGAATAATGGGGCTAAGAAAATTTCATGTGTTGTAAAAATGAAGGGAATAATATCCATTTCAGAGGATTATGGTTTCAATAGGCAAAAGAAATTCCTGAATATGTAGTTATGAGGCAGAGATGGGTACTTCCTCAAATGCTGAACTGACTTGGAGTGGTGAAGATTTGGGCTTACATTTTGCTTCTGACACTAGCAGGGTGACTGACCCTTAACAAATCCTCAGTCTCTCTAAGACTCCATTAGCTCATATGGCAAATATGGATGTCCGTATTTGCCTCACAGCATTTGGGTGAGGCTAATCTGGAACAATGTAAAGCATTTGGTTAGCAATTTTTTTGTGCTTATTACTGTTTTTGTTGTTCCTAGAATGTTGATGTTTTCAGATGGACAAGATATGGGCTCTAAAGAAAAGTTTTAACTTTTGAAAAAAGAAAAGAAAAAAAAAGTTCTCTAATACTCAGTAAATTTTATGGGAGATAATATAGGGAAATGAAAATATACTTACACTGAAGATCCAATAAATCTGGACATACTTCTCTTTAATTGATTTGTTAACATTTCTGTACTAAAACTCCATTTTGTGTGCTTTGAACAGTTAATCAATATTTATTAAGTGCCTACTATGTGTCAGGTGGTACAGTGGCTAGAGCACTGCACCTGGAATAAGGAAAACTCATCTTCATTAATTCAAATCTGGTTTCAGACACTTACTAACTCTGTGACCCTCTTCAAGTCACTTAACTCTGCTTGCCTCAGTTTCCCCATCTGTAAAGTGAGCTGCAGAAGAAAATGGCAAACTGCTCCAATATCTTTGCCAAGACACCCCCAAGTGGGGTCATGAAGAATTGGACACGCCTGAACAAATGTTCCAGGCACCATGCGGGTGCTGGGGACTTAAGCTGAAAGTAAAAAATTGTCCCTAATCACACTGATCTTACATTAAATGCAGGAAACAAAAAGTTAAGATTGAAATAGAGTGTGAAGGGCACTGTACCTAGAATCAGGAAGTGCAAAACCTGCCTTGGATACTTACTCACTGTGTGACCCTTGGCAAGTTACTTAGCCTCTCTCTGTCCCACTCTCTTTATCTATAAAATGGGGAATATAACAACAGTGTCCACCTTTCAGGATTTTTGAGAAGAACAAATAAGTTAGCATATGTAAAGCACTTACCCAACTTAAAGTGCAATATAAATGTTTTGTTCAGTCATTTTCTAGAGATGGCCAACTCGTTCAGTGATGTTTTCTTGGCAAAGATACTGGGTGGCAATTTACTATCGCCTTCTCCAGTTATTTATAGATGAGCAAACTGATGCAAAGAGAATTAAATGACTTGCCCCAGGTCACACAGCTAGAAAGTGTCTGTGGTTGGATTTGAACTCAGAAAGATGAGACCAGCTCTCTATCCACCAAACTACCTAGCTGTTTCATATAAATTCGAGCTATTATGATTATGATTCCAGATGTATACAAAATAATTGGGTATTGTTTTGTGGGAGGAAGGGCACCAGAAATTGGGAGGATCAGAAAAGGCTTTATTCAGAAGATGGTGCCCAAGCTTCATGTTAAAGGAAGAAAGGAAGTCTACTAGTTGAAGGTAAGAAGATAATGTATCTGAGGCATGGAGGACAGCCAAGGTAGAAAGACAGGGTCTGGTGCTGAAGATTTATTCGTGATAAAAAGAAAGCTGGTCTGACTGGGAGGAATAAAATACAATGAAAATGAAAAGACAGGTTGGGGCAAGGTTGTAAGCAGATTTAAAACCTAAATAAAGTATTTTATATTTTATCCTAGAGGGAAAAAAAAAATCTTTACAATTTGTTGAGTTGAGAAGTCACATGGTCAAATCTAGGCTAAATGACAATTATTTTGACAGTAGTGTGTAAGAGGAACTACTTTGTATTGAGAGGCCTCAATACAAAGATCAATTAAGAGAATACGGCAAGACTGTGATGCAAGATTAAAACAGGTTTATTGGAAATGGACTGCTAAAATTTTTGTATATTAATTTGAATGAGATATTACAACATCAACTCAAATGCAGAAAAGATCCCTCTATTCAATCTTGTTATATATTGTCAACGCTTTTGAATGGATGAATGGGACTGAAGCTTCATGTTCATTCCCAATCAAGGCTATCTATTTCTAGGTTAATCATTGAATAACTAAGTGCTTTGTGAAACCATTCCTTTGATTCTATTCAAAAAAACATTATCAGGCTATAAAAACTTAGGTCTTTTTAATCATCTAACCAATATGACAAGATTTTTCTCATCATCATGGAGTCTAAGTACAAGGCAATGTTGCTTCAGTTTGTTGCACTGCCCTAACAGCAAAACTAGAGGTTTATATTTTAGTCATTCAAACAACAATGTGCTGGAAAAGTAAAAGATTTCTGTGATTTCACATCAGTCATATACCTTGCCTCGTTGCATCCTAGGGTTGGAAGCAGTCAGAATTTATCCCAAAACAGTTCATAGTGATTCTTTTTTTTAATATAATAAAAATTCTGAATCTAAGAAACCTCAAATAAAGTGAACATTCTTCTATGTGCACGCATACACACACACACAAGAACATGACGAGAACATATACATGAATGGAAGGAAATAATTGAGGATTTTTATTATATTCACGTTTCTTTTAAAAATATAATAAAGTTAATATATAATTTTTGAAGCTATATTTGTTCTCCTCTTCCTTTCTTCTTTCTTTTCTTCTTTCCTCACTTCTTCCTTTCCTTTCTTCCTTCCTCTTTCCATCCCTCTCTCTCTTTCTTTCTTTCCTTCCTTCCTTCCTTCCTTCCTTCCTTCCTTTCTTCCTTCCTCCTTCCCTCCTTCCCTCCCTCCCTTCTTTCTTTCTTTCTTTCTTTCTTTCTTTCTTTCTTTCTTTCTTTCTTTCTCTCTCTCTCTCTCTCTCTCTCTCTCTCTCTCTCTCTCTCTCTCTCTCTTTCTCTCTCTTTCTTTTCTTACCCTCTGCGTCACCCCCTTCCTTTGTCTTCTATCTCTACCCAAAGATTTGAAAAAGAAAAACAAATTCCCACTTTGGTTATGTCTGAAATTGTCTCTTATTTTTCCATCTTGAGTCCATCCTCTCTCTTTCAGGAGGTAAGTAGCATGCTTTATCATCAGTCTTCTGGGAGCAAGGTGGATCATTGCATGAATAGTTCTTAAGTCTTTGAAAGTTTGTATATTAGCTTCTTCCTCATGATATCTTTAAATAGCTGAAACCTGAGTCTCGAAGTTGTTATTTGGCTAAAGTTCAATATTTTATCAATCTATGTTGACTAGGTCTGAGGTCCAAACTTCATCTCTCAGGGTTTAAATTTCCTCACCTCTGTAATGATAGAGATTGCATGAGAGAAACTTCAAAGTCCCTATCAGTATCATATTCTATATGTTAACTATCAAGTACCAGAGGAGAGAAAGAGAAAATCGCCACTCCATCTTAGAATGTGTAACAGAAGAGAACAATAAAATTAGACATAATACCTACTATAATTTTTGCATTGATCAGAGTTTTTCAGTCTTCCAAAATTATGCTTTTACATTATTTTTTTAGTATAAATTATTCTCCTGTTTTGCTCACTTGGGCAGCCAGGTGGTACTGGGGATAGAGGGCTAGGCCTGGAGACTCATCTTCCTGAATTCAAATCCACCCTCAGACACTTACTATCTGTGTGATCCTGGGTCACTTAACCCTGTTTACCTTAGTTTTCTCATCTACAAAATTAGTTGGAAAAAGATATGGCAGACCATTCCATTATTTTTCCAAGAAAAGCATAGATAAGGTCATTAATAGTTGGACGCGACTGAAAAATGTCTGAATGACACTAAATTTGCTCACTTCACTCTGTATCAATTCATGCACATCTCAGGTTTCTCTAAAACTGTCCATTTCATTCTTTTGTGGCACAATAGTATCTATTGCTTACAAATATTAGAATTTCTTTCCCTCTAATCGGGAACATTCCCCTATGTTGCATATTCCCTTAGTTTCTCTTCCCACTACAGAAAGTGCTGCTATACATATATAGATATGTATGTGTATATGTGTGTATAAATGTGGGCCTTTTTCCACTTTCTTTGATCTATTTCAAGTGTAGGACTAACGGTATCACTGGGTCAAAGTTAATTTGCTTCTTGAGAAAAAACATACAAATTACTTTTGTGAATGACTAGAACGATTCAGCTCCTCCCACATTTGTCATTTTTTTCCTTTTTTTCCCAGCTTTATCAATCTGAAAGGTGTGAGCTAGAACCTTAGACTTATTTAACTTGCGTTTCTGTAATTATTAGTGATTTAGAGCACTTTCCTCATATGACTATTGATAGATTGATTTTCTTCATTTGAAAACTGCCTTTTCATATCATTTGAGATATTTATTTATCAACTCTAGAATCCTTGGAGTATTCTATCATTGAACTCCCAGTAATGTGATTTCCAGGTAAAAGAATATGGGAATTTTAGTCATTTTCTTAACATTATTCCGAATTCCAAACCATAGTTTCCTATTCTTCAGAGAAAGAATGCTACGAGTGAGAATTCTGTAGATTGAAGGATGAGAATCTCTTTCTCCTTCCCCTGCTAATTTATTATTTATTTTTAAACATTCTTTTCTTTCTAAATTTTGAGTTCCAAATTCTCTCCCTCCTTTGCATCCTTCTCACATCACTGAGGATGCAAGGAAAATTATATCAATTAGACATGAGAAATCATGTAAAACATATTTTAATACTAGACCTATCACAAAAGCATTAAAAAAACAAAGAAAGCAAGAAATATATACTTTAATTTATACTCAGAGTTCATCAATTCTTTCTCTGGAGGGAGATAGCGTTTTTTCTTGAGTTCTTTGGAATTGTCTTATATCATTGTATTGAACAGAGTAGTCAAGTCTTTCACCGTTGATAATCATTGCAACCTTGCTATTATTGTGCACAATGATCTTCAGGTTCTTCTCACTTCATTTTGCATCAGTTGATAAAGGTATTGCATGTTGTTGTTGTTGATTCTGAAACTACTCTTTCGTTTCTTATAGCACAATAGTGTTCTATCCCAATAATATGCAGCAACTTGTTTATCAGTTCCTCAGTTGATGAACATCCTCTCAATTTCTAATTCATGTCAGCACAAAAAGAACTGCTATAAATATTTTTGTATGTTTAGGTCCCTTTCCTTTTTCTTTGATCTCTGGTGTACAGACCTGATAGTGGTATTGCTGGGTCAAAGAGTATGGGTTTTATAGCCCTTTGGGTATAGTTCTAAAATGTTCTCCAGAATGGTGGGGCCAGTTAAAGCACAGCCAACAGTTTATTAGTGAATGTATTTACCCTCATCCTCTCCAACATTTATCATTCTTGATAAGTATGAGTTGATACCTCAGAGATGTTTTAAAATATATTTGTCTAGCCAATGCAACCAAGATTAGGAAGGAAGCAGAAGAGTAGGAAAGAATTTTTACAACCAGTGTCTTTGCTAAAGACTTCATTTCTAAAATATAGAGAGAACTGAGTCAAATTTATAAGACTACATGTCAATCTCCCATTGATAAATGGTGAAAGGCTATAAACAGGCAGTTTTCAGATGAAGAAATTAAAGATATCTGTAAGCATATGAAAACATGCCCTTAATCACTATTGATTAGAGAAATACAAATCAAAAACCTCTCAGGTACCATATCACACTTATCAGATTGGCTAATATAACAAAACAGGAAAATGATAAATGTTGGAAAGAATGTGGGAAAATTGGAGCACTTAATGCATAGTTGGTGGAGTTGTAAACTGATCTAACCATTCTGGAGAGCAATTTGGAATGATGCCCAAAGGACTATAAAAATGTGAGTACCCTTTGACCCAGCAATACCACTTCTAGGACTGTATTCTAAAGAGATCATACAAATGGGTAAAGGACCCACACTTACAAAAATGTTTATAGCAACTCTTTTTGTGGCAGCAAAGAATTGAAAATTGTGGGGATGCTCACCAATTTGGAAATGACTGAACCAGTTGTGCTATATGAATGTAATGGAATACTATTGTTCTATAAGAAATGATAAGTAGGTGGATTTCAGAAAAACCTGGAATGACTTACATGAACTGATGCTTAGTGAAGTGAGCAGAACCAGGGGAACATTGTACACAGTAACAGCAATATTGTGTGATCACCAACTTTGATAGACTTAGCTCTTCTTAGCAATGCAAGGGTCTAAGACAATTCCAAGAAAATCATGATGGAAAATGTGGTTCACATCCAGAAAAAGAACTATGGAGTTGGAATGCAGATCGAAACTTATTATTTGGTCTCTCTCTTTTTTCTTTCTTTTTATTGTTTCTTCTGTCTTGTGGTTTCTCCCATTGGTTCTAATTCTTCTTTATAGCATACCTTCTTGGGGTAAGGGAGGAGAGGTATGGGGAGAAATTTTGGAATTCAAAATTTTATGGAAGCAAATGTTGAAAACTAAAAATAAATAAATACATTTTAAAGTGTATTTGTCTAATCAATACTGAATTAGAGCATTTTTTCATATGACTATAGATAGCTTTCCTTCAAAACTACCTTTCATATCCTTTGATCATTTGCCAATTGGAGAATGGGTCTCATGTGTATAATTTTGATTCAGTTGCCTATATATTTGAGAAATGAAGCCTTTATCAGAGGAACTTGCTGCAAAAAAATTGTTTCTATTACTTCATTGTCTGTGGTACTTTTTAAAGAAATGTAGTTTTCCTCATTACCTCTTCTAATTTAGTCTATTTTTCCTTTTGTTTTGTCTGAAATCATGATTGCTATTCCTGCCTTTTTACTTTGGCTGAAGCAAAATAGATTCTGCTCCAGACCTTTTTTGAACTCTGTGTTTGTCTTTAGGTTTAAAGTATATCTCTTTTAAATGATGTATTGTTGAATTCTGATTTCTAATCCATTCTGCTATCTGCTTCTGTTTGAGGGGTGAACTCAACCCATTTACATTCACAGCTATGATTCCTAACTGTGTATTTCCCTCTATCCTGTCTCTTCTTTTTCTCTCTCTCTCTCTTTTTATACTGTCCCTCTTAAAAAGTTTATTTTGCTTCTGTCCATTGCATCTCTTAATCTATCCTCCCTTTTATCATTCTCCCCTTCAAAATTTCTTAACTGCTTCCCTTCCTATTTCCCTATTGGGCAAGATAGATTTCTATATCCGAGTGTGTGTGTGTGTGTGTGTGTGTGTGTGTGTGTGTTTGTGTGTGTACACACACAACACATAGACACATACACACCCATAAGTATATATTATATATGTGTGTGTGTGTGTGTGTGTGTGTGTGTATATATATATATATATATATATATATATACTTCCTTCTTTGAACCAATTCTGATGAGGTTTAGGTTTATGTATTGCCCACCATCCTACCATTTCCCCCTTTACCACAGAATTTGTTCTTTTGCATGCTTTTTTTTTTTATGTGAGAAACAATTTCCCAGTCTACCTCTCCCTTTTCCCAATGCATCCCTTTTCCTCACCCCTTAATTTTTTTTGAGATCATCCTAACATAATAGATTCACACTCATGCTATAGACTCCTTCAAAATACTCTAAAAATGATAAAATTCTTTTTCTTTTTGCATCCAATGCCTTTACTGTTAAATTTTATTTACTATTTTATTTTTCCACAGGTACATGTAAAAATATTTTTTTAACATTTTTTTCTTAAACTTTAAGCTGCAAATTCTCTCCCTTCCTCTCCATCCCTGCCCCAATGATAATGTAAGCAATTCAATATAGGTTTTACATGTATAGTCATGAAAAACATTTCCATGTTAATCATGTTGTAAAAGAAACCATAGACCAAAACAACCCTCAAGAACAAAGAAAGTAAAATAAATGCTTCAAAATGTATTCAGATATCATCAGTTCTTTCTTTGGGGAGGGTTAGCATTTTTCATCATAAGTCCTTCAGAGTTGTCTTCATAACTAAGTCATTCACAGTTGATCATCTTATGATATTGCTCTTATTTGTATATAGTACATTTCACTTTGCATCAGCTAATGTAAGTCTTTCCAGGCTTTTCTGAGAGCATCCTGCTCAACATTTCTTATAATACAATAATATTCCATCATAATCACATGCTACAATATGTTCACCCTGTTGGTGGGTATACCCTCAGTTTTCAGTTGTTTGCCAACAGAATAGAACTACTATAAATATCTCCTTACATAAAGGTTATTTTCTTTTTCCGTCTGGCAAATTAGACTTTTTAAGGCATTCTTCTCTTCATTGGCTTTTTGGGCCTCTTTTGCCATTTGAGTTAATCTATGTTTTAAGATGTTATTTTCTTCAATCAGGTTGTTGACTCTCTTTTCATGATTTTCTTACGTTATTCTCATTTCTCTTCCCAATTTTTCCTGTACTTCTCTTATTTGACTTTCAAAATCTTTCTTAAGCTGCTCTATGGCTTGTAGGGACTCTTCATGTTTCTTGGAAGCTTTTGGTGTGGGAGTTCTGACTGTGTTGTCTTCCTCCTGTTCCATGCTTTGATCCTTTTTGTCCCCAAAGAAGAAATCTGAAGTTTGGTTGCTGTTCTTACTTTGCTTCCTTTGCCTGCTCATGGTGCCAGTGAATTACTTGATTTTTTAAGCTCTGTGGAACTCTGCTTCCAGAGGGAAAAGCTCTGTCCCAAATCACTGGGGTTTTCACAGCTGCTGGAGCTATTAGGAGGCCACTGCAGCTCTCAACAGCTTTGGCTCACTGAAAACACACCCCAGGACTACCAACCAAGACGACAAACTGGATCCAGGCTGTTTGATGCATGAGCACTTAGCCTCTGAATGATTGATTGGCCCCCCCCCCTGTAGTCTGCAGGCTGGGATCTCTAAAGCAGCCACGTGGAGGTGGCTGCAGTGCCGCCTCTTCTACCGCTTCCTTGCCCTGGAGGCAGTTTGGCTGGACTCCCTTTGTCCCCCAAATTTAGCTGAGTTCCACTGACCTTTCACTTTGTCCTTGTTTCTTATGGCTTGAGAACTCTGGAAACTGCCACAGCTGCCACTGATCCATTCTCCTGAAGGCTCCAGCTGTGGCTTGTCCTGGCTGCCCCCAGGCCAAACCATGGTTTCAGGCCAGGCTGGTTTATGCTCCCAGCGTGCTGTGATGAGCCCTTCCTGCTGAGCTGCCTTCAGTAGGGGATGTGTTTTTCTGTATTTTTCTGAGTTTTGGAGCCTAAAATTTGTTTAGAATCATATATTATGGGTATTTGAGGTGGCTATGTTGGAGTACAGAACCTTGTTGTTCTATGCCACCATCTTGGCCCTGCCCATCCATATAGGTTATTTTCCTTTTTAAAATCCCTCTTGGCATACAGACCTAGTAGTGCCATTGTTAGGTCATTGTTTTGTAGCTTTATGGGCACAGTTCCAAATTGCTCTACTGGATGGTTGAATCAATTTCCAACTCCACCAATAGATCTTAATGTCTTGTTTTTCCCATATCTCCTCCAAAATTTGTCATTTTCTTTTTCTGTCCTATTAGCCAATTTAATAGGTAATTTAATAGTAAGTACCTCAGAATTGTTTTAATTTGCACTTCTCCCATCAATAGTGAAAGTATTCTTCAAATAGTTATAGATATCCTTGATCACTTCATTTGAAAACTCTCCATATCTTTTGAACTGGAAATGGCTGTTATTTATATATTTTTTATAATTTTTAGATAATTTTATAAATTTGACTCAGTTATGTTTGGGAAATGAGGCCTTTATCAGAAAAACTTTATTCAAATTTTTTTTGTAGTTACTATTGTCAACTCTATTTCCCTCCATCCTATCCCCCGACCCTGTTTATTCTATTCACTCTCTCTCCTTTCACCTTGTCCCTCTTCAAGAGTGTTTTGCTTCTTACTACCTCCTTCCTCAATCTGCCCTCCCTTTTATCAGCTCCCCCTTCTCTTATCCCCTCTATCTCCTACTTTCCCATGGGGAAAGATAGATTTCTGTGCCCAACTGAGTGTCTATGTTATTCCCTCTTTAAGCTAGTTCTGATGAGAATAAGGTTCACCTACTCACCCTCACTTACCCCATCTTCCCATCCACTGTAAAAGCTTTTGCTTGCTTCTTTTATGTGAGATAATTTATTCCATTCTACCTTTCTCTTTGCCTTTCTCCCATTACTTTCCTCTCTCAGCCCTTAATTTTATTTTTTTAGATATCATCACTTCATATTCAGCTCACATCTGTTCCCTCTTTATATATATATATATATATATATATATATATATATATATATATATATATATATATATATATATATTCCTTCTAACTGCCCTGAAAGTTCTCAGGAGATACAAGTATTATCTTCCCATGTAGGAATGTAAACAGTTTAACTTTATTAAGCTCCTTATGATTTTCCTTTCTTTTTTAACCTTTTATTCTTCTCTTGTGTCTTATATGTGAAAGTCAAATTTTCTATTTAGTTCTGGTCTTTTCATCAAGAATGCTTGAAAGTCCTCTATTTTGTTGAATATCCATTTTTTCCCTGAAGAATTATACAAAGTTTTGCTGGGGGGGGGGGGTGGTAAATTCTTGATTTTAATGCTAGCTCTTTTATTATCCTGACTGTGGCTACACAATACAAGTATCATTTCTTTCTAACTGCTTGCAATATTTTTTCCTTTACCTGTGAACTCTGGAATTTGGCTATATTACTGGGAGTTTTCATTTTGGGTTCTCTTTCAAGAGGTGATCAGTAGATTCTTTGAATTTTTATTTTACCCTCTGCTTCTAGAATATCAGGGCAGTTTGCCACAAAAAATTCTTGAATGATTTTGTTTATGTTCTTTTTCTCAATTGTGACTTTCAGAGAGTCCCATACTTTTTCAATTATCTCTCCTGGATCTGTTTTTCAGGTCAATTGTTTTTACAATGAGATATTTCACATTGTCTTCTATTTTTTAAAATTCATTTGGTTTTGTTTTATTTTTTCTTCATTTCATATGAAATTATTAACTTCCATTAGCACAATTTGAATTTTTAAGAAATTATTTTCTTTAGTGAATTTTTGTATCTCCTTTTCCATTTGGCCAATTTCACTTTTAAAAGGCTTTTTTTCTTCAGTGAATTTTTGTTCCTTTTTTTTCCCACTTGACCAGCTCTGCTTTTTAAGGTATTCTTCTCATTGGATTTTTGTATTTCTTTTACCATTTGGTCTTGTCTGTTTTTTTAAAGTGTTATTTACTTCAGTATTTTTCTGCCTCCTTTATCAAGCTGTTGACTCATTTTTCATGATTTCCTTGCATTGCTATAATTTCTCTTCCCATTTTTTTCCTCTACTTGTCTTATTTGGTTTTCAAACTTCTTTTCAAGTTCTTCCATGACCTGAAACCGATTCAGCTTTTCCTTGAAGTCTTTGGATGTATAAACTTTGACTTTTTTTTTATCGTCTTCTAAATGTGTGTTTTGATCTTCCTTGTCACCATTGTAACTTTCTATAGTCATAATTGTTTTCTGTTCTTTGCTCATTTTTTCCAGCCTATCTCTTGACTTTTAACTCTTTGTTAAAGAAGGGCTCTGCTTCTTTCCCAAGCTTAATGGTTCCAAGGTGTGTTTACTACTCTTTTGGCCTCTCTGGTGTTTGGGTGACCACAAGCACTCTTTTCTGCCCTAGAACTTCTATGAGAATCCCTGTTCCATTGAGGCAGCAAGCTCTGGTCTGTTTGTACTCCTCCTTGCCCTGGAATTGCCACCCAGGTCTGTGACCAATATCTGAATATGGACAAAGCAACAGAGTCTTGCCCCAGTGGGAGAAAATAGGCCCCTGTAATCTCCTTCTGACCAGTTTTTCAACCCCCTTACATTCTGTGTGCAGGGAGCTTCAGGAGTAGCTGCTAATTCAGTGATTCTCAAGGCCTGACCCTGGTGTGCTAGGGCTGGAGTGTGCTGATGCAGCCTGCACTGGACTGCACTCTACTCTCACCTTAGTGAGGCAGACCTTTTCTGCTGACCTTCTAAGTTGTCTTTGCCTAAAAAAGTATTTCATCCCATCTTTTTTGTGGGTTCTGCTACCCCAGGATTTGTTGTATGGCATTATTTAAAGGTTTTTGGAGAGATTTTGGGGAGAGCTTAGGTGAGTTGCTGCCTTTTCTCCACCATATTGGCTCCATCCAAGTATAAAAGTTCTTAAGTGTTACATGTATCATCTAACCATATATGAAAGTAAAGAGCTTAACTTTATTAAGTCTGTTATGATTTTTCTTTCATGTTTACCGTTTTATGTTTTCCTTGAGTCCAGTACATAAAAAACAGTTTTTCTATTCAATTCTGGTCTTTTCATTAAAAAATGCTTGGAAGTCCTCTGTTTCCTTAAACATCAATTTTTCTCTTAAAGGATCATACTCAGTTTTGATGAATAGGTTATTCTTGGTTATGATCTTAGTTTTTTTTGTCTTCCAGAATATCATACTCTATGATCTCCACTTCTTTTACACGGAAGACCTTAAATCTTTTGTGATCCTGACTTTTGTGATACATGATATGTGTGTGTGTGTGTGTGTGTGTGTGTGTTTTGTTTGGGTGCTTGTAGTCTTTTCTCCTTGACCCAGGAGATCTGGAATTTGCTTATAATATTCCTGGGAGTTTTCATTTTGTTATCCCTTTCAGGAAGTGATCAGTACATTGTCTATTTTCCCCTCTGCATTTAAGATATTTAAAGTAGTTTTCCTTTATAATTTCTTGAAATATGATGTCTAGCCTCCTTTTCTTTCCTCATGGCTTTCAAGTGATCCACAAATTTCAAAATTTGTAGAATATCAAATAGCATAGGGCTAACAATAAATATCAGGAGTACTTCCCTAGTGATCTCCTTCCTAGTTACCAGTGAATCCAAGCTACCCTGGTACCACATCAGGACTAGGTTCACTGTATCTTCTCACCCAATCTGATGATACATGTCTCCATATCTCCAATTTCTTTTACAGTTCTAACTAAAATTTTAGTACTACCAGCTTCCTTTGTGGAGTCCCAGATTCTTTTTAGGCTGTTCTCTTCTATCTTGAATTTTCCTTTGTACTTGTTAGCTAGATTCACTAAAAATTTCTAAGCCAGATCATAGACCATTATCTATCCAGTGGTTTGGCCTATTACACTGAAAAATCAAGACACTTTGATTCATACCATCCTGAATAACTTCTCTTCTCTACCGTGACAAACAAATATTTTACAAAAATCATTAGGTGTATTCCTTCATCCATTCAACCAACATTTAATACCTATCTTCTATATGCAAAGCACCGAGTTAAAATCTGAACATTAATAGCATAGTACCTATTTCTACAACATTATGGGTTGTTATTTAATATTTTTTATCAATGATGAGGATGAAGACAAATATGGAAAATGTAGCAGATTTAAATATAACTGAAGGCTGAAAAGTATAGGAAATAAATTTAATGACAGTTAGGATCTAAAAAGCTCTTCACAACTAAGACCAATTGACCAAATCAAGTAAGATGAAATTTTATAGATTCACATATAATGGATTACATTTATCATATTTTTAAAAATCAAGCTCACAGACGAGCTTACAAACACAGAATGGGAGGGTCATGTTGTCACAAAAGTTGGAGTGAAAAGCTGGAGATTTTTTTGAACTTTGAACTCAATGTAAAGGCCCAAAAGTGACATGATACTAAAAGAACAGAAAGGAAGTTATCAGGATCCTGCTGGGGGCCTCATATTAGCCCAATTCACAATCTGCTTCTACAAGTGGTGCTAATCTTGTCTGTTTTATGCCACTCCCCCAACTTGAATTCCAACAACTTGCCTCCTATCTGTCAGTGAGGCCACTGGTTAGCTTCTGACTTGGACAGGATAGGATTCAGTGCTGGCCTAGGCCATACAAACCAACACTGTTGACACTGTTTCTCTGATGTGTCACTGCTCCACATCTCCTCTTCCCAATGGAACCCCATTCAAGTCCAATATCCCAGGCATGTGGAAACTGGGCAAAAATGTCTGCTTAGCTGTTACAGTAATTTCTGGCCATCTGAGTCTCCATGGCAACACTACCAGAGAGGGAATCAAAGTCTATAGGTCAGAGAGGATCAGTGATCATGATGAATGGCATGATCATAACTGACAAGACGGAGGAAGCAGAAAGCGTTAGTTCGTATTTTGCTTCCATTTTCCTGCTAAGGACAATGACCTTTGGATTAGAAAGAACAGAAAAAAAATGGCTAATAGGACATTGCTGTCCCAGATAAGTGAGTAGATAGTAATCAGCTGATCTGGATAAACTACATCTTTCAGTATAAAAGGAAAAAAAACTGGTAAGTGTTATTGCTGGTTGTTGTCCTTCATTCTCAAAGAGACCAAAATGACACCAGTATACTGGGGTCAAGATGCAATGTGTCCAACTATTGCTTATCAGACCAAAATGAGCTCTTAAGGTTTTTACCACGGATTGGGCAAAAATAGTCCATATGGACATTTGGAGAGGAGATATCTCTAAATCTGTGCATTTCACATGTATTTTGAACTGCTGCAATTCTGTTTTGCTCAGAGAAGGTCTGAGACTTTATGCCCAGTGCTTCTGCATTCACCTTCAGTGTGCTCTTTCATCCTTACCCCCACCACTCTTTGCAGCACAGCTGGATCTGGAATTCTTTGTCAGTAGAGGTTCCCTCAGTCTTCACCCAAGAAGATTCCTAACTCCTTTCAATATCCCAGGGAAAAAAACATTCCTGTGGCTGGGAATGAGGCAGCATCTCAAACCAATTAACTCCAGGGCTTGCAGATGATGACAGTCTGGTGAAAACACTATGTATAATGACAAAGAAAATAGAATATTTTGCTGTTTTTCTAGATTGAGTTTTAGCTAATTGAGTGACTTTGAGCCTTGCCTTTGATTGTATCAAGAGTCTGTGATTAGAAACAGTATATATTGTATTGCCCTTAATAAGCCTAAGGAAATTTGAAGATCTCGCCTGTCCTTTAACAGGTTGAACTTAAGCACATGGGATCCCCTGGTGGGAGGAGACTGCAAAAAGGGTGGAACAGGAAGGAGCAAATAAGAGCACAGGCAGAGCTAGGAGCAGGCAGAAATGAGAGTGGATGTGTTTGTAATGTTGGCACTCTGTCTATTGTTCTGTGTTGATTCCTCAGACAGAAGCCCTGTCTGTTGGTTTCTCAGACAGAAAATGAATTGAGATGATAGTGCTGGTAATGCGTGTAAATATTATTGTAGCCCTGTTAAGCTTTGTTTCCTAGAAAAAGAAACTGTAAAGAGCTTGGAGTGGAGCAGCCCCTGTGTGCTGAGATATGGAACAGGAGTGGAGAGCTGCCTATGTGTGAATCCAGGCAAGAGTTTGGAGCAGTCAGCACATGGAGAAGGAAACTTGGGGTTTGGAAGCAAGTCTTGAGTCAAGATGAAAGAGAACTTTATTTGGATACTCTATATTGATTGAGGAAATTGTAATTTACTGTAACCTAGGGGTGGATGGTGTTTGTATTTTCTGCTACCCGTTGAAGATGACTATAAGATATGCCGAATGATATGTTTTGTTTAAAACTATGTGGGTCACCTTAGTAATAAGTTATTTTACATTGTCATGAATGTTATACTTTAGTTTCTTGAATATTATGCTTAATTTATTACTGATGAAATAGAGAGTTCATTACACTATGCAATTAGACCTTTAAAGTTATTCAAAGCAGCAGTCCTCAGGAGAGCTACTGTGATTGGTTTTACAAGAAGAAACAGAATGCACCTGTGCCACCAGGCTAGTTTTTGCTTTTCATGTTTTGTGAGCAAGGTATAGATTTTGTACCATTAGCTGACCCCCAAAGACTGAAATCTATAGAAATGGATACCACCTCTGTACAAGGGATACCTTAGTTCTGTGCCCAAATTTTACTACTTGAAATAGATCATTTTGTCCTTGAAGCACATGCCCTTTCTAGCCTCAGAACATTAAATTGTTAATAATTGAATAGGGTCCCACTGTACTTTGCTGCTAATGCCTACTTCTTTAGATCCAAGGATTATGCTAATTCTGAAGTTTAAGGTTTTTCTGCCCTAGTAACCTCCAATTTAAGGGCCATATAGTTGATCTTGGTTCAACTGAAGTATAAGGTCCAAGAGTCACTATGCTGTAATTGAACTTTTATTCTCTATGCATTCATCCCTACAATGCTATTTTGAATGTCAAGAGAAAAAGTGCTGATTCTTTTTCACTGGTGGTAATTAAAACAATTTTCCCTCTCAATATTTCACATGGAATAGGATTTCTATATCAATGAACACTTAAATTGTTCAAATAACCAAATCAGTTTCCTTTTTAATGTGCTTAGGAAGGCCCTGTCATTGGCTTTTTATGCTTTCAAATGCACTATGAATCATTCTGCCAAGCTCCTGCCCTTCATGTGAATGATATATTTTATTTACGCTCTAGGAAAAAAAAAACACACAAACCTATGCATGGTCATTATTAATCACTCATACCTTTATGAATGATCTTACCTCTTAGCTATTCATCAAGATTGGTATCCTTCCTGTTAGAAATAGACACATTATAACTGATGTACAATGAATTTGTGGATAGATCCAAGTACACAGCTATTATCAGAATGGCTAACTCCAGTTTGGGATTCCACACACACTTATCTCACACATCTCTCTCTTTCTCTCTCTCTCTCTCTCTCTCTCTCTCTCTCTCTCTCTCTCTCTCTCCCCTTCACACACACACCTTTTTTTTTTAGTAAATTTTAAAATAGATAAAAAGTTAAAATAATGTTAGCTTTCAGATCACAAGTCATATTGCCATTGAACAGCAGCATGACACTTTCCAAATCTGTTACACTACGGTCATATCTAACACTGGATGTATGGGATTAGCAAATAGAGAGAGTCTGTATTCTTTGAATTTTGTACATACTTAAAGAACTAGAATTCTAGTTCTAGTGCAGTTATTAGCACTTACAAGTAATGCTCATTGGTGTGTGTGTGTGTGTGTGTGTGTGTGGGTGTGTGCTATTGGTAACTGAGATACTATTTCCATAAGCTTAAAATTTTAAAGAAAGCCACAGTCTTTTCCCTGAAGCCTCTGAACCCTAGGCTTACAGATTATTTTTAAAGAGCAAGAGAGAATTAAATCATATCAGCCAGGTCCACAATTTATATGCTTTGTGACCCCTGACATGTTTTAGGGACATAAATAACGAAAAATATAATAATGACTTGGATATTGTTAGTTATTATTGATATTATTATAATTAGTAATTAATTTGAGATTAATCAATCATTTATTATAAAGAGTTAGTTCTTTGTGGCCCCGTTTGGAATTTTCTTGGCAAAGATACTGAAATGGTTTGCCATTTCCTTCTCCAGCTCATTTTACAGATAAGGAAACTGAGGCGAACAGGTTAAGTGAATTTCCCAAGTTCACACAGCTAGTAAATGTCTGAGGCCAGATTTGAACTCAGTTCTTCCTACCTCTAGGCCCAGTGCTCTATCTACTGTACCATCTAGTTGCCCAATGTTATCTTATTTGGATTTTATAGCAACCCTATGAAACAGAAGTTAGTGTTATCACCCCCGTTTTACAGATGCGAAATTGTAGACACAAGAGAGGCTAAGGATTCACCCAATGTCACATAAGTACTAAGTGTCTGAGGGAGATTTCAAATTTAAATCTTCCTGCTTCCTAGTCTAGTCCTCTAACTACCAGGTCCCTAGATGGTCAAATATTTATTTCACATTTTATTTTATTATGTTTTTGAGGGGGAGCAGGCAATGGGATTTAACGAGTTGCCCAGGGTCACAAAGCTGTAAGTGTTTGAGGTTGGATCTGAACTCAGGTCCTCCTAACTCCAGGGCTGGTATATTTCACATTTTAAAGTTTGCAAAATTCTATTTGTGTGTGTTTTATTATATTTATTATTGATAATAATAATAACAATAATATTTATATATACTTATTTATTAATTTACATATAATATATAAATGTATATTTATATTTATTATAATTAACAACAACCTCATGCCAGGGTAGTGTTTTGAAGTACTATTACTTATATCCACATTCTACCAAAAAAAGAAATTGAGTTTCAAGGTGGTTAAACGGCTTATTTCTTCATGACCATGAAGATAGTATTTGAGGTAGGATTCAAACCCAGGTCTTTCTGACACTAGGTTCAACATCCTATCCGTTATGGTAGGCCACAACTGTACATATACGATTGTTTCTATTTTAAGAATCACTTAGTTGTAAGGGTCAATGTCTAGCTGAACAAGAATGATAAAATAAGAATATCTGTTAACCACTTTCCTAGACTTAAAGAGCTATGAAATGAGCACTGTTGTCGTTGCTATCACTACTCCTGCTATTATTATTAACAAGGATTTTTTCTATGGTGTAGCTAACAATTATTCCAGAGCCAAGAACTGTATGTGTTTTGGTCATTTAGAAAGATAGGATCTGTGATAAATATATAAAATCATCTGCATTTACTTTATTCATTCACATATTTAGAGGAAAAAATATGAAAACTATAATGGAAATAATTCCTAGAATGGTATAACATAGTACTGATGTTATAGTTACGGAGGGCAGTTTTAGATGCTAGGACAAGTGTTCAAATATTATCTCTTACTCTCAGGTAAATGTTAATTAATTATGGCATCTTACTCTACAATACATGTCTCTCCAACCACTTCTCTGGATCCACAATGTAGGCTGAAAAGAAGGAGTGCCCCTCATTACTCTGCTATACTCTTTTGGGAGCAGAGATACCCAGACAATGAGATCCACCCACAGATCTCTAGGACCACAGAATTTAGCCCTAAAGGTTTAGTGTTTCTAATCCTATTATTTTCTAATCCTATTATTGTGATGTTTGAATGAATTGAATATTCCTCCTTAATCTCTGTGTGATCTCACATATTTCCCTCCATGATGACTCTTGGCTGACCCTGTAAGCATTTTTGGTCCTCCTGTACTTAAAAAAAAATACATTAAAGGAAGCTTTGGAAAGTAGGCTTCCAATAAAATGCTATCTGTGTCTTATGTCTCCACATAATGCATCCTAGCAATTTTGGTACTTTCCTACGTCAGGGTGTCAGATGCTGTACTTTTTTTTTTTTATTAACTCAACTTATTATTGCATCTAAAATGCATGACTCCTAGCAACTACACTCAGTGCACACATATGCACACTAATCTGTGTGTTTATGTGTATGTGAAATAGCAACACAATGAGTTATTGTAGTGTGAATAGAAAAAAGAATTCTCACTAACGCAAATTACAAGGATATAATGCCATCAAGGGGTTTATTGGTGACACCATAAATCAGAAGAGCAAGGTACAAATGGTCTGGGTTTTACCACTACCCAAAGATGATGTTAGAGACATTATTTTAAAAGTCATATACTTAAAAAAAATTAAATACATGGATATTTTGTGTCATAATTTTCTACCTCTTGTACTTTTTTTCTCCTTCCTCATCTATTCCTTCCCCTTTTTCTATCCTCAAAATGCACCTGCCTGATTTTTCTTTGTGCTACTAGAGTAGCTATATTTAAAAATAACATCTGATTGTCCTGAGCTTAAATCTAACAATTCAAAAAAAAAATTGCCATTCCTGGGCTAGGTGTCATACTCATGCGATATGACAGACAGGTGACAACACACCCAAGTATTATGAGATTTTTCTACTCTTGGATACGGTGTTCTTTATGTACCTCTCTATGGAATTCCTTTTTTTTTTTTTCCCTATGTGACTGGAAAAGTATAATTACACATGGTACCCCTATTATGGTGGCAAATATAGAAAGGAATTCAACATCTGTGCTTTGCATTTGTATTTGAATTTTATCAAATCCAACTAATACTCTAATTTCTTTCATATATCCTAAGTGGCTCTCTTTTCTCTCTGGATCCCTGTCTGATAGAAGAATATATTAGCATAAGATAATAACCGGCTCAAACTTTTGTCCAGATTTGAATATGTCCTAGCAATGCCAAGCCCCTTCTAATTGCTTTTATGTGTCATTACCTTTAAAGATAGTAGATAGTACTCTCTGGTAACTTTGCTTTGGGACCTAATTAGCCACTTAACTGTAAATTGGTTGGCACCTTCAGCTTTTCATAAGTTATTATCTAAATAGCACCACCAGCTTCTGATTTAAGGGGAAAAAAATCCATGGCTAAACTTTTATACAAGAGGCAATCCTTGAATTTTTTTAAGTCTAAGTTTATAAAAAGGAAGTGGATAGCTCATTCTATTCAATACCACTATACTCTTTAAAAAAAAAGAAAATCATCATCTGTAACACTGTTTTAGTAATGTTCTAACAAGGAGTTTATTGATTTCCATCCTTAGGGTACCATGATCTTCCTTGGGTGATGTTCATTGAAAGTGGTGGAGGTCAAGGGGTTGGAGGACACATAACTGACACCTCTGCCCTATTGCACCTCCCTCAGTAAGAAGAAACAAGAGTCATATATTATCGGGGGAATGGGGGAAATTTAATCAACCTTACAAGAACTGCTCTCATCAAATTAATATTAAAATTTATTCAGCCTTCCCTGATGCAAGTAATTACTTGACCTAGTATACTAAGACGGGAAGATGGCAGTGATCTAGATAAGTTCACCAGCAGTAAGCAGTTCAGTTCAAGGATACTTATAAAGCTTCCTGTTACGAGAAGTAGAATGACATGTGGATACAGAACCAGGCTCAGAGCCAGGAAGACCTGGTCTGAGTCCTTCCTCTGACATATACTGGAGTGGTGTCACCTCAGACAAGTCACAGCTTCTCAGTGCCCTAGGCAACTCTCTCAGACTATAAACTCCAGAGAAGGTGTCAATATGCATTGGTAGAGGGAGTTTCCTTACTTGAGATTTCTCTATGCCAGTGAAATCACAAGTGTGTCCTATATCTATCCCCTGCCATGAATAAGACAGCTTTCTAAGGCAAGAGAGCAAGGCATTGTTTTAGAACAGTGGTTCTCACCCTGTGGGTCCCGACCCCTTTGGGGGTCACCTAAGACCATTGGAAAACACATATTTTTGATGGTCTTAGGAACCGAGACACTGCTCTTCTATCTGTCTCCAAGTGGGTCCACCCACATGCAGATACGCTCATATACGAGTATTAAAGGGTTGTAGCATTAGGAAGGTTTAGAACCACTGCTCTAGAATCTAGCTAGATCTTAAAAATAGTAATAATCTCTGTCTTCAAGGATTTTGTATTCTATTTCTATAGAATATAACAAATACCTTGCTGCCATACATTTAATATAGCCTGGGTTGGCCATTTCCTTCAACAGGAAAGACTAAAGGATGAATAGGATGGGCATTTCTGGTATGTCGGACCTTTGTGTGATCATTTGTAGCAATCTGTCTTTTGGAAGGCTTTCCTTGTGACTGCAGTCTTGTCGGACATCTGCTGCCTGAGGAACAAACTTGTGCTGTCCTCTTTTCCACTGTTGGTAGTGCTTTTACTGCTGTCTTGTGAACAGTCACACTCATACCTCTCCATGAAGAAGTACTCCTTTTCCTCACAGTCTAATGTTAATGATACATTGTTGTGTAAGGTTTTTATTTTAGTGCCCCCAGTTGGGATTAGTATCATAAAAGACATGTATCTTCATCTTAGATCTATATTAAAAAACAAACAGACAAACTATTATAGCAGAATGGACTTTGACTCAAGACCTAGTCTGAATCTTGACTTTTCCACTTAGGTGCTTTAGTGTTCAGTCCCCCAAATCCTCAGAGACTTTTCAAGACAATGATGGTAGGATGGGAATTATAAAAAAAAAGATGAATGAAAAAGTCAAACATTTCCCCAGTTTTCAAAATGGGAAAAAGACTGGAGGATACAAATGTGGTCCAGCATTATTTTAAATCCTAAGAAATTTTCAGAACAAATTAATGGAGAGATAGTCAGACAGACAGACAGAGACAGTCACAGAGAGAAAGAGAGAGAGAGAGAGAGAGAGAGAGAGAGAGAGAGACAGAAAAAGACTGAGAAACACAGAGAGAATGATCACAAAGAGCCAATATGATGTCATGAAGATAGACTATGCTAGATACATCTGGGTCATGTGACCAATACGATGGACGAGCACACATTTTCTCTGTTCATCATGACCTGTGAGACTTCTTCAAAGAAGAGAATGTCTATCAAAGGTAAACCAACTTCAGCTGTTTCCATGGTCTAGGACACCCAGAAACCAAGAAACCAAAAGAAGGTTAAAACACACACACATACACACACACACACATCACACATGAACTGATGTCTACCTTGAGTTAACCCAGCACCCCTTCCCCGACTTCCCACCAGCAGTAAGTGAGACTGCTGGCCCCAGAGTGAATAGTCAGGAAGACCTGAGTTCAAATACAGCCTCAGACATTTAATAACTGTGTGATACTGAGTAAGTCACTCAAACATCTGAAGTCAGTTTCCCAAACTGTAAAATGAGTATGATAATAGTATAGTGTGATAATAGTACTTACCTTGCAAAATTGTTATGAGGATTAAATGAGATGCTATTTGTAAAAGAAACAAATATGTAACAAACAAATAAGACCATGAATAAATTAATGGATGAATGAATGAATGAACTTCAAAAAGGTCTTAGCTCAGTGCCTGGCACAAAGTAAGAGCTTTATCAATGCTTATTCCTTGTGCTTTCTTTCCCTTCACTAGCTAGTTCAAGAACCCAACTCACGTATTTTTCTGCTTATGTTAAGTTCTTTGTGTGTTCTTCCTAGCAATATCTTTGATCTTTTTCTCCATTTTTTTCTCCAGTTTTCTCTTTTCTCTCCAATTGCTCACTTTATAAAGCCCTGGTTTCCTTATGGACTGGATTTCTAACCTCCTCCCATCCTGAACAATTGACAGTTCACCAACCTAGTTCTCTGACCTAAATGACTGTGGGGTGGGGAGGGGAGAGGATAAAGCTGGTTTCAATTAGATGCTGGGATCTTTCCCTTCCACACAGTGGAATGCCACACAGCTCCTCCCTCCCTGTCCACATTCCCATATGGTGTCCTGTCTCAGTCCCTCTGTTCCTGAGTTCTCTGACCCAGCCATTCACAGCACTGCCACACTAGGACCACTAGAGCCTGTTTCATTTCTTTTTCTTTTTTTCTGATATTTGGGTCTGGGAGGCTTTGAGAAGAAGAAGGAGAATGAAGTGTGAAGTAGAGCTCTATTTCAAACCAAAACATATGCCCTACACCTTTCCAGAATATTTTGTAGCCTAGAGTCCAACTCTCCAAGCACTGGAAAGAGGGAAGTAGGGAGCCAGAGGGAAAAGTTTCATTTTGGTGCAATTATACTCTGACAAAGAAAAAAAAAATCCCCCCAAATTAAAAAGGGATAAACAAGGAAAGTATACTATGTGGAATGGAGGTATAGACCTCAAATATCAGCCATAAATTTATGCACTTCAAATACTATAGCATTTAAATTCATAAAGGAAACATTAGCTGAGCTACAAGAAGACAGAGTAATACACTAATCATAAGAGACTTCAATATCCCTACCTCAGTTTTGGGTAAATCTAACAGAAAGATAAATAAAAGGGAAAATATGTAATTGAATAAATTGCTGGAGAAACTAGATCTAAAATACTTATGGTGTCTTCTGAATAGGACTGCAAAAGAATATACATATTTATGAGCTTTTCATGGAACTTTAACAAAAACTGATGATTTATTAAGACAGAAATATTACAAACAAATATAAAAAGACAGAAAAAATTAATATATACTTACAGGTCATAACACAATAAAAATAGTTATTGGCTCAGGGACTGAAAATGAAAGACACAGACTCTAAAGGTGACTTTACAATGAAATCCTTAAATAATGAAGGTGCTGGAAAACAAATCATAGAAACAATTAATAATTACTTAGAAGAAAATTATAATGCTGAAACAACATAACAAAATTTCTGGGATGTCACTAAAGCAGTCCATAAGGAAAAAAATCATATCCCTGAAAACATACATTAATAAAATAGAAAAAAAAGAGAGGTTCAATTAATGGAATATACATTTTAAAATATTAAAAAGTCAATGTGTAAACAAATATAAAATTAAGTGGAAATTTAAAAAATAGATAAAAAGATAAATTTTATAGAAAAACCTCATATGAGTGATAGGTAAAACTAAAAGTTAGCATTGGAAAGACTGATAAAAATAATAACCTTTAGCTAATATGGCTAAAAAGGAGAGGGAAGAAAATAAAATCAATAAAATGGTGCATAAGGAGGGTGAAATTACAAGAAGAGAAGAAGAAACTACAAACAATGGAATCTATTTTGAATACTTTTGTGTTAACAAAATTGAGAACACAAAAGGAATAGAACAACACAATATAAAAAGGAGAGTCAGAAAAAAATGGAACTCAATAACCAAATGATTAATAAAGTGGGAAAAACATAAATTACCTTGGCAAAAAGCTCCTCATTTAAAATATAAAAACTGCTGGGAAAAATGGAAAGCAGTGTGTCAAAAATTAGGCTTAGACACATACTTACAAAATATTTGATAATACATTCTAAATGGATGTGTGACCTTAATATTAAAGATTATATTATTAAAAAAAATTAGTAGAGAAGCAGATCACATACATCTCACAGCTATGGGAGGAAATGTATTCTTAATCAGACAAGGGATAGAGGCAATTAAAAAAGAT
Organism: Pseudochirops corinnae; assembly: GCA_028646515.1. Classification (NCBI taxonomy): domain Eukaryota; kingdom Metazoa; phylum Chordata; class Mammalia; order Diprotodontia; family Pseudocheiridae; genus Pseudochirops; species Pseudochirops corinnae. Next base: position 20,291,569 of record CM053587.1, on the reverse strand, counting down.
AAATAGCTAACTGTTTACATGAAAGTGAAAAGCTTCTAAATGGGTAAAATTTATATGGAAAAATAAAGAGTCAAATGGGAAAGATCTTTGAATCAAATTTATCTGATAGAGACTTGTAATACAAAATATATAAATGATTTATTTACACAATATACATATATGAGCATATATATGTACATATACACATATGCATCTATTATGTCTAATAGCCATTCTCCAGTAGATAAGCGGTCAGTTCTCAAAAGAAGAATTACAAAGTATTCCTCAACACATGAAAGAATGCTTCAAGTCATTAACAATAGAAACAACTCATACTCTACAAATTGTCAAAGATGACAAAAAAATGGCAATATTCAATGCTGGAGAGGTTGTGGGAGGATAGGGAAGCTAATATATTGGTTTAGGAGATGTGAAATAATAAGACCATTTTAGAAAAGCAATTTGGAAATGTAAAAAAATAAAATTATCAATATGTCTATACCCTTTGAACCAGAAACTCCATTACTGGACTTGTTTGTTGTTCATTCTCAAAGAAGACCATAACATTAGGACCCAGGAAGTCACTGACAAGAAGAAAGTTCCCATGTATACAAAAATATTTACAGTAACACTTTTTGTCACAGGAAAGAATTGAAAACAAAGTAGATGTCCATTGATTAGGAAAAAGCTAAACAAATTATGGTATTTTAATTTGAAGGAAGATTACTCTGTTTTAAGATATTATATATGGGTGAAGGCAAAATGGGTGAGAGTCAGCATCTTTATACAGCTTTCGCAGGACATCTCCATAACAACCTAGAAAATGTGCCAGACAATGCTGATTGGAAAAGGCAAGAAAAAGTCACAGTGAGCTATTTTTTCCAGCCCAGGGTAGCTTAAGAAGATAGGTCTGCCAACACTGGAGCAGTGACAGGCCAGGAACTTAGAGCACAGGCAATGGTGGAAGCATTGGCAGCTGCAGTGAGGCACATTCTGGCAAGCCCAGGGAATGTAAGGGGCCAGCACTGGGGGAGAACCTTTAGCCTCACATGTAAGAATAATGCAAGTGATGAAACAGAGAAACATGGAATGATCTATGTGGCCCGATACAGAATGAAGCAAGTAGAACCCCCTCAAAACATACACAATAACTAAAACAGTGTTAATGACAGAACAACCATACATACACACACAGCTGAAAATGAATTTAACAAAATTATGAAGATCAAGGATGAATTAAATGAAATAACTTGAGAGGACATTTTGAACCAAATCCTTTTAATCCTTCATGAAGATGGGAGTTCCAAAGGTGTTAAGCATTGCATATATGTTAAGACTTTTAAAAAATATTTTGATCAATTGTGTAGATTTTCCCCTCTTCTTTTTCTTTTTTTTTTGTCTTTAAAAAATTACATTTTCATGTTAGATGGCTCTCTAAGAGAATCAGAGATAAAAGGATACTGAGGATTACCATGAAGATTAAAAAAATAAAATGAACAAAACAGAAGACATCAATAAAATGTATTTAAAAAATAGACCAGACCATACTAACCTTGTTTCCTTTGAAGTGTTACTAGACTAATATACAAAAAGAAAGTTGTGTATTTATATTATCTAGGGCAGTGGTTCTCAACCTTCCTAATGCCGCAACCCTTTAATACAATTCCTCCTGTTGTGGTGACTCCCAACCATAACATTATTTTCTTTGCTACTTTATAACTGTAATTTTTCTACTGTTATGAATTGTAATGTAAATATCTGATATGGATTTTCATTGTTACAAATTGAACATAACTTTCAGGTTGAGAACCACTGATCTCGGTGTTTAGCTAAGTATCTGACAGTTCATTAGAGAAAAGAGAGAGAGAGAGAGAGAGAGACAGAGAGAGAGAGAGAGAGAGAGAGAGAGAGAGAGAGAGAGAGAGAGGTGGTTTAAAAGACAATTGCATATTTAGATGAATTTGAAACCTGTTGAAAGTCCGCACCAAGAGAGTAACCATTAACAGTTTGATTTCAATATAGAATAAAGTATTTATGAATACCTCAGGGATCTGTGATTACTTCAGTGTTTTTATTTTTTTTTATTAATGATTTTAATGATTAATGATTTAATGATTAATGATCAGTTTTTATTAATGATTTTTTAAAAAGTATAGATGATATTCACAGCAGATTTTCAGATGCCAGAAAGCTAAGATGGCTGCTTAATGTAATGGATATTCAGAAAGGTCTTAACTGACTAGACCACAGAATAAAAATAAGGCAGTACGTACAAAATTTTGCATGTGGGTTCAAAAAAAATCTCCTTCACAAGTATAATTTAGAGAAAGTATAGTTTGCCTGTATAGATAGATATTGGGGTTGAATTGAACTGTGTGACCAAGTGAGTTGGTCGTGCCATATGGCGGTTGCAAAAGTAAATGACAACTTGGATAGGATAAAGAAGGACTTAGTTTTCAGGACGAGGGAGGAGTTCATTCTGTTATACTCTATCACAATCAGACATTTAGAGGACTGTGTTCAATTGTGGGTATCACAGTTCAGGCAGAATACTAATAAACTGAAGAATTCAAGAAGAAGGGTAGGCAGAATGAACTTGTTGAGTATAGTTATCCCTTCTATATGGCAACTTTCCCCATTGTGGTTTTGACTTATCACACACTGGCATAAAAAATTAAATGGGAATTTTTGGGGAGTTTTACAGAAGCCACAGATAACATGAAGTTAGCAGAGGACACAGAGCCTATGAATGAATACTTAACCCAAATTTTACAGTAAGGTATTGTAAACAACCTATAAAAGACGAAGAAAGAATTCAAACTTCTTCTCTGGTGCAAAGGGAGGGCCGAAAATTTTAGATGGATTTTCCAGGTCACAGAAATGCTGCATGCCTAACTCCTGCAATGTGGAAGGGCTAAGTGTATGTGCTATTTGAAGGTCAGTCAGTTGAAGGAAATGGAGTTGCTTGTCCTAGAGAAGAGAAGTCCAATGGGGGGTGGGTCAAGAGCATCACCTTCAAATATTTGGGATTATAGTTGCTCTGTCCTTGAGAAGTAGGAGCTATATATAGAAATTTCTAAGAAGTAAATTTATTCTTCCTGTAATGAAAAAAAACCTCACAATTAGACTTTTTAAAAAATTGTAATGGTGAAATGCCTTAGGGGGTAACATTTTTCTGCCTCACTGGAGGACTTTGAAGATTGGATGAGCCCATGTTAGAAATGAGGTGTGTGTATGTGCTTCTTAAAGGCATGGGCTTGATGAGAAGGCCCCCAAAGTCTCTTCACAATTGGAATTTTTGTGATTCTATGAAAGAGAATGTGGGTGGTAAGGCAGGCAGGCAGCCTGTCTTTATTCAAAACACTTTGCATGAACTTGGTGCACTTTGGATTTATTAATGGTTACTGAACAGATACTTACTGGCCTCCTTCCTGCTTCTCTCACACTGTTCCATCTTTACTGGCTACTCCATTTTTTGCAGTCTGCTCTGGCTTTTCTCTTTTAACCCTGGCTTGGGATACAAACAATTCATTTGGTTTTGGCATCCAGATTCCTTTCCCCTAGCAGCTCCCTTTAGATTCCCTTCCCCTGATCCTTCATTTCCATCATGGTCCCAGATACTCTTGTACTATCTCTGAATTCACTTCCTATGGCAGTCAAGAAGCTGACATGAACCATGTGGAAATAAACAATGACCTCTGTGTGTTTCAGTTTGAAAGGTTTACCACTCAGCAAAATGGGCACAATATTGATGCTATCCATCTCATAGTGCTGCTGTGAGGAAAGTTCTTTGTAAACAATGAAATGCTAAATTAAGAAATCTAAAAAAATGCCTAAGATCTTGGTGTCAATGTAATCTGAATTTAGCATGGGAATGATTTCAGGAAAGAGCACTCGTTTTGTGTTAGGTCACTAAAATTAGACAATGATCAATTTGGTTTTATTCTTTCCATTTCTATCATTGCAGCCTTTGTGTCCATTAGTGTAGATTTTGTGTGTGTTATTTTCCTGGTTTTTGCTTACTTCATTTTGAATCAGTACATTTAAGTATTTCTCATACTTCTTTGTACGTTTCATACTTCTTCTTATAGCACAGTAATAGTCCGTTACACTTGTATACCACAATTTGTTTAATCGTTCACTAATGAACCCACACCTACTTATTTCCAAGTCTTTGCTATTATAAAAAGTACTGTTTCAAATATTCTGGTGTGTATGGGGCCTGTTTTTCTATCTTTGATCTCCTTGGAGTAAAAGGAAACTTGGATGGACAGATCTCAAATCTTTTAAAAGCAGGAGGAGAATTAGAAAGGGCAGAGGAATATGACTGCTCTGATTTGATAAGAATTTTAATCCTAAAACAGGGCCTGGGATGTGACGTCGTGTCATCTCATGTCTCTGCTAGAAAATAAAAAAAAATCAGTGTGGCAAATACTCAATCATCACCACTAAGGTATTTTAACCCATGCCTTTTTCCTAGACCTCCTTCCCTTAGTCTATACTGTGTCTTCCCTCTCATCCAGTATAAAAATTCCAAACAGTATGCACATCGCAGGCCTTATGTGTCTCCTCTAACCTGGAGCTTCAGAAAGTCACTAGTAATTATCTTCAGCTATATAAACAGAAGCCTCTTCCCACTCTTCTTAAAGACAGAGAGCCTACATGAGCCCTGGGACAACCCAAACTTCCTCTAATTTAAGGAATAAAGTTACCCAGTGCACTTTGGCAGGGACATATTAGGCACTACTAGGCAAGTCCACAAAGAGACCTCGAGTAGGATGTCTTTTAGGCAATGTGTTTAAAAACAAAACAAATACTTGGAAATTGGGAATTTTGCTAAAAAGATCCATTTCTAAACAGTGCTGAAGTTTATGAAATATTAGTATTTATGATATCTAGTATCAACAAACACAGACAGCATGGAGGCAGCTGCTACATCAGATTCTGAGCAGCAATGATCTCAGTGCATCTGTATATTTATCATGGATAGGATTTCCTGGCAAACTGAACTGGAAAAGAGAACCAAGTGACCACCCCAGTCCAGTACCAAGGTTAATGCTGCAAGGAAATTCCCTCACAGTGAGATACCCTTTAATTGCTCTGCTTTGTATGCCTTTCACTATTTTCAGATTATAAGAGGGAGAGATAGCTTTGCAGGACTGAAGATCAAAATAAGTCAGCCTTCTCAGTGCCTTCAAAATGAGGAACATTTTCAAGGGCTATAGAGATGTTTGGTTTGGCAATCCAGGCGTTATCTTCCTTCAATTAGGCACCAAAGGGAGCAGATGCATGCAACATGAACGATTTGAAAGAAAAATCATTAGAAGCCATTATGCTTTAGCAACGTAAAAACATACTTGTTCCTGTGAGACATATGAGTTATTAACTCTGGCAACACTCGTTCTTTTTTTCTCCCATATGTGATTACATTGTACCCTGTGGTTAACTGGAAGATCATGCATTTGAATTTTCCTCGACGACTTCTCTTTCTTAAATAAAATTGCAATAACCTACTGGAAGAAGCAGGATGATAATGTGGAAGTTGCAAATGATCAGACTGGCAAATGAATCCATCCTTCTCTGATGAAGAAATGAAGTGCCCCATGTAACACCTTGCACAGAGTAGCAACTTGAGAAATATTTGTTGAATGGAAGAAATAAATGTGAAGGGGAAAAGGGAAAAAAAAGAGTCCATTATAGGAGTTACTCCAGCTAATGCCTCCTGGTTTCATCTCAAAACTCTGCCCTCAAAAAAAAAACCTTCATGTCAACCATTAAAAAAAAAGAGAACGCAAAGTGCAGGAAACTGTCTTAGTCTTTGCCTACCTAGGGTCTCTTCATGATACACATTTTTAAAGTAATATGCAAATTTTATTATCGACTTCATTTTTTCAGCAAGTGAGACCAAATGGAGATTCAGAGGTTCACACAGAATCCTATTTTTTGTGTTCTGCTGTATGTGTGGAAATGCTCTTTTTTTGGGGGGGGGGTAAGTTTGCAATAATGCAAATGCAAGATAATAGTACTAAGGAAACGTTAAATGGATTTTTCTGGCTTCATCCTACCTTTCCAGCCCTGTTATACATTCCTCCCCTTCATGCATATTGACATTCTTATTGTCGATTACATGGGACACTCCATTTCCCCTCTCCATGTCTTTGCACTATTGGTCTTCCATACCTGGAATGCCCTTCTTCCTCACTTTCACTTCCTAAAATACTCAGCTAGCTTCAAATCTCCTTTTATATGCTACTTCTTACTCAAGTCCTTTCACGTTTCTCCCAGATATTAGTACCTTTCTCTCCCAAATTACCTAGCGACATTTGTATGTCTTATGTACGTATTTTGTTTATACTTTTTGCATCTGATATTCACTGATTGAATGGACAAGTACTATGCTATGCCCTTCCTTATTTTCTAAGCTTTGATCTTTGTTGAAGATGAAAATGAAGCAGTACTTTTGAAAGTATATTTGACCTGAGGGATGGCAAACAGCTATAAATGATACTTCCATAATGTAGTTACTTGCCTACAAAGAGATGAGGGAGTCTCACCTGAATCTTGTATGGAATGAAAAAAAAAATTATCAGCAACAACAACAACCCCCCCAACCCCCATCCTGGCATTCTCTGAAAGTTCAATAGTCTTCCCATGGAACAGACAAGTTCTCTGGTTCCTCAGGTGGTCGCTTAGCCCTCCCCTAGTTAAGCTGCTCCCCATCCTGGAATGCAGTACAGCATTTTTCTCATGTCTCTCCTAGGTGGGCTCTCGTTGGGTGAGCAACCACAACAGTTGACTGAGGTCAGCCAAGCAGGATAGCAATGCCTCAAGCCTCCTGGGTGTTGTAACTTTTATATCAAAACTAAGGCTATTCAGGAAATTACATCGTGTTCAGCTGGCTTGAAGCAATAGCCATGTTATGCTGACCACCCAGTGGAATCAAATAGGATGGGTGGAAGTGGCACTAGCGATGTTTGATATAGCCCAGAAGAATAAATGCAGGAGAGACTCTGGGGAAATTCTTCATGGCAGAGAGCCATGAGATACTTTCAAAAACAATTTATTTTCTTCCTTTGTACTCTAGCCACTAAGATCTATCTGCTATCTACAGCTGCACTCAGCAAGCCCTTCAGCTTAACTTTCTTTCCTCAAATATGTGTTGTGTAGCAGCTGCTGGGAAGACGAGGAGGAGGAGGAGGAGGAGGTTTCAGGTTAAAAGATCTGTTAAATCCACTGGAGGAAAAAATGAATAAACTTGAATCCTATTGTCTCTGGTATTAGTCTATCTACCTTAAAACTCTGCTTCTTTGGAATGACAGGGGAAACTTCATCAATAAGTCAGTTACTTAATCATTTCAGATGGTTGAGTAAACCTTAACCCAAGCTATCCAAACCTCCCAAATTTGTTAAAAAAAAAAAAAAAGGTGTGTGTTGGGGCATGGGGGGGGGGGAAACTATGCAATTCATATGATAAGAACCATCCATGTTATAGGATGTACAATTCTCATTGACTTGGTCTCCAAATATTTCAAGTAGATTCCCTTTGTTCTTGAAGTTCTATATTTGATCATAGATCTACCAGTGAGATGAAAATTTTTGTTTTCTAATAATAGCTCTTCTTTATATAGGACTTTTGAAAAGATTTGCAAACATTTTACAAGTTTCAGTTTATCTTCACAACACATCTTTGAGGTAGGTGCTATTATTATGCCTGTTTTACAAATAAGAAAACTGAGGCACACAGAAGTTAGGCAGTTTTCCCAGGGCTTCACAGACAGTAAGTGTCTGAGGTACAAATTGACTTCAAGTGCCCCAGACCATACATTGTGCCTACAAGCTACCTCATCATTCTACTTTTAAGGCTGAACTCAAACAAATATTTTACTCTTGGGTTGGAGATCACTAAAATATATGATTGCACTATTCCTCATTTTCTTCTCAGTATCTAATACACCACTATATATCTTGTGGATGTTGAAATAATGACATTTATTCCTTCATAGACATAAATGATATACAAGGAGGTTTTAAATTGCTTCTTTTCCCTGATTTGGCTAACATATCTCATAGAACATTTGATCACCTACCAAGAAACACTAAGCACCCTTTTGAGTTAATTACAGAGCTATCAATGAGCAGCACTCTAAATCTGAAAGCTCCCACTCTTGAAAAAGTAATGACATGATTCACAGAGAGATACGTGGAGGTGAATTCATAGCCCTGAGTTAACAAAAGAACAAGGTCATATTTGGGGAATTATAATTGCAATTACTTCTACAGGAAGGTATCCTCGTCATTAGCAGACAAACCAAATATTTCATTGAACTTTTCTCAATTGATTTGAAAGGTTTTTCAAAACATGCCTAAATAATCACCCGAGAGTTTATCTTCCTGATGATCTGGGTGATCTTAGACACCTCAGGCCCTTGTGAAAGGAAATTCTTACAGTGGAAAAAGACCTGACTCTGGAGTCAGGGGATCTGGATTCCAATCCTTCCTTAAACCTTTGCTGCCTGTATAGCCTTTAGCAAGTCACTGAAGTTCCCTAAGCCTGTTTTAACATATGCAAAATGAAGGCTGGACTATAAGACCTCTAAGGTCCTTTCCAACTTTCTCTCTGGGAGCTCATGATTATGGTAAGGTTGGGAAGATGGGATTTTGGAAGCCTTTTGAAAGGGGGGAATGGAGAAGAGAGATGGCTTAACAGGCAGAGAAGGGAAGGGCATTTTGATGGCTCAGCTTGGGAGGAGGCTTAGAGATGAGAGTTGACTAAGGAACAAAGACTGAGGAGCAAGTGTGCCCAAGCTGAGCAAAAGGGACAAAAGAGTGGGTTAGGGTAGTGAAATAGCCTGTGGAGCTCTGGGAAAAGGCTTTGAAGCAAAGTGAAAGGATTTGCATTCTGATGGGTAGGTCTGGAAAGCCCCTAAGGCTTTAAGTGTGTTGGGGAGGGGTGTGTGTATATATTTTAGGTGAATGAGGAGGAATAAACAACTGTCTTTGAGGTATAGTGGAAACACAAAACTGAGAGTAAAAAGCTCAGTCTCATGTCCTATGGGACTTGAGTAAAATGTCTTTTTATTTCTGGAACCCACTTATCTATTAAATCAAAGAGGCAAGATAATTTCTAAGGTCCCTTCTACCTCTAAAATCCTTTAATTTTATAATGATGAATTAGAAGCAAAGAATCCATTGATGAGCAGGTTATGGCAATGAGGAAAAAGATCACCATCATCTGCACAAAGGCCATGGCCAATGAGAATGAGGAAAACGTAGGCCTTCAATAAGGAAAGAAAGTGGAATTTGCAAGAATAATAACAACAAAAGTCCTTTACATAGAATCAAGGACATCAATGCCTAGTTTACTCCAAAACTGGAGAATGTTTCTGAGACGACTTAAAGATTTTGTCTACCATTCATTAAATTTGTCATATTTTTTATTGAGATCCTATTCTGAGTTCAGCTTTCTACTTAGTAGTGAGAAAAAAAAAAGATAGAAGGCCCTGGATAAGTTTACTCTCTAGGAGAGAAGGTAATAGCTGCACAAGAATTTGATTCTTCAAATATCTTTTGTGTTATCAGTATTCTCTCCATCCACAAAGATCACAATCTTCTAATGAATTCATTAAGTTGTGTTTGGGAGCTGCTTTGTCCCAAAATTTCATTATCCTGCCCCCAAGATAGTGAGGATTCCCTTCAAATTTGCTGGTGTGTTCTTTGAATGAAAGCCAAAAATGACATAGTATGGAACAAGGTCCATATTAAAGATTTTTTTTTTTCTGGCTTGATACAACTTGCCAAAGAATATACTACATTAGTAGAATTTCCAAGGACAAAGAGTTATTGTCATGCTACCATGAAGCATCAGAATGTCACACAAATACTTTCATTACAAAATAGAATCTAAAAGTGAATAAATAATAAGAGCTAACATCTATATAGAGGAATTAGGTGGCATAGTGAATAGAACTCTGGGTCTGGTGTAAGGAAGACCTGAGTTCAAATGTGGCCTGATATTTACTAGCTATGTGACCCTGGGCAAGTCACTTAACTCACTTTCCTCATCTGTAAAATGAGCTGGAGAAGGAATTGGCAAAACACTCCAATATCTTTGCCAAGAAAACCCCATATTGGTCACAAAAGTCACAAGCCACTGAAAATGACTGAATGACAAAATATAGTTGATGCTCACAATTACTTGTGTAATAGATGATATGGGTACTGTTTTACAGATGAGACTACTAATTGTCTGAGATGGCAGGATCTGAATCCAGTCTTTCTGAATCCAAGTTCAGTGGTCTATCCTTAATGTCAAGCTGATAAAAGAAGATAACCATATGGGATATTGCTAGAGTATGAATAAAATACTTCAGGAGTCCTGTTACTCTCAAAAGACATTGCAGATATCCAATTTGTGATGTAGTTTTACCAAAGTACTATTATAATAATAGTAATTTAAGATTTACTCAGTGTTTTATATATATTATATCTTTTGGTTCTTCCAGCATCTCTGAGAGATACATCTTATTATTATTCCTATTTTATAGATAAAGAAAATGAGACTCAGAGATTTTGTGGTTTGTCCTTCAATCTTGAGAAGGACCATGACATCAGGGAGGTGATGTCATGCCTTGCAAGTGACTTTGATTTGAGCAAGGGAGGGCTGTGCAAGGTCATCAATCTCACTTTCTTCTCCAGAACCATCTGAGTGTAGTGGCCAGATATAGGAGATGGACCAGAATGCAGTGAGAGATCTTAACCTTTTTAAGCTAATATCTTCTGGAGTTCTCATTTTGACTGTGGCAATGCCCATTCAGTGATTAGGGCTGTTTAAGAAGTGAGCCAAGGGATGACCTCTTTTTTTTTTCCCTGTATTTTTTTAAAATTTTTCTAGCAGACAATTTACATAAAATCTCCCTTTAAATTAGTGTGACAACTTCCCACGATAAACTACTTAAAGAGCAGCTTTGGTCAAGAATGAAATGAAATAGCCAATCAAAAAGACGTCATTGCTGATTTTTTAAAACCAATACATTCACCAATTATGTTAAAAAAAAAAAAACGAAAACAAAACATCTACAAGGGGTATTTTCTCAGCTTTGCCTTGTGGTAGGTCTTTCCCGTGTTCATGCACATGCTGGAGCTGCACTCTGTCAATGTCCGTCATGCTAGAGAAAGGAAACACAGCTTTACATGATCCGCAGCCCCTGGATCGAGGACTCTAAAGTCTTGAAATCCCAAATTGTCATGGCTCCATCAATGCCAGTGGTACAAAATTTGCGGCAGTCTTGCTTGGCCACTTCATAAACAGATACTTGGGTGATATTGTTTTGGTGTAGTGTGTCTAGAGCAGTGTTGCGATCCTCAGTCATCGCTCTCTTGTCCATGTTGCGGAAATGTTCCATAGCAGAGATGTTGCGCTGGATGCTCTGTTTTGGAATGTCTAATTTGGAGATGAAGGTCAAGGAACCACGATCATCATAATTAAACAGCATTGGGCAGCAGTCATGGCCAGCAGCCACCACACTATTCTCAGAGACAAACGACACACTCAGGAGTGGGAGGAATTCTGTTTTCAGCTGTGAAACCATCATGTTTTTGCAGGCATCGGCAACTGATACAGTACTATCCTGGCTGACCCAAGCAAGGCGGTTTCCACTGGCAGAGAAACTAACTCCTTGTACCCAACCACCATTTCCGGTACCACCAAACTCTGACATCAGTTGACCAAAAAGCATCTTGGTACCCCGTGGTGTACTGGCTGGCTTGTCATCAACTTCTTTAATGTAGGCAGAAAAAACTCTGCATTTGAAGTCACAAGATCCAGCAGCCAGCAAAACATTGTTGGGGCCAGTCCAAACTCAAGATGGTAGAACGAATTGGCTTTTTTATGTGTTTGCTCACCCACCAGTCATTTTCAGACTCAAAGTAGCACACAGAAATCAGTCGAGCTCCACTAGCTACAGCAAATTTATTCTCCAGGGGAGACCATTTCACAAAGGTGGCTGCATGGTTAATCCTCAGGATCATCAGGGTTGGTTTCCAGATGCCATCTTTCTGACTCCAGATATAGGCATTACGGTGTGCACCACTAGTTACAATTCGATCGCTCTTGGGAGCCCAGTCAATACCTGTGATGTGTCCATTATGTTCCTTCAGTTCATGGGCTTTCACCCACTGGTTCTCATTCTTCTTGTAAATGTGAACTTCATGATTATTAGGGCTAAGGGCAATTTGAGTACGGTCTCTGTTCCAAGCATGGCAGGTGATTGGCTGTAGTAAAAATTGATGTAAGGACATTATTCTTAGGGTTATCAAAAGGGAAAAAGCTGGGATCGGGAAGGTATGGATGGGTCCCGGAGCGGAGGATTTGCGGACTCTGGTCAGTCGAGGCGAATAAGCTCCGGGGGGCAGCAGGAGGAAGAAGGAGGCCGGGAGCAACCTCTTTAACAATTAAAAAAAAAAAAAAACAAATTGGGAGGGGGAGACCCTCAGGGTTATATCTGGCCAAAAGAGAAATAATACACTATTTTCATTCACTCTGAGTCATTAGGGCCCAAAAAAATAGCCATTCAGTGGTGTTTGGGTAGGGACTTATTATTGGCCAATCAGTGAGAGCTAGAGTGAATTGCATTTCAGGCATGGTTTTTGAGAAAGAAATTAGTGAGTGACCTATACATGGTCACACCATCACTAAGTGACAGAGGCAGTGTCTGAACCCAATTCCTCAGACTTGATGTCTAATGTGCTTTTTAATTGCGCCACATTGCCTCTGTGGTAGCATGCTGTCCTAGAAAGCACCCTAGCATACTCAGGATGGCTGCTAGCATGGTTCTTTAATCTGCTTTTCTAAAGGAAAGCAACTCAAAAAGAGTTTAACAATATTACTTTAATCAAACATATGTCATTTACCTAGTTCAGGGGAAAAAGTCAGCACCCTGAACTTCAGAGAATACAAACAAGTTACAAGCAGACAAAAAAATACAGAGAAAAAGACCAGCAGACAGGGCTTCTAGCCCTGACCATTACATCCATACCTAGGCGGTTACCAGAGAGAGAAGCACCAACATCTGGGTTTCCAAAGTTGGGGGGGCTCAACAGCTGCCCAGAATCTCATCTGACCAAATTACACAGCTCTTCCCATAAGTGAGTCCCAAAGCAAAACCTCACTTCAGGGTATCTATAGCCTTCTCCATGGTCAGAGAACATCACGAACCTGGTGACCCACTGCCCAATCACAAAGTAACAAGGTATAGGTGTTTCTGAAAAACAAGGCTTCCACCACAGGCTCCATGTGACCACATTCAGCCTATTAGGGGGCAGAGTGTATTTTCCAAACAAGAAGGTCCACAAATTCAATTAAGCCTATCAAGGGGCCAAGGGACAGGGAAGATCTTCAAATTCCCTTACCATTATACATTTGTATTATTATCTATTTTGCAGATAAGGATACTGAGGCTCAGAAAGAGTAGGCTATTGATCTAAGACTGCGGCTTAGAAGTAGCAGAGCCAGTTCTTTGAGTCATGTCTCATGCTGAAAGGTTTAGTGCTTAATAGATTAAACCAGACTGTTCTCAGTGATTAACATTGGAGTGTGCCATGGGACTAGACAAGAAGGAAAATTCAGGGGTAGGAAGCAGACATGTGTGTCATTTACATTAAGTAAGAATGATCAGTTTTATCAAACAGTTAAACCGTAGTTTTACAAAATCGTAGTTTTAGCAAACAGGGGGAAACTGTTTCTGGTCATAAGTATTCAAAAAAGGTTTCTTTGTATTTTTTAAAATTAGGTCAGTAGTGTTAGTGGGCTCTTCATTCTCTCATCAAGCTTATGTAAGTACTCAAATACTCATAATCTCATCAATTTAAATATTTCCTCTAACAATGCAAATTGCAACCTATCCTTTTCTGCCTATATTGTTACTCTTATCTCTATCTTCACATAAGTTTAATGAGTTAAGGGCCCTCCTCCATTCTTCCTGATATTGTGAAGATAACAGTAAAACATGTGGGCTCTCACCTTGCTCTCACCATGTGATCACACCATTTTCTTTTTTTAATAGCATTTTATTTTTCCCCAGTTATATATCAAGAAAATTTTTAGCGTTCATTTTTTACAAGATTCTGAGTCCCAAATTTTTCTCCATCTCTCCCTACTTCCCCTCTTCTGAAAATGGTCATCTGTTTGTTATAGTTTATAGATGTGCTATTATGTAAAATATTTTCATATTAGTCATAGTTGTGAAAGAAGAAACAGAAAAAAGGGGGGAAAATGAGAAAGAGGAAAGTAAGTGAAAAAAAAATGATTCTATCTGCATTCAAAGTCCATCAGTTCTTTATGTGGATATTGATAGCATTTTCCTTCATGAGTCCTTTGTACTTTTCTTGGATCATTGTGTTGTTGAGAAGAGCTGAATCATTCATAGTTGATCATCACACAATATTGCTGATATTGTGTACAATGTTTTCCTGGTTCTGCTTATTTCACTTTGAATTAGTTCATACAAGTCTTTCCAGCTTTTTCTAAAATCTGTCTGTTCATAATTTCTTATTGCTTAATAGTATTCCATTACATTCATATACCATACATTGTTCAGCCAGTCCCTAACTGATGGACATTCCCTCAATTTCCAATATTTTGCCACCATGAAAAAGGCTCCTATAAATAGTTTTGCTCATGTTGGTCCTTTTCTATTTTTTATGATTTCTTTGGGACATAGACTTAGTAGTGCTATTACTTGGATCAGAGGGTATGCACAGTTTGCTTGCCCTTTGGGCATAGTTCCAAATTGTTCTCCAGAATGGTTGAATCAGTTCACAACTACACCGTTAATGCATTAATTAATGCATTAGTTAATTAAAATACATTAATGTCCCAATTTTCCTACATCCTCACCAACATTTATCATTCTTCTTTTTTGTCATATTAGCCAATTTAATAAGTATGTGGAAGGAGGTACCTCAAAGTTGTTTTAATTTGCATTTCTCTAATCAAAAGCAATTCAGAACATTTTTTCATTTGATTATAGAAAGCTTTAATTTCTTCATCTGAAACTGCCTGTTCATATCCTCTGACTATTTATGAATTGGGGTACGGCTTGTATTTGTGTAAATCTGACTCAGTACTCTATATATTTTAGAAATGAGGCCTTTACCAGAGACAGTGGCTGTAAAGATTGTTTCCTAGCTTTCTGCTTTCCTTCTAATCTTATTGCATTGCTTTTGCTCATACAAAAGTTCATTAATTTAATATAATCAAATTTGTTATTTTACATTTTGTAATTCTCTCTATCTCTTATTTGGTCATGAATTCTTCCCCTCCACATAGATCTGACAGGTAGACTATTCATTGCTTTTATAATTTCATTGCTCTTATGGTGTCACCCTTTATGTCTAAATCATACCAAAGGTCTGTCATATCTAACTTTTCTAATATTCTACTTAGGTCCTTAGATTCTTCTTTATTTTTTCATTGGATTTTTTGAGTTCTGAGAGGAAATAGTTGAGGTCCCCCACTAATATAGTTTTTCTGTCTATTTTTTCCTTTAATTCACTTAACTTCTTATTTAAGAATTTGGATATTATACCACTTGGTGCATAGACTGATATTGCTTCATTGTCTGTGGTACATAGTTGTTTCTCTGACTTCTGTATCTCTTTTAATTGGGGCTATTTTTGCTTTTGCTTTGCCTGAGATCAGGATTGCTATCCCTTCTTTTTTACTTCAAAGAAAGGATAATAGATTCTGCTTCAGCACACTTACCTTTACACTGTATTTGCTTCTCTGCTTCAAGTGTGTTTCCTGTAAACAACATATTGTAGGATTTTGGTTTTTGATCCACTTCTGTTTTATGGGAGAGTTCATTCTATTCACATTCACAGCTATGATTGCTAACTGTGTATTTCCCTCCATTCACTCTTTCCCTCCTTACCAGTGTTTTGCTTATGTCTCCTGCCTCCTCTTATCTTTCCTCACTTCTGTCAGTCTCTACAACACCCCTCCTATACTTGATTTCCTCCTTTCCTACTTTCCTGTCAGGTAAGACAGATAAATTGTGTAGATCAGTGGTTCTCAACCTGTGGATTGTGACCCCTTTGGGTCTGAATGATCCTTTCACAGGGGTCACAGGGGTCACCTAAGACCACAGGAAAACACATATTTCTGATATTCTTAGGAAGCTTCTCTATCCATCTCCAGGCAGGTCCACCCACATGCAGACATGCTCACATACGAGTATTAAAGGGTCGAGGAATTAGGAAGGTTGAGAACCACTGGTGTAGACTGATTCTCTGTTTGAGCCAATACTGATAAGAGTAAGATTCAAGTGATGCTTGTCCCATCCTGCTTCCCATCTCCCCCTCCATTGTCATAGGTCTTTTGTGCCTCTTCATGTGAAATAATTTACCCCATTCTATCTCTCCCTTAGTTCTGTACCCATTGAGCTCCTTCTTCTCATCCCTTTTGTTTATGTCATTCCATCAAATTCACCTTATATCTGTACCCACTGCTTATGTGTATTCCTTCCAACTGTACTATTAGGGATACAAATTTTAAGAATTACAAGTATCAGGTGGCTAGATGGTTCAGTGAATAGCCTTGGAGTTAGGAGGACCTGAGTTTAAATCCAGCCTCAGACACCACAAAAACTAGCCATGTGACCTTAGGCAAGTCACTTAACCCCAATTGCCCTACCTTCCCCCTCAAGAAAGCAAAAAATTTAAAAAAAGAACTTCAGAAGTTACAAGTATTGTATTCCCATGAAGGGATGTAAATAGTTTAGTTCTATTTAGTCCATTATGTTTTCTTTTCCTTTTTTACTTCTTTATACTTCCTTTGTGTCTTGATATGAGAGGTCAAATGTTTGGTTTTGTTCTGATTTTCTTCTTAAGAAAGCTTGAAAATCTTCTATTTCATTGAATGATCATTTTTCCCTTGGTGTATTATGCTTAATTTCACCAGGCAATCTATTAATGTTGCAGCTATAAAATCCTGTGCAATCTCGGTTGTGACTCCTCAGTATTGGGATCATTTCTTCCTGTATTTTTCCTTGGCCTGATATTCTGAAATTTGTCTGTAACATTCCTTGGAGCTTTTATTTTGGGATTTCTTTCCTGAGGAGATTGGTGGATTCTTTCAATGCCTAGTTTACCCTCTAGTTCTAGATTATTAGGGCAATTTTCCTTGATAATTTCCTGAAAGATGCTGTCCAGGGCTTCCTTTTTTTTTTTAATTTTTTTTTATTTATTCATTTACTTTTAATTTACAAGATACAGTTCCACAATCACTTGAGTTTCAGATTTGCCCCC
>CM053587.1:20215028-20273786 GCA_028646515.1 Pseudochirops corinnae | reverse complement strand
CCAGATCCAGGCCGCTCAACATGAGAGCTCTTGGCCTGAGAACAATTGCTCAGTCCCCCTGCTGTCTGCAGGCCTCGGGCGGGAAGCTGCAATGCAGAGGCGGGTGCAAAACCTCTGCCTTTCACTTTTCCGCTCTGGAGACTGCTTATCTCCCCCTTTCGCAATCCCCACTCGCAGCTGCCACTAATCCACTCACCAGAGAGGCTCCTCCGCTCCTCCTGCCCAGCCGCCTCTGGGGCACAGCCGCGTCTTCAGGCCAGGCTGGTTTCGGTTCACAGTGCTGCTATGGTTCCTCGTAGCCGAGCTGACTTTAGTGGGAAGTATCTTTGTGTGCGTTTTGGAGTTCTAGGATTGGTTTAGAGTCCTATTTTATGGGTATTTTGCGGTGGCTATGTGAGAGCTGCGATATGTTGCTGCTGCTACGCCACCATCTTGGCTCTGCCCCCCCAATGCATCTTCACATAAATGATCTCATTTATTCCTCACAACATTTCTGTCAGGTAAAAAGAACAAATATCATTTTCCCATAAACAATAATTCTGGGATAATTTAAATGTTTTGCCAGTGGTCACATAGCTGGTTAAAGTGTCTGGTAGTCTTCCAGACCCATGTGAAATGCAGTCTCTGAAAGGAATACTTCTAGAATCTCTCCAGGGGGGCATGGCCTCTAATTTTCTGATTCAATAATACATCGATATGTAGCTGCCTATTTGTGTACTGTTGGATACCCTGAACTAGACTGCAAGCTCTTCTAGAGTAGTCTAGGCCTCACTAATCTTATATCCCCTTTAGGGTCTTGCACCTAGCAAGCACGTATTCTGGAGTCCGGTCATGATGTGGGATTCTTATTCTTCATTCTTTAGACCCTTTCAAAGACATAGCATTCATTTACACAATGACATAACACTAAAGCAGCCATAATGATAATAGACATCAAGATAAAGAACGGGAAAGAAATAAAACTATTCAAAATTTTGATATGTGATTTATAGAAGGTTATACATATAATTCTCAGGATACACTCAAACAATTTGGTTTTTTAATTATTATCTGAATATTTGATATTAGGTCTTTATACATATATATATGTATATATATATATATATATATATATATATATATATATATATATATATATATATATGTATATATATATTCTTTACCTTTTGGCTAGCTCCACTAACAAAGTACTTACCTGAATAGTTGTGTTATATAAATACTGTTTATGGGATGTAAATCTAAAAGTTGCTGTTGTCGTCATTGGTTTTCTTGGCAGAGATAATGTAGTGGTTTGCCATTTCCTTCTCCAGCTCTTTTTCAGATGAGAAAACTGAAGCAAACAGGGTTAAATGATTTGCCCAGGGTCACACAGCTACCAAGTGTCTGAGGCCGGATTTGAATCCCTGAAGGTGATTCTTCCCAATTCCAAGATCGGTGTTCTATCCATTGAGCTGCTGTAGAAATGCTCTAACTCACCTCCCCTTTCCCAATCCTCAGATACCTTTATTTATTAAAAAAGAAATTGTGATTTAGAGAGTTCAAGAGCTTTGTTCAAAGTTCATAGATAGTAGAGAATAGAGACAAGATACAAACACAGATTTTATTTCTAGTTCCAAATTTGGTATTACTGCCAGTATTTTTAAATCATTTACTTTTTTCCTAATAGGCATAAAAAGTGAGGTTATGTTTCTTCCTATATTTCATAGCAAGCAGAAAGTCTTTTACTTTCATGTTACATAAAAATTGGTAAACTGTAATGCCTTATTGAATTTGTGATATCCTTGATGGAGACATTCCCTTCAATGAGGCAGATTGCTACTCAACAATGCCTCTGTGTCTGGTTTTCTTCCTCTCCTGACATTTAATTGGGACTAATAGAACACAGAGTCCTACCCTAGTCATCCCTCACCCTCACTATATGTCTGGTACATAGTTTTCCTTTTTTGTCCCATTCATATACCTCCCTGATGTTCTCCTTTAAACTTTTGTACAAATTTTATAGATCAGGTTAAAAATTTGCATTTATTTAGCTCTTACTACATACCAGGAACTATGCTAAATGCTTTATAATATTATCTCATTTTTCCTCAAAATAGTGCTGTGAGGTGGGTACTATTATTAATTTTAAATATATTTTTACTTCATTAAATATTTCCCAATTAAATGTAAATTTTTAATATTTTTTTTAAAACTGAGTTCCAAATTCTCTACCTCCCATCCCCTTCCTACCCATTGAGAAGGTGAGCTTTATGATATAAATTATACATATGAAGTCATGCCAAAAAAGTTCCAAATTAGCTGTGTTGCAAAAGAAAACACCAAAATGTAAAGAAAAAAAGAAAAACAAAGTAAAAAAAAAATATGCTTCAATCTCCACTTGGAGTTCATCATTTCTCTCTCTGGAGGTGATTCCAATGGAAAAAGGTCCATTGGAATTGTCTTGAATAATTGGCTTGATCTGAGTACCTAAATCTTTCATGCTTGATCATCCTTACAATATTGTGGTTACTGTGTAAATATTCCCCAGGTTCTGCTTACTTCACTCTGGATGAGTTCATGTAAGACTTCTCGGGTTTTTCTTAAACCATCCGGCTCATCATTTCTTGCAATAGTATTCTTACAAATTATTAAAATAGTACTCTATCATCATCATACAACTCGTTTAGCCATTCATTTTTCAGCCAAATGATGGTCATCCCCTTGATTTCCAGATCTTTGCCACCACAAAAAGAGCTGTCATAAATATCTTTGTCCAAATAAGTCCTTTTCTCTTTCGTTGGATCTCTGTGGGATATTGACCCAGCAGTGATATTGCTGGGACAAAAAGCAGACACAGTCTTACAACCCTTGGGTTATAACTACAAATTGCTTTCCAGAATGATCGAACCAGTTCACAACTCTAACGGTGCATCATTGTGCCAATTTTTCCACACCCCCTTCAGTTGTAGGCGCTTTTGTTTATTCCCATTTTACAGATGAGGGAACTGAGGCCACCAGAGATTAAATTACTTTCCTGGGGTCAAGGAGAAAGCAAGTGTCTGAGACTGATCTTCAGATCAGGTTTTCCTAACTCCAGGCCCATTGGCTCTATACACTGTGCCACCTACTCAGATATACACTCATGTATCTTCCATTGCCCTTACATGAACCCTCAAATTTAATTCAGTGGTAATCCATGATTCACAATCATACAGCACCACTGGAAGATTTCCTTTTTATTAAAAAGATAGGTCTTTGCCTTAGGAAGAAGTTTAGGGTCATTAGGTAGTTTCCAAAATGACATGCAACCTCTTTTGTTCAGTTTGGACCCAGTTTATTGTCCATTTATCTGTATCTAAGATAGATATATTTATTGAACTATATCTATTGAAAGTGGAGGTAGTTTTGATAAGTCCAAGAAATAAACTATTTTCTTTCTACGTTCAGATAATAATATTTTAAAAGTCTCTCCATAGTTGGGTGGCAGTACTTAAGACAGCACCTAATGCTGGAATATCAGATCTGTTCTTTTGAGATACGGTGAATATGTCCTATATCCTGAAGGCATCTCATACTTAAAAAGTACAAAACAGAATTAATTATCTTCTCCCCCTCACAACAGCCAAAAGAAAAACAACAGCAATGTTCTCCTTTTTTCTGAATATCTCTGTCACTGTCCAGGGCACCATCCTCCTTTAAATCTCACAATGCTCAAGTCTTCCTCTCAATCAGTTGCCAAATCTTGGTCATTTCTACCTCTAGATTTTTCTTATATGTCTCGTCTCCACCCCCATTCTTATAACTATCTCTCTAGTTCAGACATTTTATCAACTCTCACCAGGACCACAGAGATGATGTAATCTTCCTAAAATAAATCTTTCCCCATTCCAAGTGAAGGTCCACATTAGCCACTCAAAGGATTTTCCCAAGGCACAGGTCTGGCTGTCACATTCCCTCCTCATCCTTCCACACATACATAACCAAATCCAGTAGCTTCCCATTACTTGTAGAATCAGATACATACCTCTTGGTTTTGCATTTAAGGGTCTTCATAACCTGGACCTTCCAAACTTTCCAGGTTTCTTATACACTTCATCTAATCCACCCACTCTAAAGACATATCATATTGCCCTTTCTGTTTTTTTCTCAAACACAGTGCTATGCAACTCCTCACTTTTGTTTTCCCCTGTCTATCACCTATGTCTGGAATACTTTCCCTTCTTCATTTTCAACTCTTAGAACTCTGCCTTCCTTTAAGACTCAATTCAAAGTCTACTAATATAAGAAGACCTTTCTCTATATTCCCAGATATTAGTGCTTCCATAAATTCTGTGTATATCTTATTGTGTTCCCCCATTAGAATGTAAGCTTATTGAGGGAAGGGTTTTTTTTTTCCTTTGTGTTTCTAATACTTAGCATAGTGTCAGGTGCACAACCTTAAGCACTTAATAAATGCTTATGGATCAATTTACTCACATTAAAATGTAGTACAGTAAGAAACTGAGGGGAGATGGTATTGTTAAGGTCAGTGTAGCTTCAGAATGCCTATATGAGCAAAACAGAACTGGAAAGTGAAACATTCTATTATTTTATATTATTAACCCAGTATTTCAGTAATAAAAAGGGGAATTAACTTTTTCCTTGATGAAAGATAGTTTGATGCCTGAAATATAAGAGAAATGAGAAATCTCAAGTCCATAAATACAACCCAAGAGAATGAGAAAGATATTGACTCATATGTTGAGTCAAATAGGTATTAAAATTTTTATGTAGATTAGACATACACAGCTCTTACTTCCTAGATAGATTTTTCAAGAAAAACAACTCTCCTGCAGGAAATGTTTATATTGGCTCCACATGTTCTGGGCACCTGACTGGGCTGCGGATGATGCATTCTCTCCAGGAAGGGAGGCCATTTTTACATTGGTTTCTCTCCTATTGCCTTTAGTATGCAGGATGGGCACGGTGCCACTCTGACTTTTAACCCTAACGGAGAAAGCACACAAGTTGACTTGGGAACCTCCAGGGAAAAAAGGAGCTTTAATGACAATTTGAGTGTAAAATCAGGTCTCTGGAAGAAAGGTCACCACATCTGCATAACCCCCTGGAGCCAGGCTCAGAGCCCTGTCTGCCTTCAAACAGTGAGCCATTTTCCTGTGTCTAAAGGCTGCTTTAGTTTGAGGTACAAGGAGCACATGACAGATTCAGGGGAGCTTAAGGATGTTCTGAAATGTTTGACTGCACTCTGCATCCTAAGAGAAGACTTTCTGGGAAACTCAATCAATACTGTAGCCACATTTGGTACAGCAGCAATGTTGTTCCATTCTGTTACAATAAAGAATTGAAGTCTCCCCACAGCAGGCATAATAAGCACTACTGAACCCTTGATATTCAATCACCTTTAACTGGTGATATCTATCTAGCATTCACTGTTAACTGTAGTTTTACAATACCCCATTGGCAACCTTTTATGGCCTCTCCACACTGAAATGGGGAAGCATCAAAAATGTCTCTCCATCCTATATGCTCTCTGTTTCCCTGTGTATGCTAAAATGTTTTCCTTTTTTTTTTTTAAATTTAGACCTTGGTACACTGCTTGCAGAAATTGTGCTCAAAATGGAGTGGTTTCACCTTCAGTTGGAGATGATTTTTGCCACTACTGTGAGCACAGTTTCTAACTTCAGTTTCTGGTTTAGAGGTTCTTTCATATTATTTTGGTCTTCTTAGGCACTCATATTTTCCGAATAAAAATAAAAAAGGAATTTGTGATCGGCAAAGCTCACTTGACTACCTTTCCCCTTTGAAAAAAACATGAATATTTAGTTCTAAGTACTTTTCATATAGAAAAGAGGAGTGCCAAACAGCTATGGAAATGGGCATATGAACTTGATTTTATGAATCTGAATAAGGCACAATTGATCTACAACATAATAGGTATGTCTTAGAGAACGTCCTGAATTCCAGATAGGTTAAGTCACATAGTTACTAATAGTCAGGATTAGAATTTGTGTCCACTTGACTGCAAGAAAACCCCAAATAGGGTCATGAAGGGTCAGACACAAATGAATTAATTGAACAACTATCTATCTATCTATCTATCTATCTGTCTGTCTGTCTGTCTATCTATCTATCTATCTATCTATCATCTATCTATCTATCCTATCATCTATCTATTTATCCTATCATCTCTCTATCTATCTATCTCTCTATCTATCTGTCATCTATCATCTATCTATCTATTCATATACACACATTATAATTATAAAATATATTTATATTTGCATATATACATATATACATTATAACATATTATTATATATGCACATATGCATACACATATAGGTTATACACCAGGTATAAATGGAAGATAATTTGAGAGGAGGAGGCACTAGCACTGGAAGTTGGTGCCCAGGGAAAGGCATCTTAGGAAAGATGTGACTTGAGTACTGTCTTGAAAGACGCCAGCTTAAATAAGAGGCAGGGGTGAGGGGGCAGAGAATTCCAGGCAACTTGTGGTGTCAAAAAGGCTTGTAGGACTCAGAGAGGTATGGAAAAAAGCTAGTACTTGCTGAGTAGATAATTAAAGGCATGGGGGGGCACATTAACACATGAATATTGAAAGGTTTTTTAAAAACATATGTTACATTTATGTGAATCATAAGGAAAGGGGCAGAGTATAGGATTTCTTTAAGTTCATAGATGTAAAATACACAAATTCTCATTGAAAAAAAGAAACAACTCTGCAGCTAAAATATGTCATTGAAGCAGTGGTGGTAAAACTAAACTTAGCTTTTATAATAAAAATAGTGTCCAATTCAATTTCCCTTTCTACTGCCATGTAACTCTGAAATATTCTGAAGCCACACAGGGCTGCAGTGTAATACAATCTTCAAAATATTAGCAATATTGTCAGACATGTGGTAATCATTTTCTTCACACATAAAAGTGGCCAAAGACCAACAATAAGCAAAACTGCTTTAAAAATAATGTGAATTTTGACAAGTTCTCTCTCTATTTTTATTACGTTTAATCAGGGATCACTAATATCATTACCTCTTTGCCTCAGTAATCACTTTAAATGGTGACTGTTAAAATAAATACCTCTAGTCACTAGAACTAATATATCCAAATTGATCAGGGCACATATTATAGACATGATCAATTCCCCTTTCAAAAGTTTGGGAGACATAAATAAATAAATCTATTCATATCCTCATAATACATACACATATTCAGACATGTGCACATGCAGAAGTGCCCTTACATATATAAACAGAGGTATATATACCCATTTTTAAAAGGCACAGCATTTTTGATAAGACTTTTTTACCCTCTGGATTGTAAAATATACTTTTTTTTCCTTTAAAGGAAAGCTCACAAAAAATCCTAGACATGCATAGTGCTGATAAAACAAAATGATTCCCTTCAATTTCCATAGAAAATTAAGATCTATCAAAATTTCGGAAATACACTACCAGTTTTTTTTTTTTTTGTACAATGATTTCTATGTTTGTATTAAGACAAAGTGAACTAAAAAATGTGGTCAGAGCATTGGTTCTGGATTTCTTTTCCAAAATCCACTTGAAATGCTACAACAAAGCAGAATGAATACATACCATATGATTAATTAATGACTGAAAGCCTAAGGAAGCCATAGAAAAAGTTAGACTTGGCTTTGAAATGACAAATATTTATCTTTTTGATATGCCTTAGTCCAAGATGTGAAATAAAATTTATTGAAGTTCAGCAGCTGTAGAAAAATGTTCCATAGCTAGAACACAGAAATGATTTAATAAGTTCTATGAAAAGTCAATTTGCATGAGATCAGCACCCAGCCTATAACGGGTGGTAATGGATGTTGGCTTGATTTTATACCACTTGACATCAGATTACAATACACTGAATAAATGTTAACCTATAATTCCTTTAGTAAAAGCTAGCATTGTTTGTCTTCCCTTGTAGA
The DNA here is from genome assembly GCA_028646515.1 of Pseudochirops corinnae. Classification (NCBI taxonomy): domain Eukaryota; kingdom Metazoa; phylum Chordata; class Mammalia; order Diprotodontia; family Pseudocheiridae; genus Pseudochirops; species Pseudochirops corinnae. Next base: position 20,265,844 of record CM053587.1, on the reverse strand, counting down.
GACCACATTGATTTTCTTTTATTGGATGCTCAACCACTGCACCTTAGATTGATTACTTTGAATTAAATGTGCAGAGAACATTTTTATTATTCTAAAACAGCAATCTTAACATTAAGGAAATGCACTCCTTCCCCTCCCTTCTGCACTGCAGAATGTATACTCAGCCATTTCCTTTGGATTTCTGTAGTTTTCCCATTTTGTTTCAGGGCTGCTGTGATGCTGACCCCTACACTGCCCCTGTGACCCTTGACCCTGACGCATCTGACCAGTCAAGGCTCTGGGGGTGGCAAATTAATAGAAGCACTGCTTGTTAATTGCATAAGAGAAAAGCCAAAGAATTCATCACCTCAGTCATGGCCACTGCTTCCCTTTGACCCCCTTCTCCCACAAGGCTTTTGCTAGTGGTCACATCTGTGGCTTTCCTATATCCCACATATTTGTCATATAATTATTCAGCATCAAACCTTATTAATCAAATCGATGCTGTGTTTTAAATGGAAATTGCTGGATTAATACAAGCATTCATTTCATCCTGAAAATCTTGATGGCTTTAGCACATGGAATCCAATTGGAATATAAAAGAAGGGATGTAGGGACGTGATTGAATTAGGGGAGGCATGCTGCCCATTAAATTACATATGCCAGCAGGGTTCCATGCTTTTATAGTAAAATACTGCTGTGGAGGCCATACGTCATGTACCTCTTGTGATTCTGTTTTACCCGTCAGCACTCTCAAGTCAAACAAGTATATAACAGGTCACCATACTTTAAGATAAATGGTTGTTACATATTTTCAAATGAACATTTTGCCCCCCACTTACAACTGCTATTTCAGTGAGCAAAGGAAATTATTAAAGGAATATATGGTAGGAAACTAAATATAAAAGCAGTTGCCTCATATTGTATTTTTTATTTGAAAGGCTTAACAACAAAAACAATAAACATTTTTAAAGCACTTTAAACCTTGCAAAGCATTTTCCTCACAATAGCACTGAGACTTATTGAAAGTAGAATTTTGAGTATCAAAACCACAATACAAGTGGAAGTCTCCTGATTCTAAGTCCAGAACTCTTTCTCCTACATCATGGTGTTATCTCCTGAAATAGAACTTGCTCACCTCCTAGTGTCTTGCACTTAGTAGGAATTCAATGAATATTTATCTAATGGGTGGATGGACGGGGGATGGGATGGATGGATGATCAAATGAATGAAAATCATTTCAGAGAGGACCTGGGGAAATCATTCATGTTTGTTTTCTATTCCTTATAAAAAGAACTATTTGATTCTTTGAGACATGAAAGCCGGTCACGACCAGAATGTTATTGACACATACCATGAAGATATTAGTAAAACTCAATAACTTATTCTTTGGTGTTAACCCTGACCTAGTTCAAGATTAGTGCTGTCACATCAATAACCGTAGACAGAAAGGTCAGACTGTGTCATTAGTGCCACAATTTGGAAATTATGATACATTCTGAGAGTTTCTTCTTCCATATATGTATAAAGTCAAAATGTGACTCATTGTATGTGATCTACTTGAACATATGAAAATGAGTGATATTTGTTTTAACAACCTTGATGTAGACATGTTTTATATATTGTTCTATACTATAAAAGTATCAAGGTTAATGTGTGATATGGAAAATAAGAAAAAAGGTTTGGTCACTATTAAATAATTACTAGTTTAGTGTGTGTGTGTGTGTGTGTGTGTGTATGTGTGTGTAGTAAGTATGAAACAAGTTAAGAAATGAACTCTGAGAAAAGGGGGCAACATTATATAATTTAGCATTTTAATGATTATTTTAAATTGTCTTTTCTACTTTTTCTACTATATTAGATGTTTTCATTTGTTGTTTTCACCATGTGATCTACCTGCTCAAAAAACCACCAGTGACTTCCAATTTCCTACAGGATAAAATAGAAACTTCTTAGCATCTTAGTGTGGGATTTCAGGCTCTTTACAATTTGATTCTGTCCTACACAGCCAGTTTTATATCACTTTGCTCCTCTTTGTCCACTGGCTATTACCCAGTATAAGTCTTTTTACTCTGACCTATATGGATTCACATAGGCCATCCTCCATGACTCTTAGCATGCTCCATCTTCATCTCCATTGGCAAACATTTTTTTTCTTCCTTAATGGCATAGTTGAAGTGTCTTCCATGAAATCACCTCATGATCAAAGTCTGATTTGCCCCCTTGGGAGATACAGAGCATCACTACTCCTCTGTCTCTCTGTCTCTGTCTCTCTATCTCTGTCTCTGTCTCTCCCTAACTCTCTCCCACTTTCTCTCACTCCAGTACTTTCTCTCTCCATCTCTCAAGTCTTCCCCTAACTCTTGTAGCTGATAGTTTCATCTCTCTATTCAATTTTCCTCAAACTTTCCAGGGGTGTTTTATCTGACTCTCCTTTACTCCCTTTCTCATACAACCTTGTATTATATCCTTTGGTTTATATGTCTCATCCTCCTTGAAAGTCCATCAAGTTTTTCAGGGCAGAGATGATCACTTTTCATTTTTGTATTCCCAATAGTCAATAACACAATAGTAACAGAAGCAGCAATAGTTACTATTTATATGAGAATTTAAAGCAGCCAGTAGCTGTTAACTCACCTGATTTTCACAATAATTCTTTTAAAATTGTACTATAGACACAATTATACACATGCGGACACAAAGGGTCAAAGCATTTAAGAGACTTCTCTGTTCACACAGTCAGTTTCTGGAACTCTGATTCAAACCCAAGTCTCTGTGCTCTCTATGTACAGTGAACTTTTTGCTATAAAACTTACTCTTTCATAATTAGGGTCTTGGTCAGTGTTTGTTGAACTGAATTGAAGTTCTGAAAGTCATCTCAGTTGCTGACTAAGCTTCTTTGAAGGCTATAAAATTGATTAAGGAGATCCATGAAGTTTTTTTTTTTTTACTTTAATATTCTTTACTTTCTTTTATGGACAAATTGGTATTTGTAAAATAAAATAAAAATTATTTTGTGATTATTATTTTTTTCATCCAATAATGAGAAAAAACATATTTTATTAATGTTACAAGCAGGTTGTTGTTATATTCTTACCATTAGCTAATATATCCAATTTAATAGTTAAAAATAATTAACTGCACTAAAAATAAAATATATAAATATGAAGGATGATATATTAAAGATATGTTAACTATAGAGAATAAACTAATATCACTTTTATATCTCAACCAGTTTTAGTCCGTTTAAGAAGAGAAATGAACACACTGTGGTTGCTAAAGTTTAAAAAGAACGATATTCTTGAAAGATGTCTTTGGCCTCACTGTCGCTCTGGAGTGACAACTAGAAAAATGGAGTCTTGGTATTTTTCCTTCTACACCTAAGTATATTTCATAAGTATTGAGGAATTCATTCTTCTATAAATTCAGTCTTAACACAAGCTTGAAGTTACTCAAAAGATGTTTATGTCAATGTATTTATGAAATTATATTTGACAATCATGAAAACAAGCTGCTACGGTATACTTTATGACATAAATTCTTTCATTTTAATATGTCCCTTGTCAAATTAGATGAATTTACTCACCAAACTTTATATACACTTCATGATTAGTTGTAAAGGAAGATTAGTTGTAAAATAAGTCAGCTTAGCATCCAGACAGAGGATTTTAATAACAACCTGATATACAAAGACTGTCAGGTGCTGTCTGTTAGTTAGAAATAAATAATACCCTAGACCCTTCCCTGTAATTACCATCATTCACTCTATGTACATGATCCTGAGTTTGGTTCACGTTGGAATATATTCAAAAATGCTTAGAGTTCTTCATCAGACTTCCAAGAGGTGCTTAAATGGGAAAGAAAGGCCTCAAATAAAACGGAGCACCGAATTCGTCATTTTGCTTTTTTGGTTAGTTTGCTTTTGCCAGTGACATAGTAAGAAGAAAGAATTAAGCAAAACTACTGACTATTTGGAGATAAAATAATTATATTTACTCACTGAGATAGAGATTCCCAGTATTTAATGCTATTCTCTGTTTTTAGTAGCTTGTTAGTCGCAACAAGGGGCGTGACCTATGAAATTACTTTCCAGTATTGACTATTAAATTCTGAAACAATGGTGAATGATATTTCTGCTTTCAGAATAAAAGAGTTAAAAACCACTTTTTGGAAGGGTGAGTGCAAGGTGAGCAATTTCATATCCATTCACACACATACATGTATACATATATATATATATACACGTATATTTCCTTAGGACTTTCTATGAGGAAGCATGTATGCATAGACAGTTATATGTCTGTATGTATACGTATATAAGTACACACATGTTGGTTCATAAATATGTGTGTCTGTACATATATGTCTATGTGTTTGTGTGTGTTTATTTATACACACACACATATATATCTCTCAGATTAGGATCATCCCTAAAGAGAGGTTTCCAGTTCTCCTATTCTTGAAATGTAATAATATTGTAAAATACAATATGATATATAAGATGACATGCTATGACATGCTATGCAAGCTATACATTACAATAAAATATAACATAATGTATCATAATATAAAAACATATTATGAAATGAGATAACATAACAATATAATATAATATGACATGACATAAGAAACATTATTTCGTGATATAATACTAGAAAATCATGTGAAGGATATGAAAAGAAATTAAATATTTACTCCACATAAATAATATTAGACATGTTTTTGACCTTGTCCTAGTAAAGGTATCTATGTCCAGGTCATTGAATTCTATAGTCATAGAACTAGGAAAAAAATCTTTGATATTATATAGTTCTATCCAAGACTGAATTGCTTTAAAATCTCATGAATCATCATTGCATTGGAGAGCTTATCAATTCACAAAGAAGCCTAGAGGTCCTTACATTGACTGAAAACCTGCCCACCTGTAATTTCTACCCAATGGGTTCTTCATACTGATACCAAACAGAATAATTCTTCTTTCCATATGACAATACTTCAAATACTTGAAAAGAAACACTTTTTCCCCAATACTTTTCCCTTCAAAACTAAACCATTTGATGGTGTATATGGCTTCAGATCTCTCATCATCCTGTCCCCTCTTCCCTGTATAAGCTCTAGCTTATCAGTTCACCCCCCAGAATACAGTGCCCAGAGTTATACATGACACCCCACATAGGATCAGACCAGGCCAGAATACAATCAAACTCTCTTGTCTCTTGCTGGAGAAACTGATGTTTTGGTTTATTAATTTTTATTTAAGTTTCTAAAATGCAAAATAAAGATCAAATTCCCCTTTTAATTTCCAAAGTATTTATTAAGTATGCATCTTATTTATCTATCTTCTTTCCTCTCTCCTTCCTTCCTTCCTTCCTTCCTTCCTTCCTTCCTTCCTTCCTTCCTTCCTTCCTTTCCTTCCTTTCCCTCTTTTTAGTTCTTTCTTTCCCTCAAGTCTTTATCTTACTTTCTCCCATATAACCTTTTCGCATAGAAGTCAGACATGGGAATTTCAACTTTACATCTATTTTTTAAGTTAATGAAGATAGAAGTATGATTAAAGCACACACTCTCAAAAAATCAATCCACAGGTATAGGATAGGAAGCATGACTCAATTGCAATTCATGTGAAAAAGATCTTGAGCTTTTATCCTGATGGGAGGGAGGGAGGCAGAGAGGGAGGGAGTGAGAGAGACAGAGAGACAGAGAATCAGAGAGAGACACAGAGAGAGAATTAATTGTCTAAAATGTCTAAACATCTGTTTCACTAGACCAAGTGAGATTTCAAAACGGACTTGTACAGAAGATAGAAGTGTAGGCAGGAAAGGACAAGTGGACAGTACCAGGACTACTAAATTTCTGATGAGCTAGATTTGGCAAAGAAAATTAAAGATGATAAAAAGGGTGATGGTAGCAGCATTGATTGTGGTTTTAAAACTTGGAAGATCTGGGGATCAAATGGGATGACTGATGATTGGGATGGATGGAATAATAATAATGACAGACAGAAAGAAGGAAGACCTTGTCAATGCTTATTTTCTTTCTGTTTTCTCTGAAAAGAAAAAAAAAATTTAAATGGAAAAGATTAAACAAAAATGACTAATAGGTAATTGATATCCAAAAATACATAGAGGTTTAACAAGAGAGCACCTTCATGATTTTAAGTCACCAAGTCCTGATGAATTTTGTCTTAGGACACTGAACTATATTTTCCTTTTGATCACTGGCTCCCTGACTGTAATCTCAGAAAGATTATGGAGAACATGAGAACTGAAGAAAGAAAAAGCGGAAGAGAGAGAGAGAGAGAAAGAGAGAGACAGAGACAGAGAGAGAAGGAGACAGAGAGTGAGAGAGAGTGAGAGAGAGAGAGAGAGAGAGAAAAGAAGGAAGGAATGAACAAACGAAGGAAGGAATGAAGGAAGGAAGGAAGAAAACAGCATTTTTAAACTGCAGGCCAATAATCTTCAATATCTCAGAAATCTAGCATTTTTACTGAGAAGGTGGTTAGAGAACACGTAGCAAACAAAGTATTGATTACAAAAATTAGACATACCTTCATTAAGAATTAAGTGATATCATTGGGAACTCTTTTTTTTTTCTTTTTAGAGTTGTTGAAGCGGTATATTAGGGCAATTTTGTATATGAGAGGTTTAAAACCCTTTTTAAGTCAAGGACAACTTTGGCAGCTTGGTGAATCCTTCTCCAAATATGGTTTTTAAATATATAAATACATACATAGGATTGCAAAGGAAGCTTATTATATTGGGTTATAAAATATATACATATATATGTATATATGTATATGTGTGTGTATACACACACACATACACATACACCCATACTCGTGTACCTCTGATTAAGAATTTCTATTGTAAAGTTTACCTAGATTTTTAGCAAAGCACTAGATATAGGATCTCATATTTAGCTTATATAAAAGATGTAGATTATTGTGTTAGTGAATAGTGCTATTAAGGTGAATTAAAAAGTGGTTGAGTGACCATAGTCAAAGAGTTATCACTAATGGTTTAATGGAAAATTACAAGATGGTCTCCAGTGGAGTGCCTCAAAAATCTATGTCTGGCTCTTGATACAAATCTGTGAAGGATAAACAACACACTGGATGGCAAAGGCAAAATTCAAAAAAGATCTTGACAGCCTTTTGCCCCTAATAAGAAGAAACCTACTCAAATACATGGGGGAAAATGGTTTTGTTACAGGGAGGAATTTTTAACTTATTAACTCCCTCTAATGATGCCTATTATGTACTTTATGATTACAGATTATAAGGTTCTCCTCAACAACAAACCATCCTTAAAAGATCTGACATCTGGAATAGAATGCAATGCCAACAAGAGATAATGACATGACATGACTGCTAAAAAACCAAAAACCAAAACAAACTAATGTTACTTTAGGCTGTGTTAATATTGTCCACTTCTAGGGAAGGGATAGTCTTTCTCAACTCAGCCATTGTCAGACTATAACTAAAACACTACCTTTCATTCTGGATCCTAAATTTTTGGAAAAACATCACTAAACTTTAGAATGTCCATTGGAAGGCAAACGGAAGAATCTTTTGCCACAAGTTCATGCCATATTTCTATGACCGGTTACAAGGACTAGTTATTTATAGCCTGAGGAAGAGCCTTGGAAAGACATAACTATCCTCAAATCAAGAACTGCCACATGGGAAATGAATTAGATGTTTTGCCTGGCTCCAAAAAGACGGGACTAGTTGACACTTGTGAATAAACAAATTATCAAATATGATAATGATAATATTTCCTCAAGAAAGTCAAAGGCAGGTGGAAAAATTATATATAAGAAAAAAATATACACTGTAGCACTTAAGCAGTAGCAAAGAACCAAAAGAAAATGGTCATCTACCATTTAGGGAATAGTTTAATAAATGGTGGTATATAAGAATATAATGAAATATTGTTTTGCAAGAAATGACAATGATAAAGAATTCAGAGAAACTTGAGAACACTTACTTGAAATGATGGAGAAAAAAAATGTAGAAATGAGTACAATTTACCCTGTGACCACAATAATGTAAAATAAACAATATCAACAAACTAGAACTCTAACCATTTTGGTTACTAATCTTGACTTCAAAGTATGCCGACTCCGCCTCCATCCCTTGCCTCATTTCTTGTGAAAGGGTTCTTGAATTTTGGTGTTGAATGATAGATATGACCAATGGCTTTACCTGTTTTGTTTAGATATGGGCCTTGCCAATAAGGGATCAATGGATAAACTGGGGAGCTTCACTGAGTAAGAATATTGGCATAAAAAGAAGAAAACAAGTAACACATTAAGGAAAATCATTCTGCTTTCTGAGTAAACAGAGTCCTGTATCTAATTCCTATAAGGAATTGTATCAGCAAGCACCCTAGCACACTCAGGGTGGCTGCTAGCACAGGTTCTCTGATCTGCTTTTCTAAAGGAAAGCAAACTCAAAAAGAGTTAACAATCTTACTTCAATCAAACAAACTAATATCATTTACCTATTTCAGGGGGAAAAGTCAGCACCCTGAACTTCAGAGAATATAAACAGAAGTTACAAACTTACAAAAATACAGAGAAAATAACACAGTTCAGCAGACCAACAGACAGGGCTTCTAGCTGTCTGACCATTACATCCATACCTAGTTAGCTACCAGAGAGAGAAACCAGGGGACTCAAGGACTGCCCAGAGTCTCATCTGGCCAAATCACACAACTCTTCCCAAAGTGAAAAAGGGAGAGTCAGAATTTCTTGGGACAAGGATCTGGAGGCAGAAGCTGCTGCCTCTGGAGAAAGAGAGAATTTCTCTCAGCAGCATCTGGAGGCTGGGCTGCTACTGCTGGACTGAGAATAGAGAAGAAAAATGAGAATTGGTAACTTAGACAGACCAGGAAGCAAACTCTGTGGAGCCTGAAGCTGCTACTGCAAACCTGGATGGAGTGATCTTGATTCTGAGAATCAGATGAAACTTCTGATGAGTCTGAGGGCCAGTTGGAGCTGCCAAAAACACTGAGGAAGCATGACTGTGAGGGATTTAAGACTATCTGTTTGTGGCTTTAAGCCTTGTCTTCCTGGGAACAGAGAATGTGAAGGATTTGAGATGGACTGGGCACTCTAAGCTCCAATGTATAGCAGGAAATGGACAAGGACCTGGGAGCTATCTGCCTTTGAACCCAGGTGAACCCTGGTGAATCCAGGTAGGATCTGGAACCATAGAATGGGATCCAGGGAATCTGAAGGACCACTCCGAGTCAACTTGAAAGAAGACTTTACTTGGATACTGTGTACTGACTGAGAAGATTATAATTTACTAGTGACCTGGGGTAGAGGGTCTGTGTATTTTCTTATGATTGAATAGCAAAAGATGAAGGATGATTGATTGACTAAATGATTGTATTCAGTGATTAATGACTGAATAAGTAATTGATTTGTAATCCAGTATGCCCCATGAGTGGACAACTTTGACTATTGTACTTTGTGTCCCTTAAGGAGGCAAACCTCCCTAAGGATAATTGAATGATTAAGATGATTGAATGATTGAGTTACTAAATGATTGTTCTTTGTTCAAAATGTTGTGGCCACTGTGGTGGAAACTATGTCGCCATTTTCTGTGATAAATTGTTGCGAATGCTATATTTTGATTTTCTGTGATAAGTTGTAATATTGTGAATGCTGTACTTTGATTTACTGTGAATGTTTTGCTCTGATTTGTTATGGAATAAATAGAATGTTCACTATACTGTGTAACCAAAACCTTAAAAGCTGTTCACAGTAGCATTCTTCTGGAAAGCTGCTTGTGCTTGGCTTTACACCTTTCCAGTCTTCTTAATCTCCATAATGTACTCTCCCATCCAGTAACCCTGGCCTAATAGCTTATAAGACATTCTATTCCTCAGCTCTGGGCATTCTCTCTGACTGTCCATCATACCAGGAATGCAGGCCCTCCTCCATTCTGATCATTGACCTCCCTGTCTTCCTTTAAAATTCAATTATTTAGCTCTAATCTTTTCTTAAGAATATGTTAAATTCCTCTATTGCATTGAATATCAATTTTTCCCCTCACGGATTGCACTCAGTTTTGTTGGGTAGGTGATTCATGGCTTTTATCCTAGCTCCTTTGACTTCCAGAATATCATATTCTAAGCCCTTCAATCCCTTAATGTAGAAGCTGCTAAATTTTGTGTTATCATGATTGTGGTTCCACAATACTTGAATTGTTTGTTTCTGGCTGCTTGCAATATTTTCTCCTTGATCTGAGGACTCTGAAATTTGACTATAATATTCTTAGAAGTTTTCCTTTTTGGATATCCTTTAGGAAGTGATCAGTGGATTCTTTCAATTTCTATATTACCCTCTGGTTCTAGAATATCAGGGCAGTTTTCCTTGATAATTTCTTGAAAGATGATGTTTAAGAGTTTTTTTTGCTTATTTGTTTGTTTTATCATGGTTTTCAGGTAGTTCAATAATTTTAAAATTATCATTCCTGGATCTATTTCCCAGGTTTTTTTTTCCATTTTTTTTCATTCTTTTGGTTTTGTTTTATAATTTCTTGATTTCTCATACAGTCATTAGCTTCCATTTGCTCCATTCTGATTTTTAAGGAATGATTTTCTTCAGTGAGCTTTTAGACCTCCTTTTCCATTTGGCCAATTCTCCTTTTTAAGGCTTTCTTCTCCTCATTTGGACCTCTTTTCCCCTTTGGGTTAGTCTACTTTTTAAGCTGTTATTTTTGTAATAATTTTTTTTCATCTCCTTTAGCAAGCTGTTGACTTGTTTTTCATGATTTTCTTGCATCAATTTCATTTCTCTACCCAATTTTCCTCTACTTCTCTAACTTGATTTTCAAAATCCTTTTTGAGCTCTTCCATGACCTGTGACCAATCCATATTTTTCATGGAGGCTTTATATGTAGGAGTTTTGACTTTGTTGTCTTCTTCTGAGTATATTTTGATCTTCCTTGTCACCAAAAGTAAGTTTCTATAGTCTGAATTCTTTCCATTGTTTGCTCATTTTCCCAGCCTGTCACTTGACTTTTTAACCCTTTGTTAAGGTAGAGATCTACTTCCAGTGTGGAGGGCATACTGTCCCAAGTTTTTGGGGTTTTGTGCAGCTGTTTTCAGAGATGCTTCTAGGGACCTGTAAATTTTCAGTTCTTCCAAGGTGGTGTGATCTAAAGAAAGTTGTTTGCTCCACTCCTGGCCTGTGCTCTGGTCTGTGAGAGACCATGAGCACTCTTTCCTGCCATGGAACTATGAGAAGGGTCCCCTCTTTGATGCTGCCACAAGCTCTGATATGCTAATTCTCCTCCTCATCTCAGGACTGCCACCCAAGACTGAGACTCAGATCTAAGTATAGGCAAAACAACAGAATCCCACCTCAATGCCAGCAAAGAGACTCCTGTAATCTCCTTTTTTCCAGTTGTGCAATCCCCTTATCTTCTGTGGGCTGAGAGCTCTAAAAGCAGCTGCCACCACTGCTGCTGATTTAGTTACTCTCAAGTCCTGTTCCTGGTTTGCTGTGGCCAAGGCTGTGCTAGGGCTGGGGCTGGACTGTGCTCCTCTCTCTCCCAGGTCTGACAGACCTTTCCTACTGACCTTCTAAGTTGTCTTTGGCATTTGTGTGTTGAGAAGTTTAGAAACTGCAATAGCTGCCAGTGATTCAGTCCCCTGAGTCCTGTTCTGGGTTTGCTAGGCCCTGGTCTGTGATGGTATGGCCTCTGTTGGACTGTGCTCTTCTCTAAACCTCATGCAGCAGACCTTTCCTGTCAACATCCAGGTTGTCTTGGTCTGGAAATTTGTTTCATTCTGTCTTTTTGTGAATTTTGCTGATCTGGAATTGGTTTAGAGTAATTTTTCACAGGTATTTAGAAGGGTTTGGGAGAGAACTTGGGTCAATCCCTGCCTTTACTCTGCCATCTTGGCTCCCCCCATTCCCCTTACAATTCAATTAAAGTCCTATCTTCTATAGTAGCAGTTCTCAAACTGTGGGTCACAACCCCTTTGGGGGTCAAACAGAATCACCTAAGACCATGGGAAAACACATGTTTCCGATGGTCTTAGGAACCGAGACATGGCTCCTCTAGCCTTTTCCAGGGGGGTACGCCCACATACAGATCTGCCCACATACGAGTATTAAAGGGTCGTGGCATTAGGAAGTTTGAGAACCACTGTCTTATAGGAAGCCTTACCCAACCCCCCTATATTTGTGTGCCTTCCCTCTGTTAATTTCCTATTATCTTTTATATGCTTGTTTTGTTCATATTTATTTGCATGTTGTCTCCTCAGTTAGATTGTAAGTTCCTTGAGGGAAGAAGCTGTCTTTTGTTTCTTTCTCTATCTCCAATGCTTATCATAGCACCTGGCACAAAGTAGGCACTTAATTAATGTTTATTGACTTGAATGAAAGAAATTACATATATATGATGCAAGATATTATTTAGTCATACAATGAGTATTCTTAAAGAAGTAATTCCATGATATGGAAGAAGGTTTGAGTATGTCAGGATGGACTAGGCCAACGTGAAACTTTAACACATTGACATTAAGATCACATTCGGAGATGACCTGAAGATTACATATGTATGACTGAGTAGTACAGAAGAATCTGGCCAGAAATCAGAAGACATCTAGATAACTTGTTTTGCCTGGAGCTATTCCCTTAGACCAAGGTGAATTATAGATAATGGTCATAAAGGCTACAAAGCAAAACTTAGCCAAACCAATCATCTCCTGTTGGACGGGGGAGTCCTACAGGATTCATGATTCTCTTTATGAGTTTTAGGAATTGTAAAATCTGAAATTTTTTTGAAAGTAGACTGATATTCAATTCAATTAAAACTCATTTAAAACAGTGGTTCTCAACCTTCCTAATGCCATTATCCTTTAATACTCATATGTGGGCGTATCTGCATGTGGGTGGACCCGTCTGGAGACAGATAGAGGAGCAATGTATCAGTTCCTAAGACCATTGGAAATAATGTGTTTTCCGGTGGTGTTAGGCAACCCCTGTGAGAGGGTTGTTCGACCCCCAAAGGGATTGCAACCCACAGGTTGAGAACCACTGCTTTAAAATAATCTTTTATGTATAAAATACTGTGTTATGCATTAACAGAAGGCAAAAATGAAAGTCCTCTAGGTGCTGACATTCTACGGACTGGATACAACATGTCCACAGATAAATACAAAGTAATGTGGGATCAAGAATAACTATTGAAGAATCCAGGAAATACCTGCTATAAGACATGGCACATTGAGTGGAACATTGAAGGAAATTAGAGGTTAAAGTGTCGATGAAGAGAAAGTCATGGGGAAGCAGCATATAAAAAGATAGCAATGGGAGATGGAATGTTATGGATGGAGAACAAGAAATACACTTGTTTGGTGAAATACAGAGGGTATGAGGTGGAGTAAAGTGAATTAAGTCTGAATAAGTAGGTCTCTCTTGGACCCTAGGAGATTGTCCACTCTTAAGGTAATTAAGAACATAATTTAAAGCAGGAATAGTCCTTTTCAAGTAGAAGTCAATTATTTTACAGACAAGGATACTAAAGAAATATTAAGTTAAAATTTAGAATTTTTCCCCTTCCATTTACTCTTGTTAAATAGTCTCTAGCTCCTTTTAGTATAAATGTTCTTTTATATCATATGTGGAAAATAAGATTTTTTCTATATGATTGAAGAAAGGGAATCCTTTCAGTTTGTCAGCTGACTGAAGCTCTTCTTAGAATTATGTAGGCACTTTAGCATTGTGTAACTTATTAAGGAATTGGTTTGATAAGGAAATAAATTATCTGTGTGCAATTCTATGAATTATATAATAGGCTGTAATGTAACAGAATTCTTCTGAATAAATATAACAGCTCAAGAATGATCTTTTCATCCCTTAACAGTATAGAATAATGGTGATGAAAAACATGTTTTAGGAATACAGTCATGCAGATAACAAGACCTAAAACAGAGAACAATCCAGTGAAATCATTTTGAAACAAATAACTGATAAAAAGGGAGACATTTTTCAAAGAATACATTTCCAATATACAAATACTTTACATTTAACTGTTTTTTTTTCAAGTGCAAATGATAGATTCGAGTAAATTGGACACATTGTGCAGGTGTCAAGGGGCTAGGCAACATGTAAATGTGAACCATATACATTTTCCCTTATGCTTGCTTCAAAGTATTAAATGACCATAAGAATCGACCATTACAGAGGACTAACTCCCTTTTGTTACACAATGTATGACATTTTTTTTCACCAGATTCTAGAAATATGGAAAAAAAAAAAGAGTTGAAAAAGAACCCACATTTCCCTAATTTCTTCACAAATTCTATATACAAACAGGTTAGTCAGACTTGATCAAAGTTGCATCTTGTGAACAATAACACTACAGGTTTTTAACATCAAGACAATTCTAAAACTTTCGGTTTAGGGCAAGCCGATATCCATTCTTGCCCTAGCCCCTCAAATAGTCCAGGACATCTCAACGAACACTGGAAATGCTACCAAACCCCAGCCGCCACTTCACATGATTTATGATGTCATTAATGTCAAGCTATCAGTGGACAAGAGTAAAAGAGACAACAGCAAAGCTGACTAAAAACAAATAGTTTTGATTAAACTCAAGGACGTTCAGTACAGCTTTCAGCAAAAAGGCATTCATCATTTCCGTAGCTGACCTTGTTCCCCTCCCCCATCCCCAATGCAAGCGTAATACACACTGGGATTCTTACAGAATCTCTGAAGTGGCTCATGGCTGTGTCCACTCTTTAAGACAAAATGAATGAAGTAAAAGCTACAATGCTTTTTTTTTCCCTATGGGGCTGATTGAGTAGCTAATTGACCCTTTTCCCTAAACTCTCCGCTCCCAACTACTTTCATTTCCCTGAAGGATTCTGTCATTCTCTTTCTAAATCATTGCACAAGGGTTAGTCTCTTTCCCCACTGCCACTGCCCTCCCCAGCCCAACAACACTGCTTTAGGGTCAAATGAAAGAAAAAATGGAAATAAAGGGAGAGACAACAAAGTAAAGTGTCCAAGAGAAGCAAGCCATTTTTTATGTAACTATTTCTATATATCAGTTGTAAGCTTCCTCTTTAAATGCAGTCAAATTATCTCTTAAATGGTCAATATCTTTATAACCTCTCTGAATGAGTAGAGTATTACTCTCAATTGATCATATACCTATTTACTTCTCTTGTACACAAAAAGTTAAAATATGTAAATATGCTCAAGAATCAAAGATTTTGCCCCAAGTCAATTTCCAATGAATCAAGTCCTTTTTGGAAATTTCATTTCTGATCTCTATAAAAACTACCATGATTAATTCAAACAACAGAAGAAAACTAATGTTTTTAACTATTGAATGATAATTATGCACATGTGCAATCATTAAATGTGTATACACACACATACATACATACATACATATATGTATACATAGATACTTCCCACTGTAACTCTGAGACTTCTCAAGAAGCTTTCATGTTCCCCCACTCCGATAATTATTACTGTTTTCTCAGTTATACTCTGTATCAGTGCAGTTGAAATAGGCTCTTTCAGAAAATATGCCTTTTAAGACACTGCAATCATATACTTCATACAAAAATAAAGGCTTTTTATACCCTCAAAACAAAATAATTTAATGGCAGAGCTTGAATTTTAATTTTGTACATTCTGTAAAAATAAAGATGCATCAGGACATCTTTCTATGGTATTTAATCGACTTTAAGAGGTTTTGGTTTTTTGTTTTGTTTTGTTTTAAAATTTGAACATTCTGCCAGTAATGATGTTCATCTTCATCCGGAAACTTCTGTTCATATATACCTAGAAATATTCCTTCTAAAATTAGTTATGTTTACCCTGATTAATAAAAACTTTCTGTTGAGATCTTTTATGGGAAAAAGACAGCCTGTATTACAAGTATTAACTGTGCGTGAGACCATTTGTAATATCACCCTTGGAGAATAATAAACAGATACTAGAGATTGAAATTCTGACATAGTTTACAGAACAATAATCCAAACATCTGTTATAATGACAAGGGATTTGAACAGAATAGAGAGTACATGGGAAAGCTATGCTACTTTTAGTACCGTTATAACGTTAAATCAAAGCATTGAAGCTCAAGGCAGCTTGCTGCTAATATAAACAATTTTCTACATATTCCTGGGCCACAAGCCAGATCTCAGGATTCAGTTACAAGCCCAAGGTCAAGAGGGAATCAACAGTATGAAGTTACTGCATATGAATCAAAAGAATAAATGGATAATTAAGTATGAAAACAAATTTGAAGGTATATTCTCATTTAACTCATCAAATAAATTTATTAGCAACTTCACACATTGAATTTGTTGTAGGATCAATAGAGATTTTAATACATTTATTGATTAACCTGAAATCCCAGTCATTTTCCCCAAAGTAAGGCTCACCAAATCATCTTTTTTTTTCTTTGTATGTATGCATTTCATTCTATACAATATCCAACATCTGACTATAATTATTAAGGCTAAATATATAATTTTGTCATTTTCTTCAAGGAAGAGACATTGAAAAATAATGTTTTAATGAGAGGAGCTGTGTTGTTTAAACATGTCCTTTTAACCAGGTAAGGTGTGATATATATACCTGATATATAAATAGATGACACTGGAGAAGGCTACTGGATTCAAAATTCCATGTGATTTTCAAGAACTGTGGTATGACATTTGTTTTCAAGTAGCATATTCCTAGATATTTTGTCCAGCAATCCCTTCGGAGTTAAATGTGTTTCATATACAGTTTAGCTGCTTTTGCTATCCAGTGTAATTTATGTACTTATGTGTATTTGTATACGTATATGTATATATATATGCATATATACATATACATAAATATGTAACAAGATTGGTTTCAAGGTGAATGAGGACAGGATTCTGGGAAGTTGGTGGAATAGGTCAGAAAATTCTAGGATCTCCAAATTTCCTCCACAAAAAAAGATAGAACATCTCCTCAAAGTGAATGTAGAGTGGCAGAAATAAATAAAAATCAGGATAAAGCAATTATCGACCTAAGACAATTTGAGAAGACCTCAGGAAAGACCCTGACTTCCTGGGGCAGAAGTTTGGCCTGAGTGAAGTGAAAATACCTCCAGGCAGATTCTGCAGAATCCACAAAGAAGGAGCCCTAGGGAGAGCTGGGTTGGGCCACATCCCCTCAGTAGCTTTTGCTTCATGACTGTGAGTAGGGGAAGACCGAAAGTCCCTTTGTTGTTTCAGGATGCCAGGCCCAGCTGTGTTGACCAGACACACTTCAGACTGGGGCTATGGGAAAGCAGGAGAGAGTAGTACATGGTTGAGTATGGTAGCAGAAGGGTGAGGACCCTTCTGGCTCCGGGCATTTTCAGGAGAGCAGTTCCCTGATTTTGGTTTCAAGGAAGAGAAGAGAGCTGAAGTTTTCAGTCACAGGAGGGAGGCAGGAAGTGATGGGTCTGGGCCCAAGCTGAGACCTTTTCCCTTACCCCAAAAGAATTTGGGTCTCATTTTTCTGAGGGGGAAATGATGGGGTATATGCTCTTGGAGCTCCCTTGAACTCTTCTTGAATCTTTCCTCCAGATCTGGCATTCATCTGATACCATAAAACCTTGGGTTACCCTTAACTTAGCCTAGCCCTCCATTGTTTATTACCTCCAAGTAGCCTTCAGTTGTTCCCCACCCTTAATCCCATTTTCTTGGTTCCTGGAATCCAGCCTCTAGTTACCCCAGACTAATTGGTCACCCCAAGATCCCTCCCATGGTCTTTCTATATATATAAGGTCCATCTTGTCTCCATGAAGGTGCTAAAATTCAGACTAATTCAGATGCAATCTAACTGAGATTCTGTCTGGCTGGCTTGTCAATACATGTGTTACAAATGCTTAGGCTCCTTAAGAGTCTACCCAATAGTGTGAATCTTTAATAAACTTTGTTTTTCTTTGGCTGAAAGAAGGCTTGGGTCAAGTTCATTCAGGTAGGACCCAGTGTGTTGGTATTTTGTGGTCCTGGGCACCCCTAAACCTCAACATTTTAAACCTCAACAGAAGCAAAAGCATTTGTGGGCCACTGAGATTGGAGGCCCAAGCCATGGCTTACAGGTGGAGAAGAATACCTGAAGTTGGGCACCCAGTACAGCTCAGAAAATTATAGTAAGAAAGACCTGAGCGGGGGCGCCTAGGTGACACAGTAAAAAAAGTACTGGCCCTGGAGTCAGGAGGACCTGAGTTCAAATCCAGCCTCAGACACTTGACACACTTACCAGCCATGTGACTTTGGGCAAGTCACTTAACCCCAATTATCCTCCAAAAAGCAAAAAAAAAAAAAAGGACCTGAGGTCTGGGGCACCATTCTCCATGCCTGAGGACTAGAAATTGATGATAATAATAAGCTGCTTAAAATTAAATGAAACAAAATAAAAAGGAAAAAGGAAAGGAGAAAGAATCTAACCATTGATGACAACTATGGGGATAGACAAGACCATATTCAGAGGGAAATAGTGAAGTTAAAAAGAAAAGGTTCTCCTTTTTCAAAGAAAAATGGCAAATGGTCACAAACCCAAAAAGAGTTCTTGGAAGAAGTTAAAACCGTTTGTCAACTGAGAATGGCTCCTATTTCTATCAATTTGACTCATTTCTGGCTCACACTTATCAGATTGACTAATGTGACAGAAAAGGAAAATGATCAATGTTGGAAATATGTGGGAAAATAGTTATAATATAATAGTTATATATAATTTATATATATATAGTTAATTTTTTTTATCTTTTTCTATTTGGCCAATTCCACTTTTAAAGGCACTCTTCATTGAATTTTTGTGCTTCTTTTTACCATTTGACCTATTTTGTTTTTTAAGATGTTGTTTTCTTCTGTTGTGTGTGTGTCTATGTGTGTTACCAAGCTGTTAACTTGTCTTTTGTCATTTTTTTTTCATCAGCATCATTTCATTTCCAAAGTTTTCCTCTACCTCTTTTATTTGATGTTTAAATTATTTTGGATCTCTTCCAGGAATTCTTTTTGGGCTTGAGACCAATTGGCATTTTCCTTTGAGGTTTTGGATGTTTTTACTATGTTGTCTTCTTCTGAGTTTGTGTTTTGATCTTTCACTATAATGACTTTCCATGGTCAGGATATTTTTTGTTGTTGTTTGCTCATTTTTTTCTAGTCTATTTCTTGGCTTTTAACTTTATATTAAAGTTGGGCTCTGCTTCTGAGGTAGAGATGGTACTATTCCATTTTCAGATTTTTTGTACAGCTATTTTCAAAGCTCGTTCTGAGGAGTCTATAAGTTTTCATTTTTTCTGAGGTGGTATGATCTAAAGAGAGTTGTGTTTGTTACTCTCTTGGCTTGTGCTCTGGTCTTTGAGAGATTACAAGTAGTCTTTTCCGTCCTAAAACTGTGAGCATTATCTCCACTTCCTTGCAACTTCAAGTTCTAGTACAATTGGTCTCCCTCTTGCCCTGGTACTACAAGCTAAATTTATGTATGCTCAAAGCTACTGAGTCCTACAGCCAGTGCCATTAAAGGGAACCCTGTTACCTCCTTCTGAACAGTTGATTGATCCCTTTGCCACCAAGATTTCAAACAAGAAAAAAAAGATTGTTAATTTTTTTTACATGTCATTGGGAAAGATTTGACGAAATTAATAAGAATATTTTTTTAAAAAGATAATTTGTCATTTTGGAGAGTCATTTCTGTTTAATAATATCCATGTAGAGGGATAAGAAGAGAATAAGAGGAGAAGTGGAGATATTGATTTTAAATGACATTTTCAAGGAATTTAGCTGCAAAAGGAGAAGAACTATGGAATGATAGCTAGTAGAAAATGAATGATTGATGGAAGGTTTTTGTTTGTTTGTTTGTTTTTGCATGGGAGAGATATGTTTCATAAAATTAAGTGTGTGAGGTGATTCAGGTCTTCTTGACTCTGGGTCCAGGACATTTTCCACGTGTGGCTTACATGATATATTGTATAATATCTCCCTTTTCTTAGTACTTTTGACTCTTTCCCATGTCCCTAATTCCAATCCAAAAGACCAAACCATAATGGGAAAAAATAAATTAGAATATTTTAAGGAATTTAATTTAAGGCATACTTTTAAAACAGATTCAAAGAATGCTAGAACACCTCTAGACTAAATGGTGACCACATTAAAGATGTGCTAGATCATTTATTAAAGATCATTCTAGTAAGCTTTTCTTGGTGAAAAAGAACAAGTGAAAACTTATGATTTTTCTTCCTGACTTCTGTTGACATGGTTGAGGTGTTAATTTTATTCTGTCCAGTATTTAAATTTTAATTGTATATGGCAAAACAGAAATGTCATCCTTGAACTGGATATAATACATAAATGTCACATTAAAAGAAAATGAAGTACCAACTCCAAGTTACTTAAATGCTTATTGACAATAAAATAATATGTTATCTAAAAGCCTGTTACGAGGTTTCATTAAGAAAATCCCTAGAATATAGTGAACACAGCATCTCTAAAACTGAAGCATTGTCAGGGGCAGCTAGGTGGTGTAGTGAATAGAGCACCGGCCCTGGAGTCAGGAGGACCTGAGTTCAAATCTGGCCTCAGATACTCGACACATTTACTAGCCATGTGACTTTGGGCAAGTCACTTAACCCCAATTGCCCTCCAAAAAGCAAAAAAAAATAAAAAATGACTTTGAGATTCTTGAGAATTCCCCTCAATGTAATGATTAGCCCTGATTACAGGAAACTGATGAGAAAGCATGCTATCCACCTCTTTACAAAAAAGTGATCAGCTCAAGGTACAGAATGAGACAGACAAATTTTGAATATGACAAATGAAAGATTTGTTTTACTTAACTATATTTGTTAGAATGACTTTCCTTTTTCTTTTTGGGGGTATGGCAAAGGTTTTAACACAAATTAATCAAGTTTTAAAATAAAGCATAATTTTATACAAAAAGACTGTCCAAGGAGGATAACATTTATAAAACTATTAACAATCAATCAATGAACACTTATTGACAATTTACTATATGTGTTAGAGTTGCAAATACAAATACAAAGTAAAAGTGCCTGCCCTCAAGAGGGGTGCATTTTAATGTGGGAGTGGGAGCCAGGAGGATGCAGAGAAGACATTAAAAAATCAGAACCTATAAGGTTATAGAGTAATCTACACGGTAGATTACTATGCTATGTATGCTATGCTATGCTATCCTAATTATTAAAAGGGTACAGAGTAATCTATAGGGTAAATTATTATACTGTACTGTACAATATAATTACTATAAGGTTGCAGTTATCTACAGGGTAAATTACTATGCTATACTATTACTATACTATAATAGATTACTATAAGGCTATATAGTTATCTACAGGGCAAATTATTACACAATACGATACTAATTATTATAAGGTAACAGAGGGATCTACAGGGTAGGTTACTATAGTATACTATACTGTATTGTACTGTACTATGCCATATCATACCATACCTATATATACTATACTATACTATATTATACTACATATACTATACTATACTACTATAAGGTTACAGAGCAATCTACAGAGTAGATGACCCAAATGATTAGAGGGACTAGGGAATGCCTCCTGGAAGATGTGGCCCTTGAATTGACTCTTAAAAGAAATCAAGGAAACCAAAAAGCAGAGTTTGGGAAAGGGTTCAGTCAATGAAAAGTCAGGGAGACAAGAGACAGAGTAGCTTGTGTTACAGGAAAATGTGTGGGGGGGAAACATGAGAGTTTTGGAACATGAGGAAGTGCCTGTGGCATTAGGCAGAGCTGGGTAAGATGTTTCTCTTATGTGGAATGGACCATTGAAGGGATAGATGAAGGGTATCAAGACAAGATGGAGGATTCTCTCTTCATCAACACACATCTACTAAAAATGGAACTATACAAAGATTAGCAAAACGAAGATAGGGGAATCGACAAAACACCCTTTACTCCCTTCATAGCTTTGCCAAGTTCTGCCTTGAGATTACTTCTTTAAGATGACTGTATATGGGAAGGACTAGCTCTGGAAACTTATAACTCATATAGTTAAGTAGAGAATAATTAGTTGGAAAGCAAATTTGGGGTCATATCTGATATTGCATCTATATCTAAATACTTCTGACCTGAAGAGTCTTATCCATAGTTCTTCGTTGGTTGTAATATTGCTCATTATAATATAGAAAGCAAAGAGCATTGATTGATAGCCTATCCTTTAGGCAAGTATTACATATCCTGCTGGTTAATCATGACACATCTAGACATATGATGGGCCTGGCAAGATAGCTTGTTTGACTGCTTTTGTTAGTCCCAAATGAAATATATGCCTAGAGATTTTCCTTTCATTTTATAGAATGTATTACATTTAAACAAATTTGATTAGAGTCTTTGCACAAGGATATTCAGAGACTAATATAGAGAAATATTGAAGTATGAGTAACAAGAAACCATTCCCCATTCACATGACAAAGGTTCTTAGAATAGTTTAAAAAATGGAATGCAAGAAGTGAAAAAAAAAACAAAAAACACAACATTTTTGGTTCCCAGTTAATCACTGAATCTTCTTGTTTATTTTTTATGTGATATATAATGTTGGTAAACCATTTGCAATGCTAGTCCACAGTATGGTAATTATTTAAACTTAAGACTATCAGTAAATCTATTTATACGTGCCAATTTAGCTTAATCATTGGCCATTCCAACCCTCTGTCTTGCAGATGGAATCCATAGCATTGGGAGTGTTAGGTTTCCACCATTTACAGGCCCACAGGCCATTGTCAACTCCAAATAATTATTTTGCTGCTGTCATTATTCTGCTGATTTGGGTTAACATTAAGATAGTATGTCTTTGTCCCATATGTTTCAGTTTGTTCCCCTTGGGGGGAAAAAAGGAGAAAGATTAAAATGCTAGTTTGCTCTCTTCTTTAGAGCTCTCAAGACCTGCTGACCAAAAATAATTATTTCTAGGTAGCAAGTCCTGACAAGTTCATACCTAAGGGCATATAACTGTCTGGAATACATCTTTACAATAACCATTTCTGATCGTTTATTAACCTCTTAAAGTTTCATTTTTATTTACTCATTAAACTGAGGCCTTATTGCATCATTTTAATTTGTTGTTTTTGTTAACTGATAGAAACAAACAAAATTATTATCCAAACATTGGGAATTAAAAAAAAAAAACATTCATTGATGTGTTCATCTTCTTAATTGGGAATAGCAATAATTATACATATTTGACAAAGGACAGGATTACAATTAAGCTTTCTCTACATTAAATTTGACATTAATTCACTAGAGCCAACTCAACATTTAGGCCATGTGCTAATTTGGTATTAGAGAAAGTGCTGGGTTTGAAATATAATATTGAACTTTTAGCATGAAATAACACGCTTTTCTGTGAGGTTAAATCTACTAATTAGGAACCAAATTCATGTTGAGTTTATGCCGCACCATTTATTACCAGCCAGAAAGTCTATCTCATTGTCAAGTGAAAAATGCTTAAATGCTTTTGAAAACAACGACAATATTCAGAAGATTTTAACAATCATCACCGTTTAAGTCCCTATTGAAATGCACAGATGTTAGGTCCAACCACAATACAATTCAAAAGAAAAGAAGTTGGAAAGGGAAATATTTTATGGATTAACACACAGTAGACTGTGTCATATGAAAAATTAAGTTTCCACTGAACCTACCTCAAATAAGCCATCTAGCATATGATGGAGATGGATTGCTAAGTCTCATAAATCTAGCATTTAAACCTTACTAGTTATGAATATTGGTGACAGAAAGATTTAGTTATGTGCACCAGCCCTCCCCCCACCCAGTGATGAAATAATTAGTCTTTCAGTTCATTACTATTATCATTTTCTTCCTTGTCCTTTTCAAATAAATTTGAAATGGAAGGATATTCAGAGATTAATATTGAGAAATATTGAAATATGAGTAACTAGAAACCACTCCCCATTCCCATGACAAAGGTTCTTAGAAAAGACAGTTTAAAAAAAACACAACTTATTTCCTCTATTCCCTGTCTGTCTGTCTGTCTCTCCTCCATTATAGGTGCTATATATGTCTATGTGTGTATGTGCATATATCCCTATATATCTTCATTATATATACTCTATATAATCCTGTGTTAAATGTTTTTTTTTTCCAAAACAGATTTTGACACAAGATACTGCCAACAAATATTTCAAAGACAGAAAAGATAAGACAAAACATAGACCATGGATAGGCACTTAGTCATACTTGCCAATTCAGGTCATTCTGTATCACAAAAACATAGATTTGAAACTTCTATTTTTAAAGTGCTTCACAAAGAAGATTTGGACTAGTGTTATGTTGTACGAACTTAGGTCTAGGCCAGGGTGGGGAACCTGTGGCCTCAAGATCGTATGTTACCTTCTAGGTCCTTGGGTGCAGCCTTTGACTGAGTCCAAGTCTTACAGAACAAATCCTTTCACTAAGGGGATTTGTTCAGTGAAGTTTGGATTCAGTCACAAAGCCATATATGAAGACCTAGAGAGTCACATGTGGCCTTGAGGCCACAGGTTCCCCATCTCTGGTCTAGGATAAACTTTGATAAACAATTCATATTTTCCACAGGGGAAAAAAAAAGAACAAACTTTTTTTTTCTCTAAGTAGTAAATATTATATTAAATTCGAATCCTGCATTCTAGCGCTGACAGAACAACAGCCTTATGGCTATCTTTCTTGATGATGCAAAAGTAGATATCTACTAACAATATATTATTTCAACACCTAAGAATAGGTTAGAAAATATGTTTTTCTGAGAGTATGAAACTTTTCTTGATCCTCCTAGCCCCTAGTATCCTCTCTTTCCAAAATGTTCTTGTGTATTTGGCATTTATTCTGAACATAATTATTTATGTACATGTCATATTACCCCATAGAATACAAACTCCTTGATATTAATAATTTTTTGTTTTTGTTTTTTGTCTTTGTGTGTTCAGGGTGTCTGGGGTTTTTCCTGACACATAGTTAGTACTTATGTTTATTGAACGATTACCAGAAAGGCAACATGGTCTAGCGAATAGGGTACAAGCAAACTTAGGTTCAGATTTTCTCTCAGACATTTATGATTTGTGTCTCCCTTAGCCTTGGTTTCTTCTTCTGTAGAATGAAGGGGTAGGAATTGATGGGCTCTAAGATTACTTTGCCCTCTAAATCTATGACTAATTGCATGTATGTGTGTTTAGAGCACATAAGATTTCCTTTACTTTAAAAAACAACAACTTTATTTTTCTCTACTTATGTAAGGTACTAGGCCAGTTTCTGAAGAAACTAAGACAAAACCAACAAAAAACTAAAACAAAAGCCGAAGGATGAAAAGTCCCTAATTTCAAGGAGCTCATTACATTCTTTTTTGTTTGTTTGTTTTTGGTGGAGTGAGGGAGTGATGTTAGAATACAGCATTATGCACATAAAAAAAATGTAAAACAAGTTCAAGTGTGAAACGCTGACAATTACGAAAATAAAGAAAGCTCCTTTCTTGAAGGAGGTAGCCTCTGGGCTGAACTTGGAAAGAAATTGAGAATTCTGATACGTGGAGTTGATGGGGAAGAGATTTCATTTTTTATCCTACCATTTCAAATAAGAAAGCAATTAAGAATATATGATTTTAAAGAAGAAAACAAAGATAGGAAAATGAAGAAAAGGAGAAAAATAGAACTATCTTTAAAGTAAAGAATGCAGATTCTTGAAACTATTTTAAAATTATTCACCTGAAGAAGATGCGTTGTTGTTTTTCAGTCATGTCCAAATCTCTGTGACCCTGTTTGGGGTTTTCTTGGCATAGATATTAAGTGATTTGTCATTTCCTTCTCTAGCTCATTTTAGGGATGAGGAAACTGAGGCAAACAGAATTTGGTGACTAGACCAGAGTCACACAACTAGTCAGTATCTTTGGTCAGATTTGAACTCAGGAATATGGGGTCTTACTGACTCCAGGTTCAGTGTTCTATCCACTGTACCACTAACAAGTCAGTACACAGGGACTCCTTGGTTTATGCATCTCTCCATTTGAATGTGGAATTTTTTCTTCATTTTTTTATGATCATATTTCAATAAACATGTTTACATTCATAGAAAATTTACTTTTTCTTGTGTTTCTTTTCATCTTTTTTCTTCTGGTTGCAGAGAATGATGTCATCGTTTTATATTGCTTTGTTTGCAAGAGTATATTTTCAATGATCGATGTCAAAATGATGTAGTAGAAGTAAAGATTCCATTTTCAACTTAAATAAAAGTCAAGTAATATTTTGAACTTACAATCTAACTTCATTACATTTTTCACTATTCTGAAAACTATTGAAAAGCTCAGAAACCAGGCCTTCTAACAGCTTTATTACTAAACCGAAGCTGCAGTGGTTTCATTGAGACTGAATTCTCCCAGTGAGATTAGGGGAATTTACCTTTCTGGAAGTAAGTGGGTTAGGAAAGTTTTAGTTTCAATATTTTCCTCTAACCTCCGTCACTTATTATTGAATGTTTTCTTTCAGCACCTATTTCCAAAATCAAGTAAGAACATTTTATGTTGTCACAAAGTGATGAATTGATTTATGAAAGGAAGATTTGCTCTTTGCTTTTTCATTTAGACTTGAATAAATGCATTTTCTTTTCTAGACATGAATTAATTAATGGTTTTCTGCTCTGGCCATTCACAACATAAAAAGAATGTAACCATAAATGGATCAAGTTATTGAAAAGACTATCTGAAAAGTTTTGGAGGGAAGATAGGAGAAAAAGAAAAAGACTGGAGAGAGAGAGTCTACCTACATCCATCTGTCTATGTACTTGACACATAGTAGGTGCTTACTAAATATAATTAAATAAATTTATTTATTTTTTTGTTCTGACTCATGATTTCATAGGTATGGGGAATCATCAGTGTGAAAAACTTAACTCAATCAATGCAGATGTCTCTCTATTCAGATGTTAACTCATAGAATTGAATCTTAACATAAATTAGAAGACAAATTGAAATTAAAAACTGTCATCACTGCAAGTAGAATAAAACTAATGCCTTGTTTCCATAATAGGACCTGTAATTAGAGGAACCCATGTGTGGAACACATTATAGAGAGTACAACCCAGTCTGACCCAAAGTCAGAAGCATTCTATTTTCCATAAAGCAAGGTAGTCTTTTAACACATTGTTTCTTAGCTATCTTAGTCAAACTCCTTTAAAGGAAAAAAAAAAAAGCAGTAATGATGTAGCTTTTAGCCTTTTAGAAATTTTGCATTAATGGATAGAAAGACTATGAGGTTAAATCTGTAGTTTTTGGATTGATTGCTTAGCCAGATGGGAGAAAAGAGATAGGCAATACATGTTTATTAAGTGACTACAACGGGGCAGAGAGGTGACACAGTGGGTAGAATGCCTCGCCTGGAGTCAGGAAGATTCATCTTCCTGAGTTCAAATCTGGTCTAAGGCACTTACTAATTTTGTCCCCTTAGGCAAATCACTTAGCCCTGTTTGCCTCAGTTTCCTCAATTGTAAAATGATCTGGGGAAGGAAATGGCAAACCATTCTAGTGTTTTTTGCAAAGAAAACTGCAAGTGAAGTCATGAAGAGACTGAAAAACAAGTGAACAAGTGTCTGCCATATGCTAAACACTCTACTACTTGCTAGGGGCAGAAGACAAAGAGGCAAAAGACACCCTAATCTAATGAGGAACAAAACAAGCAAACCATTATGCACAAACAAACTACATAGAGGAAAAATGTAAAATATTTAAAAGATGGTTCAAATACAGCCACTAATATAATAAGATTTCTATTTTAGTAACCTTACATTTTTGAAACATGTAATTAGATTTTCTTGGTAAAATTCATATTATTTCCCATTACCAATCTCACAACTGGCAATGTTTCTGACCAGTGCTAATGACCAATTGTCCTACTTTTGTTGTGATGGGAAAGAAGATACATCAGATTTTCTAATCAGATTTTGAAGTGAAGAAACTTGCAATTATATCAAATAAAGTAGGGAATGGTCAGGTGTGGAAGGGCCTGCCAATAGTAATACTGTAATCCCTGTTGCTGGGTCAGTTGAGGCTGATAGATCCCTTGAGTTTGAGAATTTTGAGCTACAGTAAAGTGAAAACCAGTAGGTGAGTCCCCAGGGAGCAGAGATCCACCAAGCTGCCTACAAAGGAGCAAATTGACCTAGGTCAGAAAAAGAGCGTGTTAAAAAAGGGGACAGTAAGGGGGTACAGTGAATAGAGTGCCAGGCCTGTACTCAGGGAGACCTGAATTCATATTCATCCTCAGGTACCTACTGGCTATGTTACCTTAGGCAAGTCATTCAACTGCTGTTTGTCTCAGTTTCTTCACTTATAAAATGGGGATAATTTTAACATTTAATCTCAGGGTTTTGTGAGAATCAAATGAGATTATATCTGTAAAAAGTTTAGCACAGTACCTAGACCATACTAGTGTAGCACCAATGCAATATTCACAATGCCAATGGCCACTGTAAATATGCCAGAATAGTGCTCAAGCACAAAATATAACAGACTCTCCATATAGAAGATGGAAGAAAAACATTTGTTCAGACACCAGAAAACCAAATGCCCAAACCAGTAAGCCAATTCCATCATAGTAGCAAAGAAGTTAATAAACCATAACAGTACAGAAAGCCACAGCATCCTTTAGCCTTCCCACAAACCAACATTTACTCACAACCTAACTATCTCCCTGAGGTGCATCCTTTCTCTCCCACCATCCAGCTGCTCTGACTCTCATCTTCCTGTGGACTCTGCTCCACCCTTCATCAAACTCCTCCTACCACAGGCTCCATGTGATTACATTCAATGTATTAGGGGAAAGGGTATATCTTCAAAGCAGGGAAGGTCTTCGAATTTCCTTAGGCTTGTTAAGGGGCAGGGAAGATCTTCAAATTCCTATGACCATTACAACTAGTTGCTTGATATAACTATTTATTCCTTTACCTTTCTCAGTAAGTTACCAATATATTAGAGTGTGGGTGTCATGATGAGACCCAGTGTGATAAAACAAAATAAATTATATAAAATAGGGAATGAGTTAGCCAGTAGGAATATCTAAGACAAGAAAACAGCTATTTCTTCTCAAATATCATTGTGACCACTTTATAAAAATTATACTCACTGAGACATAAAGACCTAATTTTTATTTCTTTAGTTTTTAATTGATTTATTTTTAGTTTTCAACATTCACTTCTATAAGACTTTGTGTTGCAAATTTTCTTCCCATTTCTCCCCTTCTCTCACCCCAAGACCATGTGTAATTTAATATAGGCTCTACATACACATTCATTTTGAATCTATTTTCACATTAGTCATGTTACAAAGAAGAATTAGAACCAATGGGAGGAACCATGAGAAAGAAGAAACAAAAAGGAAGAAAAAGGGAAAGCAAATTGTAAGCTTCCATCTGCATTCAGACTCCATAGTTCTTTTTTCTGGATGTGGACAGAATTTTACATTGTGAGTTCTTTGGAGTTGAAAGACCTAATTTTTCAAGAGGATCACCACATAGTTGAATTTTTAAGATACTGTGCATGACAACATTAAATTTTAATAAGGAAATAAGAACTTGGGGTTTTGTCCTTCCTGACCCATTGAGTTAAATCTCTGTGTACCTATGAATTTGGCCATATTTATTATGATCAAGTCTAAACTTACCAGTGCCATTGAGCTCTTAGGTCAGAGGCCTGGATTGTAAGCAAGGTCTCAGTGTTTTAAGATTCTCTTTCAATTCTCAGCCTCTGCTATGAAAAACAAATAGATTTTATTTTCATTCACATTTAGAATTGCAAGTGACCCATGCTAGGCAATAGAAAGTAGAGGAAAAAAGAATAGATGGAAGCCTAAATAAAGGTTTCTAAACTCAAAAAAGATATAGAATCCTAAAACTGTGAATTTTTAAGTATATAGATATAAGCCCATCACACATTGCTCTTTCAAAGATTTGTTTGATAAGTTTAAAAATTACATTATATTTCATTCTAGTACATGTCTAAAGGAATCAAATTGCTACATACAAATAGCTCCAATCTCTAAATATTTTATACAACATCCAATATTTCTGTGTTTTAACAATTAAATGCTGATTTAACACCCAATAACGTATGGCTTGTTTGTTGCTGATTCTAAACAATGGGAAAGATTTCTTCAGAGAGGTCAAGATTCTCAGAAATGGGAGGGAATTTGTTTACTATATTGTAACCAAAGAATACTTTATGATAATAATCATAAAAAAGGTGGCAACAAATCTAGTATCTCTGAAGTACTACCTAATGTGAAATGAAGTTAATACAGCAGATCCTTAAAAAATGAATAACTTTCAGATGTGTTTGCATTTATGAAAAAACATTAAAAAATTTTTTCATACAGAACAAGACATGGGTTCAAAATGAATATGAAAAATCTTTGTCTTTAATTCATATTCCTAACATTTCTTTCTTTCTTTCTTTCGAGGGGGGAAGGCAAGGCAATTGGAGTTAAGTGACTTGCCCAAAGTCACACAGCTAGTAAGTGTGTCAAGTGTCTGAGGCCAGATTTGAACTCAGGTCCTCCTGATTCCAGGGCTGGTGCTCTATTCACTGCACCACCTAAGTGCACCCCCCAGCATTTCTAAAGAAGATTATGAATCTCCACTTTTTTCTAAAATTTAAAAAAAATTCAAGAGATAGACATGTTTATCAGACTTTACTAAGTGTGAATGGGAGAGATCAAGTGAGGGCAGGGGCAGTCAACCTAAAATCACTTATGTGAGGGGAAACAGCCAAATTAAGTGACTGTATATTTTATGTAGCTAAAAAAATCATAAATAATGATTCCTTCCTTCGATTATAGTAATAGCATTTGCTTACTTGTTATCTATTTTAGCCAGTGACTGAACTTTGAGAGCAAGGCCACATTGATGCAGACCATGAATGGTTTGAGATAACTCTGCCTAACTCACCCCTATCATGGATTTTCTTGAAACCCAGAAGGACTGCCCTACATATTGCCATATTATGCAGAATCTTCTTAATCTCACAGTACATTTCTGGGAACTGCTCTTACCTGGATTTTGCCAAATATGCCTGAATTGAAGACCAAGGGATTCTGTACTCATTTGTACCTTTATTAAGCAAAATTAATATTTACCTGAACTCTCAGATTAGCAGACATCTTTTGCAGCAGACAAAATAATCTTATTCCCTTCACCCCATAGTAAAGTGTCATTTTTTTCCAAATTAAATTCATTTATCAGAGGTATATTCTCATATGTTAGATGAAGATAACACTTATACTTTCTTCTTCCCAGGGTTTATAGGATTATAGTGGGAAGAGACATTAACAAATGTCTACTCCTTTGCTATAATTTTTTAATAAAGACACTGAGGGCAAATGGTGAATCAACTTGAATAAAATCACAGAGGTATTAGTTAGCAGAACAAGTTCAAGAACCTGGGTCCTATCTCCAAAAACAATTATTTTTCCATTATGCCAAACACATTAGGACTTCATTTGTTTAAATTGGTATTGCTTCAGCGTTTTAATGAATAGTAATAAATAAAACTTAGAGTCAAAAAGACTGTGATTCAAATGCTGCCTTAGCCTTGTGACACTTGGCAAACCCCTTTATGGTTTCTTCATCTATAAAATGGGATAATCATTTGTTGTTGTTCAGTCATGTCTGACTCTCTGTGACTTCACTTGGATTTTCTTAGCAAAGATACTTCAATGGTTTGTTATTTCCTTCTTCAGATCAGTTTACAGATGCAGAAAACGAGGCAAACAGGGGTAAGTAGTCCTGTAGCTAATGAATGTCTGAGGCCAGATTTGAACCCAGGAAGATGAGTCTTCCTGATTCTCGGCCTGGCACTCTATCCACTGTGCCACCTAGCTGCTCTAGCACAATGAGATGTAATGAGAATCTAATAAGATGATGTATATAGAATGTTTTGAAAACCTTTAAGATCTATATAAATGTTTGTTATTATTGTGTGCAAGATTGTTGTGGTAGGTTACCGTATTCTCCACCAATGAAGGTTGCAACCCAACCATTATTTTTTTTTAATCTTGCATAATTCTCGTTTACATTTTCCCACAGATCCTCTACTGAGCATCCATTCAATAAGCTGGAAGTCTTCTTGTATTTTATTTGTTTGCTTGTTGCTTTTTGTTTTTTTTACTATTTTACCTCTCATGGATAGTAGTGACAGACTTGGGTGGCTCACCTATTACCACATAATTGTCTTATCTCCTTTTTGAATTATCCATTTAATCTATGAGATTTTCCTTATACTACTTCTGCATAGGTCATTAATAGAAACAGGCTGCAATTTAAGCCATTTTACTTCTCTCTGTCTTGTTCCTTGAGTCACCTACATCTTTGATTACTTAGAGATTGTACTGTTCCCAGATTCACAAACATACACATTCCCAGGGAAACATTTCTATAAAAAAAAAAAAATAGATGGGACTTTGTTCCATGGAGCATTGCTTCAAGAATTCTAAGGACATTCCAGTTTTCCAAATGTGAGTCAGCTTAATCTCTTTTCTCTTAAATTTTGTCTATCTGAAATTTTCCTACTTTATTCTTTCCACATTCTGGCATTTACAAAGCCCTTTATCCCCATTCCTCCATGAAGAATCTATCCCTGGCTAGCATCTTCAGTGTTGAATGCACCTTCTTTCATGTCCCTGAATGAACTGGAGTAGGAGGAAGAGTAAGCATCATTTTTTCTCCCACTGCCACTTCCCACCCAGGTAGGCACCAAGATACTGTATTAGACACCCTCCAAATCAAACTTGCAGGGTGGATTCCAAGAGGGACAGTTATCCCAATTTCAAAGTACTATGTGTATATTTAAAACTATAGCTCATGAGACCCTGCTGATATTTTCAGCTTTACACTAGTTAACCAGTTAAAAAGCTCAAAGCAAATGACTTTATTGACAATGTGGTAAGAAGAAGAATAATAAAATTTCCCCCATAAACCTCGGGTGTACTTCTTATAAAGCCAATAATGAACAGCTCTCCTGAGGACTGCTGTTGTGAATAACTTTAAGGTTCTAATTACATAGTATAGTGAACTCTCCATTCATTCAGCAATAAACTAAAGCAAAATATTCAAGAAACTAAAGCACAACATTGACAACAACTTATTACTAAGATGGTCACATGTACTCTTAAAAAAAACATGTCATTCAGTAAGTCACAATCTCCTCAATCAATATAAAGTACTCATCTAAAGTCTTCTTTCATCTTGATTGGAGGATGCCTTCCAGTCATCCTTAAGGGGTAATCATCCTCAAGCTGATCATCCTTAAAAGGTAGTGAAAAGTACAAAAGCCATCCACCTGTAGGTCATAGTAAGTCATAATCTCATCAGTCAGTACTAAATACCCAAGTAAAGGTCCTTTTGTCTTAACTGGAGGCTGACTTCCAAACTCCATGGCTCCTCTTCTACACTCCCAGCTTTTGCCTGGATTCACAGGATTCACAAGATCTCCAATCGCAGATCACAGTTACTAGTCCACTCCAAGCCCTTCACAGTTTTTGCTTATGGGAAGACAAAGCATAACATAGCCACAACAATATTTATACATATTAAGCTTAGCAGAATTACAACAATATTCACACACATTGCCTGCACTATCATCTCAATTCACTTTCTATCTGACAAAGTAACATAAACCAACAAACAAAGCTTCTGTCTGAGAAATCAAATACAAATCAGCAGTAAAATCCCAAGACTTCTGTAAATGGTGGTAAAGTCTTCCTTCAGGACTTTTGTAAACAGCAGTAAATGTCCTCTTTCTGAACTTCTGTAAAGAGTCATAAAGTACTCTCTCAGGACCTCTGGATCAACAGTAAAGTCCTCTTTGAGGACTTCTGTGCAGAAGCAACAGACAAGGCCTTTGTCTGACAGACCAACAGACAGAGTGCTATGGAGTGCCAAAGTCACAAGCATTCTTGTTCTCAGTTCTGCTTGATCCTAGCTTGTACTTGAGCTTTTATCTGCTCTACTCCTTCCCATTCCACCCTTCCTGTTGTGTCCTTCCCGTTCTGCTCTTTCAGCAAGTTCCTCCCACAGTGGACTCCATGTAAAGACATTAGGCCTATTAAGGACAAGGAAGGTCTCCAAACTCCCTTAGGCCTATTATGGCAATACAGTGTGTACTGTTTCCAACAAAGACTTGATAAAATCACAGGCGGGGTTTGAAGGCACGTGAATAGCTGAAACTAGAAGCTTAAGTATTACTTTGCTTGTCATTACAATAACTAAAACAAGGATCAAAGTACCACTTTGTTTGCCATTATACTCCTCCATAAATATATGCAATATAAATAGAAAGAAGAGATTCACATATAGGTCTGACCACAGAAGGCAGTCATGCAAGGAATTCTCATAGCCAAGGCAATTCAGATCTCTGTTAGCATAGGACACCAATGACTTTTCTTCTTGAGGTAAACTCATGGTACTCCTTGTCAGCACTATATCTTTGATGGGTAGGTCTTCACTGGGCTCCCTTGTTCTGATTCTTTGCAGTTCAACTCAACTTTGCAGTTATATTATCTGGGCCTTGACTTTGCTAAGAGAGACATCTACTGTTGAGTGAGTCATTCCACTTGGACATACTATTGCCAACATGAGGTAATGGGGGGGGGGGAGGAAGAAGAGAAAGAAATACCTTACCCTGGCTAGATTTTGAAAAAAGTACACACAAAAACACAAATGGTGATTCTTTTTCATTAATTGATTTCTTCCTAAATGTCTGGCTCTCTATTCAACCCTTTCTTGACTACCATAAATGACACTTTTCTCAGAGCATTTGAGTGCTTTATAAGAATGCCAGGAGCATTACTAATCCTTCAAATGAGCAATGGTTAGTTGACCATTCCATCAAGTTGAGTGAGGAACGTCATACTTCCAAAAGGAGTTCCTGTAACATTTGCTCACTATTAAATTGTTCTTGTTTTAGCAAATGAATATAGTGAAGACCTTGAAGACCTACAGCAGTGGTTCTCAACTTGTGGGTCATGACCCCTTTGGGGGTCGCCTAAGACCAGTGGAAAACACGTACTTCCGATGGTCTTAGGAACCAAGACACCGCTCCTCTATCCATCTCCAGGTGGGTCTGCCCACATGCAGATATGCCCACATATGAGTATTAAAGAGTTGCAGCATTAGGAAGGTTGAGAACCACTGACCTACAGGAACTGATTCAAAGTGATTCAAGCAAAGCCATGTAAATTGAAAGAACAACAACACGATCAGAAATTAATATTGTTAAATCATTTTTTTAAATTTAGAAGCCAGAATCTAAAGAAAAGGTATAAGAAGATATCTTCTCCCACAAGTTTTCATTGGTAGATCCATTGGAATGGAATATTACAAATATGAAGAAAGTGGCCACATCAAATATCACTGCTAAAAGTCTGATATTCAAGGATATAAATAATTGTTGTAAATAATGTACAAGCTGTGTATGTTTTGTCCATACAAATTATTGGTATATCCAAATGGGTTTATCCAAAAATGGTTTAGAACAGCAGTTCTCAACCTGTGAGTTGCGACCCCTTTGGAGGTTGAATGACCCTTTCACAGGGGTCACAGGGGTTGCCTAAGACCATAGGAAAACACATATTTCCGATGGTCTTAGGAACCGAGACACTGCTTCTCTATGTATCTCCAGGAGGGACTGCCTACATATAGATATACCTACATATGAGTATTAAAGGGTCACAGCATGAGGAAGGTTGAGAACCACTGGTTTAGAAGAAGGCATGAAAGATAGTTTTATAATCTTGCCCACCACTCTCCAAAAGGGACTTTGATTCCTGCACCAAGAGAAGCTGAAAAAGCCACAAAGAGGTTAACTTCTACATTTTTTCTCAATTAGAATTACAGTACTAGACTAGGGAAATTATTTAGATTCAAACATGTCCCTAGTCACTCTTCATTAAAGAGGAAGGGGTACAACTTATATCAAAAGCTTTACTTAAACTAGGCATAGACCACCATCTTATAACAAATACCAAAATAAAAGTCAAAATGGGTACAAGATTTAGATAGAAATGTTGATACTATAAGCAAACTGGAAGAGTAAGAGTCAGATTTATGGAGAATGGAAGAATTTATGACCAAACAAGAGATAAAGAACATTTTGAAATGCAAACTGGATAATTTGTATTGCACTGAATTGAAAAGTTTTTGCACAAAGCCAATACGACCAAGATTAGGAGGGAAGCACAAAACAGGAAAAGAATTTTTACAACCAATGTTTCTGATAAAGTCTTCATTTCTAAAATATATAGAGAACTGAGTCAAATTTATAAAAATGCAAATCATTCCCCAATTGATAAATGGTCAAAGGATATGGACAGGCAGTTTTCAGATGAAAAAATTAAAGTTTCAATTAAAAATCCATAGTCATATGAAAAAATGCTCTAAATCATTATGGATTGGAGAAATGCAAGTCAAAACAACTCTATCAGATTGGCTAACATGACAAAACAGGAAAATTATAAATGCTGGAGAGGATGTGGGCAAATTACACTAATTTATTGTTGGTGGAGTTGTGAACTGATTCAACCATTCTGGAGAGCAATTTGTAACTATGCCCAACGGCCTATAAAAATGCATACACTCTTTGACCCAGCAATACCATTTCTAGCTCTGTATCCCAAAGACATCATACAAATGGGAAAAGGATCTACATATACAAAAATATTTATAGCAGCTCTTTTTTGGTGGCAAAGGATTGGAAATTGAGGGGATACCCATCAATTGGGTAATGACTGAATAAGTTGTAGTATAGGAATGTAATAGAAAAATACTATTATTCCCTAAGAAACAATGAGTAGGCAGACTTCAGAAAAACCTAGAAAGACTTGAATGAACTGATAGTGAACGAAGCAGACAGAACCAAGAGAACATTGTACACAGTAACAGCCACATTGTGGGATAACTAACTTTGATAGACTTATCTCTTCTTAGCAATGCAAGGATCCAAGACAGCTCCAGAGAACTCATAATGGAAAATGCTATCCACATCCAGAAAAAAGAACTATGGGGCCTGAATGCATATTGAAGCACATTATTTGCTCTCTTTTTTTTTCTTTGCTTGTTTCTTTTATTTTTCTCATAGTTTCTCCCATTGATTCTAATTCTTTACAGAATTACTAATGTGAAAATAGATTCAATGTGAATATATATAAAATTACATGTTTTCGGGGTGGGAGGAGTGAGAAATGGGGAGAAAATTTGGAATTCAAAATCTTATGGAAGTGAATGTTGAGAAATAAAAATAAATAAATTTTTAAAAGTTTACTTCACATCAGATGTGTGTAATACAAAGCACCATCATGAATAGTGATTAGAAAATAATCTTTTATCCAGGTAGATCACAAATAGAAAAGAGAGAAATCACACAGTGACTGTAGAATTATGCCAGATAATACACAGAATAAATGAACTCTTCCATTGGGTGATATCTTAGCTCCATGAGAGAGAGAGAGAGAGACAGAGAGACAGAGAGAGACAGACAGAGAGAGACAGAGAGAGACAGAGACAGAGAGACAGAGACAGGAAGACAGAATCAGAGACATACATACAGCAGGATAGACAGAGACGAAGAGACAAAGAAATAGACAGTTCTCAATCTCATAGAAAGAGTAATCTTTAGAAATCTCTAAGGAGCCGCACTGGAAAATGGAGACTTGTTTAGGGGCTAGTTTTCCCCTATATGTTTGCTGATTCACAAAGTCTTTCAGGCAGAAACACGTGGGACTTCTTAAACTAAGAAGAAAGAAAAAAGCCTTTCTTCTCTTGTGACCACCTCCATCCCAGATGCATGCATGGAGTAGTCACTTTCTCTACTCCTGACAATTCATCAAATTTAAATGGTCAAGGTAATAGCAGTTACCAAAAGAAAAGCAAAATTAACATAGGAAAGCATGTTCCAAATCACCCTTTATGAGGAAATAAAAATTAGAAGAGTTCTGAGATTTCACTTTATACTCTGCAAACTGACAGAGATGACAAAAAATAATTTTGAGGATGGCAGGGTTTACTGTGGGTAAGAAATGGCAAATACCAGGAATTCAGAGAAATGTGAGAAGATTTACATGAACTGATGCAAAACAAAAACAGAATTTTAAAAATGTACATAATGACAATAGGAATGTAGAAGGAAAGATCATTAAAAGGAACCTTGACTTTGAGCAATTGAGAAACTGATCAGTTCTGGGAAAATGGGAATGGAACACACATCTCTCCTCAGGACAGAGAGGTAGGGGATTGCTAGGATATTAGTAACTGTATCAGACATTTTTGCCTAGTTGTTTTTCTTTGTTTCAAGGCAGGATTCAATCTAGATTTCCAGAAATGACTTAAATGTAAAGTCAAAGGCTTCTATAATGTGTATTTTTAATCTAAAATAAATTGAACTTCAAAATGCAATAATATGTAATGCAAAGTATTCCCTTCAATCATAAGTTTCTATTTACCAGAAATAATTTTCTTTCATTTTCTTCTCTAATCACACTGGAAAGAATACTTCTCACAGTTGTTCTTTTAAAGGGACTAGATTTATTTTACCTTGGTGCATTTTGATAAGGCTTCCAAATGTATTTTTCAATGGAAATTTCTGTACTTATCCAAATTTGATACAATCCAGATGAACAGCATAGACACCAGCAAACTTTTCTGAATTGAACCCTTATCTTTTAAAAGGCAAAACTAATTTTAGAACATGTGAAATAGCGAAATGTCTTTGATGAGTTGTCCTGTCTCAAATCACTATTGATGGATGTCATATTAGCTTGGAAAAGGGTGATACTTCAGAAACAAGTGTCAGGCTGAAACAAAAAAATTTTAAAAGTAAAGAAAGAAAAAGCCTGATCATTGTACATCAGTCTCATAAGTTTTGTTTGGGCCCTATGTCTGATAAGTAAGAGTCTAAGATTGATATTTGAAGTCTTAGAGATTCTGGCTTATTTCCCC
The DNA here is from genome assembly GCA_028646515.1 of Pseudochirops corinnae. Lineage (NCBI taxonomy): Eukaryota > Metazoa > Chordata > Mammalia > Diprotodontia > Pseudocheiridae > Pseudochirops > Pseudochirops corinnae. The sequence goes on along the minus strand of CM053587.1, from coordinate 20,226,848 downwards.
CCCAATCCACTAAAATGAAGAAGAGCAAAACAAAATAAACCTATAAATCCAAGTGAGAATAATCCAGCTTTCCAGCTTCTGATTAGATTAAAAAATGGAAAGCAATGATTATTTTGTGATATATGTATGTGTGTATACATATATACACTATATATATATATATATATAATATATATAATATGTGTGAAAGAGAAAGAGAGAGAGAGAGGATTGCATCATAAATTATGTGTAACATTGTATGTATAGTTTATCTCTACATGCCAAATTCTGCCTTTTCTTTTTTGGTCTCTTATTCTATTTTTGCCTTCTGTTTTTACATCATATTCAATTTTTAATATATCAATTTCCTACCCTCCCCACCAAGCCAACCCTTATAACAAGAGGTTTAAAAAAGAATTCAAAACGGTTTAACCAGACTAAGCAATATAACCACTATATTTGACAATATATGTAATTTTCATTTCCATAGTGTCACCCCTTTCCTCTCTGCAGTGAGGTAAAGGTGATTATTATTTTTACTTTAAAATGATAGAGAATGAAATATGTATGGTATCTAGTCATGAGAATTGGTCAAGAAAGGTTAGAGGAGCTTCCACTCAATAGAATGAACCAGTGAGATTTAAAATAACACTAATCATCATTTATAGCTGAAACATTTATATTCAGAATTAATCTATATACTGTTCCATTTTAACTCTAGTTTACAGGGAGTCTCTTGGAATAGACTCTTCAAAATATTCAAATAGACCAAGGTAAATAAATTTCCCTGGTCAAGTCTAAAAGGCTAAACTAAAAGACAACTGTTCATGAGAATTGAAATTAAATTTTTAAAAGGTCCCTTCCTTACACAGTCAGCTCTAAGTCCCAGAAAGTAATGGAGAAAATTGAGATACAAAGGCCAGGTGTAAGAATCTAACTGAACACCTTTGCTAAAAGGAAGTAATTCATCAGAATTTCCCAGAAAATATATGTTTTTATGTAAAAGAGAGCTTTTCTTCCTTATTTTAATTTGTTCCTCTAACACTGATGAACTTCCTTCAGTTTTTATTAATAATTCCCAGGAATCATTTTAAAATTGTATCTTTTATCAAAAAAAAAAAGATGTCTTATAGACAATATCTACATAACTGAAACAATGTATAGATTGGTACAATTATATAATGACTTATTCCATGCTATTCACCAATCACTTGGTCATCTCATCTCGTTGGAGGTTGCCGTTATAAGTTTGGTCCAGTCTTCAGGTTGTCCCCAGAGGGGTCAGAGATTGTATTTCAGTATCTTGTGAATACTGAAATATTTTGTTCTGGTTGCAGGAGCTGTCTGCTATGATACAAAGAAATACTTTGTGAAAGGAAGATAATGAAGAATTAGTATTTTTATCACATTTGGTTATTCCTTATTATACATGCCTATCTCAGAGCATCAATTAAAATATTTTGTGAAATAAAAATTTTCCCTATTATCTATTTTTAAAGAATTTTACATATAGCTTAGTTCTCCTTCTACATAACTCCAATTCCATGATTTGTCCTATTTGCATAGACATATGTAGAACTTACTCTAGGGCTGCTATCACAACTCAGTCACAATGGATGAATAGTTACCCATAGCAAGGATGCTTCTTTCTTCTCAGAGTATAGGGTTATCCCTGAAAGAAAAGTGTGTGGGGGATGTCTTTATAAAGCTATATTGCTCACAAGCCTCTACTCCTGTACTTTCCCACTGGCCAATTGATATCAGTTAGTCGATAAGACTTATTTAGCTGTAAGAAAGAGATATTTGCTAAAGTGGTATAATAAGAAAAGTTGGGACAAAACATTCTTCCAAATGTGTGACATGCTCTCCCACAAATACATGCAGAATCCAGGGGACAAATGTTAGGCTGAGAGAGCACAGGAGGAAAAGGTATAATTCATGTTTCCTGTTTGTTGGCAGTCCTTTTCTCCTCTTGTTGAATGAGTACCTATGGAATTCCCGGTTTGATGATGTAGATGTTCTACTGATTTCCTTGTATAGACTTAAATTGGTCTCTCCTATCAAGCCCTACCTATCTTTGACTTCCAAGATAAGAACTACTGTTCTCAAAACACTGCTAGGACACCAACAAAAGAGCCCAGATCTTCTGGTCTAATGGAGTTCACAGGGTCTTTGAAGGGGTGGAGAGCAGAAAAAAGTATGAGGAATTCCTTAAGGAAGGGAGAAGAGGGGAGGCAAAGGTTTCTTCTCTGCCTTTTCTCTATTTGATAGCTTCTCAGGAGCTTGGTTTCTTCTACTTTCTGCAGGCAGAAGTTCAAAATCTGGGTTCTGAACTGACTTCCCTCTTTTGTAGATGGCCCACTGGGCATGACCAAGTTTTCTCAACTAATTTGAACATATTTCCTCATTCTTGTATAATATAGCTGGCTTTTATCTAAAGATTTTTCAAAGACAGAACTTTTCACATGAACTAAATCCCAGCACTGATTGATTCACTGGACCTGTCCTTTCCTTGTTCACACCTAGCCCACACCCCCTGATTGATTGATTCAATCAAGATGTGTTTCCATTTGACAAAGGTATCTGGAGTAATATATTGTCAGATGTCAGTATATGTGTTGGCAATTGTACTTGATCCCTGTTCCAAGAGCAAAATTGAAACTCTCCTTCCATAAGTTGTAGGCATAGATCATTAAAAAGACCTCACAAACAAAATGCCACAAGCTCAAACTTTTCGATAAGTTGTTTTGATTGATTGACTCAATCTTCTCTCACCCTTATATTTATCATTAACTTCAAGGCATACTATGCAGTGACTGAAATCCTAGCTCTTCCTCAAATGTTCAAAACTGGATTTAAGTCAATTTAATGAGTAAAGTATTAGAGGAACAGGGACTTTTTAACCTTAAATAATCATGTAACACGCAGAATAGATTGCTTCTTCCTGGATCAATTAAAATAATGTCTCTTGTTTTTAAAGTCCAATGTTTCAACCAATATTAGAAATCCCAGACAATTTTTGGCACTGAAAATTTCTCTCTTTGCACATGGAAGTCTGCAGTTACTTCACACACAGGATTTCCTAACATTCTACCATCTCCACACAGCTTCAGGCACATGATCTAGTTCCCAGCTATGGCATTTTCCTTGAGGAAGATGGAGAAATATTTTTATTCTTGTGATCAAAGGAAGCCTTCTTTTCAGAAAGTTTTCCTTTTGGAATCTTCCATGAACTCTGAATTTACTTTGCTGGAAAGAAAGTGCCCAGATGTAATTAATATATTTTCTCAGTAGTAGAGAGTTTTAGACTCAGACATGAAATTCAGAAATGAATTGTGAAAGTTTTGACATGTCTAATTTTGAAAGCTACTTCTATACATTGAGTAAAAGATGAAGAAGGCAGGGCCTTCAGCATTTTGCTTATGAGAAGATCTTTTTCAGTGATCTATGCCAGTAAGCCATGGGAGAATAGCTTCAATTTTCCTATTGAATCATGGATTAAGCTCTATTGCTAACACATATTCTTTTCTGTCAAACATTTCACTGATTCTGAATGAGCCTATGAGCAATGTCTTCTGGAAGCATCCTGTCAATGCTAACTCCTTCACTTTCAAATTCAGTTTGCCATTGTTAGAGCCAAGAAGCCTGTCTATCTCAGAGAGTGAGCCACAGGTAGGACCTAGGAGTGATCCAAAAGCACACTGACCAGGAAAGAAACTACAGTGTTTAGGGGGGAAAATAATGTAGGGTAGAGAAATTGAGTGGCAAAATATGACTATCTGCTATTGAAAGTCAAGAGCCAATTATCAGTCTTCTCCTGTTAACAATGTTATTTCCTTGCAAAATAGTAGAAACAAGAAATCTAGCATTTGGCTGATAATATTTAGATAGAGTAAGGTTTACAGGGTCAGTGAGTAATATATGGTTTTAACTCAAGACTTCTCAGTTGTAAACATAGGACTGGCTACTAATTGCTTTGTGACAAGCCACACAATCTCAATGAATGAATGAATGAATGAGTGAATGAGAAATAATTTATTAAGTCACTATTATGTGTCATGTTCTGTGATTAGTGTTGGGATTCAATGGTTTTAAATCTTTATATTTTTGTAGAATAGTAAATGGATTGAATCTATATAATGGAGCTCTTGTTAGTGGTGTCCCAGGGTTCAGTACTTAGGAAGGGTCAACATGACAGTGTGCATATGAAAAGATTTTGTGTGCAATGACCAACAGAGTTCTGGGAAAGGCGACTTCATTCAAATCTTGAGTGGGAAATATATACTCCTACGAAGCACCTTTTGGAGGTCTGCCTCAATAATGGATTGTCTGAGGAGATCTAGACACTCCTGCAAGAATAAATGGACCCACAGGCTTGATTCTGGAGAACAGATAATGAAATATTACTTGCTAATCTATTCTCATTAGAGATGTGAGGAACCATAAGGAGAGGAGTTGCTGCATACGAAGTTGCTCCGTCATTCAGTTTTGTTTAGCTGTTTTCTTTTGTTCTAAGAGAGGGTGCTTGATTGTGATGTCACAGGTTGTAAAAATGATTTAGGACTTTTGTATAGAATAAAAAGTATCAGTAATACTTAAAATCAAACAAAAAGAAAAGCTGGATCAATATACTCGTGGGGAGGTGGTGGCTAGTTGGCACAGTGAATAGAGCACTGGCCCTGGAGTCAGGAGGACAGGAGATCAAATTCGGCCTCAGGCACTTGACGCACTAGTCTTGTGACCTTGGGCAAGTCACTTAACCTCAACTGTCCAAACTTCCCCCTCCAATAAAGCAATAAATAAATCAAAAATAAAAAACAAAATAAAAGGAAATTTTGGGGGATTACTGAGGATGCAGCTGGCAGCACATCAGCACTCAGGTCCTGGAGTCAGGAAGACCTGAGTTCATATCCAATCTTAGACTTTGACTAGCATATCATGATCCTAAGCAAGTCATTAGAGCTCTTCTTGACTCATCTGTAAAACGGAGATTGAGGAAGCTAGATGGCTCACTGGATAGAGCATTAGGCCTGAAATCAGGAAGATGAGTTCAAATCCAGCTTCAGACACTTACTAGCTATGTTACCTTGGGCAAGTCATTTTACTTTTGTTTGCCCTGGAGGCAGCTAGGTGGTTCAGTGGATGGAGCACTAGGCTTGGAGTCTTTCTGACTCCTGATTTGAAATCTGACCTCAGAAACTTACTAGCTGTGTGATCCTGGGCAAATCTTTTCACCTCTGTTTACCTTAATATACTGGAGAAGGACATGACAAACCACCCCAGTATCTTTGCCAAGAAAACCCCATGGACAATATGGTCCATGAGGTCACAAAGAGCTGGACGCAACTAAAATTACTGAATCCCCAAAATAAAATGGGAATTATAAGAGCCTTTCCCTTCCCGGGTTCTTGTGAGGAGAAAATGAGATAATATTTTTAAAGGCTTTGTGAACTTTAAAGCAGTAGGTATTTGTTGTTATAAATCCTACTACTAAATATGCTATTTGGGGATCTGGTTCTCATGGAGGGAAGACTGTGTCCATATTACTACCAAATAACATTTTTGGCGTTTCAATCCTTGCGAGGTCCTTTACAAATATCTTATTTTAACCTCATAACAACCCTGGGTGATGGGTGCTATCATCATATTGTCCCTATGTCCTAGATGAGGGTCTAATACAGACTGTGATTGACCCTCTATTTGTCTGTCCATCTCTCTTGCACACACACACACACACACACACACACACACACACACACACATATACACATACACGCTTGATCTTTTAAAAATTTTTTTATTTAAAGGATTTCTATTGGTGAGAATGGGCTTTTTGAAACGTGCTATTGCTATGACTATCACATGCTGCTGCAGGAGAGAAGGCCACCTACGCACCTGCTCTTTAGCTTCAACCTTAGCCTCATTAAATATTCATTACCACAAGCACAGAGAGGCTAAATGGGGACATGCCCTGGAGCTGCAGAGAGGTGAACCACAAAAGAGCACTAGCTCTTAGTTTTTCTTGGATTTTTGTGGAGAGAAAAAAAAAAAGGTTTCATTGCTCTTATGAAAGAGTACTCTATGGATAACCTGGAGACCATCTGCTATACCATGTTTGGAACAGGGAACTGAAGAGTGGTCCCATGCCTGGCCATAGACTATTTATCCTTTGTGCAGAAGACAGTGTGTCCCTGGAAGCACTAGGAAATTTTGCAAAGGAAAATCAAAGGTACCTTAAAGGCCATCTAGTATAAAACATCTCATTTTATAGGAGAGAAATCTGAGTCATAAGCAAAGAAACTAATTATATTCTCTACTGTTGTTTATGCATGTGGTAAGTGACAGAGACAACTCAGTTTTTCTGCTTCCAAAGGTAGCATATTTTCCTCAGCACCATACTGTCTGTCCTACTGTTATGCTATGTAGGATATGGTTTGTAGAGTGTAGGAGCTGAAAAATTATGACCCATAGGTCAAATCCAGCCTGCCCCTTGTTTTTGTATGGCTCAGAAGGTAAGGATAAGGATAAGAAGGTAAGCTAAGGATAGCTTATAGGCTGTACAAAAAATAGGTGGTAGACCAGATCTGGCCTATGGGTCATAGTCTGCTGACCCCTGAATAGGGGAATATTCAAATAATGATGAGTCTTCAGAAGCCCTAAAAATCCATCAACCAACCAAGAGTAATTTATTTATCAAGAGGCTACTTTGTGCCAGACACTACTTCTTTAGGTACCAGAATACTTTGAAGATGTATGAAAGAACACTTGCATTCAAAACTTTGGGCCACCCATTTGTAAATGTTCAGACATTTCCTGCCCAAGTAACAAACTACCTCTGATGACTTTCAATTATGTACAACAAATGTTTATCAAGTACCTGCTTTGAGAATATTAAATTAGAAAGATGGAGATAAATAAAAATGTAAATAAGACAAGTTTCCTGACCTTAAAACTGAAACTACTTAAAAGTCCAAGAGTCTTATAAGCACCCTCTAATAGGCTTGTTGCTTTATTTATTCTACTAATTCCAAGGCACATGAAAGACAACCTGCATCACTGTTGGTCCTGTTTCAAATTGTGATGACATTTTCATTTTGGTGGCCTAAATAGAACTCTCTATTTGGACAGGGGCCGTCTAACTAATCTACTTCTGAATGGGCTATATTTCCACATTTCCTATACATTTTTATACATATGCTTTTGTTATGAAGACAATGCAGATGGCTAATTCCTAATACATGGGTAAGTGACATCCTAGATTAGATAATTATACCTTTGAGAACTATTTAATATGGTTTAAGTCACATTCTGAGTAATTTAAGTTATTCAGGCAAAGGATTGGGGGAAAGAAGGATCTGGGGTTACTTCAACTTATTCTGTAATTTTTAGAAGATGCTGCAAGTGACTTGAGCTTCCCTGGTTAACCAAATTAAAAGGAAAAAAACCCCATTAAATTGGGTTTGGTGGTCTGTCACCATGGCTTAATGGATCTTAGGTCATATTTCAGAACCCTCTAACCTTTCTTTGGTTAGCTGTTCAGTGCTCGGAAGAGGATCTGATAAGGGAAAATGTTTCTCCTAAATAAGAGGGCTTTAGAAAAGCAATGGATGCACTACAATACTGGTAATTAGCTTGCTTTCAACATACATGTGTGTGCACTTTTGCTTGAGTGCAGTGACATGTACGATTGTGAAGTTACAAAATTTCAGTGTAGGAAGGAACCTCAGAGAGTGATTAAACCAATCTATATCTTCACAAGAATTATGAGGGCAATGATCAACAGAACCTTCAAAAGGGCTGTTTCATTCAAAAATATACTCTTTTGGAGCAGTCTCTGATTTAATAATGGGTTTTCTGAGGAGACCTAGAAACTACTATAAGAATAAATGGACTCACACTCTTGGTTCTGGAGAACAGATTATGAAACACTATTCAGTAATCTGCTCTCATTAGAGATTTGAGTGGACTGCATATGAAGTTTCTAAAGAAGAATCCTCATGACCTAGAGAGAAGTTTCAAATACTTCTAAACAGCTCTGATTGGTAGAATTCCCTCCCTTCTACTGATCCAAAATTTTCTTCTTTAGAAACTTTTAGTCATTGCACCAAGGAAAACAGGTCAATTCTTTAAGTGTAGGAATTGTTTCCTTGTTTTATTTTTGTAGTTTTAGCATTTAGGATAGTCCCTGGCATATAAAAGGCACTAAAGACATACTCTCTGATTTATAACTTGATTACATAGGATAGTCCTGTAGATATTGGCAGACAATTATTATGGTACCCTGAATCTTCTCTTCTCCACTCTAAACATCCTCCAGTGCATCCAATTAATTTTCACATAGCATCATTTGGAGACTTCAGCATACTGGAAGTCCTCTTTTGGAGCAGACTTTCTACCTTATTAATTTCCTCCTTAAAGGGGAATGCCCAAACCTTGACACAGTAGCATTGATGTGACCCCTGTGACCCTTGTGAAAGGGTCGTTCGACCCCCAAAGGGGTCGTGACCCACAGGTTGAGAGCCACTGGTATAAAGCCAAGCATGAGCAGCTTTCCAGAGGACTGCTGCTGTGAACAGATTTCAAGATTCTGATTACACAGTATAGTGAATTCTCTATTTATCTGAACAGTATATTAAAGCAAAACATTCACAGAAATTAAAATACAGCATTCATAATGTTATAGCTTAACAACTTATCACTAAAGTGGCCACATAGTTTTGACCAAAGTCGTCACATAGTTTTAAGCAAAAGATGGCATTCATTTAGTAACACAATCATTTAGTAAGCTCTTAATTCAATCATCCTTAAGGAGGCAAGTCTCCTTAATCAACACAAAGTACAAAGGTCAAAGTCCTCCACCCCTAGGTCACATTGTCTTAATCTCTTCAATTAAAAAGTTCTCTTTCTTCTTAATTGGAGAAGTCCTTAACTCAATCATGTAAATATAAAGGTCAGAGTTCTCCAACCCCTAGGCCACAGTGAGTTATGATTTTCTCAGTTTGCATTAAATACCCAAGGAGAGGTCTTTTCTTCTTGACTCAAGGCAGGCTCTCAGCTTCCATGGTTCCTCTTCCATGGTCCCAGTTCCTGCCCAAAACTATTCAATTGCTACCTGTGTTCAAAGGCAAACAGCTCTCAGTTCTTTGTCCAGCTCCTTGTGCAGTTCCTGTTTTATATTGAAGCTCACAGTGCCTGGTCCACCTCAAGTCTTTCACAGTTTCTGTTCCTGGGAAGACAAAGCTTAACAAAGCCACAATAACATTCATGCACATTGCTGGCACCCTCATCGATTCACTTTCTGGCTGTGAAATCAACACTGACACAATAACAATGTCTGAGGAATCAATACAAATCATCAGTATAGTTCCTGGGACTCAGAAAACATCAGCAAGACCCTCCTCCAGGATTTGTGTAAACATACAATAAGAAAATCCTCTTTCAGGGCTTCCAAACCAGCAGTAAGATCCCAGGGTTTCTGTAACTACAGTGCTGTCCTCTATCAGCAGATGAATCTGACAAAATAACATCAAAACAAACAAAGTGCCAGCACCACAGCCATGCCTCCTCCTAGTTCTCCTCTCTTCTCTTTTCTCAGTTCTTCTCAATTCTCAGTTCAGTCCTCAGTTCTCATTTCTCTTTTCAGTTCTCAGTTCCCTTCTCTCTCTCCAGTAACAGCAGCTCAGCCTCCAGATGCTCACTCCCAGAAGTTCGGGCTCTCTCAGCTTGGGCTTTTCCTTATATATAGTATTAGTTCCTCCCTGTTCTACCCCTTTCTGTTATGTCAACAAGTTTACCCCACTTGGGGATTCACAAGTTCTGGGTCTTAATACTTGACACAATCATGAACTTGGAACAAGATGCTAAGTACCTGCTTGATTGCAAATACAAGGGGCAGAGAAGATCTTCAAATTTCCGTTACCATTACAAATGAGCATATTAATAGTTGTTGTGATGATCAGATATCCAGCTAGAGAACCAGATCTAAAGTCAGTAAAACTCCTCCTTCCCAAGTTCAAATATGTCCTCAGATGTTTACTGGGCAAGTCACTTTTCCCTGTTTGCCTCAGTTTCCTCATCTGTAAAATGAGCTGGAGAAGGAAATGGCAAACCACTCCAGTATTTTTGTTAAGGACATCCCAGATGGAGTCATGTAGAGTCAGGTCTGAAATTGCTCAACAACAATATTTGCTATTTCTCTTAGGATATTCTATCTCTCATCTCCATGAATTCTAAAGGGCTGAAACTTGTGCCTGGAAAGCTTTGCCCTTTTACCTCTACTTAGTTTTCTTGGCTTTCTTTAAGACATCACTCAAAGTGTGCCTTCCATGGGAGGTTTTTCCTTGTCCCCCATTGCCAACTTGCTAATGCCTTTTCATGACACCTTCCATGTGCTCTGTACATATCATGTATATACCAATTTATTTATGTATTTCGTGCCTCATAAGAATGTCAACTCCTAGACGACATCATTGATTTTTTCTTTCTTTCTCTCCTCACAACTTATCACAGTGCCAGGTACAAAGCAAGTTGCTTGTTGACTGATAGAATAATATTCATTATACTTTTAAACTGTGTTATGGAAAGGTAAGAACTTATAACATATCACTAGTGAGACTATGGATTTTTTCCACCACTTCTGGAAAATTTAGTGTTATCCATTGTGGAAATTTTGTTTGAGGATTTAGTTAGCCTATTTTTCAAATATTGGAAAATTAACCTGAACTTATTTTCCTTAGTTTGACACTACTTAAAAAACAAAACAAAACAGAAGCCTGATAATTTGGCAGTACTTAATTTATTCTGTCAAGAATATTTCAAGAGTCAATAGCTTCTCAGTCTAGCAATCATCAAAGTGAAAATAAGAAAAGTCAACTGGTATTTGTCCTTGTAAATGTTCATAGTCCTAAATTGTCATGTTCTTTTTTAAGGAATATCTTGGTGGGGTTTTGTTTGTTTGTTTTGTTTTTTTCTGGGCAATTATATTTTTCTGCCAAAATTACGTATTCAGTTCGAATGAACTTATAATCAGGTGAGTAGATGGAATGAGGTGTCAAGTAGGCATAATAATATTTATGTGAAAATGTTTTTGAAGTGTTTTGAGTTTTTCAGAAGAGATTATATAAATATGCAGTAGTATTTTTTTTTTGTCGAAGGATACCAACGAGTCCTAACTTGTATCAGCCCCCAAAATACAAAGACTTATTTAGACTGAATAATAGGAATAAAGGAATATTTTTGCACACCACTAATAATGTGATAAAAATTATGATTTGCATTTTTATATGTTTACAGTGCAATGACCCATGACCCTCTAACCCAAGTTCCGGGGATGAATTGGGAAGTAAAGGTCAAAAGAATTTGGAGGTAGGGTGGTAACCATATCCCTAAAATTGAAGTAATTGCACTGATGTATTTTCAACTACTCAGGAATTCAAGCTCTTCCATGATAGTTGAATCCCCTCATCAAAGGGCTATGGTATTTGTAAGCACATGGTTTATAAAGCAGTATTCACCAGGAAATATCGAAGCAATTTCTCATATTTAGACATTGCCTCTGTTATGGGAATCTGAAGATCTTCCCTGCCCCTAGGCCCTTTGCTAAAGTGGCTACCTGACTCTGAGGACCCTTGGATATTTGAAAGTATACTCTGTTCCCTAATAGGCTGAATGTGGTCACATGGAGCCTGTGGCGCCCGGCTTGTTTTCCAGGAATGCCCGTGCCTTGTAGCTTTCTGATTGGGCAGTGGGTCTAGAGGGCTGTGACATTCTCCAAGCCAGGAGAAGGCTATATATACACCCTGATGTGAGGTTTTGGTTTGGGGCTCACTTTGAGAAGAGTTG
>CM053587.1:20198053-20214528 GCA_028646515.1 Pseudochirops corinnae | reverse complement strand
GACTTTTCCCCCTGAACTAGGTAAATGATATGTTTGATTAAAGTAAGATTGTTAACCCATTTTGAGTTGCTTTCCTTTAGAAAAGCAGATCTAAGAACCTGTGCTAGTAGCCACCCCAGGTATGCTAGGGTGCTTGCTGTTACAGCCTCTGACCTCACTAGAGTATGTTGGGGTCTGACTTTTTAGATCCTGCCTAGTCCAATGAACACACTTATATCTTCTCCATCTGCCCCACAATTCTCATCCCTACAAATTCTGAGCTGCTTTCTCCCTGGCTTGAAAATTTGTTAAATGTATGAATTACCTGGGGAATATTCACCCTCCCCAAATTTAAGCCCAAGATCTGTTCCAGGTTCTCACCCATGGCCTCAATTTGTAGATTGGCAAAACCAATGTTGTTATAAGAAGGCAAGGGAATGCTGTGGTGCCATAAAAAATAATGAAAATGAGGAATTCAACCATCTTCATAGAGTCTGACTCTATATTTATGCTCCTGCAAGTCTTAAAACCACAAGAAGGTGATAGCCTGACTTCTTCTCCTCTCCACCCTGCTCCACTGTCTTTATAACAAACACTTTTGCCTACTCACCTATCCCTCCTCCCTTACCACTACCATTATCACCACCCAAAACAAAACAAAACAAATAAAAAAAAAATCTCGGGAGGTAAAACTCAGCCAATTGGGCAAATTCATTTCATTCTTTTTTCCTTCTTTCTTCCTTTTTTTTTTGAATGAAAAAGATTTCAGTCTGGGGACCTTTACAGTCACTTTATATCAATCAATCAATGACAAGCATTCATTAAGTGTCTACTAGATGACAGATACTGTTTGATCAGGAAAGAATGATCTTGCCATCACCCCTAAGTGTTGCACTTTCATGTTCATGAACTCTGAAATTCCTTCATTTTTCTATAATCTTTTATCATTCCATCTTTCCCTATTCTATGATCTCCTAACCTTGTTATTCAACTTCACTGTGACCCCTAATCCCTCCATGCATCAGTTGTTTCCCAGGCCATAATTCTTACACTGTCTACATTCTCCTCCCTTCCTCCATTGTGACTTCTTGGTGAACTAGTTTAACTCTATAGTATATTCTACTCTTGACTTCCTTGATCCCTTAGCCTATGACCAATAATACTCTACCAAGTCCCAATCTTGCATTACTCCCACAACCCATTGCCTTGTTTGTTCATTGTTTGGGTCTATTACAAGTTTGTTATATAATCTCAATTGGGGCGTCACCAAAGCAAGGCAATCCTTTCATACCTCCCCAATCAAGTAATTCTCCCACTTATCAAAGTATCTTCTCTTTTTATTACTCTCTACACTTCTCTTGACTCTCCCTCCTATCATTTTCATCTCACATATTTTCTACAACTATCTTCATCCCTTTCTTGCATGTAGAGGTAATGCTTATCCTTGCCAAGTACAGCAACAATACAATATGCACAGCACCAATGGCAACTGTGAATATACTAGCATAGGTCTGAAGCACAAAATACAACAGACTCTCCATATAGAATACAGAAGCAAAACATTTATTCAGATACCAGAAAGTCAAATCCCAACACCAAAAAATTGAGCAATGAAGAAGTTAATATATCATAACACAGCAGGAAGTCACAGGATACCTACCTGTCTCCATGCCTGTGTCCTCTCCTCCCTCCAGCTCTAACTGCTCTGACTCCCAGCTTCCTCTGGCCTCTGCTTCACCTGGTCAGCAAGCTACTCCCACCACAGGCTCCATGTGATTGTATCCAGCCTAATAGGGGGCAAGGAAGATCTTCAAATTCCCGTTCCCATTACACCAAGTCAAACTGTTCTGCTTACAACATTGAACCAGTTCCATCCTGTATTCAGTAAATTCCCCCCCCATCATCTTTATAATTCACTAATCTTTGGTCTTACTTTGTCAACTGCCTGTTTCCCTGTTAATTACTGATATAGTTAAGTCTTCTTCATCGTTAAAAATCACTCATTTGTTCCATCCATCCCTGTAAAGCTAAGCTTGAGCAGCTTTCCAGAGGATGGCTGCTATAAACAGCTTTCAAGGTTCAGATTACATAGTATAGTGAACACTTTATTTATTTGGTAGCATATCAAAGCAAAATATTCACAGAAAATCAAGGTACAGCATTCACAATGTTACAACTTATCACAGAAAATCAAATTACAGCATTCACAATGACATAATAACTCAACAATTTATCACTAAAATGGCCACATAGTTTTCACCAAAGTGGTCACATAGGTTTGAACAAAGTATAATCATTTAGTCAATCAATCACTTAGTAACTCAATCATTCAATCATAAATTACAAAAGGTCAAAGTCCTCCACCCATGGGGCAGTCTAAGTTACAAATCCGTCACTATTCAGTCATCAGTCACTATTCAATCATCAGTCACTACTCAGTACCCTTTAAAGGGGTAGTGGAAAATACATAGGCCATCCACCCCTTAGTCACAAATAAATCATAATTTCATGAGTCGTTACTCAGTATCCATGGAAATGTTTTTCATCTTGACTCAGGGAAGGCTTTTAGCTTCCATGATTCCTCTTCCATGGTCCCAGCTCCTGCCCAATTCTAACCAACTGCCACCTGAGTTCAAAGGCAGAGAGCCCCCAGCTCCTTGTCCAGCTCTCCATGCAGTTCCTGTTCTGTATTGATGCTCACAGTATCCAGTCCACCTCAAGTCCTTCATAGCTTCTGTTCCTGGAAGAGAAAACTTAACAGAGGCACAGACAAAGTACCAACACCATAGTCATGTTTCCTCTGACAGCTCCAGCTGGCCCTTAGAAATCCTCAGCAGCTCTGGCTGGCTCTCTAGAAATCCTCAGTAGCTCCTTAGCAGCTCCTCAGCTGCTCTGGCTGGCCCTTGGAAGTCTTCAACAGCTCCATTCTCAAAATCAAAATCACTTTCTTTCATTCTCAAAATCAAGAAATTCTCTCTCTGGCAGAAGCTCCAGCCACTAGATGCTTGCTCCAAGAAAATTCTGACTTTCTCAGCTTGTGCTCTTCCTTATATAGGTATTAGCTCCTCCCTATTTAGCCCTTTCCTGTTACATCAGCAAGAGGAGTCCATACCTTCTGTTTCTTTAACAGAGGCTTAATTTTAAACTAGGTCCTAAGTACCTCTCATCTTAGCAATACAAAGGGCTCTTCAAATTTCATTACTATTACAATACCTGATGGCTATCATCCTATATCTCTCCTCTCCTAAATTCCTTGAGAAGGACAGTTACAATCAGTGACTCTACTTTTGTTCTTAATTTTCTTTAAAGTTACTAATAATCTCTTAATTGCCAAACTGAATGGCCTTTTTCCCATCATTATCCTTGATCTCTCTGCAGACTTTGACATTCTCTTCTCCTTAATAATCTTTGCTATCTAGGTTTTGTCACACTACTCTACTCTGGTTCTCTTCTCCTCTTTGATGAATTTTAATCTTGGTAACAGCTGCAAAATCTCTTTCCTAGGCACTTCCCTCTTTTCCTTCTGTACTATTTCTTTTGATGATGTGATTGTCTTCTATGAATTCAATTATCATCATTTTCATGCAGGTGATTCTAAGATCTTTTTATGTAGCTCTAACCTCTCTCTTTATCTATTTCTTACTGCTTGTTTAACATCTTATATTCAATGTCCCATAGACATATTAAACTCAACATGTCCAAAACTAAACTCATTATCCTTCCCCCCCAAACCCCTCCCTACTTCCAAATGTCCTTACAGCTGTCACAGGCAACATTATCTTCCCAGTCACCTAAGCTTATAATATATGTGTCTTCCAGGACTTTTCATCCTCTCTCACCTTATATCTACTCAAGCAGCCAACTGGAACAGTGGATAGACAGCTAGATCTGGGGTCAAGAAATATAGGGTTCCATTCCCACCATGCACTAATCTAATCTATTCACTTAACTTCTCTCTCTCTCAGTTTCTTCCCCTGTAAAATGGGGATAATAATAGTACCAACCTCACAGAATTTTGAGGAAGATCAAATGATGTAATATAGTGCTTTGCAAACCTTGAACGAGCTGCAGAAGACTGAGGAAGCATGACACGGATGCTAAGACTTTGTTTGTGGCTTGGTTAAGCCTTGAATTCCCAGGAACAGAAATTATGAAGGATTTGAGATGGACTGGACACTGTGAGCTCCAGTGCAGAGTAGGAACTGCCTGGAGAACTGGACAAGGACCTGGGAGCCGTCTGCCTCTGAATCCAGGTGATTGTTTGGTGTAATTAGGTAGGAGCTGGGACCATGGAAGGGGATCCAGGGAATGTGAGAGACCACCCCAAGTCAAGCTGAAAGACTTTACTTGTATACTGTGTACTAACTGAGGAACTGTAAATTTACTAGTGACCTAAGGGTGGAGGGTCTGCGTATTTTCTAATGATCGTACTTAGTGATTAATGATACTTAGTAACTGATTGCTGAATAAGTGACTGATTGAGTTAACTTAGTGTGCCCCATGAGTGGAAGATTTTGACTATTGTACTCTGAGATGACTGAATGACTGAGTAAGGAGGCAAACCTCCTTAGGGATGATTGAATGTACTAAATGACTATATTTTGTTGAAAACTACTGTGACCATTTTGGTGAAAACTATGTGGCCATTTTAATGATAAGCTGTTGTGAATATTATATTGTAATTATCTGTGACAAATTGTAATACTGTGAATGCTGTAACTTGATTTTCTGTCAATGTTTTGCTTTGATTTGTTATGAAATAAATGGAGTGTTCACTACACTGTGTAATCAGAACCTTAAATGCTATTCACAGTAGCATTCTTCTGGAAAGCTGCTCGTGCATGGCATCACACTGGCTTCCTTCAAATCTCAGCTAAAATCCCACCTTATACAAAAAAGCTCTTGCTGGTTCCCCTTAATGCTAGTCCTTTCCCTCTAAGATTACCTCTAATTTGCTCACTAATTACTTGGATGTAAAGAGTTTGCATGTAGGTCATGAACTCTTTTAGTGGCATAGCCTTTCTTTGTATCCCCAGTGTTTTGCTAAGTACCTGACACATCATTATCATCATCATAACCATGACAGCTAAATTTATATAACTTTTACTATATACTACGCACTGTGCTAAGTGCTTTACAATTATTACCTCATTTGATAGTAAAAATTTAATTAAAGCTTGTTGAGTGACCAAAAAAGAGCAGGATTTGATAGATGTCTTAATACATGTAGAGAAGGGTTTGGAATCCTAAGCTACAGTATAAGAAAACACAAATAATACAACAAGGTAGAGTCCTCAGTGAGATAGTAAAGCTAACTAGCTTTTTTGAGGGAGAAATAATCACAGTGAAGGACAGCCAGGGAGACTGGAATTGGTTTGATGTCCTGACTTGGGCTTGGTGGAAAGGAGCATCTAAACCAGTAAAATCTTATGGAGGTATTATGGTGTAATGGGAATGGGAATTTGAAGATCTTCCCTGCCCCTTAATAGACCAATGGGGGGAGTTTGAAGACCTCCTCTCCTGTGAAGATAAACTCTGCCCTCTAGAGACCACAAGAAGCTTCCCTGCTGTGAAGATAATCTCTGTCCCCTGATAGGCTGAATGTAGGAACATGGAGCCTGTGGTGGGAGTTTGTGGAGAAGAAGCAGAGCCCACAGAGAAGCTAGTAGAGAGTGAGGCTTAGAATTGGAGACAGTTGGGGACAGAGGAGCTCAGGCAAAAAGATAGAGGGTTTTGTGAGTAAATATTGATATTGTATTGGTTTATGGGAAGGGTAAAGTATGGCATGGCGCTTCTGAATATCTTTGGTACTATGATGGAATCAGCTTACTGGTTTTGAGATTCAGTTTTCTGTTGTCTAAATAAATCCTTCATCTTTATCCTCTGTCTATCTGGAGAGTCTGAAATATTTTGCAATCAAATGCCATGTGATACTTATAGTCACAGTCTTTGTCGTGATCATGGGCACTGTAAATATTACATTGGTGCTACATACAGTGATCTTCTCTGCGTCAAATAAGTCCATGAATTGTGATAAGGGAGCAAGGATCCTTGACCCAGAAACTGGAGCTGATTTATACTTGGGAGTGATGGGGAGAGGGGATGCCTGGGGAATTCCCTGCCAGAAGGAAAAGGCCAGTATAACAATATTTACTTCATCAGGGTGACTCAACAGATTTGAGATTTTCCTGGACTTCTTCCTTTCCTGGGATAGGTAGAGTAATGAAATATTTAAAGTAGCCTATGATTCTGTGATGGAATATTTCAGAGAAGAACAGAGTAGGTCATATGACTATATTGGAGCATGTAAACTTTTTAGTCTGTAAATCAGTAGGAGGAATAGATTGGTCAAAAAAAAAAAAGCTATATGTTAATTGAGGTAGCTTGAGGGCTATACTTCCATAGTCAGAGGCAGATCTTTGAGTCTGGAGATAATGAAATTAGAAGCAAGATAGAGCCACTGTAGGGTCTAAGACACCTAATTGAGTGGTCATGAGGAGCATTGGAGCTAACCACTTGAAAGTGACCATACTGTCAAGGGAGATATAGCAAGGGAACTGATTCTGACTCTGTGGAGTCTATAAACCAAAAAGGGCATGCAGGTTAACATAGAAGTGGAAGCAGTAGTAGCAGTCAATTAACAAATATTTGTTAAGTACTATTATGAGCTAAGCACTGGAGAGACAAAGAAAATCAGAAGAGAATCACTGCCCTGGAGGAGTTCACAATCTAACGGAAGAGGCAATATGTAAAAACTATATACAGGATAAATAGAAAATAATCAACAGACAGAAGTCAAGAATTAAGAGGGATTAGTAAAGGCTTCCTGTAGAAAGTAGGATTTTAGATGGGACTTGAAATAAGTTAGGGAAGCCAAGGGGAAACACAGAGGAAGAACATTCCAGGCAGGTGAGACAGCTAGTGAAAATGCTCAGAATTGGGAGATGGCATGTCTTATTCAAAGAAAAGTAAAGAGGCCAGTGAGGAAGGAAAGTTAATAGACCACAGTAGAAGGGAGACAAGTGCCAAGACCATGCTATTTCTGAACTGTGGCCAAGAATTGGAGGATAATTTGTCAGAAAAAAATGTCTGAGTCTCCTGGAGGTGAGATTCTTTGGAAAGGGGTTACTTCAATACCTTTTCTTGTGATAATAAAACTTTTTTTTTTTTTTTTATGTTTTATAAAGCCTCATTGCTGATAGGATTAGTAGGGGAGGTAAGCGGATGCATTGATACCTTGTTAAGAAGGCACTGGGAACTCCTCCCATTCATTCCCAGTAAGTGGAGCTGCCTGTGAGAAATGCAATGACTAGATTCTCTTGAATCCCTGTTGTCTCTGTCTTTAAGTCAACTCATGCTTTCTCTTACTCAGACCTCTGAACTGAAGTTTAGCAAAATCCTGGACAAGGACCTGGGAGCCATCTGCCTCTAAATCCAGGTGACCGTTTGGTGTAATTAGGTAGGAGCTGGGACCATGGAAGGGGATCCAGGGAATCTGAGAGACCACCCTAAGTTTTTTATTATCTTATGTCCTGATCATCCTAGGATATGGACAACTTGTATAAGCATAAAGCAATTGGTATGTACTTGCTCAAATGAATTAAGTTTACTGGATTGTAAATGTCTTACCACTCTCTCCTTTTCTGTTTCCTTTACCGGGCAAGAGTGTGAGTCCAAAGTACCTAAGAATCAATTTTTCATGTCCAAGACACAACAACATTTGGGACATGATGGAGTTTTTACAGAGGAACGTGGACACGTGTATGCCCATATATGTCTATGTGTATCCCTGAGAGGAGGAATCTTGAGAGTAGACTTGATGAGTTTCAGTTTTGAGGGTTTGAGAGCTACAAAAAGCTGGAGAAATGTCTCCCTTCAGTTATTCAAGTACCAGCGTCCTAGAAGGAGGTTTTCTTCAATAACATGTTTATTGACAAAAGAAGAATGACAAAAGATCTTGTAGGAGTAAAGTCATGCCATGAGGCATAGGGGGAAAAGAGATCTATATGTTGTCATCAGCTCTTCTGTTATTGTGAGTTCCTTAGATAACAGAGCTATGATGTGAAGAATTGCTTGTTCAACACTCTCCCCAAGTGTATTTATCTCCCACAGCATCTATGGCTCCAGACCAGTCTGATGATAACAATAATTAATAATACAGTTGGCATTTATATAGCATTTTAAGGTTTTCAAAGTGCTTTACACATATTATCTCATTGGTAACCTTAACAACTCTGTGAAGACATGCTGTTATTATCTTTGTTTTACAGTTGAGAAAACTGAAGCAAATGTTAAATGGTTTGCTCTGTGTGAAGCAATTGTCCACAGTTGCATTTGAACTCAGGGCTTCCTGAGTCCAGGTCCACTGCTTTGTCCCCTGAGTTACCCAGCAGTCTCATGGCAGTAGCTAGGTATCTCCTGCCTCTAGTAAAGTATCTTATACAACTAAGCACTTCTAAAAAAAATTTTTTTAATGTAATTGCTGGTGAATAAGAAATGACTTCAAGTTTGTGAACCTCTGAAACAGAAACTGGAGAATCTACTGCCTGAATTGAATGTACACATTGATATCATTAAGTATTCTGCTTAAGTACCTCAGAGTAAAGACTACATCAAACGCAAACAGTTTTTATTTCTTGTACTCCACTTAGGTAACAAAGCTTTGTACAGATTTTTAAAAATCCAGTTTTTATGTAATAGTTGGAAGTATATTGTGAACATCACAGTCTAGCCACATCTTCTCATGTGTCCGTAAATCTTCCCTAGAGAATCTCTTCAATCTTCTGAAGACCTTCCTTTACTGTTGTTAATATTTGATGCATATCTGTGAAACACATTGATTTTCTATCTCTTTTCTTTCACTGTATTTGATTAGCCCACGATTTTCTGGTTAAATATGTTCTTGATGAGATATTTTATACTCTCTTTTGTTGAAGTCATCATTGGGGGAAAAAAACTCACAGCATCCTATTTATACCCACCTTAACTCATGACCTTGGCCTTTGGGACACCCACAATTATGGCCCTTGAGATCATACTTTCCTATGATTGCCTTATAGTATCATCAGGAAATGATTTATGATCAAACAATTTTTTGTTTCTCAAATTATCTACTTTAAGGCCTCTGGATAGCAGCTATTCTATTAGTGAAAATCAGCCCACATAAACAGTAAAAACAGAAAAAAATTTAGCTCAATTAAAATCAATTGAGAAATCCCAGTGGGAAATTGATATAATAGCATTTTATTTGTCTTGGTCCTGTGCTGAACTCATTGAGTAAAGTTAGGTTTTCCTTGCTGTCTCCTAATTTATCTTAATTTTTTATTATTAAATTTTATTTTTAATTATGGGATAAAACAAGCATTTTGATAATAGTACAATGAAAAAGATGATTGTACATGAAACTGCAAATCTTCTACGTACAACTTGCTATTCGTTTCAAATATATAACACAATTATCATGTAAATTTCTTTTTTCTCCCCCTCCCTTTCCAGAGATGGCTGCCATTAGGTACAAATAGGCTTATGTGTGTGTATGTATATACACAAATATATGTGGAAAATTATTTGATACATACTTCTGTTTATCAGTTCTTTCTCTGAATGCAGATAGTATCTTCATATGTCCTTTATTTGGGTATTTATAATAGGCAGAATAACTTATTTGTTCAAAGTCATTCTTAAAACAACATTGCTGTTACTGCATACAGTGTTCTCTTGGTTCTGCCCATTTCATTCATTCATTCATTCCTTCACTCATTTATTTATTTTGCTTTTTGGAGGGCAATTGGGGTTGAGACCTGCCCAAAGTCACATAGCTAGTAAGTGTGTCAAGTGTCTGAGGCTGGATTTGAACTCAGGTCCTCCTGACTCCAGGGCTGGTGCTCTACTCACTGCACCACCTAGCCGCCCTGGTTCTGCCCATTTCACTTTTAAATATTTTAATTTCTTGTAACTGATCTTGGCTAAAACATATCAAAAGATTCTATGAACAATATCACACAGGTCTAAGAAAGTTTCAAAGCATTAGTTACATTCTGATATATCTGAGTGGGTCAGATGATTATGAATTTTACAAATGGTCAAGATTACTTGTGACTCTTGTCCTTGCAAACATTTCGACAATTCTACAAAGAAACAGAAACATCTGGAAGTGCTGAAGGAATACAATATGTCCTAGAAGATAGGACACTTGAATTACTGAAATCCTACAGAGGTGAACAGATCACTATATCTGGAGCCTAAGTTCAAGTTTCTTCTTTGATAAAGTTATTGGATGTGCTCCTTGGGGAAAGTCATTTGACTTCTCTTGGTCTTAGTTTCCTCTATCATAAAAGGAGAGAACTGGACAATATACTCTAAAATCCACCTCTACTTGTAATTTTTAATGCTGTAATGATATATATGATAATTTAATTATTTAATTATTTTGCTTTTTGGAGGGTAATTGGGGTTAAGTGACTTGCCCAAAGTCACACAGCTAGTGTTTCAAGTGTCTGAGACTGGATTTGAACTTAGGTCCTCCTGATTCCAGGGCTGGTGCTCTATTCACTGTGCCACCTAGCCGACCCTTATATATGATAATTTAAAGTATAATTGGACAGTGTGTAAAAGGAGAGATAGTCTTATTTAGAAGAAGACTTATATTTCTTAACTGTTTTTATTATTTTATATTTGCAAAGTGCTTCATATAAATTATTTCATCTGAACTTTACACAGCCATTTAAGGTAGCTACTAAAGATATATCTTCATCCCATTTTTCAGATAAGAAAACTAAAGAGTCAGAAAGGTTAAATATTTTACCATTGATCCCTCAGCTAGCAAGTGTTGGAGGTGGATTTGCGCTTAGATCATTCTGACTTCTAGTCAATGATTTTCATGCTACATACACCTTCCTTCTATTTTATAAAATTTTGAAGTATGCAATAATCATGAAGGATTCTTAGAATTTTATTTAGCGTACATAAACAAATTTCTGATTCTTCAATTAATCCTATAATATATGTCTATATAGGATGCTAAAATTAGTTTTTTAGTGTAGTCTGTCTCTATGAATAACCATGTAAAAGAGCATGACCCATATATTATCTTTATGTGAGAAACATATCATTAAAAATTAGGGTAGATCTTATTTTTTTTAACCCAGTTCCCATAATCCCAGTGGATGGTGCCTAATAAAAATAAAAAAATAAAAAAATAATAATTAATTGATGACTGGGTAGAGTTGTTTGGGTAATTTTATTCTTAACAAATTTCTGTTTGTACATATATTTGTTCTGTAAGCACTGAAAATATCCTGGCAACCACTTACATTTGGAAATTCACTGTGGTTTTAAATCTATGAAATCAAAGGATTGTCTGTGGCAGATAATTGTATCATATCATAGAATATATTGGGTTAATTATATACCTATATCCATATCTATATATGTGTGTATATTTCTAATATTAATGTCTGTGTGTTTATTTCTAAATGTCTAAGTTGAAAGTTTAATGCCACTTTTCTGTAGTTTAAGCTTTGTGTGACTTTTCACCTTTCACTTTGAGCTATTGTGTTTGATTTCACGACTTTAAATCTTCTGAGCACTGAGTTACACATCTAAATCTCCTGCAAAATGTAGGCTTAAAATGCATTGTTCCTATCAGAAGGGAAACTTTATTTTTATGGAGTGTGAACAGCTGTGCAAAATACTGACTTAATGTTAGAATTGCCATGTAGAACAAAAGTGCTGGGTTTTTGTTGTCTTAACTTTTTTTTTGGTGGTTTCCAAGTGCGACCTTCAAAAGTGTGACAAGGCAAGAAAAGTAGGAAAAAAGAAACAGCGAAGAGATTATATCTTCATGTTGCTTAAAAAAAAAAAGTTCACCAAAAGCGCTTGGCTATTCCACTGCGAATTGTATCTATCTCTGTAGATTTTTATTATTTATTTTACTGCATGCAACTTGTGCTCAATTATTTATGAAAAGCAGTTTTGTTTGGGCTCTGATCACTTCTGAACTAGTTAGCTCACCCTACAACTTCTGTACTATTTGAAAAGTTGGAGGAGGTGCCAAAGGGATTCTGGTGTGTCTCTCACAGAAAGAGTCACAGCTTAAGTCAGCATCAAGGGAGTGCACTAGTGTTTCTGGCAGGAGTTTATCTTGAATGATGTTTGTAGTCTCAGAGGCATCTTGCTTTGAGACAAACACAAAGAGCCTCTTAATCTGGGGTAGGACAAAAGGACACAGAAGGGAAAGCTTTAGCTGCCTCTCTTCAATGGTCTCCAAGGGGAAGAGAGCTATTATTTGTTTATTTTCTTTAAAATATGGGATGGTGTAGGAGGGATTGGTTATGCTATAGAAAGCCCATTTTTCCTGTGTCTCTTTGGGTGAAAAATGGGGCAACTTTGATGCAAAGCTAGGCAGGAGTATGCAGGGAACTTCTTATACTCAAGATGCCCATTTAACCCTCTTTTGCCATCTGTCCTCCTTAACAGATTGCCCCCCTTCAAGGATTCAGAAGGTGAATCCAGCAAGAATTTATACCTATAGACTTGAAAGAAGATTTTCATGTTTTAAACAAAATTATATTCATTGAGAAAATTGAACTGATTTTAAATTATCTGTTCTAGAAATTCTTTAACAGCTCAATTTTTAAAAAAAGTTTATCAAGGGTAACATTTTGTCCATCCTTGCTGAAAATCAAATTGCCATGATGGAATTAATCATTTTCTACTGTAAGATAAGTAATTTCTTGTCTCAGTATATTTTCAGAAAAATTTCTCAAAGACTAGGAATCTGTTATTTTAATAGCTGAGATTCTCACACTTGTGGCTCAGGAACCACCAGTAATCCACAAACATTTTACTTTAAAGGTTAATGGTTATAATATTAATCAAAGTACCTAAGATATATTCCTCTTATCTTTAGTGTTCCTAACAAAGCTACATGCTTGTGTGGAGGGGCACACATGCGAGGAACATCGTGATCAGGGTCCACATATGTAGACACATAAATGGGTGGTAGATAGTGTGGAAATTTATTCCTGACACTTCAGGATCATGGATGTGTTATGGTGATGTCAGCACAATGTTCTTCCTGGGCTTACTCCTCACTGGTCTTATATGGCATTCAGTAGTTTCCAAATATAAGTTCCCTTCCAGGTCATGTTTTTCTGTTTGCAGGGCATATAATGGTGAGACTTTTCTTCTCTTCTAACTTGTGGTTTCAGCTAGAGTTCTCAGGTAAGGTGCTATTTCTCTCTCTTTCTTGCTCTCTCTCTCTCTCTCTATTTCTCAGCAAGTGGTGTTTTTTTTTTGTATTTAATAGCACTTTATTTTTCTTACCAATTACATATAAAGGTAGTTTTCAACATTCATTTTTGCTGAGTTCCAATTTTTTTTTCCCTTACTCACTTATCTCTCCCCTCCCCAAGACAGGAAACAATCTGATATAGATTATACATATACAATCATGTTAAACATATTTCCACATTAGTCATGTTGTAAAAGATGAATATGAGCAAAAGGGAAAAATCATGAGAAAGAAAAAACAAAAAAAGTGAAAATAATATGTTTCCATCTGCATTCAGACTCCATAATCCTTTCACTGAAATGTTAGAAACATTTTCCATCATGAGTCTTTCAGAATTTTCTTGGAGTATTGTACTGTTGAGAAGAGCTAAGTCTATCATAGTTGATCATTGCACAATGTTGCTGTTACTGTGTACATTGTTCTCTTGGTTCGGCTTACTTCACTCAGCATTAGTTCATATAAGTCTTTCCAGGTTTTCCTGAAATCTGCTTGCTCATCATTTCTTATATAACAATAGTATTCCATTATATTGATATACCACAACTTATTCAGCCATTCCCCAATTGTTGGGTATTCCTTCAATTTTCAATTCTTTGGCACCACAAAAAGAACTTCTATAATTTTTTTTTTTTGTACATGTGGGTCATTTCCCCTTTTTTTAAATGATCTCTTTGGTATACAAACCTAGTAGTTGTATTGGTAGATCAAAGGGTATGAACATTTTTATAGGCCTTTGGGTATAGTTCCAAATTGCTCTCCAGAATAGATGGATTAGTTTGGAACTACACCAACAACGCATTACCATTCTGATTTTTCCACATCTTCTCCAACATTTGTCATTTTCCTTCTGTCATATTAGTCAAGCTAACAGGTGTGAGGTGGTACAGAGTTGTTTTAATGTGCATCTCTAACAAATAGTGATTTAGAACATTTTTTTTCATATGACTATAGACAACTTTATTTTCTTCATCTGAAAACTACCTCTTCTTATCTTGGCCATTTTTCAATTGGGTATTGACTTCTATTCCTACAAATTTGGCTCATATCTCTATATATTTGAGAAATTAGGCCTTTATGAGAAATATTGACTACAAAATTTGTTTCCCAACTTTCCTCCTAATCTTGGTTGCATTGACTTTGTGCAAAAACTTTTTAATTTAACGTAATCAGAATTTTCCATTTTCTATTTTTTAATGCTATCTATCTTTTTTTTAGTCATAAATTCGTCCCTTCCACATAGATCTCATAGGTAAACTCTGATAATTTGCTTATGGTGTCACCTTTTATGTCTAAATCATGTACCCATTTTGACCTTATCTTGCTATACAATGTGAGATGTTGATCTGTGTGTAGTTTCTGCCATATTATTTTCCAGTTTTCCCAGTAGTTTTTTCATCAGTTAGGGAGTTCTTATTCTAGAAGTTAGAGTCCTTAGATTTATCAAAGAGTAGATTATGATAATATTTTACTACTACTATGTGTGCCTATTCCACTGATCCACCATATTCCTTAGTCAGTACCAAATAGTCTTTCATGCTTCTCTCGAGACTTGTATTTGAATGTCAGATGTTCTATTCAATTCTGACCTTTTCATCAGGAATGATTTAGAACAGAGTTAAAAATAAAGAGATGGAGCAGAATCTATTATGCTTCAGTTGAAGAAAAAAAATGCAGGGGTAGCAATCATAAGCTCAGACAAAGCAAAAGCAAAAACAGATCTAATTAAAAGAGACAATCAGCAAAACTAAATTTTGCTAAGAGGACATCAAGAGAGTCCTCTATTTCAATTGAATGCCCATCTTTTCCCTTGAAAGATTTTTTGCTCAGTTTTACTGGGTAATTGAGTCTTGATTGTAATCTAAGCTCTTTTGTCTTGCAGAATATCATATTCCATGCCCTCTGATTCTTTAGTGTAGAAGCTATTTAGTCCTGTGTAATCCTGACTGTGCCACCTTGATATCTGAACTGTTTCTTTGTGACTGCTTGCAGTACTTTCTCTTTGATCTGATATTCTGGAATTTGGCTACAATATTCCTTGGAGTTTTCGTTCTGGGATCTGTTTCAGGAGGTGATCAGTGGATTCCTTCATGTATTATTTTACCCTCTAGTTCTAGGTTATCATGGGGATTCTGACCCACTCAATCTTTAGTATTATATTATTTAGTTTCCAATTACTTTTTAGTCTATCTTTCCATTGCCCTTTATTATATATTTCTGCCTTTCTGCATTGAATTATGAGGTTTTTACACCATAGTACATGGTCAATTTTTGTGTAGGTGCCATGTACCACCAATGAGAAAAAGGTATATTCCTTTCTAGTGGTGTTTCTATAGTCTACCATATCTAACTTTTCTAACGTTCTAATCACCTCAATTTCTTTTGTATTTTGTGGTTAGATTTATCTAGTTCAGATGGGAAAAGGATGAGGTCCCCTATTAGTATAGTCTACTTCTCTCTGTAACTACCTTAACTTCTCCTCTAAGAATTTGGATGCTTTACCACTTGGTGCACATGTTTAGTGTTTCATTGTCTATGGTGCCTTTTAGTAGGATATAGTTTCCATCCTTATTTCTTTTAAATAGATCTCTTTTTGTTTTTGCTTTGTCAAAGTTCATAATTGCTACCCATGCTTTTCTTTTTACTTCAGCAGAAGCATAACATATTCTACTCCAGGCTGTTCTCTTTACTTTGTGAGAATTCCTCCATTTCAAATGTGTTTCCCATAAACAACATAGTGTAGGATTATGGTTTTTAATTCATTCTGCTATCTGCTTCCATTTTATGGGAGAGTTCATGCCATTCACACTCACAGTTATGATTACTATCTGTATCTTTCTCTCCATCCTATTCTCCCCCTTTATACTTTTATTTTTCATTTCTCCCTTTGCCTCCTTACTTGAGTTTTGCTTTTAATCACTGTCTCCCTCAATCTTCCCTCCCATCAGCCCCCTCCTTTTTCTTTCCCTTTTCCCTTGCTTCTCCTTCTCTCCCTTCTGACAGCTCTCTCTTTTTTCTTTTCCCTTTTTATCACCTATAGGGCAAATTATATTTCTATACCTCACTATGTCATCCCCTCCTTGAGTTAAATTCAATGAGAGTGTTACGGGAATCTAAAGATCTTCCCTGCCCCTAGGCCCTTTGTTAAAGTGGCTACGTGACTCTGAGGACCCTTGGATATTTGAAAGTATACTCTGTTCCCTAA
>CM053587.1:20181186-20197553 GCA_028646515.1 Pseudochirops corinnae | reverse complement strand
TGGGGGAAAGAGGGGGAGAAAATATGTAACTCAAAATCTTGTGGAAAAGAATGATGCAAACTATAATAACATTAAAAAAAATATAAAAAAAATCAGGGACTTGCTTGAGATTTCCTCCAAATACCTCTAAAAATTGACTATAGACAAATTCTAGAGCAGCAGAACCCACATGATGACAAAGTGACACAAATTTCCAGCCCAAGACAACCTAGAAGGTTGACAGAAAAGGTCTGTTGCACCAGGCTGAGAGAGGAGTACAGCCCAGCATAGGCAGCTATATAATTCATGTAATCTTTCTCAGTATTAGGGTATTTAGAAGGCATGCACACACACACACACACATACACACACATACATATATATATGTATGTGTGTATGTATAGATATAGATATAGATACATGGGGGCACAGGGTGAGTTGAATATGAAGGGATGATATCTAAAAATTAAGATTAAGGTGTGAGAGAGGAATGTACTGTGAGAAGGAGAAAGGGAGAGTTAGAATGGGGTAATTATCTCATAAAAGAAGCAAGAATAAATTTTTACAGTAGACAGGAATGAGGAGGAGGTGAGAGAGAATGAACAAACCTTACTCTCATAGGATTTGGCTTAAGGAGAGAATAAAATACACACCCAATTGGATATGGAAATCTATCTTATCTTACGGGAAAGTAGGGGGGAAAGTCCTGGGGGGTTGGGAGGATGTAACAGCAATCATCCTAGCATAGTCAGGATGACTGCTAGCATAGGTTCTTTGATCTGCTTTTCTAAAGGACAGCAACTCAAAAGGGGTTAACAATCTTACTTTAAGCAAACAGAAATACATATCATTCACTTAGTTTAGAGGAAAAAGGCTCCCTGAATTTCAGAAAATATAAACAGAAATTACAAGCAGACAACAAAAAATACATACAGAAAGTAAGACAATACAACAGACCAACAGACAGGGCTTCTAGCTGTCTGACAAATACACACATAGATATTTAGTCACCAGAGAGAGAAGCATCAGCTTCTGGGGTTTAAAAGCCAGGGGGCTCAATGGCTACCCAGAGTCTCATTTGGCCAAATCACACAACTGTTCCTCAGGGTATACATATAAATTTCTTCAGGGTCAGAGGACATCACAACCTTCCTGATCCACTGCCTAATTACAAAGTAACAAAAGGTGTAGGCCTTCTTGAAAAGCAAGCCTCCTCTAAGCAAGCTTCTCTCGTTGAGCTTCAAGTGAGGCCCATTAAGAAGCAGGGAATATCTTCAAATTCCCTTACCTTTACAGGGGATGATAGAAGGAAGGGTGGGTTGGGGGAAGGGGTAATCAGAAGCAAACACTTTTGAGGAGGGACAGGGTCAAAGGAGAGAATAGAATGAGAGGGGGATGGGATAGGATGCTGGGAAATACAGTTCGTCTTTCACAACATGACTATTATGGACTTGTTTTCCATCCCTACATATACATAACCTATAATGAACTTCTTGCCTCCTCAATGAGGGTGAGTGGGGAGGGAGGAAGGGAGAGAATGTGGAACTCACACATTTTAAAAATGAATTTTAAAAATTGCTTTTATGTTCAACTGGGAAATACAATATACCAGAAATGAGGTATAGAAATCTATCTTTCCCTTCAGGAAAATCTAAATGAAAAGGATAAGAGAAAGGTGTTGGGGGAGGGGGGGTAAGCATGATAGAAGGGAAGGCAGATTGGGGGAAGGGGTAATCAGAATGCATGCCATTTTGGGATGGGGGGACAGTAGAGATGGGGAGACAATTTGGAACTCAATATCTAGTGAAAGTGAATGTTGAAAACTAAAAATAAATGAATTAATAAAAAGAAAAAATACATAAAAAACTACTATATGTCAGGTATTGTGCTAAGAGGAGGTGAGAACAGTGCTACAAAAATCTAAATAAGAAAATGTGTTTAGGAGAAGAGAATTATCACTTGTGTCAGAGGTTATGGAAAGGTAAAGAAAGACAAGGATTAATAAAATGTCATTAGATGTGGCAATTACAGCCTTGGGAACTTTCTAAAGAGCAGTTTCAGTTGAATGATGAAGTCAGAAGCCTGATTGAATAGAGTTTATATGAGAATGAGAAGAAAGATAATGGAAGCATTGATTGTAGATGATTTTTCTCAAGGAATTTATCCACAAAAGAGAGGGAAAATATAGGACAACAGCTAGCAGGGATAGATTTTGTGTTTTTGTTTTTTTTTAACATTAGGGAAGAAATAGGTATGCTTGTAGACATTAAGGAAGGAGGCAGCAGATATGGAGAATTTGAAGGTAAGTGAGAAAGTAGAGATGATAGAGAAATCTTCTGAAGAAGACAAGATTTAGTGGGATAAAAAGTAAATTTATACACATGTACCTTGATAAGAAGAAAAATCACTCCTTTGTGGAAACAGTATTCAATGAGGAAGTGGTAGAGGAAGACATTTAAGTGATGTGAGATGGGGGAGGAAGAAGAGAAAACTCTTAGTAAATGGGTTCAGGTGTTTTGTTTTGTTTTGTTTTTCAATGAAATATGAATGAAGGTCTTTATTTGAGAGAGTGGGGTCAAAGTGTACCCTGGGAGGCTTGAGAAAGAATAAAAAATGTTTGGAATAGCTGAAATAGTGAGTAAGATCATGAATTAATTAATGAGAATAGTTTCATTATTTTCTTCAGTTCTCTTCAGCAGCACAAGAATAGAAGTGAAGATAGTTGATACTGGCAGATTCCCAAGATAAAGACTTGGCAAAAAACATAATTAGTAACAGAATAAGAAGCCAAATGACTCAGGTGTAGAAGATATTATAAAGTAGAACTGGTTAGCCAAAGGGATAAGATAAATGAGGAGGAGAGTATGTCCTTATCAGGGCCTGGAAGAACTGTGGGGTAGAGGTCATTAAAGGACATTAAGGTAATTACCTTAGTGTAATGGTAATTTGAAGATCTTCCCTGTCACTTAATAAGCCTAAGGGAATTTGAAGATCTTCTCTAATTCCGAGAATTTCCTTGCCCCCTAACAGGCATAATGCAATCTCATGGGATGAGTCTGCTGAAGGGTGGAGCAGAGCCCACAGGAAGCTGGAAGTCAGAGCAGTTAGAACTGGAGGGAGGAGAGGATGCATCCAGGGAGACAGCTAGGCTTGTGAGTGTTTGCTTGCTCCTGCTTTGATAACTAGATTTATGAGAGCTTGTTTGTGGGAAAGCTAATGGATGGTATGGCTCTCTGCTGTGTTATGGTTTGTTAACTTCTTTGTTGCTATGATGGATTTGGCTTTCTGGTATTGGGATTTGGCTCTCTGGTGTCTGAATAAATGTTTTGCTTCTGTCTTCTACATGGAAAGTCTGTTACACTTTGTGCTTAAGAACTATGCCAGCATATTCATAGTCACTGTTGGTGCTGTGAACATTGCATTGGCCCTACAAGGTCATAGTGAGGACAAAGATATAGCTTTGTAAGTCAGAGGGAAAGATAGAGAGAAAGATATAAACTTTGTAAAACATTATAATTAGATGAAAGAATATCAGAGCGTATGAAAATATAATGCCTGTTTATGATGGAAAGATCAAGACAATAACCATCTCTGTATATAGCTCAGGTGGAGTAGAAGAATATTTTGGTCATGGCAATTAAGTAAACTGGGAAAAAAGAATAGGTTATGTAAGAAAAATGTATAAATTATGGGGAACTATGATCATTTTTTAAATAAATAAAATAATAATATGATTGAGTAGAAAGAGATAGAAAAGCAAATTTTATTCAAAATTACTGCATAATTTATAAAATACCTAGAATTACAGTTACCAGACACAAATAGGAATTATGAGAATATAACTATGAAATACTCTTTAAAGAAATATAGGACACTTAAATATTTGGAAAGTAATTGCTTTTTTCATGGTTGAGCCATGCTAATGTAATAAAATTACAATACCACCTAAGTTAGTTTCCAGCTTCAGTGCCATGTCAATCAAACTAGCAAAGGATTACTACATGGAATGTGTCACAGGGAAAAACAAAATATCAGAAATATAAAGAAAAATGATGAAAAAAGGGAGGGAAGGAGAAGGGGCTAACAGCATCAGATCTGAATCTGTTCTGCAAAGCATTGACTATCAAAACAATTTGTTATTTTTTTAAACAAAAGATAGTCAATCATTCAGAACATTCAGTAATAATGAATATTAAAAACAATGGAATAATTAAAAACAGTAGCATAATTTTTGAAAACCCAAGTACACAAATTATTCAGGGAAGGACTCACTAATGGACAAAACCTCTGAGAAAACTGGAAAGCTATTTGGGGAAAAATTAGGCCTAGATCAAGAGCTCAATACACATACTATGATAATTTCAAATGGACACATGACCTAGTGTGAGGTTCACATTGCAAGCGGTTGTGTCATGCCACAGGGAAGTGTTTGAGGCCCGGGAATTAGTTGGGTCACGAGGAGATCAGGGCATATTGCACTGTCCCCTGCCAGGGGATACTGCATTGCTCAGGACTCTCTTGAGTGGGGTTACCCTCTGTTTCTGATTGGTGTCTCCACACCTTGGGGTCTTCATACCCTTGTAATTGCACTCCCCCTCTCACAACTCTGTTCAGCTGGGTTCTATCACATGTGGTAGATGAATCTGGGGTCTATTTAAGACCTAGGGCTGGGAAGCATCTTTGGAAGCCTGCCTACCTTAGTATATGGCTTTAAGGCTTCCCCGTGGAGAGACCTTAATAAACTTTCTGTTTTGACCTCAAAGCTGTGACTCTTCTGTTCCTGAAAGGAACGCTAGCGTTGGTGAGTTTTGTGTGTGAACGGCTGCCTCTGCTAGTAAGTTAGGGCACTCTAAGAGAGAACTCTGATGACGTAGATCATAAAAGGTGATGTCATTTTTAAAATTTTTGAGAATAATGAACAGAAATGCCTTTCACAATTATGGATTAGAAAATGATGTTTTACCATGGGGGGGGGGGGCGGAAGGGAGGGGAGAAAATCTGAAACTCAAGTGATTGTGGAACTGAATCTTGTAAATTAAAAGTAAATGAGTAAATAAAAAAAAAGAAAATGATGTTTTATCAAACAAGGGATAGAGATGATCATAGCAGAACAAAGAATCATAGTATCATGGTATCATAGATACAGAGCTGGGAAGGATATGTGGGGATCAGTCCCAAAATCCTTGCTGTAAGTTTTTTTGGTAAAGGTCTCATTTCTAAGAAATTTAAAGAACTGAGTCAACTTTATAAGAATAAGTCATCCCTTAATTAATAAATGTTCTAAAGATATGATTAGGTAGTTATCAGAGGAAGAAATCCAAGGTATGAATAGCCACATTAAAAAATGCCTGAAATCATTAATATTTAGAGAAATGCAAATTCAAACAACACTAAAATATCAGCTCACATCCATATGATTGACTAGTTGACATAAAAGGAAAACAACAAATACTGAAGGGGCTATGGGAAAACAGGTTCTACTTCACTGTTGGTGACACTATGATCTCATCTAACCATCCTACTAAGCAAATTGAAGCTATTTCCCAAAAGTTTTTAAGCCTTGCATTCTCAGTAATACTGCTACTAGGTCTATACCTCAAAGATATTAAGAAAGAAGAAAATAATCTGTGTGTATACACACAATGCACATATATGTATATACACATATTTATTGTCCACATATGTATGCGTTCATACATGCATATGTGATATTTATATGCATATGTGTGTGCTTGTATATACACATAACCTCATTTTTATTTTTGTAGCAAAGAATTGGAAAAAGGATGCGTATATCAATTGGGGAATGACTGAACCAATTATGGTATATGAATGAGATTGAATACTATTTTGCTGTAAGAAATGATGAAAGAGATAAATTCAGGGGGAAAAACTAAGAAGACATATGAATTGATGCAATGTGAAGTGAATGGAACCAGAAGAATAATTTATATAATGGCAATATTGTTAGGACAACCAACCTTGAAAGACTTAGTAACTGTGATCAGCACAATGACCAACCATGATTCCAAAGGATTCATAATAAAGCATTCTACTCCCCCTCCAGAGAGAAAATTGATAGAGTTCATATTTTCTTCTCCTTCCTTTCAATCCACTGGTCTTGGGTTTAATCCTGTTTCTGACTTTATGGATCCTTGTAAGATTTTTATAAATCAGCATTTCTAAAGTTAGTGCTTCCCTTCCTTAGTCCACAAGACAAACCCAAGTCTTTATCCTTGGATGGATCCTATGTTGGAATGATGAATGAGTAAATAAGTATTTATTAAATTCCATCTAAGAGGCTGAATGATATAGTGGATAGACAGCTGGTTGGCCTCAGGAAGTTTTCAGGTCCTACCTTTTAAATATACTGTATGTAGCACTTGCAAATCACATGGCAAGTCACTCAGTCCCTTAAACAATTCTCTAAGACTCTAAGTTGCAGAGAGGATGTTATTTTTAACAGTAGAGCAAACTTTCACTGGGAGTTCCCTTCACCAATAAAAACGAAGAACATATCAGGTACCGTGCTAGGTGGTAGAGATAAAAATGCAAAAGTCAGACAGCCCCTCCCCTCAAGGAACTTATATATTCAGAGAGAAAGATTGTAACACACACACACACACACACACACACACACACACACACACACACACACACACACAGGAACAGTGACCAGGGAAGAGAATTCTAGCTTGAGAAGTCTCAGGAATCATGAGTAGAGAAAGAGCGCCAAATTGTTATGCCTTTTCAGGAAGTCAAATGTTCTGGGGAGATGAATCAAAAGCACAATGGAGAGCTGGTTGGATATAGTGGGTAAGGCGATTGTTCAACTCACTCAGTGGGTAATCAATGAAGTGTATCTGAGATGACAACTCTGAGATCCATGGCAGAGATCCCAAGTTGAGTGGATTAACTCAACCTAAAGGGGAGTGGCAACACTCTAGAAGTCAGATAAGGATGGTATTATTGCAGGTGAAAATGGGAGAGGGGATTAGGCAGATGGTAAAATATTGAGGTGAATGGTTACCTCTTTGTTGTTGTTCAGTCCTCTCCAACTTTTCCTGACCCTATGGAGTGTACTGTCCATTAGGCTTTCTTGGCAAAGATACTATAGTGGTTTGCCATTTCCTTTCTCCAGCGGGTTAAGGCAAACAGAGATTAAATTATTTGCATAGTAGTTGAGATCATATTTGAACTCAGGTTTTCCAGACACTAAGCCTAGTGCTCTATCCACTGAACCACCTAGCTTCCTCCTGGTTATGACTTGGTCCTACTAATTTCAGAACTCTGAGATGATACGAAGATTGGCTTTAACAACCAAAGCTTTAGAATGTCTAGCTGTAAAGAAAAAGGAAAGGAATTGGTGAGTGGCAAGATAGAAGAGAGACTGTAATGAAAATTTACAAGTGTCAAAATTGTATATATTCCCTGACTCAAATTTGGGGAGATCACTGAATAAAATTTTGATAGTTATTGGGTTGTTTGTCTAGACCTTACAGGACTACAATCTTCAGCATGAGATATTCATAATACAAGAAATAATAGAGGAGGGAGAACTTTATAGTTCCTCATCTTTATCTATCTCTTGAAAAAGTGCATTGTCTTTAGTTGTAGTCAGTTACCAAAATCAAATGCTGCAGAATGCTTCGACTCTTCAAGAACTCATCAGAAGTCAGAAGGAATGCCATAATGTCCTTGGGCAAACACCTTTTGGACTACTAAAGCAATTTAACACTACTTAAGATGCAACTAACACATATTTCAAAGATAGGCTTCTCCTCCAGGCATGTTATTTGTAGAAGGAAGATAGTAAGGTCGATTTCCTCCTTCTGACATTGACTTTGTCACCCTACTTTCCTCTGTAGAAACTTGAAAGAGTAAAAACATCCTTTTTTCTCCCCAATGTATCCAGCCCTGTCAGTACTGGTAAAAAACACCCTAGCTCCCATTTAGTATTCTTCTGTTTCTCTCTCTCTCTCTCTCTCACTCTCACTCTCTCTCTCTCTCTCTCTCTCTCTCTCTCTCTCTCTCTCTCCCCCTCTCTCTCTCTCTCTCTCTCCCAAAAGCAGTGAGAACAATTATCCATCTAACAGTTTCACCCGTTAAGACCTGCAAGCGTTACCATATATATCAGTCCCATTGCCAGCAAACAAGGAAAATCAATGGATTTCAGAGACTCAATCTGTCTTCATCCAAATTTGCTATTGAGTGTGTGGTAAACATCATGGAACTGTAAGA
Organism: Pseudochirops corinnae; assembly: GCA_028646515.1. Lineage (NCBI taxonomy): Eukaryota > Metazoa > Chordata > Mammalia > Diprotodontia > Pseudocheiridae > Pseudochirops > Pseudochirops corinnae. Next base: position 20,189,333 of record CM053587.1, on the reverse strand, counting down.
TCGGTCATCATGCCACACTATGGCTTCTATGAGAAAATGAGGAAAGAAAAGTCTCCCGTCATTCTTTCACTCTGGTGTGAGATCAACGAGAAGCTAATACAACCCCTGGGATAGGGTATGTGCAGTGGGGAAATTAGGATTAAAAGAATTTAATTGCTCTTCTCTGAGCATGATACTGCCCAAGGAGTTTTGGACTTAGAGTCAGGAGCTCTTGAGTTCAAGTCCAGCCTCAGAAACTTACTAGTTGAATAACTGGACAAAATCACTCAACCTCTATCTGCCTCAGTTGCCTCATCTGGGAAAGATAGAATAATAACAGCATCTACCTCCCAGGGTTTTGATGTAGATTGAAAAAGATAATATTTATAAAATAGTTTGCAAAACTTAAAATGCCATATAAATACGAGCATTTAGCTAGTATTACCAGAAAGCTATTATATGAAATGATCCAAACAATCAAAAGATTTGTTGAATCAAACTGAACTGGAATGAATTTTTAAGTACATATGTAAAACCCAATACTGAGCGCTTTGGGACATGTTTGAAAGAAGTAGAACCATAAAGATTATGAAAGAAGATAGTGACTGAGACATACAATTGTCCATTATCCATTGAAGATAGTATACCAAACTCATAACTAAGTATTTCTAGGGAGAGGAATGTGGTTGGAGAAGACAGAAAACTGATGGATAAGGAACAAAATACAGAAATCAATGGGTTTGGGGGGGACAGTCAATCAACAAGTAACAAGCCTTATTTCTTGTGTGTAAGGCATTGATTTGTGGGTGAGTACAAAGAGGTATAAAACAGAGTCTTTCTATGATTCCTGTTATCTATGAATTCATACTCCAAATCATTCAATCTTAAGTATATGTCAGATATACTAAAGGTAAATTAATTTTACATAAATTTTCCTAATATGTGCATGTGAATTAGGATAATAAGGGTTGGCTGATGGTTGATAATTAGATAGTGCAGAGAAGAATTCTCTATATCTTTAACCATTGGATAAGGAAAACTTTTGTGGCTCAGAAGAATTCTAATACATTTTGGAAAAAAGGAAATGAGCTGTAAGTGCACATTGTGGGAAAGGTGGCTTTAGGTGAGAAATATAACTTGAGTTGGTGAAGTTGTCTAATTCCAGATGTCCTATTGAAAGCATGCTATGAAATGTTGATTTCAGGATTATCACTGAGGCTTAGTGGAACAAAACTCATGACAGTATTATGGCATTGGAGGGGGCAGAAGTTATTCGATAGGATAGATAAAAAAGGAAAATGAGATAGAATTGTATATTGGTAGACAGGTAGGCAGTGAGTAGATAAAGTATTGAGTATAGAGTTGGGAAGACCTGAGTTTAAATCTGGCTTCAGACCCTTAAGAGTTCTGTGACCCTAGCAAGTCATTTCTCTTTTTGCCTCAGTTTCCTCCACTATCAAATAGGGGAGATAATAAATTACACCTACCTTCTAGTGTGGTTTTAAGGGTCAGACAACATAATATTTGTAAAGTTCTAAGCACAGTTTCCTGCACATAGTAATCATTCTATAGATGTTAGTTATTGTTGCTCATAGAATGCTCCTGTGAGGAAATCAAGGAACCAGAGGGAAAATGTTTCTAGAATGGTCCCTGATCCTTACTGGATTAGGGCTGAGATAATTGACAGGTAACAGTGAAGAAAAGAAGCCCCAAGGAAGGTAGAGAGGTAGGTAGCTAGGCAGGTAGGTAGGATTAACAAATGAAAATGGCAGAATGTTCTGCCCAGTGTTAGAAGTAGAGAAGTACAAGGGAGAAAGAGAGGAGAGAGTAGTGGAGATGTGACAAACAGTGGGAGAATAGGAATGATGTAAGGTAGCATCCAACTATAGGACTATTAAAAAATAGAACCTCTAGAAACCCAGAAACTGAGGGACACAAAATCTGTGTAGCAGTTTTCTCTGATAAGGGCCTCATTTCCAAAATATAAAAGGAACCAGTTTAAATTTATAAGAATAAAAACCATTCCCCATTTGATAAATAGTTAAAGTATAAGAATAGGCAGTTTTCTAAGGAAGAAATTCAGGCTATCAATAATGATATGAATCACTAATAATGAGAATAATACAATTTAAAGCCACCTCGAATTCTACCTTACTCATCAGATGGATAAAAGTTGACCCAAAAGAATGACAAATGCTTTAGGGACTGCTGACAAACAGACATTTTCAGTGTACTATTGATAGAGCTATGAATTGGTACTCTCTTTCTGGAAAGCACCTTAAACTATGCTTAACAAGTCCTTTGACCCAGTGATACCACTACAAGGCCTATATCTTCCCCTCTCCCCCTCCAAAAAAAAAAAAACAAAAACAAAAACAAGGAAGGAAAGAACTCCCTGATCAACAAACTCTAGTAGCTCCCTATCTCCTCAAGGATTAAAGAACCCTCTGTTTGGCGTTCAGACTCTATCCCTTCCAGCTTTCCAGTCTCCTTATATCTGAGTGCCTATCCATGTAGTCTGCCATCTAGGGACGCAAAATCTTCCATCTCTCCTTTTCTCTGGTTGTCCCTCCTCATCTCCCTATCCTGACTTTCTTCAAGTCCCAGCTAAAATCCCACATTCTAATCTAAAGGAAACTTTTTTTCCATTTTTCTGAATTCTAGTGTCTTCTCTCCATTGATTATTTCTTAATTTATCCTGCATGTAACTTATTTGTACATAGTTGTTTGTATATTGTCTCCCCTTTAGACTGTGAGCTCCTTGAGGGCAGGGAATATCTTTTGCCTTTCTTTGTATCCCTAGTGCGTAGCACGGTGCCTAACACAGAGTAGGTATTTCATAAATGTTTATTGACTGATAATGCACTTCTTTTGTGGTGTCAAAGAACTTAAACTAAGGGGGTACCCATTAATTAGGGAGGGCTGAATAAATTGAGATATGTGACTATAATGGAATATTACTGTGCCATAAGATATTATTCAGATCTAATTCATAAATTGTAATCTCTGAGGAAAAAAAAAGTAGAACCTTAACTGACAGCAGACCTACAAAAAGACACATGGTGACAACATCAGAAAATGTTGGCAACCCTACATTACAGACGTGTTTTCCCTCCATACATGTATTCTGACCACATGTTGCTTATATGTTGATCCCTTAATGTGTATGATATTCACGCATATTTACTATGTGAATGTCTTCATGTGTCATCCATATGTACATATGCTCCTTTCACTGCTGGGGAGAACATTAGTGTATCCCCAGTTTATGAAGGGAATGTTTTATTGCTTAAATGTCTTTTCTTTGTCCTCCGGCTGACTAATAAAAGTAAACAAATCAGTGTGTGCTTATATTTTGAGTGCATGAACATTCACAGAATACAAAGGAATTAGGGTAGCTTTTTCTGGAAGAAAGGAGGAATGCCAGCTCCCACAACAGATTCGTCATCCATGAGGGAGAGTCATGTTAATAAAGTTTTCAGAACTGTTCTTTGCCTGATTTATTGATAGAAATTATCTAAAGGTACAATGGTCATAGTCCGAATGACTGTGTATCTGTGTGTCAGTGTGTATGTGCTTATAAACACACACATAGAAACCATATTTTGTTGAGATAGTTCTTAATTCAAGAATGGAAAATATACTTTTAAAATACTTGTTATTTTCAACAATTTTTAAAAATTTAATTCCAAACTCTCTCCCTCCTTCTTATTACTCTCCCACTCACTGAGAAGGCAAGAATTTGATATCAGTTATACATGTGAAATCATGCAAAATCTACTTCCACATTAGCCGTATCTCAAACCAGCAAGAAAATGAGAAAACTATACTTCAATTTGTACTAAGATCATTGGTTCTTTCTATGGAGGTGGACAGTATTTTTTAGCATGAGACCTTTGAAACGTCTTGAAAAACTGTATTGATTAAAGTAGCCAAATCTTTCATATTTATTAATTATTATTATAACATTGCTGTTACCATGTACAATAATCTCTTGGTTCTGATCACTTCACTTTGCATCAGTTCATATAAGTCTTCCCAGGTTTTTTTTTTTCCCCCTGAAACCATCCTTTCCATTATTTCTTATAGCAAAATAATACACCATTATAATCTTATGCCACAACTTGTTCGGTCATTCCCCATATGATGGTCATCCCCCTCAGTTTCCAATTATTTGCTACCACAAAAAAGAACTGCTAGAAATATTTTGGTACATATACATATTTTTTTTCTTTTTCTTGAACCTCTTTGGGATACAGACCTAGTCATGGTATTGCTGGGTCAAAGGGTATGCACTGTTTTAGAGTCCTTTGGGAAGAGTTGTTATCCAGAATGGTTAGATGAGTTCACAACTCCACCAACAATTCATTGGTGTGTTTATTTTGGATCATTCCTTTTAAGCATTGTTATTTCTGATAGATGTTAAGTGGTACCTTAGAGTTCTTTTAATTTGTATTTCTCCAATCAATAGTAATTTAGAACATTTCCCCCCATAGAACTAGAGATAGCTTTGATTTCCTTTTATGAAAACTTCCTGTTCAGATCTTTTGACAATTTAACAATTGGAGAATGATTCTTAGTTTTATAAATTCAACTCAGTTCCCTATATATTTGAGAAGAAAGGCCTTTATAAAAGAAACTTGCTTCATTTTTTTGTATTATTTCATCATCTATAGTACCTCTTAGCAAAATGTAGTTTTGCTGACTGTCCTTTAGAGCTATTTTTGCTTTTGCTTTCTCTGAGTCATGATTGCTACTGCCTCATTTTTTACTTCAATTGAAGCATAATGGATTCTGTTCCATCATTTTATTTTAACTCTGTGTGTGCATTTCAGTTTCAAGTGTGTCTCTTGTAAACAACTTATTGTTGGAATCCAGTTTCTAATCTATTCTGCTATCCCCGTCCGTTTTATGAGCGAGCTCATCCCATTCACATTCACAGTTATGATTACTGTGGATTTTCCTCCATTCTGTTTTCTTCTGTTTATGTTTCTCTTTTTATCCTGTCTCCTCCCAAAAGTCTGTTTTGCTTCTAAGTACTTCCTCCTTTAATATACATTTTTTTATCATTACAAAATATTTCTTGTCCCCTTCCCCTCCTAAGAAAATATAATTTTGATCAACTTCACAAATGAAAATATTCTTTGTCAGACCTTGATCTAGTCATCATCTCATATGACTTTGTAACTTTTCAATGCATTTATTTTGCAATACCATTATTGGTATTTTATATCTTATGCTCATAGTGAACTTTCCATTTCTGTCTCTTTCCTAAATATTGCATCCCTAGAAGCCCCCAGCACCCATTTCTACATTTGCATAACAAATGTATTTTAAACAAGTAAACTTTTTAGCAAATTCCTGAAATATGTAAACATAGATGACTAAACATACACTTTTACAGCTGAAAGGAAATTTAGTCTTAGAGGCTTATTGCTAGACATCTAAACATTATACAGGCAAGAATTTTGAATTTAAAATAAAGTGTTGAGGTGGAGGTTTTATTTTGCAGTGGATCTACCAGAAGGTTTTGTTCTAGCATTCACCTTTATCAATAATTTCAATGAGAGAGCAAAAAATTAGGAGGGGAGAGAACTAATGAAAAAATATAGGAACTCAAACCCAGGTATTACTTTAAAATTACATTTTAATTATGCCTATCTTATTTATACCACAGTTGTTTCCCTGAATCTTTCCTTGAAGCAGAGCGAAACAATTAAGCAAAAACCTCTAATAAAGAGATAATATTTGGTAAGGTATACAGTATTCAATTCTAATAGATCTTCACCTCTCTGACATAGAGGAGAAAATACACTTTATTATTTCTTCTCCATGTCTTGTCAGTCTAATACTCAGAATTCAACTTCCTTGATTGTTCATTGCAAAACAAAAAGTTTTGAGAATTTGAAAAGTCAGCAATCAGAATCTGACTGAAGTTAAAGGAGTCTTTCTAACCTATCAGATAAAGACTTGGGACAGATATCTTGACCCTGGCAAGAAGAAGGAAAAGCGAACTTCAAAGATAGATTAAATGCTATGGGGCCTATTTAGCCAACAGAGTGTTCTGTGTTCCCAACACTCTGACCTCTGAAAGGAAAGACTCTTCTCCTAAAGCAAAAAGCCTCCAAAAGCAAAGATTCCCAAATGACAGATCTCATTCTCTTTATGGAGAAAAAAACTGTTTCCCCCAGTCTGATGCTGTGTAGAAAGGGCCTGATTCCATCATTAGAGGAAGTGAAGCTTAAGCCTCTGAACTCTAAACTAAAAGAGAGTAGAATTTGCTTCTCTTATTATAAAGAGACAAGCAATTTTGGGGAGCCAAGATGACAGAGTAAGCAATAAGTCTTCTCATCCTCCCTTTTTGACTTTGAAAAATCTAGAAAATACCACTACAGGAAAAATCCTGGAAGAGCATAGCCAGTACAAAGATGGAGTATGGCAGTCTTTTAGCTTGGGAGGCTCAGGCGATTAAAGGAAAGGTCTCTCTTGCTGTGACTGAAGGGGACCAGGACAGGATGGGAGACATCCTGGCAAGCCCGACCTCAGCTGACCAGCAGGAGATCCTAAGCCATAGGGTGGTGGAGCAGGCAACTGCCAACACCAGGACCACCTCCCCAATTGTCCCTGCTTATATCTTGACACAGTCAGTGGAACTCGTAGATGCCAGCATGGAGAACTACCACTTGCACCAATGGACAAATGTCCTCCTACCGCTAAGCCTACTCATGCTCTAGCACAGGCCCTGCACCTCATCCTTCAAACTTCAGTGTAACCCTGATGAAACCCTGGGGAAACATGCCAAAAAACCCCACCTGTTCTCTGCATGCACCAGCTACAACCATCATTTCTAGCTCAGCACCAAGTAAGCTATGGCCTCTACAGCCTCCAGCTGCCAGCACCTGAGGCCTCAGCACACAAAGTCAGTAACCAGAACCCTAGCCCCTAGTACCAGAAGCATGCAGTGGTGTCCTCTGTGCCCCAGAAGTAGAGATCAACTCTAAAAGCCAGGAAAAAGGCAAACATCATGAGCAAAAATCAACACAAAAAAACAAAGAACATAGATTCTAACTATGGGGACAGGGAAGATAAAAACACAAATTTGGAAGATGACAGCATTGTCAATATACCCGCATCTAAAACCTCAAAGGGGAATGTGAATTGGTCTCAAGCCCAAAGAAATCTTCTTGGAAGAACTCAAAAAATATTTTAAAAATAGAATTAGAGAGGTAGAAGAAAAATTGAACAATTCCTTTAAAAATACAATTGACAAAATGGGGGGAAGGTACACTGAAGAAAACAATTCTTTTAAAAAGTAGAACTGGCCAAATGGAAAAGGAAACACAAAAGCTAACTGAAGAAAATAAATGTTAAAAATCAGAATTGAGCAAGTGGAAGGTAATGACTCTATGAGACATCAAGAATCAATGAAACAAAATCAAAGAAATGAAAAAATAGACAAAAATATAAAATACCTCATTGGAAAAAATAACTGACCTGGGAAATATATCCAACAGATAATTTTAAAATTATTGGTCTACCAGAAAGCCAGAATTTAAAAAAAGAGCCTAGCCAACACATTTCAAGAAATTATCAGGGAAAGCTGCCCTGAGGTCCTAGAACCAGAGAGTAAAATAGTCATCAAAAGAATCCACCACTCACCTGGAAAAGATCCCAAATTGAAAAGGCCAAAGAATATGGTAGCCAAATTCCAGAATTATCAGGTCAAGGAGAAAATACTGCAAATAGCCAGAAAGAAACAATTGAAATAGCATGAAACAGTCAGGATTATGCAGGACCTTGCAGCTTCTATATTAGAAGATTGGGGGGCTTGGAATATGATATTCTATAAGGCAAAGGAGCTTGGATTACAACCAAGGATCAACTACACAGCAAAACTGAGCATAAAATAGACAGAGGGTGTTGGTATAAATTGACTTTGATCTGATGATAAAAACCTAATTAAGTGGAGAAAAGGAATTGTAATGGGAGAAGTGGAAAGGAGGAGGCAGAAAAGGGTAAATTTCATCACATGAAGATGCACAAAAACCTATTACAGTAGAGGGAAAGAAGGGAAGGAGAGGAGTATTGTTTGAACCTTACTCTCTGTAACAGTAAGCACCCTAGCATGCCTAGGGCAGCTACTAGCACAGGTTCTTAGATCTGCTTTT
>CM053587.1:20158628-20180686 GCA_028646515.1 Pseudochirops corinnae | reverse complement strand
TATCCTTAAGTAGAATATTTTTTTCCTATTTATCTCTTTGAAATGTGTCAATTTTTACTTTCTCTCTCTGAGATGATGTTTACTATTTTTATTCAATAAATTATTATCTGGCACCTCATTTTAACTCTTTTGATATTTGTTTCAAATGTATCTCTTATAAGCAACAGATTGTTGGAATCTGATTTCTAATCCAGTCTAGCACTGTCCTTAATTTTATGGGTGAATTCATCCCATTAAAGTTTACTATTGTGGTTATTGATTTTGTATTTCCCTTGTTTTCTTTTAATCTTTTTCCCCTTTCCATTTCTTTATGAAAAAGTGAGGGGTGAAGAAAGAGAAGGAATCTGAATCTGAAAAGCACTAGCAATCTATTATCGAAGTAGTCTGTTCCTCTTTTTCGGGTTCTTATTTCTTCACTAAGATTTTCTTTCTCCTTTTTTAAACATCCTTTATGACTAAACCTTTGAAAATGATGTTTGTTTTAGTGGTTATGACCTCCCCCAATCTATGCTCTCTTATATTCTCCTCTCTTTTTCCTATCTCTGCTTCTATCCCTATTGTGTTCAATGTATATCTATGGGAAACTTGTATTCATATGTGTTTGCATGTTCAACTTTACTTTATCCGTCTCATATAAGAATGAGATCTTGAGATTTTTTCTACCTCCATGCCTTCTTTCATTTTGTTATCTGCTTTTTCTTACGTATCCTATTCATGCCTCCAACTTCTTCCTCATGTCTTCAATGTATTCCCTTTTCTCTCTTTCCATAATTGCCCCTTTGAATGTTGGATATCATGTTACTCCCAGATAGAAGTATTGCTTTGTTCCTCTCTTCTGTTGTAGTCTCCCTTGCCTACCCATGTCCTGTATACCTGCACAACTATGATCCTGGTTTTTTTCCCCTATTTTTTTTCATCTTAACAGGCTGGAAAATGAATTTGTTTTCAATTACCAATGAGTATAGCTGATGATGGCTTGTGCCATTCCTATTAGAAATGCAGATAGGCTCCAGGGTCTGTTTGTGAAAGCTCTCAAAGGTTCCCTTCCTCTCCCTACTTTTGCTAGTTCTAGCTTACCTAAGGTAATAGAGTATATGTTTTCCATATCATGACTCTTTCCCAGTCTGTGCTTCATCCATGTTTACTTAGGTTTTTTAAACCTCTGAAGGTAGACATAGTTCTTCACCAGAACCAGATTTAAAAATTTGGATATGGTAAGAAACTGTCAGGACTTGTGTTCTGTTGATATAACCTTTGAGAGGCCATGCTCCCTTCAATCCCAAATCACACACCTCCCTCTGGGTCAATGCCAGATCATGCTGCATTATTAGAGTTGAACATTTGTGCACACAGAACAAACTTAATAAATATTTGCTGAATTGAGTTGATTTTTTGGTATCTCATAAAATATCTTTGAATACATGTTGAATTTAATTGATTTTGTTAGTATCTCTTATAAAATATGGTCAAGAGACTATATGAATATTGATATATTTTCGTACAATTTTACAGGAGACATTGATTGAGCTAACTCAAACCAGGGACATTAAAATTTATGAGACCCTGATTTTCTAACCTTTGATATGGTTGTATCCCTCTAATGAAAAGTGTTCATGGCTATTTGGGTTTTGGGTGTTTTTTTTTTTCCCCTATGTCTTAATGGCCAATTCTGTTCACAATTCTGCCAGTAAGTAAATTCTTAGAAGGAACAGAATATTTCATTTTTTTTTTTTCTCTTTGTATCTCTAGTCTAGGCATAGAAACTTCACAGTGAAGATTATTTAGTAAATACTTGTTGAATTGAAGTAATTCTAGCATAGTCAAAACAAAACAAAAAACAACTTTATACTGACTTCAACATGTGTGTCTATAGGACCTAAGTGTATTTCCCAATGGCAATCAACCTTGAATTGTACTAAGTCTTTGCAAAAGAAGTGGAAAAAAAAATATTCTTTTAAAGAGTGAGTATGTCAACGTCATCATAACTTTCAGATATGGAATGAGACATGTATGTTTTTGTGTATGGCCACTGTGGGAATCTATTTTGCTTGACTATGCATATTTGTTATAATCAATTTTCTTTTTCCTTTCACTAATGGCATAGGGTGTGGGAAGGAAAAAAATAGATTTTATTCCTTTTCTTTTAAATAAAATACTATAGATTTAAAATGTTGCATGAGCTTACAGATGAAATCACTGTTTTATTAATTGTATTTAACTGTTTTGGTTATTTACAAGCCAGAGTAATCCATAAATATTTGTAACGTTAAACCAAAATACTTCAATAAATATGAATTTAAAAATTAATAAAAAAGAACAAACAAAACTTTAACATTGCCCAAAGAAAATTTTACCAATATATTAATCCTATAATTTAGGACTTACTATTAATTACTCAAAAATGTAATTTTTTTTTTGCACTTTATATTCTAGATCATCTCCTTTTCATCTCAAAAGAGACCATATTTCCATTTTTAAAGAAATGATGACAATTTCTTTCTTTTTATCCAAATCTTTCCATAAGGAGTATATTGTACTGAGCAGTTCCTTCATAAGGATATAAAGAAGACACTATGATGAGGGTTTCTTTCTACAAAAGTGATCTTTCCCATCCATCCCAGAACACAAACCCACACTGTTAACCAATACCTTCCTTCCGAGATCATTTCCATCTGCACTCTACATTTCTTATACATACCTGTTAGTTTGTATGCTTTCTCTCCCATAAGAATCTAAGCTCACCGATGTCAAGGATCAAGTTTTTGTCTCTCTGCTTGGCACTGAAACTGCTTAGAGCTTAGAATTTTTCTTTTCTATTAGTTAGCACAGCCTGGTACATACAGGATCAAATGAGATCACACACACACATACACACACACACACACACACACATATATATATATATATATATATATACACACATACATACATATATACATACATGCATATATAGTCTTTTTTCAAAAGTTTAAATCACTGTTATTACTATTATTAAGCACTTAAATTCATGTAGACTGGTTGCCTAAATTGACCACCAGAGTATTGTAGTCCTTACATCTTTGTGGATCCTTCTTGTTGGAAAGCCATTTTCTCTCTCTAGAGAAGATTTTATTTCCATTGGGTAGACATTTCTAAAAGCACATTTCACATAGCAGAGAATAATATTTGCACAGAAGGAGATGATGGGGAGATTTTCATTTGTTGGACTATTTATAATTTTGAATGGAAAACGTGTGGTCAGTTAAGAAAAAATTGCCCTGGGAAATGCAGCATAATTAAAGGGTTGACTCAATGATTATTGATGCTATGTGTGAGCATCATTGAAAGTTGGAAAGCCTCTGGTCATTTTGTATTTTTTATACAACATGTGTCTTTATGTCTCTTTTAGGGGGCTCTTCACCAGTATCAGAAGGCAGTATCCCATAGGGGAAATGTATTTTATACACAGCAATTGCAGTTCTTCTGTGGGTCTTACAAAAAAAAAAAAAGCTTGCCGTATTGATCCAGCTAACCAGTTACCTTGTATTTTTTATGAAGAGGTTGGGAAAGTTGAACACAGAAACAAGCTTTGACCTGTAGTGGGGAAAATACCGCTATCACTTGGAATCTTTTCTTCCACACAGTCAGATCCCCTTTTAAAAGAATGTGTTCATTTGTTCACATTAGAGAGAGAAAGAGAAAGAGTCATAGGCAGACAGATCAGACAGATATAGAGGGAGAAACCCAGAGAGAAAGAGAGAGAGAGAGAGAGAGAGAGAGAGAGAGACAGAGCAGACAGACACAGACAGACAGAGAATATGTTAAAAGTCAAATTAGTCACTATAGCTTATCTTTCCATATACTTCTGGACTGAGAAAGCATATATGGGTTTTCTTTGATCTTGCTAATTTCCTTTCAGTTTTGGGATCTATAAATTGAGCGAATAGAGAATTTTCTGGTGAGAACACCAAGCATGTCAATTAATTAATTAATTATTGTCTCCTTAAAGGCCACATCATGCTCTTGGTTTTCACACACATAGCCCCATTCCACTATATATCCCCCTCAGCATACTAGGCAGAAATCAAGAGTTCATATTAAGCTGAAATCAAGTTCTACCACATATCCTTCTCTAAAAGATTCATCTACTCTCTCCCTCTCTCTCTCTGTATATGTATGTGTGTATATATACATATGCATATGCACATACACATACGTACACATACACATACACATACACCTATACCTACACCTACACCTACACGTATACACCCATGTTAATGGAAACCCTAAAAAGCAAAAATATATCTAACAAGTGAGCAAGTCAACAGAGAAATAATGGAGAAAAGTGCACATAGTGACTTCTATCCCTTCTACCCAGAGACAGGGTATTATGGATGAGGACCATTGCATACACTATCAAGTTCACTTAATGTATTGGTTAGTTTTGCTCTTTTTTTCCCTCTCTTTTAAAAATTGTTTCAAGGTATGGAGAAGATAGAAGAGATGAGATATCAGCTCAAATAGTTAGAGGAGCAGTGGAAAGAGTGTGAAGCCTGATGTCAGGAAGAACAGAGTTAAAATTCAGCCTCAAACACCTACTAGTCACGTGATTCCAGATTAGTCACTCATCTCTGCTTTTCTCAGTTTCCTCATCTGTAAAATGGGGATAATAATAACACTTAGCTCCCAGAGTCGTTGTGAGGATCCAGTGAGATAACAATTGTAAAGCATTGAACACAATAAATGCTATATAAATATTAGCTATTTGTTCTTATCATTAAGCTATATCAATGAGATTTTAAAAGCATGTTATCTAAATTGTCATTGAGAGAAGATAAGAGCAAAAGTCATTCTGTAATAGGAACAGACCTCAAAAATTCCATTTCCTGGGGATGATTTTAATCACTCCCCAACCCTCATCTTTTAACAAGCCATATTTACAGTATATAATATATCTTCCAATTAGATTAATTAGTACATACTGTTTGGAATTTCTTGTGCTGTTCATTCAAATGAATATCCATCTCCAACTATCCTAACATTGCTTCTATCTGTATAGGGCACTTTAATTCCTAAGCACTTTATAATTACAGTATTAATTAGTCAAATGGCACAATGATCTTTTGAAAAGGCTTGTGTTATTATTTCCATGCAAACATACTTCAAAAAAACCCAGACAAACTTAACTGTAAATAATCTGAATGAAGTTGCATGCAGTAGGTAAATCAAAAAATGGATTGAGAACCAAGAATGCCTAATTCTCCATTAAGTGATTACTGAATTAGATTGCCATGTACTTTGCATTTTATTTTATGTAGAGGAATGCACCTTTGTGTTCTCTTCCATTTTCACAATGTAGCTTGCTTGTCATTCTATGGATTGTGATTTAGAAAAGGTTACTTTCCACTTACAAGTTTACCAAAAACTATTACCTGGTGACAGTGGGAATGGGATCAGGAAAGAATAAACTGAGTCCTATTGCTTCCTGTCTTCACAACATCACACAATTTGAGATGCTGCAAAGAGCACCACGCTAACGAATAGTCACTTGAGTAGAATGGCTGACCATGTGAAACTTTCTGAGGAGGGGAGAAGGATCCATTTCAAGGAAAACTAATCATCCATATATAAAGGAACCTGCAAGGTAGAACTTCAAAGAATGATGGCTAGAAAAAGTAAAAACACTAATTCTCTACATTTGCTCCCTTCCCTCCCCCTTCCCCACTTAGAGAAACATAGTTTTTATCTCAGTTAATATGGGATATCTTTGAAGGATTGGATTTTAGAAAAGAATGAGCATATTTCTCCTATTTTCTTCTACAAAAACACACCTATAACTATATAATTATGTAGATATTGGTGTAGTGATGTTAGAGAGAGAGAGAGAGAGAGAGAGAGAGAGAGAGAGATAAAGAGATAGGTGGAGGGTATCCCACAAGTCAGTACAGTTTTAAGCATTAATAGTTTAAACAGGTATGTATTTGGTACATAAACAAGTACGTTCTTTAATCAAGCCACAAGAATAAGACACAACAATTTCCTGTATCATCATCATGACCATTACTCATGAGACTATCATTTCCTCAAATCACCTAGTGAAGACAGAGTCTAAGTCCTCCCACCATCTTACTAAATAATATCAGTTGCTCTTGAAAGAGTTTTTGAAGATGTATGCATCTGATAAATTGATTTTTCATGGCTTATCAATCCAACAGTATTTCCTGGATACCTGCTGAACAGAGAATGGTTATTTGGATCCTGTGAAATTACAGAGGACATAGAATACATGTGGTCCATCCTCAAAGAACTTGCCAACTAGTATTCTAAACTCAAATTGACAATGCTTGTTTTAAGGAGCACTTTTGAAGGATTCAAGCAAAACTATTTTGAGTTAGTAGGAATGTTTATGGGAATCCTATTTTGTTGAAGCAAGAACAAAACTTAATACATTAATCAATTAAATAAATAGAGTTTGTATAGGTGCTCACTGTGGTAGTATTGTGTAGTAGAAAATCCATTGGCTTTAGAAATGGAAGATCGGTTTTCAGACCTTCACAATTAGTAATTAGTTGCCTGGGCCAAGTTAAGTTCCTTGAGTCTCTGAGGCTTAATTAATTCATTTCTGTTTAAAACTGAAGTAATTCTATTATCTACCTCATTTTATTGTTATAAGGGTACGATTTTATAAATCTCAAATCAATATAAATGAGATGATATTACAATATGCAAAATATAAGATATATAAAATATTTTTTCCTGCCTTCAATGAGTTTATATTTGATAGGTGATAAAATACAAGTATATAAATAAGTACAAAAATAACATATAATTTTATAATAAAGATATTTTTAAAATTCTGAGAAAGTTCATATAATAGAAAGAGCTCTACCAGGCAGAGGTATCAGGATAGTTTTATAGAAATTTCATTAGAACTTGTCCTAGAAAGAATGGATTCTGATAAGAGGCACGGCAAGAGAGAAGAAAGAATTTCAGTTATAGGGAAAGATTTGGAATAAAAATACATAGTGCAGGGAAGATGTCTGAAAGAAAAATTAGTTGGTTTTAAAGACAGGCATTAAAAATGATACTAATATACTCTTGGTGAAATATATAAACTGGACAAGCGAATCTGAAAACCTATTTGGAACTACTGTACTCATGGCCTATAATGTAACAACACCTCTAATAACCCTGTACCTCCTAAGAGATCAGAGAAAGAGGAAAAGGACAGCTCTTTTCATAGTGGCTTTGAATTGGAAACATGGGATTCCTATCAATTTAGGATAGCTGAACAAATTATGATCTATTGCTATATTATTGCACCATAAGAAGAAAAAAATGACTTCAAACAAACCTGAAAACGCTTGTGTGAACTAATGTAGAATAAAGTGAACCCAATCAGTGAACAATTAACACAAAAATATTGTAAAGAAAAACACCTTAAAAAAAGATTTCTCAAACTCTGATCAATGCCATAATTCTGATTGATTAGTGATGAAACATGCTACTCAACTCCTCACGAGAATGGATGAGCTCAAGGGGCAAAAATGTAACACGTATTTTCAGACATGGCCAACATGGGGATTAATTTTGTTTATCTGTATATTTGATACAAAGTTGTTTTTCTTTTTGTCCAGAGAGTTGTTGAAGTAGATAAGGATCTATAAGTAGATTTATCAAAATGGGGAGAAAAAAGGAGAAAAGTAAGAGAAGATGGTCATTAAAACATTTGAAGGAATGTACAGAAAAGTACAGAGTGATGACCAGTAGAGAACACAGATAAGCAGGGCAGTTTAAAAAATAACATGTTTAAATTGTAGAGTTGGAAGGAGAAGTAAGTTCTGTATGGGCGTATTGGTGGCTATGTGTGTGCAATCTTCTAATCTACTGCTTTCTGTATAGAAATGTTCATCTTCTTGGTGTTTGTAGAATCTCAAAAATTAAATTTAAAAGGTGTTAAAGATTTGGATAATTGTGCATGTGTTCTCCAAGAGAGCCCAAAGAGGTAAAGTCAGTTGGCTAGGGTCACATATTTAATTATGTCTGAGGGTGTATTTAAATTCAGGTCTTCCTGTCTCCAAGTCCAGTGTTCTTTTTACAACACCATTAGCAGAGGCACAGAAAAGCTAAAAAGCCATTTATTTTCCTGTGTTGTCCTTGGAAAAAGGCACAAGAATTGTTTAGAGATTAATGTGAACAAAGAAGAAAACCACTTGAGTCATGAGTGTGCAATGGGTGGTAACCTCAGTAGCTTCTCGGTATCATGGCTGAGGGGTTCCTGAGTTCAGAATAGTGTAGATTTATTAGTGAGAGTCTAACTGAATGTGAAGAGCTTGATTTTTGTAGGTCACTCAATCCTACTCTGATTTACTAAACCATGTAAGAAAAGCAATAATTCTGCAGCACCATGCCCTTCCTGACCCTCTTTAGTTCTCTAGGGAGATGCTATAACCATGTGTGCTTTCCACTTGGAGCATATCTTCTGACTGTCCATATTCTCCTGCTTTCTTAGGATGAGGCAAAGAAGTTTGTACTTAATGTGAGATCAGTCAAGTCTTTGCAGACCTAATCCCTAGGTGTATACTAGCCCACAGGCCTATTGTGATCTTCCTTCTCCCCTGTGATTTGACAGGAAATACAATGATTTAACCACCAGTCACTTATCATATGTATGTGTCTAGCCCAATATATAATTTTATCTCTTCCTGTATCACCATCTACCTTCTGAATATCTCTAACTAGGTGTTCCACTGATATTTCAAGTTCAACATGCCCATAGCGCAATTCATTATTTTCCCTTCCAAACCCATCACTACTCCCAAATGATCTATTTCTGTTGATAGAAGCATGATCATTCCAGCCACTTAGGCTTACAAGTTAAGGGTCATCCTTGACTGTTCCACTATTCTCACTTATCCCTATCCCATTAGTTGCCAACTATGGTCAATTTTTTTCTTCACAATGTCTCACAATTATCTTCACAATATTTCTAGCACCTTTTTCCTGCTCAGGAAATCAATGTCTACATTTAGGTCTTCATCTATTTCTCTAGGCTCTAGAAAGAGTACCTATTTCTATAGGATCTAGAAAAAATATTACAAATTTAAGGATGTTATTATTGTGTTTTTTTTCAAAAGACAAATACAATGTTCAGAAATGGGAAGCTTTGCTAGAAGTTTGAAGAATTGCAACTGGTTTTCTGTGAAATCAGGGAGATCATGTCTGTTTATCTTGATCTATGAGATTCTAAGGAGAAGACAGAAAGAGGCAAAACTTTTTTCTTAATAGAACAATCTTCATCGTTCTTTTATAAAAAAAGCATATAATTACCATTTTATGAGGCATAGGTATTGAGAGAGATTGTTAAGAATATATGAATATGAAAATGATGTTTTGTTGTGGCTGGAGAAAATTTGAAGATAAAGGTATCATCTTCCTTGTTGAAACTGTGTTTTAACCTTCATCATTTGGGGAAAAAAAACTTTTCATGTTAATTTGAGTGAACTGAAGTGGGACTGTGATCTCAAAAGTGAAGAGAAGTCGTTTGCCATTATAGTACAGGCTAAGGTGATTCTGGTTGTGATCTTTCTCAAATCTAAAATAAGGGCCTTAAAAGTGACTTCCACTCCTGTTCATTACAGGTAACAAATGTATCTTGTTGAAATGTTTTTGCTTTCAGGTAAAGTGATATAAATGCAATGAGGAAAGAGGTACAAATAAATGAAATCCATACGTTTAGATTTTTTTTTTAGTGTACCCACTCCAACTACCAAGAGGAGAACAGTCCAAGAACTCCATTACATAGATAGTCGTTAAAGATATCTAAGTTGAGTGATTTGTTTTTGATTTTCTTTTTTGTAAGTATTTTTTTCCCTTGATGCTATAAGAAAAATTGAAAGAACATGTTACTAGTGGAACACTATGGGTAGAAGCTTATCAAGCCATCTGAAGAATTTGGGGTCTCACTTTACAGGACTTTCTAGAATCAGCGTCTCAACAATGATGAAAGTATCCTGTCCTCACATCCTTTTCTCTTTGTTTAAAATCCAGGTTTTAAAACTACAGGTACTTATTTATGGATAAGCTATTCTTGCCAAGAGAATTATTCAGAATCCAGTATCCATATGAAGACATGAATGACCCTGTATGTTTTTTTGCCAACTTTCATTCTAATGTCGTCATACATAGGCAATGACTCTAGAACTAAGAAATAGAGGTTTTGGTTAAAAAGCTTGGAATGTATTCCTCATCTCATATTGAAGAGCTGTATGGCAATGGCCAAGATGCTTAATTTCTTTAGGCTTTGGTTCCTTTACTTGTAAAATGAAGTGGGATGATGAGATCATCTCTTTTGCATCTTTTATCTCTGGGAATTTCTGAATCAATGGACTCGGAAGGGATGGAAATAAAGCAAATTCATACTCACAACGGGATAACACGAAAACTAATTGCAACCACGTACAACTCAAATCAGCCTTGGGCAGTTAGGATTCTGTTGGAAGTTACATGTAATGTCTCATATAATTGCCCCTGGAAATTTGCTAAATAGAATGTATGGAATCCCTCAAGACATTGGCTAAATTTCATGAGGCTTCAGAAGATAAGAAACTAGTATGTAACATGCTAAAATCTGTTTCAGAGACATACTCTATTGTGATTGATCATTTTGGAGTTTCTTTTCACATGCAGTTTAAATCAGGAGAAGAAATCATGTATGTTATGGACACGCCACTGTCCTCCGCAGACTATTGTGTTCTCTGTATCATGATCTGATAAAAGCTGCAGGCAAGAAAAAACAGTGATTGTACATGTGAAGATGCATGTTTATCCCAGCATACTTTGTTCCAACCCTGATAGAGCACATGTTCCTTAGGCAGATGATGAATAGCAATATTTGGAACGTATAATAAATATTCTTTCTTGCTAATGTATTACATTTTATTAGCTAGATCAATATTACTGTAATTTCCACCCATTAGCATCCCATTGCTGTGAAGTACATAAAAAATATTTACATTAACACTGATCAAAATTGCGACCACGTATATTAAAATATGAATGACATATAATCAGAATTTTCTGTTTCTACTGCCTCCAGTTATGTGTGACCCCAAATATGAAGTTCAAGTTTACACTTAATAGCACAATTATGTAAATCTGTAATTCTAACACGGAATTACAGCTGTAATGATCAATAATTATATTTATGTATGATGTGAAGTTAATACTGCCACCATAGATTAATGTAAACAACAAAATTATTTCTGCAGTCAAGAACTAACAAATCATCATAAACAAAGAGAACTAAAACAATCTCTTCAGAGCTTAATTCCTCCAGCATAGTAAACAGATTTTTTATTTCCATTGAATGTTAAAGCGCTGATTAAAGAAAACACAGCTCTACAAAAATTCCACAATGGCTGAATCTTTTTACGACACATTTTCAATATTTCTCTCTCCTGCCAAGGAGGGTGAAGACACTAAAGAATCTCCATCAGGCTATGGTGTTAGAAGGTTTGGAAGACAATAGAGATGGAGAAATATAGGGATTCTAGAGGGGGAAAGGTAACCTAAAAGAGTAAAGGAAATTAAATCATTCATTCATTTGTTCATTCATTCATTCATTCTTTCAAATCATTTATTCATTCATAAACTATTCGAAAGTTCTTCCCTTAGCCCTACTGCATGTTTTCTACTGCCCCAGATCTCCGCTGCCTCACCCTCAAAGTTATGTAAAAAGTTCTCTGTACGAATGAGGTCTCTATTTTCTCACCACCACCTATTCTCTACTTAACCCTTTTCAATCTTTCTTCTGCTCTCACCTTACTACTAAAATTGCTCTCTAAAGGGAACTGATGAAAAGCTAATGATCCAATCCAATACCTTTTTTTCAATATTTAGTTTCTTTAACCTCTCTCTTTTAACATTTAACATGGTTGGCCATTTCTCCTCTCTCTCCTCCTTAACATCAATCTCTTTCCTTCTTTGGTTTCAGAGTTATTATACTCCCTTGGTTTTCTTCCTACATTTGTTTCCTTTTTAAAAGTCTCTCTTTTAATATATCCTCCTTCTATTCCCTCCATTTCTGTACTTGATCCTCTTCCTTCTTTATATTATTTCTCTTGGTCTTATCCATTCCTATACTGTCAGCTATCTCTTCTAATTTAATGCCTCCCAAATCTATATCTCCAGGCTTGATCTTTTCTTGCAGCTCCAAAGCCAGGTTTTCAACTGATAATAAAGAATCTCCAGCTGGATGTCTGCACCCCAACTATAGTTGATTATTGTCTCTCTCCCTCCCCTAAATAAAATTTTTGCTTGTGATTTTACTATATATGTCAGTGATATTTACCCAGTCTTCCATATTTGAAACCTAGTGTTACCTTACTTCCTTACAACTTTCAATACTCAATCAGATATAGTCCAATATCCAGAGTCCAGCAATTCTATTTTTGTGACATCTTTTACTTCTTAATTCCCCTTAGACTTTGCTTGAGGATGTTAAGAAGTTCCCTAGAGTAGTAATTAAAAAATCAACAGACATGCCAGTGGTTTGGGAAATGCAGAAAAAGCCCCATGCCTCATCACTAGCACATTGCCAATTTAGATGGGAAAAAAAAGGTAATTATACTGATTTAACATAGCCAATCCCAATGACTGTAAGTGAGGATATCACATGTAAACTCCTCTTAATGAATCAATATCAGAAGAACTAGATCTACTCTCATGCCTTATTAGTCAGATATGATCTTACTATGATACTTTGTTTTTCATTTATTCATTCATTCATTCATTCAAAAAGATTCATTCATTCAAAAATGATTAAGCCCTACTATAGACGACATTTTGGACTAGTTGCTAGGAGAAATACAGATATAAGAAAAGTTCCTAGCTTACAATCTAGTGGAGGGAAATAGTTTCAATAATGCTAGAGTTGTGGATAGGAATAGTATCTTTCTTATAGTGCAACAAAAGCTCTTATTTTGTGGAACTATTAAGTTCCTATTATGAGCTAGGAGAACTAAAAGCAAAATTAAGACATGGTCTTTACCCTTAAGAAGCTAGGAATATTCTGCCTATCCTTTATGACAAAATACTACCACCAATAACCAATTTTTGCAATTGATGTGTTTAGATGATATGATTTGATCCACAGTCAATGAAAATGTATTTACTAAGCATTTACTATATGTCAGACCCCATACTAAAGGCTAGGGATACAAATAAAAAAATAAGACATTCCCTTTCCTTAAGGAGTTTCTGTTTTAGCAAGAGAAGGCAACATGTATGAGATAAGGATGGTGATGGTCATGTGCTTGTTCTAGGAAGCTGCAGAGATAATGAATGGAATCAAAGTAATTCACCTATTCTTTTCCATGTTAGTGGGGGAGTTAATAAGAGCAAGAGGTAGAAAGTTGAGGGAAAGGGGAGACTTAAAGAGGTGGTATGACAGGAAGAAGGCTGGAGTGCAGTATAGCAGGTCAGGGGCATGCTTCTATAAACATATATATATATATATACATATATATGTAAACATATATACATATATGCACACATAACAAATAAGCATACATATACGAAGACATCAATGAATACACGCACATATGCACACATGCATACATATACATATAACACATATATAGTTATATATCACCCTGTATAAATTAAGATTTACTAGCTTAAAACTGCACTAAGACTTTTGGAACACCCCATATTATTTGTGGAGCCTCACAATATCCTCGTGAAATAGATGCTATGGGTATTATTTTCTCACTTTAATATATGAGGAAACTGAAGCTTAGAGAAGTTAATTGATTTGCCTTAAACTATAATTAATTGGAATGTAGAATCCCAGTTATTGTCCTACTCCAAACTCTAGAATCCCTACATCCTCCTAACACAGAAGATAACTTCTTTTCTAGTCGTACATTTCTCTAGTGACATACTTAATCACCTTTCTGTGCAACGCTTTTCTCATGATATGTTCTAATTTCTTATGCTCTCTGTGCAGTTTGCCATTTGAGTGACACACAATTTTAATTCTTTGTTTTACATATAAGTACACACTCTAAATTTAAAGGCTCTGATTTGGTTCTTAGTAACATTTATCTCCATCTCATCTTGTGGCAAAAATATTAGCACATAATCTAGGATTGTCTTCATCTTGACATTTTGCTTGTTTATTAGCACTACAAGGCAAGGTGACTGATGGTGAAATGTTCCATAAAATGATGGGTTTTGTTTCCTTTGGATAAATATCTATAAAATCAACTTTGGCAAAAAATATATTGTGTTCTATAGTAGACCATGACCAGGCATGTTTCAGCAGGCCCTGTGGTACAGACAGAATTTCAAGAGAAGATCCGAGGCTATGGTACCTCAACAGATTCAAGCCATGTGAATTTCTGTACTTCAAAGTACTGAAGACTTCTAATAGGTAGACTCTTCCCTGCAGACAGCTAGAAGATAATGGTTTCCTTGATGAAAACACTGTAAAAGGCACATATAGCCCCAGGGCAGAAAAATGTACACTTGCCAAATGTGGAGCTGGAGAAGACTTTTAAAATTCCTTTGGAGATCAAGTAAGTCAATACTTAAAGAAATTAATTCCACTTATTCATTGCAAAGTGAAATATTGAATCTGATGCTTAAAAACTCTGGCCACATAATGAGAAGATAGGATTCATTGGAAAAGATGCAGATGTTCAGAATAATTGGAGGCAAAAGGAAAAGGGAATTGCTGAGAATGAGATGAAGAGACAGTGTCATGAAAACAAGAAATGTGAACTTGGACAGGCTTTGAGAGATAGTGGAGGACAGAAAAATTGGATGTGATATGCTCCATGGGATCACCGAATGACTTAACAACAGGATATTTTTTTTTCTTGTTCTGCTTGCTTCACTTTATGTCATTTCATATACAGTTTCTCATGTTTCTCAATATTTATGGTATTTGTAATTTCTCATAGCATAATAATTTTCTCATTGCAATCTTAATTCATAACCTGTTTAGCTATTCCTTAATTGATAAGCACCCATTTTGTTTCTAACACTTTGTTACCACACACACCAAAAAGAAAAAAAAAACCCAAAGAAACCAAAAAACAAAAAACAACCTGCTGCTATAAATGATGTCTTAATTAATTAATTAACAATTCATAATAACAATATTGTTACATTTTTAGCATGTGTAAATGATTGTGCTAAGAACTGGGAATGCAAACAAGGAGAGTAGAGAAACATTTCTGCTTTTCAACAGATTAAATTTGAATGGAGAAGACAAAACATATAGATTTTAGGTACGAATCAGAGAGAAAAGTACCATGGTACTTACGGTAAAGTAGAAAGGCAGATAGCATTGAATCTTCTTTAATGTAAATCCCACTGATAAAATCATTTTTCCTTTTCTGATTATGAATCATTTGAAAAGGCTTTAATGAAAAGGCACTTATTTTGCAGTTCTCCAATTATTATAGCTTCTTAAAAGGTCCTATTTATTAAAAAAAAAACAATTTAACTAATGTTTTACTTATTTTGTTTCAAACTCAATTTCTAGTTTTATTTATTAATTCAGAAGTTCTATTATTTTTAATTTTGTTAAACTATAATTTTATTTTATTTTATATTTCAGTATTTAAATAGATAATTTAACTTAGTGATTTTCCAGTTGCTTTTGTTTTTAAGTTGCATGTCCGTCTAATTGATCTAGTGATTACATTTTGTTGAATAAAATATTTTGAGATACATACCTTCCCCTGAGCATTGTTTTGACTGTATGCCCCAATGTTTTTGTATGCTGTCATAGTGTTGTTAACAATAAGCTTTTGTTCTTTGATTTTTTGGAATTAAATTATTTCATTTCCAATTAATTGTTATCCTCTTCTTTACTAACACTTTTTTGAATTTTTATTGCATTGTGGCACTAAATTGTGCTTATCATGTTTGTTGTTTGCTGTTTTTCCCCAGGTTTTTGTGCCCTAATACTTGGTCATTTTTTTTTTTAATGTAAAGGTGTCTAGCATATTGGGGATTTATGTATACTTCTTTCTATTTACATTTAATAATTGCCACAGGCTTATTATGTCTAAATTTTTAGAAGTCTATTCAGTCCTTTGACTTCTTTCTTATTTATTTTTGTTGAATTTCTCTAGGTCTGAAAGTGATAAATTAAAATTCCTGTGATTATTGTTTTGCTATATCTCTAGTGTCTCTTCTTCCCTATACCTTATTTAGCTTTTCTGTTATGTATTAACATATATGTTTAGCAATTATATGCATTCATTTTCTATGGTGATTTTCACCATAATGTATTTATTCTGTTTATCTTTCTGTATTTCTTTTTTTGTTGCTGTTGCCACTGCCTTGTCTAAAATCATTATTAATATGCCCTACTTGTTTCCTTCAGTGGAAGCCTTAAAAATTTTCCTCTATTCCTTATTTTAACTGCGTGACTCATTATTTTTCAAGTATGTTCCTTTTAAGCAACATACTGTCAAATTCATCTTTTTAATGTTTTCTGATGTTCTTTTCAATTTTATGGGTGAATTCATCTCATTCACAATAAAATCAATGATTCTCAAGTTTGTTGGTATTATTCATCTTTAGTTATCCCTCACTTTGTCATCTCCTTCCCTATTATTACAAAAAACAAGAGACTAGAGAGAAATTGTGCTTATCATAAGTGCTTAGAAAATCCAATGTAAAGTTATAGGACGTGAGATTTAATTGTGAATATAATTACTTTATATTTTACCCTAATATTAATAAATATCCTAATAATACCCTAATACCCTAATATATAATATTAATAATAAATAATACCCTAATAATAAATATTTATTTATTATATATAAAATAATTAAATAAATATTTTTAAAATGGTATCTTTTGATAGAGAAGTAGCAGGCTCAGGCCTATGAATTATGCACTAAACGAAATCACTTTATCAGCTATGCGGATGATAGATTAGAATGGGGAGAAGCTTTAGGGTGAGTTATCAAGAAGTTAATGCAACAATACAGATGAATATTAATGTGGTTATAAATAACCACAAGTAAAGTGGTATTTGTGTGAATGAAAAGTATCATAGGAGAGATCATGTAGAAGTATAAAAGCAAAAAACATACAAACTTTAGTAACCGGTTGGAAATGGGGATGGGCAAGAAGAATAAAGAACAAGAATGCGAAGCTGGAGAAATGCTATTACCTCCCACAGAAATGGTAAAGTGAAGAAGAGGGGTGCGTTTGAAAAGAATGACAACAACTTATATTTTAGACATATTTTGTCTGAGAAGTTTACAGGCACCTTCTACAGTAAATGAAGAATTCATGATTAAATAAGGGATAGAAAAGATCACATAAAATAAACTGGGCAATTTTAATTACACATAATAAAAAAGTTTTTGCACAAACAAAACCAATATGGTTTTGTGCTCCACCATGAGCTCTTAGACTCAAAGATGCTTTGATAGCTCTTTGCTATTCTATGAGCAAGATATTACATTCAATCTCTCAGCTCCAGCCATTTTCTCTAGCTTTCCCCTATACCTGGAATATTCTCCCTGCACATCTACACCTACTGGTCTCCCTGCTTTCCTTTAAGTGTCAACTAAAATATCATCTTTTACAGGAAGTGTTTTTCAGTCTCCCTTAATTTTAGTGCCTTCTCCATGTTAAAGGCCATATAGGTGGGTCAGTGGATAGAGCACCAGACCTACAGTCAGGAAGACTCATCTTTCTGAGTTCAACTCTGGTCTCAGATACAAAATGTGATTATGGGCAAATCACTTAACCCCATTTACCTCCATTTCTTCATCTGTAAAATAAGCTGGAGAAGGAACTGACACATCACTCCAGGATCTTTGCCAAGAAAACCTCAAATGGAGGCGTGGAGCCAAGATGGTAGGGTAAAAGCAGGAATTTACTTGAGCTCATGTTCCTACTGCCTCCAATACCTGTAAAAGATGACTCAACAAATTTTAGTGCTACAGTACCCACAAAGTGATAGAGAGAAACTAATCTCCTGCTGAACATAGCCTGGCAGGCTGACAGGAAGGGTCTATAGCACCAGCCTGGGAGTGGAGCACAGTCCCTCACCAGCACATACCCATGGCACAGACCAGGTAAGAACAGACTTGAGGGGACTGAATCATTGGCAGCTGTGGCGGTTTCCAGACTTTTCAACCCATAAACACCAAAAAGAAAGTAAAAGGTCAATGAGGGAACTCTGTTGATCCTGTATGAGAGAAGAATGAGTTGGCTGCTGCCCCTAGGGCATTAGAGGTGGCAAAGGCTGCAGCTGCTGCCATTGTGTCTGCCTCCTGAGCTCTAGATCCACAAATAATAGGGAAACCAAGCAACTGTACAGAGGGTAATTGCAGGACTCTCTTTGCTGGTGCTGAGCAGGATTACTTTGTTTTGCCCTGCTTGGATCTGGGTCACAGTCTTGGGCAGAATCCTGTGGTGAGGAGCACTGACATGGCAGAACTTGTTGAGACTGTGCAGAGGGAGTCTTCACAGTTCTGAGTCAGATGCCTAGAAGAAGCTGTGACAACAGCTGCACAAAACCCCAGAAATTTGGGACGTAACACTCTCTACTCTGGAAGCAGAGTTCTACTGCAGTAAAGAGCTCAAAAGTAAAGTAATTGGCCAGCAAAATGAGCAAACAGAGGAAGCTAAATCAAACTATAGAATCATTTTTTGACGGCAAAGAACATTAAAACATATAATGAGAAGAAGATAGCAAAGTCAAAACTCCTGCATCACAAGCCTCCAAGAAAAATATGGAAGAGCTCAGGAGGGATTTTGAAAATCAAGTAAGAGAAGTAGAGGAAAAATTGGGAAGAGAAATGAGGATGCAAGAAAATCATGCTAAGAGACTCAACAGTCTGCTAAAGGAGACAAAAAAGAAAATTACTTAAGAAAATAACACCTTAAAAAATAGACGATCTCAAATGGTAAAAGAGATCCAAAAAGCCAATGAGGAGAAGAATGCCTCAAAAAGCAGAATTGACTAGATGGAAAAGGAATTTCAAAAGTTCACTGGAGAAAATAATTCCTTCAAAATTAGATTGGAGTAAATGGAAGCTAATGACTTTATGAGAAATCAAGATACTATAAAACAGATCCAAACAAATGAAAAAATTGAAGGCAATGTAAAATATCTCATTGGAAAAACCACTGACCTGGAAAATAGATCCAGGAGAGATAATTTAAAAAATTATTGGACTACTTGAAAACTATGATCAAAAAAAGAGCTTAGATATCATCTTTCAAGAAATTATTGAGGAAAACTGTCCTGATATTCTAGAACCGGAGAGCAAAATAGAAATGGAAAGAATTCACTGATCACCTCTTGAAAAGGATCCCAAGAAGAAAAATCCAAGGAATATTATAGCCAAATTTCAGAGCTCCCAGTTCAGAGAGAAAATATTATAGGCAGTCTGGAAGAAACAATCTGAGTACTGTGGAAACACAATCAGGATAGCGAAATATCTAGCAGCTTCAACATTAAGGCATTAAAGGGCTTGGAATATGATATTCTGGAGGTCAGAGGAGCTAGGATTAAAACCAAGAATCACCTACCCAGCAAAACTGAGTATAATATTTCAAGGGAAAATATGGACATTCAATGAAATGTAGGACTTTCAAGCATTCTTGATGAAAAGACCAGAATTGAATAGAAAACTTTACTTTAAAATACAAGAATCAAGAGAATCATGAGAAAGTAAACAGGAAAGAGAAATCAAAAGGAACTTATTAAAATTGAACTACTTACATTCCTACATGGAAAGATGATATTTGTAACTCATGAGGCTTTTCTCAGTATGAGGATAGTTGAAAAGAATATGCGTGTGTGTGTGTGTATGTATGTATATATGTATAGGTGCGTATATTTGTGTGTGTGTGTATATATATACACACACAATACATATATATGTATGTATAGGTGGGTGTATTTGTGTGCACATGTGTCTATGTATCTGTGTGCCTGTGGGTACGTGTGCTTATGTGTGTATGTGTTTACATGTATACATAGAAAGAGGGCACAGGGTAAGTTGAATATGAAGGGATGATATCTAAAAAATAAAATTAAGAGGTGAGAGAGGGATAAAATGGGAGAAGGAGAAAGGAAGAGAGAGAATAGGGTAAATTATCTCAAATAAAAGAGGCAAGAGAAAGCTGTTACAATGGAGGGGAAGAGCAGGGAGGTGAAAGGCAATGAGTCAACCTTACTCTCATTGGATTTGGCTTAAGGAGGAAATAACATACACACTCCATTGGGTATCTTACCCTACAGGAAACTAGGTGGGAAAGGGATAAGAGGGAGGATGATAGAAGGGAAGACAAGAAACTCCTTTGGAAAGGGAAAGGGTCAAAGGAGAAATTAGAATAAATGGGGGGGTGAGATAGGATGGAGGGAAACATAGTTAGTCTTTCACAATGTGACTACCATGGAAATGTATTGCATAACTATACATGTATAACTTATATTGAATTGTTTGTCTTCTCAGCAGAGGTGCTGTAGGAGGGGAGAAGGGAGAGAATCTGGAACTCAAAGTTTTAAAAACAAATGTTAAAAAATTGTTTTTACATGCAACCAGGCAGTAAGATATGTGGACAAGGGAGTATAGAAATCCATCTTTCCCTACAATAAAGTAAGTGGAGGAGGAAGTGGGGGATATAAGAGAGGGCAGATTGGGGGAAGAGTTATTCAGTATGCTTGCCATCTTGGGGTGGGGAATAGGGGAGGGATGGGGAGAAAATTTGTAAGTCAAAATCTCGTGGAAGTGAATGTCGAAAACTAAAAATAAATAAAAAGTACTCTTGTGGGAGAAAAATATAAAAAAGAAAAAGAAAACCTCAAAAGGAGTCAAAAAGAATCAGGCTCTACTGAAACTACTGAATAGCAACAACAACCCCTATGTTAATTATTTCTTATTTCTTTTGCATTCAGCTTATTTGTACATATTTGTTCACTTTTTTCCTGCCTTAGATTTTTTGCTCCTTGATGGCATAGACTTTTGCTTTTTTCTCACTACTCAGAATAGCACTAAATGTGTATTGACTGAGTTACTGACAAAAATTAAGAGGGAAACATTTTGCTAGGAAAAGAATATTTGCATCAAGTTTCTATAATAAAGGCGTCATTTCTAAGATATTAGATACCTGATTCAAACTTATAAGAATAAGAGCTATTTTGTAATGTTCAAATGATATGAACAGGCAATTTTCAAAGGAAGATATTTAAGCTATCAAAAGCCATAAGATGAAATGCTCTAGATCACTAATAATTAGAGAGAAGTGATTTAAAGTAACTGAGAGTTCACTTCACAGCCTTCACACTGGCAAAGCTGATGAAAACAGAAAATGACAAATTCTGGAGAGATTGTAGAAAAACAGATACGTTACTGTTTGCTGAAGCTCTGGTAGCCTAGATGACTATAAAAAAAAATTATAACTGTATACTAAATGATATGAAACACAGCATAACCTTTGACCCAGTAATACCTCTGTTAATCCTATACGCTAAAGAATTAAAGAAAGAAAGGATCCATATGTACAAAAAAAAATGTTTGTATTAGAACTTTTTGTAGTAGCAAATCACTGCAGATGAAGGGGTGCTTATCATTTTGGAATGATTGAACCAATATAGTATGGTAATAGAATGATATTGTGATGTAAAATTTTTTAAAGGAATGGTTCAAAGAAACCAAAATGTCTTGAAGGAACTGATGAAGAGAGAAGTGAACAGAAATAGGAACAATTTATACAGTATCAACATTGCAAAAACAAAAAAAAAATTAGAAAGTTTTAAGAACTTTGATGAATGCAATGACCAACCACGGTTGCAGAGGAATGATGAGAAACTTTATTATTCACCTTCTAAAGGGCCCGTGATACATTCAAGATATAGAATGAGACATATATATTTTTTTAAAATGACCTATGTGCAAATTTGCTTGGCTCTGCATATTTAAGTATCTATCTATCTATCTATCTATCTATCTATCCTGTCTGTCTATCTATCTATCTATATTTATACATGATATATAAAATATATTTCAAACAACAAG
>CM053587.1:20101045-20158128 GCA_028646515.1 Pseudochirops corinnae | reverse complement strand
TTTTGTATGCACAATTATATATGTACTTTTGTTCTTAGTTCAAAGAATAAGTGAAGAGTTGACTTCCATAAATTAGAAATTCTGTATGGATCTACATAGGGGAATACTGGAACTATCTCCTCCCCAACTCCACTAAGTCACAGCATTGCCCACAAGTACAAAGGCTGTTGTAGAGATAAGTTTGAATGGATGGCTAATGATGTGCTTGAGAAAGAATATAACTGGAAGATATTGAGGTCTTCTCTCATTCAAACAACTCCCTTTGCTTATCTCCACTGTAACTCATTCCAAGTGACTTCAAAAACTGAATAATTCTCCATTTAAACTAGACAGATAACTTTTGAAAAGACAGAAAGGGAGGTATTCTAGACCTTAAACTCCATGAAGGCAGAAGATTGTGTCTTTCCTAAGTTTCATATCTTCCTCAGAACTTAAGAGAGTACTTCAATATTCAATCACCACTTAATCAATATCCGCCTTAATGAACTATACCACAATGGTTCTTGAAAACAAGAATATAGGAAAATATTGCATAGATTGCCAGCTCATTGATAGAAGCTTATAGAACATAGGCTTATAGATTTAAATTTTAATTTTAAGATCATCAAACATTAGCCTACAGATGATTATAGATAATGCTACATGATATGGAATATGTCAGAGAGACTGGTTTAGTAGTAATAATTGTATGTGGCATATAGCAAATCCACAACAACCTCTACATCTAAAAATTCCCAAATCCTCTTGTCCATTCATAAGCAACTTACTTTTCACCTCTCCATCTGCCTTCTCTTATAAAATCCTATTCTACATCTGCACTATGACTAACAGTTTCTTGACCTCTCAATTCTTTCCTAGGCCATCTTGCCTAGACCAACCATTGTCTCCTCTTTTAAGTTTTCAATATGGAAACTTCAAATTCTTCTCCTAGGCACATTTTTAAGCTATGGAGTCCTCCCCCATCCCCATTACTATTCACTTTTATCCATTACTATCATTTCATCAATAAATCTAAAATGACAATGGTTCACGTGGAATTTGTTTATAAAGAACTTTGTGTTGGGGAAATGAGAAAAAAAGAAACATTTTTTAGTTTTCAAAGGCCTAAATGAATCTTTTTAAAATATAAAATACAGAGATGAGCCTTATTGTTATTTCTGCTACACTGCCTTGTCCTAGTTTCCTCAGTTATACAATGGAAACAAAAGTATTCTTTGTGTGTGTGTGTGTGTATGTGTATGTGTGTGTGTATGTGTACATGTGTGTGTGTGTTTGTGTGTGCCTGCCATGAGAATCAGTTAAAACTCAAAAGCAAGCCTTGCAATTAATTAGAAATAGAGTTTCTTTTGTTATTTTATTGGGACTAGACCTGTGATTTCATCAGCATAAGAAGCTACTAGTGAGGAACCTTCTTCTACCAATGCTTATTGGTACTCTGCTACATAAGGTCTTAGAATATTGTTGGGGCACCTTGAGTATTATTGGGACATAACCAGATTCAACACAGCCACTATGTATAGGAAGAACTTGAACCTGGATCTTCCTAACTCTAAGCTCAACCTTCTCTGCATTATTCTATTGTTAATTTTTTATTGTTATATCTTCAAATTGTCTAGTTATTACCTAGAATTGGATTGTCACAAAATGCTGAAACTTCTTAAAGCATACGTCTCTTTGTCTACAATTTCAGTGGTGAAGGCAACAGCTGCATCTTACCATTGAACCCCCATCTGATAGAAACATGTGTCTGGTTTCTATTTTAGTCTTGGCAGAGTAACTGTGAAAGACTTTGTTTGGCACTTAGTTGTGTAGCTAATATGCCACCTACAAGTATTGCTAATATGCCACCTACAATTACTGGTACTATACCAGTCTTTCTGACATCTCCCATATCATGTAGCATTATCTATAATCCTCCTCTGTAAGCTGATGTTTGATGATCTTAAAACAAAAATTTAAATCTTAATTCTATCCCTAAACACATACACACCCACTGACTTGAGCATTTCACATGATGTCTGATATTTCCACTGCAGTTCTGATACCGTCATTTTAAAAACTGTCAAACAATCAAAGAATGACGGGTAAGGAGGAAATCAGCTAGAAAAATTATACAGTTGTCAGCACTGTGCTGAGAAATGAAAAAAAAATTAATTTATTACTTTAAAAACAAGAGATGATTATTTTGTTTTGCTTTCTTCAGTTTCTTAGTAATAACATCCAATCTTACAATACTTCCTATATCAGAGGTTTGGTCTTTTCAACTTTAGTGTAAGGATTGTCAAAATTTCAAGACGTTATAACAAAACAAAAACAAGAAGTTCCAGGTCAATACTACTTCATATATTCTAACTATCATTCTTAAAACTCCCATTGTTCACTTAACATCACTGATCACATTCTCCTTTTTTGCCCGTTTTTGCTTTTTAGTTTTGATTTCAAGGATTCAGTGTTCTCGGGATCTTCTTTTATTTCACTAATTGCTTCATCATTTACTTTGTTAACTTTTCTTGTTCTTCCTTTTAACTGTCACCTCCCTAAGGATTCAGGCATTTGTCCTCTGTTCTTGAGTTTCAATACTCAGGCGTTGGTGAACTGACCAAACATGCAGACGGCTTAACTTTCACATCCTAGGATGCTTTCCAAAACATCTACAATAAATCTACATCTGTTGATCTAAAGTTTAAATTCTTAACTGTCCATTTCCCAAGAGTAAATGAATAGTTTTAATAAGAAGAAAAGAAGTCAATAAGTCCTCTGAGGGAAGGGCAAGGGATTAAGAAATAATCTCTAGCAAGGAATAGATCATTAACAAGAGAAACATCTTTTGAGTCTTATACTTTATGATTTTCGTGAATAAAATCAAAGTTTTGAAAACTACAGATAGCTACATCTAAAAAAATTAACTTTTTAAAAAGTCAACTATCAACTACCTTAGGAAGAGCCTGAGATGTCCTAGGCAAGAAAATAGGTATTAGAGAAGATGCAAAGATAAGTA
Organism: Pseudochirops corinnae; assembly: GCA_028646515.1. Taxonomy (NCBI): domain Eukaryota; kingdom Metazoa; phylum Chordata; class Mammalia; order Diprotodontia; family Pseudocheiridae; genus Pseudochirops; species Pseudochirops corinnae. The sequence goes on along the minus strand of CM053587.1, from coordinate 20,155,130 downwards.
AATGGGGTCAAGAAATTTACCATTTATTCCAACACTTAAAGTTAAATGTGAATAGTTTATCCAAAATATTAACATTTAAAACAAGAGGTTATAAACGAGCCATCTAAGACTAATTGTTATAACTTACATTTATTTAGAACTTTAACATACAACAATACTGTAAGGTATAGTATGTTATTTTCTCCCCCTCACAGGTGAGGACTAAAAGAATTTATGTGACTGGTCCAAGGTACTTGATATAACAGAGTCAGACCAAAACCTATGTTTTCTAACTGTAAGTCCAATGTTCTTTATGTTATGCCATGTTAACTCTTAAAAGTACACATGTGGAGGAATTTCAGGTGTTTTTGTTTGTTTTGTTTTTGTTTTTTTGTTTTGTTTTTTTAATATATAGCTAGAATATATAGAGTACTCGATTTGGAATTAGGAAGACCTGAATTTGAATCCTGCTTCAGACATTTATTTACAAGGTGTGTGTCCCTTAGAAAGAAAATGTAAATATCACTTCTTCACCTGCAAAATGGGAATTATGATAGCATCTACCTTAAACACTAGTTGTGAGGATTAACTGAGATTTTATAAGTTTATATATCTCTCTTGGCAAACCAAAAAGAGCTTTGTAAATAATAGCTATTTAAAAATCTTAGAAAAGGGCATTTCTCATCCCCACCTTGACCAAAAAATACTGAGGACAGAGATAAAATAAAGAGCAAAATAAGTTTCAAAATAATATTGAATCTTAATGCTTAATATTTTTGAAAGCTTATCTCAAATTCAAAGATATCAGTCATAGACAATGATGATTTTGTAGAAATTAAAGGTATGCTTGCTAGAAACAGGACAATAATAAATGTTTAACTTATGTGGCATATAATATGACAATCTAAAATAAAATCCCAAATTGGTTTAAATTTTAAAAAATGTTCTCCAAAATTTTTTTAGCTCTTATTTCTGTGCCTCAGTGGAATATCACTTTTGATTAACCAAAAATATTAATTGACAGCCGAATACTAGAAAAGAAATCTAAGAACCTGACATGCAGGTTTGACTTCCACCTCCTGCTGTAACTCTTTCCTTTCTAATCTTCACTTTTCAAAGGGAAGAGGACTAGTGAAGTAGGACTTCCTATCTGATCATCTGACCTTGCGCCTCCCATCTCATAATGGGCTTGCTCCCAGCCCCTCTATCCTCCTTTAGGAAGCAGAGTGTCACCCTCTAATCAATGATGAGTGTTCTCATACCTGGTTGTATCCTTCACATCCCAGTGATTCTGAACCCATACATATCATGATCCAAACCCTATTCTCCACCAATAACTCTTGATTTCTTATTCCCATCCTCCACAACTCTGCCAACCAAAGTTTCAAACACCAATCAACCATTCTACTGTGCCATGAGAAATTCCTATTCCATTGGCACATACTTCCTTTTATCCTAATACTTTTCCTCTTTCTTTCCATCAACTAGTTATTACTAAACTTATCTCCCCTTTGACAACATAGCTCCCTGGCACGCTTTCCAGTATTGGCTGCACTTTGATTCATTCTCTGCAGGCTCACTGATTGAAGTGGGGAATTTAGAATACTCCTTCCTCTCCATTACCACATCTAGGTTCTCACCCTAGCTCCATCACTGAGTAAACTTTCCTGCTTTAAGGCTTATGCTATTCATCAAAATCTTGATAAATGTTCTCTACAGACCCTCAGATCACACCTCTTGCTTCCTTCTTTTCCTCCCCCATTCTTGCCCTCTTACTAGGCAATTTCAGCAAAAGTTTGGACTCTCCCTCAAATACCCTAAGCACTCAGTTCTTTAATCTACTCCCATCATTCACCTCCTTCACTCTTACATATGTGCTACTGAATGAAGGAGAAAATGATGCAACTTTTCCAATTGGGTCCACTACAAATTTATGTTACACAACCTCATTTGGGCCCTCACAGCTGTTAGACAATCCTCCTTTACCTCCTTATCTTTAACTCACTATCCTACTCTTCACACCCTGTCTTCTAAATCTTTTCATCTGTCCTCAAACTTTTCATGTATAGCTCCCTCTACCCTCATTCTCTCAGCTCAGGACATGACCTCCTATTTTACAGAAAAATTTGAAGCCATTCTCCATGAATTCCCTCTTTTCCTCTCTTCCCCATTTCCGATTATTCAGATGCCTTCTGCCATCATTTCCTCCTTTATTCCCATCTCACATGATGAAGTGCCTTATTTCTTACCAAGGCTAACATCTTTACTTGTTCCAAAGAGCACAGTGCATCCCATTTTCTCCAAAAGATTTTTGCCTCTGTCATTCTCATTCTTTCACTTATTTTCAAATTCTCTGTGTCTACTGGTTCATTCCCCACTGCTTACAAATATGCCCATAACTTCTTACTAATTTCCCCCAACTAACTTTAAATCCCAATTAAAATCACATCTTTTATAAGAAATATTTCCCATCTTCTTTTAATTCTAGCGTATTCCCTCTGTTAATTATTCCCCATTGATACTATGTAATGCTTGAGTTTTCTTGTTATCTCTCCCATTAGATTGTAAGTTTCTTGAGGGCAGGGATCTTTTTTTTTTGTATCCATACATAGTAAATGCTTAATAAATATTGACTGATTTACTCAGCTTCTTTAAAGAGTAGGCGTGTTGCTTGTTGATCTGCTATCTTCTATCAAAGGCACTGAGAAATGCGCAAAGATAATGCACAGTAGAACAAATAGCTTTCATTCAGTCTGGAAATCTATATGTCATAATTAGCATTTACTTAAAATATGACACAAAAATTATCTAAATAACTCCCTTCTAAATTTTACTGGTGCTTGATGAAGGCAGAAAAAAGGAAAATCTGTGATAAAAATCCTTAGCCATTTGCAGTTTGACAACTTGTAAAAAAAAAAAAAGACAAAAAGACAAAAGGCAAAAAAATCAGTCCAACTCTCCAAGGGACCCTTCCCAGGAATAGCAGTGCAAACCAAGCTAAGATGTCTTCCACATTTCTGTGCTTGTTCAATGTGCACAACTTTCTTCTGTTCAGTGCACATCTCCCACGGTACGAAGAGCAGAGTCAGTGATTTCTCTGAGATGTGCTTAATAAACACGTGTACTTCCAGAGGGGGAAAAAGCCAATCTAAAACCATGTCTACATTATTTACTTTAATTGCCACTAGATATGAAGTAAGCATGGGACCAGATATTTGTAAACCTTAACCAGTTTCAAAAATCATACCCATTACTGTTTACTTGGAATTTTTAATATTCCCTCTAGCAGAAGGAATTTGACCACACAATATAAATACATTTGTGTAACAGAGAACATTAAACAAAGGCAAATTTCAGAAAAGAATCATTTTAAAAGTATTCCTCTTTATACTCTTTGCATGTTTTATAGTATGAAGTTGGAGTTTTTGTACTGAGAGGTCCCATCATTGAGAGAATTACAGTTCTGAACTTGTAGTGTAGCTAGTTGCCCATCCACTATATTTTTATTCTTGGCACTGGATGTGACTCATAGCATTATATTTTGACATCCAAGTGAGTTTTGGCCAATTTTTTATTTTATCCAACTAGAATTATAGATTGTTAGAGGTGGAAGTGACCTTAGAACTCATGTAGTCCATTTTACAGATCCTGACATCTATATATCCAGTCGTCGTAGTCTTTCTCCTGAGCCCCTGTTCAGCATCACCAACTGCCTTTTGGACATATCAAATTAAGTATCATGTAAGCATCTCAAATTGAGTAAGTTCAAAAGAGGACTCGTTATCTTTCCTCCCAAACTCTTCCCTTCCCCAAACTCTTACTTATAGTGTTACTGCTCTTCAGGGAATCCTTTTTCTCCTCCTTAATTAGGCTTGCAACCTTGCTGTCCTCTGCTCTTTAACCACAATTCACCCTACATAAACAATCCCTCCTCAAATTTTATCATTTCTCCCTTCACAATGTCTCTAATTTGTATCCCTTTCTTTCTACTCATATAGCCATCACCTCAGTACAGGAGAGTATTTCTTTAATATTTATTAACAACAGATTATTATTTTATTATTTCTCACTTGTATTATTTGTTTTCCATTCTAATTAGTCATAAATCTCTACTGCATTCCATCCTCTACTCAGATGCTAAAGTGATTTTTCAAAAGTGCAAGTATGATCATGTGACTTTCCATCCCTTCACCTCTATTCAATAAATTATATGGGCTTCCTACTACCTTCTAGATCAAATATAAAGTTCTTAGATGGTACTTAAAGCTCTACAATTTGGCTCCTTCTTACTTTTCTAGTCTTCCTATACTTTACTCCTCTCCAAGAGTTACATGATCCAGCTACACTGTCTTACTTGGAGCTATTCATACATCATTTTCCAACTCTATGCTTTTACACTGAATGTCTCTCCCGTATGGAACATTTCCTCTCTGCCTTTACTCCAAGGCTCAGCCAAAATCCTACCTTCTGCAATAAACCCTTTCCAGAACGTCCCACCCTAGCCCCTTCCCTGTGGAATTACCTTCCATTTATATTGCATTTGTCTTTTTTTTTTCCAGTTATTTTTCATGTTTTATCTCCCATTAGAATGTCAGTTCTTAGGTGAAGAGAATATATAGGCATGTTTATTTGTGTCTTCTTTGCTTAATATAATGCTTGGCACAAAACAAGTGCTTAATCAATGATTGCTCACTGTGCCAGCATAGCCAACCACTATTTATGCATGCTTGTGGTATAGATAACAGTCATGTTTTGTTTTGTTTTGTTCTGACATTGTGAATGTTGAGTTATCAAGAATTTGGGTTCCAAAGATGCCAAGTACTTTTGCTCAGATGACCCAAAAGGAAAGCAATAGTGCTAGTAACCCAAGCTAGATTTCCTGAATCCTTACCAAATTGCAGAATTATTGTTTTAGTCTCTATCATGATTTTGCAGTTCATTACTTTGAATGCCTTAACCATTAAAGAAATCTGACAGTTGTGCAGATCTTTGAATCTAAAGATTACTGACTGTGTTGTCTCTATACATTATATTATTCTTTAGACCTTCAAGAGTACCTACTCTCATTGTCATCCATACTATCGACTCAGAGCACAAACTCCTTTTTAGCAAGTAGATGTTATCATGGTTCTGTTACCATACTAATATATATATAAGCACACACACACATAATAACTAATATTTACAGACCATTTGAAGGTTTGAAAAGTATATATGCAAACTTATATGATCCTTACCACAACCCTGAAAGAGCTGTTGTAAAATTTTGCTGATGCTGAAGGTGATTCTGAAAAAGAGTAAGTGATTTGTACTTAATAGATAGGTAATGCAAAATCTGGGCTCAGGTGGCCTTGACTCCAAGTCTAGCTCTTTATTTACTATACCACCTAGCTGCACTTTAACCTCTGGTTTAAAGAAGTGTCATGCTTTCTTTGCTAGGCTGGTTCTTGGATGGCAGCCTACATCATACTGGACCATTACTGAAGCCTTTTTAACCAAATGAGACCTATTGGAGCATTCATTTCATTAGCACAACCTTGAAGAAACTAAGGTTTCTTTTATATTATGATGAGATATTGGAATAAGACTTTAGTAGAAGATATCTTTTATTTAAAGAGCAACATTGGAGAAAGCAAAGCCAAGTTACTCGGAAGAAAAAGGCAATAGAGAAACATCTAATGATTCACACTGTTTCATTGTATTACATATTTCTTGGCATATAGTAGGTGCTTAATAAACATTTATTGACTGATTAATAAAAAAATTCTCTGTTTAGCTTTTCAGGGAAATGATCAACTTATCGATGATCAGCTTTCCAGTGAAACATGGATAAGTCCATCAATTTTAATTCTACTTAGTGAAAAATAAAAATCTCTTTGATCTTATTCTAAATACAGTGACTACAAAATAAAATTTTACAAATAAGAAAATGGGATTATAATCCAATTAAAGCAAATAGCTCATAAATCAAGATAGAAATGATCCAGCTTCTGAGACTCCTATGTTTACTTTATTCACACTAATTAACACTATTTTCATTTAGGAAGATCTTATTCAAAAACTACTCAGAAAAGTTGAAGGCTTCTTTATTTGCAAATGCACTATTTTCTTTTCATCAAGTCAAATTAAAAAAGAGAGAGATCCTTTTGTTTGGAAGATGAAATAAGGCAAAATAAGCCGAACAAAGCATTAGTGGAAAGTGATAGCTTGGACACATCAAAAAATAGAGTCTCTATTTTAGATAAGTAATCTGTGTTACTCATTAGAAAAGATTTCTTTGTTATGTTTTGTGGTGCGAACTCTGCCCACCCAAAAACTGTTGGGGTTCCATGGTGTGTTGTGGAGGAACCATCTCAACGAATTCAGTCAGATCACCTCTCATCCAAGTACAGGCATTTATTGAGATTGACGCCTCTCTTGAAGCGGGCTAAGTTCCGCGAGGAACCAGCAACTTCAGAGAGAGTAGGATGGATTTTTATAGGGTAAAGATTTAATTATATAATCAAAATTTACATAGAATATAGCAATATGATTAATATTAAATAGGCAGGAGGAGTTTGTTAAAGGTAATTTTAGGTAATGGAGGAGGAGTCCCATCTATGGTTGAGTGGTTAAACATTTTGATCATGATGCCCTCTAACTGGCTAGCTATTGTGGCCCTGTCTGGTCAAGATAGATAGGTATTGTGGTCCTTTTCTTGGGCTACCTGGATGATGTGATTGTGATTGAATACAACAACACATCTGTTTCTGTGGGAATAGGTCTGAGGGCGGTGACTAGGTAGATGCAGTGGCCAGGATCCCATCATGGGATCATGGACATGCTTGCTGTTCTGCAAGAACTATGAGTTCACGGACCCACCTTTTGTTCTAGTGTGCAGTGAGGCATATATGAAGAAGTTACGACATTGGCCGGGGGTAAGGGCTAGGGCTAGGTAGGTACAGTGGGTCTGTTGTTCAGTGGGGCTGGGCCTATAATGAAGTTAGAATATTGGGGCTGGGGGCAGCCTTATTAGGATTCCATCAATGTAGTATGATTCAAAAATACATATTCTATTTTTTCCAGGTATAAGAATCATTTAAACTATTCAGCTACAAGCTAACTTTGCAAAGCCTGACAGAATTAAAGATAGTTTCATATCCTTCTTAGTGAACTTTATAGTTACCTAGCTGTGTTTCTATTTTGCTTAGTTATTATCAAATTTCAAGGATTTTGTCATAGAAAAAAAGATGCTTAACAATACTCATCATCAAAAAATACTCATCAATATGTATATATTATCTATGTAGTCTATATATATGCATGTATATAAATATGTGTGTGTACATACTTATGTATATATTATCTATCTATGTAGTCTGCATATATATGTATGTATATATGTGTGTATACATACTTATGTATATATCATCTATGTAGTCTGCATATGTATGTATGTATATATGTGCATACATACTTATGTATAGATTATCTATGTAGCCTGTGTGTATGTGTATGTATGTGTGTATGTGTACATACTTACGTATCTATTATCTATGTAGTCTGCATATATATGTATGTATGTATGTTTGTGTATGTACATACTTATATATATATCTATGTATAGTTGTTCATTCTTTGTTTTTTAAGGGGGCCAATGACATGAGTCAGAGCTGCACAAAGTCATCAGCCTCTTTCTCTCTTCCAGAGTCATCAAAATCCAGTGGCAAGACAAAAGTCAAGATGTCTGCAGATGGCCCAGCATGCAGTGGCCTCTTCAATTTCTGACTAAGCCCTAAACACTCCAAAGCACTTGCTTCAGCCACCTTCATGGTCGTTAGAACAAATTATTCTCATCTGCCCATTTCGGTGAAGTCTTCACGTGTTTGGCAAAGGCATCCCCCAACTCACTCAACCTGGTTTAAACCATCTGTCCAGAGAGTGTGGCCACTGTGCATACTACTGCTTCTTGGAACCACGGGTGAATGTTGGGTAAGAAGTGGACACCAAAGGCAGATGAGCAGTTTTAAATATCCCATAAACCCCTTCATCCAGGTAGCACAATGGATAGAACACTAGGTTGGAGTCAGGAAGACCTGAATTCAAATCTAACCTCAGACACTTACTAGCTTGTGATGGTAGATAAGTCACTTACTCTATGTCTATCTCAGCTTCCTTAATGGTAAAGTAGGGACGATAAAAGCACCTGCTTCCCGGGGTTGTTGTGAAGATCACATGAAATAATATTTGCAAAAGGAGTGTAACAGTCATGAGATCTGAAATTCCTTGTGTACTGTTAAGCTGAGAGGTACTTAGCACCTAGTTCAGAGTAAGCCTCTGTTGAAGAAGCAGAAGGTGTTAACTCTGTCTCCTGTTGCTGACACAACAGAAGGGGGTTGGCTGAAACAGGAAGCTAATTGTGTGTTTATAAGAAAAGTCCCAGAGAAGCACAGTCAGAATTTCCTGAGAACTTGTGGTGGTGGAGCTTCTTCTGAACAGGATCCCAGGTGACAGAGGAGCCCAGGAACCCAGGAGATGACTGAGGAAGCATGACCAGGATGCTGAGACTTTATCTGTTTGTGGCTTGGTTGAGCCTTGAATTCTCAGGAACAGAAATTGTGAAGGATTTGAGATGGACTGGACCCTGTAAACTCCAGTGTGGAGCAGGACCTACCCAGAGAGCTGGACAAGGAACTGGGAGCTGTCTGCCATTGAACCCAGGTGAATCCAGTTTGGTGAATCCAGGTAGAATCTGGGACCATGGAAGGGGATCCAGGGAATCTGAGATTGATTGCTATGATGATAACATGGTTTACTCGTGACCTAGGGGTGGGGCTTTTGTGTATTTTCTAATGATTGTAATTAGTAATTAACAATACTTAGTAACTGATTGCTTAAAAAGTGACTGATTAAGTTAACCTAGTTGTTCCATGAGTGGAAGACTGACTATTGTACTCTGAGATGACTGAATGAGTAAGGAGGCAAACCTCCTTAGGGATGCCAGATGTTTGTTCTTTATTCAATGCTATTGTGACCACTTTGGTGAAAACTATGTGGCCATTTTAACAACAAGCTGTTGTGAACACTATATTGTGATTTTCTGTGATAGGTTGTAATATTGTACCTTGATTTTCTGAGAATATTTTGCTTTGATTTGTTATGGAATAAATAGAGTGTTCACTATACTGTGTAATCAGAACCTTAAAAGCTGACCACAGTAGCATTCTTTTGGAAAGCTTCTCGTGCTTGGCTATACAAAGAGGGAGGATGGGAATAAGCACTCATTGAGTACCTATTATATTATATTTGTATGTGTGTGTATATATGTAATTTTGCAATAATAAATTTTTTCTGACAAACACCCAAATAAATTCTATTATGAAGCAAAAAGGGAACCACCTTATTGTAGATGATAAGGTATTAGATTTGGAATTAGGAATATAGACTCTGGACATTCATTTAACCTCTGTGAGCCTTAGTTTCCTCAAATATAAAATGGGAATGATAATAGCACCTCATAAGATTGTCATGAGGATAATATAAGGTACCATGTGTAAAATGATTTGCAAAAATTAAAGTACTATATGAATATCAGCTATCAGTGGTGCACTCATTAATTCTTAACAACTGTCTCTCCAAAAGATAAGACATTTAGCTCATGCTTTTAAGTTTCTTCTGCAGTATTAACACTGCCTTGTCTAGCAAATCAACAAAATAACCCATCAAGCCATGATTTGTAGCATTTACCTATTTCCAAGGTATAAATGCTCATACTGAAAACTTAAGCATTAGTTCCCAAGAGATGAGTTAAACTAATTCCAGTACACTCCTTGTTATTAGTTTCATTACATCCCCAGGAAAACTTTGTTAATTCACTTAAAAGAAAGAAAGATGTGTCCTTTTACTTAGAGAATGATATTAATGTTGTGTTCTACAAAATGTTTTGTTACTTCACGTTAACTTTATTTTTGAATTTTGTTCTTTAGACTTTCTTTGGATTCTCTTAGACCAGTGGTTCTCAACCTTCCTAATGCCGCGACCCTTTAATACAGTTCCTCATGTTGGGTGACCCCCAACCATAAAATTATTTTCGTTGCTACTTCATAACTGTAATTTTGCCACTGTTATGAATTGTAATGTAAATATCTGATATGCAGGATCTATTTTTCATTGTTACAAATTGAACATAACCCACAGGTTGAGAACCACTCTCTTAGACTCTTCTCTCTTCATCTCTTATGACAATGTTGACATATTTTGAAGAGAACACCCCACTCTTATGTGACTTTGCTTTGTGAAAATTATCCTGATGCCTTGTAGTCAATATTTATCTTTAAAAAATCATGCACTCTTTTGAAATGGAAAAAACCTTGGATATCATCTCTCTCAACCATTATCAACCCCCATTTATTCACTCATTATAGAAACAATCCTATTTTTAAATTTGGTTTCTAAAATGAATTCAGATCTCTACTCTGTCACCCAGGCCCACATCCTCATTGAAAGGAATGACCTTCAAATGAACTGCAGAGAGTAAATAGAAGAAAAGTTTCGCAAAAAGTTTAGTAGGGATACAGGAGATTAATGAATTTATTTGTGTTGGACACCACACCCATGCCTGCGTGATATATTCACAGTGATACGATCATGTTATTTAGTGTATTTCTCAGATCATTTGCAATGTTAATTTATATGAGTTTGATATCGCTTTTGTCTTTTAGTTGTGTGTTATTCTGAGAAATCCCTGAGGAAGGAAAGGATTTATATGCTTTGTGTACACATTCTGCAGACTAAGCACTCTGGCATAATTATTTTTGGCACTTGCTAACTGATTAAAACATCCAATTTAACTCATGATCAGTAAGATTAAACCTTTTTAATATACCTCAAAAGTAAATTATCATTTACTACTCAAACATTCCTTTCTGCACATGTCCCCAATAAAGCTGTTCTTTTCGTGTTAATGTACCTTTTAACGAGGATTCCCTTTTATTTCTTCCTCTGGGCAAAACTGCCTTATCCTTTATAGAGAGGTAGGAACAAAGATGAGATGGAAGCTGACTGCACTACTACATGGGTTTCTAATGTCATCGCAATTACAAATCATTCATTTTTCTTTCCTTTTTGGATTCTGTAAAGACTTGGCTGTTAAAGAAAACATGTTCCTACTTTCTGTTTACTTGATGTACAGATAAATGTCAGCAGTTAGGAGGAAATAATATTTTAAAAAAATCATTTGCATGTCTCAGAATAAAACTGTGCAGGCTTTTATTTCATTTGACAATAGTTACTTTTTTAAGATTTAAGTGTTATATTTTAATCTTGCAGTAAAGCCCATTTAGCAGAATGTTCAAAACACACTTCAATCCTAGAATAATTTGAAGGGGAAAAAATGTCCCCAAGGACCAAAATTGCACTGTAGGATCCCAAATTAGAATAATTGCAATTTGCAGGTTCTCTAACCTGCTGAGGACCCTTACAGTGATTCATCACTGTAGAGATAGAAGAGGTAGGTGAAATGTAATAGATAACATGCATTGGTTAAGTTAAGGCACCATGGAGCTTTGGAACAATCACAGGTGTAAGCAGATCACACACTGGGGGGAAAAATCAGATTAATAGGATCCTCCTGTGTGCATGCGACAGTGTCATTGTGTACAAATGCTCCTGTATCTTCCTTTTATGCATAGGATTAGCACTGAATGAAGCAAGAATTATAGAGTATTACTTTGCATAGAAAATGGGTCAAGTCAAGGCCATGCACATACTGGTTGAATTTATTTCTGAATTTACTAATATTTTACTGGATTGCCAAAGTATCTACAATTTTGCTAAATATAAAATTGAGGGCACTGTGCAAAAGTGATTTTTGAAAGAATTTGTCAGAGCTAAACAACTTCCACATGCAACAAATAACTTGCTTTACTGAAAATATTGTCATATGCCCAACCTAAATCACAGTGTCCTCTACCATCATGTAGTAGATCACATAAGATCTATTTGGAGACCATCTTTCTCTACATGGATCTCATAGATCAATTCAATGAGCTACTAATATAAAAATTAAAATTCCATTAAGTTATTTGGGTCTATCAGGGCACTGTTAATTTGAAGGACTAGGAGAAACAACCTCACCTAGACTGCTTCAAACTACAAATCATGAACCTTGGATCATGGGTCATGAGCACACAAATGCATAACCAAGGGACAAAATTTTTCCATCCATTCTCACTCACAGCTGGGTTATTGGTACTGGGCTTATGTCCAGTTCAAAGACAAATCTAGTCTAGAGGTGATGGCTCCAACAAATGCTGGCCAATATAGTCTCTAACTCAGCCACTTAGGAAGCTGTCACAGGAGAACTTTTGATCATTTCTACTGCCAGACATCACCCAATTGGCTTCTAGTTACATCCCTGAGGGGCATGATGAAGTCAGGGAGGGCTTGTGTTTCTGCCATTGTTTGGAAGGAAAAAATTCAAGCTTAGTAGAAGATTCTTCTTCCCCTTATATAAAACTGAGAATGCGTGTCTCCTGAAGGTTTCTAGAAGTTCCTGGTTCCAAGAATTTATTAAAGTTGCATACAACTTGACAAACATTTACTATAACATAATTTTTATTCTAGGTGTTTTTTTATCCTATCTTACTAACAAGTAGGTGCTTCCACATGAACAGTTTTTGCGAAATAAAAACTTAATTTTTAAATGGTAAAAAAATGAAAGATTTTCCACCCTTACTATAAGTTTTCCACATACCTATGACAAATCCAAGCATAGTTACTGAGTAACAATTGACAAAATGTCCACGGGCATCTGCTTCTCTTAAAAAGTCAAGTTCCTTAGGTGATCAAACCATCAGTGAAAAATGCAAGACTCCATTACCCTCCATTTTGGCTGATTTATTTTTCAGCAAGGATGAAAACTTAATATTGGACTGGAAGGAAGTAATGGATATTTGTCTCTTGTAGCTGCATTTGCACATATAGGGCACCTTTTGGTCTAGGCCCTGAAAGAAGAAACAAGTACAAATGTCTTGGGTCTTGGTTTTTAGGGTCTGATTATAAGCTCTGTGGTAGAGAATTCATGGATTATTCATGTGTAATTACAGATAGCTATTGTGCTCTTTTAAATCATCCCTATTGCCCATTATGGCTCATAACAACTGAAATAGCAATTGTCATAGTAAGGTTTGGGCTCTGTCATAGAGTGTGGACTCTAATCAATAATGATGAATGGTAAAATTTAGCATCAAGCAGTCCAACGTGTAGTTGACTCCCTCCATAAATCTGCACCAACACCAAGCAGCGCAGCTGCAGGATCTAGAAATTTAAAAGCCAACACTCTCCTTACCCCCTACACACACACACCTCTATAAAAGTTAGAAAAAAGAAAAGAGAAATTCGCAATGTGTGGATTCTAATCATTCACATGCTGTTAAAACATTTTCCCCCTATTTAAAGCGGGGTGAACCCTAGGCTATTCTCAAGGTCAATTTTAGGTGAAAGGGAGGTCATCCAGAGGTCATTACAGCTCCCATGCAGGTCAATAAGGCCCCTTCACTTCTCCAGCAGACGAGCTGCTCACACCCAATCAATCCACCACCGCTGCTGCACCCAGTGTAATGAACAGTGAATAAATGTACCCTATCATCACAAAACATGCTTTTTAAGTATCTTTCCTTTTCATGTAAAACCTCTCGCTGTCAAATTCTACATTCACTCATCCAGCAGTGAGTAGCAAAAGTGAGAAATCAGACTCTCATTGGGGTTGGTAAAAGGTCAGAGCTGACAGACACTGAGGTTAAACTGCCGAGTTAAAATACTGTTCATTACCCACTGCAGCTTTTTGCTAACTACAATTCTTTGTGTTACAGTCAAGCAGTACATCAATATGCCCCTCCTCCTAATTTATTAGCAATTGTTGAATAGGATGGGGAGGGGGAAGAGGGTTGATATTTAATACAGATATATGTATGTGCATATATATATATATATATATATATATATATTTTTCCTTTTGCACTTTAAATTCCTCTAATTCTTCATCTTTTTTTGTACTTAAATAGTCCAATCATGCTTTCTCCTTGAGATGTATGAGAATTATTAAAGGGGGTAATAATTCTTAAGAATGGAATGGGCTGAGTTGTGGCTGAAATCCCAAAGACCTAGCTAAGGTCAGTCCAATAGGGACCCCGTTGCTTTTTTTTTTTGTCCATTCTTTCCATTTTTCCCCCAATATGCACAATATGTTTGATTCTTTTAATCACAAAAATTAACTGTAGATGACTTTGCAGATTATATCAAAAGGGGAAAAAATGGGACGAGGAGGGAAAATGGTTAAATGCACATAATGTACTCAATTCTAAGCTCATTTATTAAAATCTCTGTGATCGGTTTATGCTGTCAACATTAGTGCTTATCAAATATTCTATACCCAAATCATTATTTTTGAAAAAAAAATACAAATCATCACCTTCATTTATTTTGGGCATAATTTTAAAAAATCCTTGTGTCATCCAAGTACTCTTTAATAGAAGCATGAAAACATTGGTTTTGAAATGAGTATAGTAACATGACTTCATTTACACCAAATATGATGAAAGGAGAGTTCTGGGTCCTTAAGAACAGTTTCCCAAATTGAACTTTCATTCTCTGATTAATTAGGACATAGGCAGAATTCCTGGTTACTGAAATGCAAAGTCTTTGTATTTAAAGATGCTCCTCAAAGGGGGTGGGGGGAACCCTAAAAAACAACCGAAAAATGAACACAAATCATGAATAAAATAAAGGTTTATTTACATGCACTCTACAACAATAATTTGACAGAACAAAATTACCATTATCTATTTACATCTTTAAAAAATGTATTCTGAGATTTATCCTACAAAAATATATCTTTTTCCCCCTCCTGTATGCTTTCTTTCTCAGTGGGACTGAAAATAAAATGTTATGACTTAAATCACAAGAGGCTAACATCATTTTTAGCAACAAGGGCTGCATAATTTCAAGACTATGAGTGAGTGGCTGACTTTAACTAAAATGTTTCAGTTCTGTGCGTATATAGGTACATAAATAATTCAGAATTAATCCCTGCAGAGGGGACAATGGGAATCGTAAATTATCCATGTGCCGTCCTCAACATTAGAGGCAATGAACCTATAGTAACAAACTATGAGTGTTACTCATTACATACATTTCACAGACACCTTAACCTTTTGAATATTAATTTCCCTCTGCAGCTTGTAGCTAGGCGGCATCATTTTTTTTTTCCTCTTTCTGCTCCTCTTCCTTTTTTTTTTTTCCTTCTCCTGAGCAACACTTCAGCTGAAGCTACTGAGTGGACCTATTGAAATATATTGATTTATTTTCTAAGAAAATAGTTACTGGAAAGATTTTTTTTTTGAAATCAATATTATTGTTTCAGTTAAGACAGCATGTAGCACACTGTATACCAGGGTGAGGTGGAAGAAATAGATACAACCATGAATCAGGGAGATAGAGTAACGTTCAGGTCTATTTAAGTTTGGTAGTGTTGCATTTTGTAAATATAAATCTTTGTATAGCTTCATAAAAAAATAACTAGAGCAGCATCATAGAATTATGATTTTTTTTTTCTGTTTCGTTTTGGTCTGCAGAATGAAAAGCATACCCTAATTAAAGAAGCTAAAATGAGACCCAATTAGAGAATTTAGAAGACCTCTTATTAATAAAGGAACCTATTTTTTAAAAAGACATAATGAGTGTTAGTAATAATTGTTCATTTTTGCTTGTGAATCACAATCAGAATAAAAATGAGATTTTCTAATCATATATCCACTTTATTATGAAAACTATATTTTATTAAATTTATAATGAAATGTATTATATATTTATTAGGAAAATTATGTAACTATAGAGAGACATCAAGATTTCTTTCTGGCATAACGATGTCAGATTTATACATTATTTTCTTACTACTATATTAGATAAAATTAAATGTTTGGCACATAAAATGTTTTTTTTTCATAGAGGAGAAGTTTAAGGCATGAGTTCCACACCATATTGGATAATATTTAGCAAAATCCAACAACCAACAGTATTACAATTTGTCTTCTCTATAGAGCAATTGATATGGTGTGACTTTCATAAAATAAAATTATATTAATTGGAAAATAAAAAGATGAAATGCCATCCCTTTCAGATTCTTCAGAGATTACAGAGTATAGGTAAAATTTGTAGTTGGTTTAATTTTATAATCCTGAATTTTTTTAGAAGATAAGCTTTCCAAATCATTGTCATATATGTATACACATACATATATGTATATTTATATATGTATGGATATATACATATACACACAATGTACATATACGTATATTGAATATATTTACCCTATTTCTGACTTTCTTTGATTTGAGTTTTGTATCTGCAACTAATAGATTTTGTGCTTTGATTTTATAAATATATTTTGGATCAGCTTGTGAAAATAAATGTAGAATTGCTAGCAACTGCTGTATGGCTGTGCCAAGAGCCAGAGATGAACTAAGAAATCCTTAGTCATAGGCTCATTGATCTGGAGCTAGAGAACACCTTGGAAGCATAGCATGACCTCTTCATTTTACAAATAAGAAAAGAAGTGAAAGCCCTTTCCCAAAGCTATACAGATAGAATGTCTAAGAAAGGGGATTTGAATCCAAACTACAAGAGCAACCTCAGTCAGTTCCCTTTCTTACATCTCCTGAAAAGGGAAAAAAAATAAAGTAATAATCCATTGTTATTTTAATTGTACCATAATGCCTCTCAACCAAATACTTTGTTTTATAGATGAAGAAAGAGAAGCCCAGAGAGAGGAAATACATGACCCACAAGACACAGCAGAACTGTGATTCACATACAGAACTCTTGTTTTAGTTCAATGCTAACTCTATGACATCACACTTCCTTTCAATTCAAGACTCTATTATAGAGCAACCTGATCTAGTGATCAAAATGAAGCCCTACCGTTTCCTTCATTGTATGGATTCTAAACAGTTGTGCTATCAGTGCTTAGAAAAAAGATATGTTTCAAAGTTGTTGGCTTACAGATGACCTTTACTTTCAAATCTGTCATATTGTTTCATGATAGAGAATAAGACTGTTGAGTTAACTGCCAGGTTCACTAAAAAATAATTTGGAAAGAATGAAAATGTTTAATGTGGAAAGGACTTGGGAGCGTCATTATAATTGACTAGTTCCTTTAAAGACTGTCATGTAAAAGCATGGTGATGCATGTTTTTCTTGTCTAAAACAAGAAAAACTGGAAGTTGCAGAAGGTCAGATTTCAGAACCACCTGAGGAAAATTCTTCTAACAATTAGAACTATTGAAATTGAATTAACTGCCTCCAGGTTTGGAGCTTCCCATCATTGGGGGTCTTCTAGCAGAGAAGTCTGCTTATTAGGAAGTCCAGATATTGGTTGGATAAGAAGCCTTCTTAAATACCTTCCAACTCTAAGATTCTAAGAAATTATAATTTCCATTTCATGTTAAGCCTCTATCAGCAGTTAAAAAGAATTCTAAATATGAATAGGAAAAATGTGTGTGGGGCTGGGGAAGAGGTAGATATTCCTAGATCATCAGAATTCACATTAAATATTTACCCAACTTTTAAGCCTACATATGGCCTACCATTTTTGTGTCCATATAAGGCCACAGGAAAATAGGGGTGTACTAACAAAACAGAGAAAAGTGCTCAAAACTTATATTTCTTCTGCTGAAGGAGGATAGGCAAAGCATGAAAACAAATCTTGTCATTGTTGAAAATTATAATAAATCATATTTCACTTCTTGGAAATACTATTTTTTAATAAAAATTCAGATTACACAGACTTTACAAGTGATTAAAAATAGTATTGTAACTGTGACAACAAATAATTACTGGGATTGTGAAGATCAGAAGACAGTCATTGCATTAGATACTTTAAGAAATTGTCTCTAAACTCAAGACATAGAATCCTTCCCAGAAGTGTATGTGTGTGTGTGTATGAATATGTCTGTATCTATATCTATCATTCATAGCAGTATCTGTGTCTATTTCTATATCATCTCTATCTATACTTGTATAGAAATAGCTATGGGTATGTAAACTTGCATGCATACAACTGAGCTATGATTCCACACTGCCATTTTGTTTCTTAAAGTAGTTGATATAGAAATTATGATGGGGAAACCATAACTTCACAGAGTGCATGAGTTATATGTATTTTAGAATTGTAAAGGATCTTAGAAACCATCTAATCCATGTTATACATGGAAAACTAAGACTCATTGAAATTAAAATTTGCCCAATGCCACATAAATAGTGAATAATATATTCATATTTCAAACCCTTAGCCTCTAACTCCAAAATTAGCATTTTTTTTCTACTTTACTAGGTAGTTTTCTAGATATTCCCATTCACAAGTGGCATTGGGTTTGAACTGGGAATCTCCATTCTCTGGACACAACAGTTAAAAATGGCAGAAAGAGAGTATGGTGGAAAAGAGTGAAAGGCTCAGTGTCACTGATTTTAAAGACACAGACAGTCATTCAGAAGAGGTTATGCTGAGTCTCTGGTAGGGGACACAGAGACCTCCATGTTAGGCAATGTGGACATGCTTCAAAGGTTCTCAGGGGCACCTCCTCCCTGTTTGTTGAACTGCATATGCCCACACACACCCAAATTATATATTCATTTAATCAAATCTCAAGTTCTTTTATTATTTCATTTATATGAATATCCCATGCTTGATTGGAGGCAATAAATTTATAGTGCCTTTTTTGTGCCAGGCAAGGCGTTTTTATAAATACTATCTCATTTGAACCTCTCAGCAGCCCTGTCAAGTAGGCAAAGTTACACAACATCTTTTTAAAAGTACCTACTGTGTGTGAGGTCTTGTGCTATACTCTAAGGATAAAATAGGAAAAAAAAATTAAAAGTCTCTGCCCTCAAGGATCTTACAACTTAAGGAGGGGAAACAATACATAAAAGGAAGCTGCAAAATGTGTGAGGGAGGACCAGGAGTTGGAGGGGCCAGGAATGACATTGGTGGAGTGGAAACTAAGCGTTGCTCCTGATAGAAAATGAAAGTTAGGTGTTATATTACCTCTGCTTTACAATTGAGGAAACTGAGGCAAACTGGTTAAGTGACTTCTCTGGGTCACATAGCAAGTGAATATCTCAGGCCGAATTCAAACTCAGGTCTTCTTGACTGCAGGCGCAGTATTCTAGCCACTGCACAAGTAACTGTCTCTAACAGAACTATATTTGTTCATCATGTCTTAAAATTTCATAGACAGCTCAAAACAAGCATGCCAGAAGAATATAAAATCAAAGATCTTTGGAAATTCCTTCCACACTAATTAGAAAAGCTTTACAATGGCATTACAAGATGACAATTACTGTCTTTGGACCTGGATATGTTTTGTAACCCTGGCTTTTAATTTCAGAATTAGCCAAAATGGGTCCTCTTAGGTGAAAGAAGTCCCTATAAAATCAGCAAATTTATAAAGATTTTACACAGATAGGAACTGCTCAATAGAAAAAAAAATACTGATTAGAGACAATTAGAGACAATTTATGCCTATAGGGGTTAACTTGTACATGCTTGACAAAAGGAAGACAATCCCATAGTAAAGGTTCTGTCATACACCATCAGTAGCCCTACTGAAGGTAACTGTCTTTTTCAAAAGAAAATTTCTCTAGACCAGAGATTCTTAAGCTTTTTGTCATAAAGTCCTTTGGAAGTCTGGTAAAACTACTGCTCTCTTCTCTGTTTTCAGATACTTGTAAAACGAAATACATTGTATTGCAAGAGAAATAAATTCTATAGAAATATAAAAAAATTAAAAGAAGTTTCTGGACTCAGTAGAGGATTTCTTCTCTAGATGTTTTTCACAGATGAATGTTTCTGGAGGACCTGTTTTCTATTTTATGTGTAGTTTATAAAACAGTGGGAAAGACAACAGTGATTACCTAGACCAACTATAATGTAATTCTTCTAAGCCACAGTGTGTGAAAAAAAGGCTGTGAATCTGACTGTCCCTAAAAAGGCTATCAAATGTGATCAGGAGCCTAAGGAGCTTTTGGATCTGGCTGTCATCATCCCCAGGAGCAGGGCCTATATAAGCCAGAATAAATTGTGACTTCTGGTTGAAATAGCTTAGCCAAGGGCAGCTAGGTGGCACAGTGAATAGAGCACTGGCCCTGGAGTCAAGAAGACCTGAGTTCAAATCCGACCTCAGACATTTAACATTTACTAGCCATATGATCTTGGGCCAGTCACTTAACCCCAATTGCCCTGCCTTCCCCCCTCCAAAAAGCAAAAAAAATAAAATAATTTTTTTTTAAAGAAATAGGTAAGCTATCCTGTATTCTGATTTCTCAAAGCTCTGACTTACATTGAATGTATATATACATAAACACATGCACATATATTCTCTCTCTTCCTGCATATATACATGCATATGCAAACACACAAACATGTGTCCATGTATATGTGTGTATATATGTACATATATGTGTGTATGCATACATATGTATATGTAGGGCAACTAGGTGATGCAGTAGACAGAGTGTTGGACCTAGAATTAGGAAGATTCATCTTCCTAAGTTCAAATCTAGCTTCAGACACCTACTAGCTATGTGACCTTGGGCAAGTCACCTAACCCTATTTGCCTCAATTTCCTCATCTGTAAAATGAGCTAGAAAAGAAAATGAAAAACCACTCTACTATCTTTTCCAAGAAACCCCCCAAATAGGGCATGAACAATTGGACATGACTGAAAAACAACAGAATATTATATATTTATACATATATATGTATACGAACATGCATAAACATACATGTATCAGCACTTTCCATTCCAATTCGATTTGGCATCACTATGTTTAAATAAGCCAAGAGGCAGAGTTTTAGAGAGTTTTAGGCAAGGCAGAGAAAAGCTGTGATTCTAAGTTAACAGACAATAATTTAAAAAAGGAACCACTTAGCCTTAGAAGTAGACTTGCATGTAATAATTTGTGAGGCAACAGAAAGGTCCTAACTTTCCCTCCAAAGCCCTTCCCCTCATTGTGGGTTTTGAAGTTTCCCAGGTAAAATCTCAAAATAAGTAATTTCTTATTTTTGTTTTAATGCTGGTTCCCCAGTTAGATGCAAATACTCTGCTGAATATGATGACCACTGTTTACCTGCATGTCCATGAATATATCAAATTCTCCATTGAGTACAGGCCTACATGGAGAGAGGGTATACAGGGCCTGGGCATCTCGGATAATGAAAAGGATATAGCACTGAGGAGAACTGGTAGAGTAAGGGGAATTTGAGGCCTCCAGAGAAAAAACTTCACCTACTGGTCGATTCTGCCAATGGCTAGTCCTCAGAGAGAGTGATATCCATCAACTGATTCTTGGTTAAAAATACAGTACAATAATATAAGTACTAAACAATTCAAGTGGGAGATTATCTCACAGAATTCAGGTGGATGTTTCTCTTAATGAAAAAGTTTTAAAGGGTGGCTAGGTGGCTCAGTGAATACAGCACCGGCCCTGGAGTTAGGAGGACCTGAGTTCAAATGTGGCCTCAGACACTTAACACAAAACTAGCTGTGTGACCTTGGGCGAGTCACTTAACCCCAATTGCCCCCTCCAAAAAAAAGGCAAAAAAGAAAAAGTTTTACATGAAAGATTGGTATAACTTAATGAATGCACAACACTAATAACAAATAGCATTGAGACAGCACTTGACATTCTAGGAAGCTCTTCCTATCTTTAACTTCTTGTAATCCTTACTTGATAATGCAAGTATTTCAAGCCACATTTTACAAAGGAGAAAACTGAGTTTCTGACTTGCCCAGGGTCACACGGTTAGCGATAAACCAGATCTTCTGATTTCAAGTGTGACACTCTTTCCATTCCACCAAATTTGAATCACACCCAGTGGTAGTTAGGGGTGTATCACACTTCTCCACTGCTTAAAGACTATTTCTTTCAATGGCATTGAATTTGATTCCTATCAATTTTATTCCCTCTTTTCCTTTAACCCGGGTTATCTACTGTGATCAAAGAACATGCCGAGGGCTATTGTTTTTCAGATATGATATTTCTGGAAATGACCTTACAGGATTATTAAATATATTATTGCTGCCAAGACCTGGTAATAGTACATATAAAAAAATAGCATTTGATACTATGGACCAGGCAACACAACTAGAAAACACTGGAATTTACAAAGATGCTAGGGGCCTACCTCGTTCATTCCTGTGCACATAATGGGCCTGTGCACATGTTTGACTTTGGGAAAGAAGATTCCTGGAAATCTAAAATGATACTGTCTATTAGCAACATTGATTGGGTAGCCACTGAGTGTGAAGCAATGTTGTTGAATGCGACAAAATTGCTGCATGCACAACACTTAACAAATTGTGTACATTTTAAATCAGCTCTGTAAGGGTTCCCCACAATTTCCATTTATCTTCTCTCTGAGGTTTGAGTGTATTTTCTCTCAGAGGATTAATATTTATGAAGTCTTAACGAAATCTCTTTTGAAGTTTCCTATAAATTTTACAAGCAGAGATATTAGTGCAATTAAGTTAATGCGATATGGTGAGAAAAAGGAGTAAATTTGTAGTTAGAGATAAAATTCTAGGTCTGCAACATATGATCTGTATGATCATGGATACGACACCTCTCTTCTCTAGGCCTTAGTTTCTTTGGATGTAAAATGAAGCAGTTGGATTAGATGATTTATATGGACCGCTTCCACAGCAATTCCTGAGATCCAAGTACCATTTGTGGATATATTTTCCTAACAATAATTTTGATTGAAAAAATCTATGAACACAAAATACCATTCTCCACTATTTTTCACTTCTTGAAACTAGACGGTTTTCACTTTGACAGAGGATGCATAACCTTCATGTTTAGCTCTTACTTCTAGATGATTCCATAAGATTCTGTTTTCAGGCAATTAACAAAGCTTGAAGAGATGCTGGGACATTTTAGGATGTATATCAGTTCACAGATGGAACTATCCTAGTCTCATTTGTGATAATGGATGATCTGAGGTGAGGCTGGACCTCAAAGGGACACTCTATATTTAAATGGGTCCTCTGGACTCATTCTAGTTTAAATTCCCACCACTGTGGTTATCTAGGTCTCTAGGATGGGAGGAGGTGTACGTGATGGAAGACAGCATGTTCTAAGGACATGTAGCAAGTCAAAGGTAGAATAAGAACTTAAATTCATAGTCCTTAAGTTTCTAGTCAAATTGTTTTGTTTTAAAAATTATATTATGTCAAAATCTATAGTGTTTTGATCTTTTTTTCTTTTATTTTTTTTGTTTATTCTATTTAAACTATTTTCTCCTTTAAGATTGCTAAATGCTTTTTTCAAAAGAAAAAGAAATATGCGTTTGTACATGACATCATATATGAACTTAGTAGAAGAACTTCTATACCCTGGAAAGGAGCCAGCATTATTTGGGAATGGCATTCATTCAGAAAACAAACATACAAAAAAAAAAAAACCTCTTGAAGATTCAACATATATGTTAAATTCATTTTTAAAATCTTTTTCATGTAGTTATTAGTTTAAGTACAACAAAATTTCCTATCAATGTAGGAAGAATTAGGGGCAAAGCTTTTCATTTTTTATTAAACTTTCTATAAAATTTTACTATATTTTGTTAAAAATTAGACAGTAAAAGCACATTTTTCATTTAAGAAAAAGTCTTTGAGAAGTTTGAATGTTCACTAAAATACCACTATGTGGCTTTGCTGATAAGAGAGAACAAAAAAAAAAAAATGTTTCTGAATATTTATTTTGTAATTTATGTTAAATGAGCACAAGATAATTGGGTGCTAAAAAAATAAATCAAATAAACCCACTTGACTAGGACTTGCAGATTACATGGTTTTTCTTCTTACAGAATAAAAAACCCTCATAACCCACAGCCCAATTATTCAATTTCCCTTACTAATTATGGAAACTACTCATTTCTTGGCCTCAAGCAGTAGATGATGCATCTCTGAAGGGCAACACAACATCTTTCACAATCTATAGCTTGGTTCATTCCATGTAAATGTTCTACCAAACAAAAATAAATAGATTAGAAATTAAAATATTAGATGCTATTGTGAAATATCATGTGTCCTACCTAGAGAAGACTTCCGTCTTCTGTCCCAAATAATGTTATTATATGTACTTGTTTTGCTTTCGCTGCACAGTGATTAAAAAAAGATAAAATAATGTAACTAGTAAAGATATTTCCTCATTTTTAAGATGATGTTTTAACTGTCAGTGAAGTTCATAATTAGTGATACCAAGGGCTCATATGTTGCAACAAATAATTCTTGCTCTTTAGATTTTAAACTCTTTGAGGTCATAGACTGTTACTTTTTACATTTGTACCTTCCACAGCATGTAGTACTGCATTTCCCATAAGGTGAGAGCTTAAATATTCTTGAATACATACATTCCCTCTTGCCTGGTGGGGAATGTGAGTTCTTGGGGTAGGAAGCAGTGTTTTCTTACAGCCCATCTCCCAAAGGTATGATACAGAGGTTCTCTACAATGTACTGGGCGAGGGGCATCTTCTAGGTCTTTAAGCTTCTCATGAATACCCAATTGTGTGTTTTTTTGTTCTCACTACACAACCAGCCTTCCTTCTTTTTCTATCATCCAATGTTGATGTCTTTTATATCATTTTCTTACTACATACACAAATGTTGATTTATCTTGTAGCTATCTGTCCTGTTTTTTAAGTGAACTATTTTGGAGATGGGAAGTTCAATGTTCCACTGTATCTTTTGTGAATTGGGTAATTAAGCTCTAAATGGATATTTGGAAGGGTTTTAAAACTTATTATATGAGCTCATTCAAATATCTCAATTCAAAGAAAAACTATTACATTTCAAGGATCATAATCACAAAACATGATAATCCTACTTTTTCATTAAATGGAAAAACTAAAAAGGCACATGTTTACTGCTACCATTCTCATATAGGGCCTTATAACCTCAAGCTTATATTATGACAATAGACTGATGGTCAGTCTAACTATCATAAATCTCTCTCCACTCTAATCCATCCTTTATTCAATTGTTAACGTATTTTTTTTCTAAAGCATAGATCAACCATGTCACTGTTTTACTTAGTAAGCTTCAATGACTCCCTCTCACCTCTAGAATTGAATACAAATAATCTTCTGCTATACAAATCCCACCAAAAATTACCTTTTCCCTTCCCTTTCTGCTGTCTTATATTTTACTCTCTGGTATGTACTCTTTGATAGAATGACATTAACCTCTTTGCCATTCTGCAAATGAGAAAATCAATTTCTTCTTCTGGATCATGCGAGTAACAAGATGGTGGTCTAGAAATTTTCTCCTTCCCCCCACAACCTTTCAGACCTCTTTAAAACATTAATTATGCACAAAAGATAAAAATTCAGCAACCTCCACACACCCAAAAGATAAGCGAAGAGAAAGAAATGAACTAACTTCTACACTGAGATCATTCAGCATCCCTCCCCCACCTCACACTTAATGGCAGGGAGGCAACATTAGTTGAATCAAGGACCCAACCAATGGTCTTGTAACAAAACTTAAGCCCATACACTATACCCCTCAACCCATCCAGTAACCTACAGATCCATGCTCCAGGCTGCAGAATTTTACTCAGGTCACAATAGCCAGTCAGCAATGAAGTATCTCTGCAGGAGCAGAAACTTGCTTGGGGCCATGAACAACAACCAACGCCATGGCAGATAGCTCAAGTACCAGCACTACAAATTTTTGAATTGATAGAGACAGGCCAGAGAACTGAGGAACAGTGGGAGTAGGATAGTATACCAGAATAGGATATTGTGTTTTGGTGTGGAATGAAGAAGGGAGGCTGTTAAGTATACTCCATGAAGCCTGAGGGAAAGAGCTCAGCATCCAACTTCAGTCAGTTCTATCCATCCAAAAGTCACTTGGAGCAGAGAACTAAGCTAGTGACCTGTGACTTTCCCAGCTTGGAAGGAGACTGAAATGCTTCGATATCCAACCCCCAAGAAAACCACAGTCAGAGAAAAGAGAGTCAGAAAGGGAGCAATAGTGGCAAATAAGGCATGGTGGTGGTATGGGAAGACTAAAATTTTCTCAGGGAAAAGAAAACTTAAAGACTTTGAGGATAAGCAGATCACTTAATGGGGGTGGGAAAATAAGAACAGAAAGAATTATGACCTGCAGATCGAGTCAATGAGCATAATTATTATTAAATATTGCAAAAACCAAAGCAAAATGATACAATGGTTGATAAGACAGAGGACCCTATGAAGTGTAAGGGAAATATGAAACAATCACATGGGGCTCCTGACTGGTTCAAAAGAGGAATGGGAATTATGAGAGTAGAATTTATGACCTAAAGACCAAAAATATGGGGCAGATTAGGAAAAAAAAAAAATTCTGGACACTGCAAAGGCAGGCCTCACCAAAGAAACAAAAGAGAAAAAAACAGATTGAGAATCTTGAGAATCTAATGATCCAAATGCAACAATCCATCTCTCAGCTCCAGACATTTTCTTCAATAATCCCCCATGCCTAGCATTCTCCCCCTCATCTCCATCTTCTGACGTCCCTGGCTTCCGTCAAGTCCCAACTAAAACCCTATCTTCTACAGGAAGCCTTTCCCAACCCTCATTTCTAATACCTTGCCTCAGTTAATGACTACTTATCTTGTGTATAGCTTGCTTGTATATGTATATTTGCTAGTTTTCTGAGAGCAAGAACTGCCTTTTGCTTCTTATTTTTTGTATCCCCTGTGCTTTACACAGTGCCTAATATTATAGTAAGCATTTAAAAATTGATTATTGACTAATTCTCCATGTCAATGGATCTCTTATGTCATCAGTTTGGATAGCTGCACCATACGTACGTCTCCAGTTATTAATGCCTTTTGATCTCTTGTGATTCTCATCCATACTTTTCCACAGAGGATACCTCCAA
The DNA here is from genome assembly GCA_028646515.1 of Pseudochirops corinnae. Lineage (NCBI taxonomy): Eukaryota > Metazoa > Chordata > Mammalia > Diprotodontia > Pseudocheiridae > Pseudochirops > Pseudochirops corinnae. The sequence continues at coordinate 20,128,191 of CM053587.1, read as the reverse complement.
TGTAGTGGAGGCCTTCCTTTAGGGCTTTTCACATTTGGAGAGTACTGAGATGGTCCATCTGTCATCCCTTAATCTGGTGACATCATTAGACTACCTCTCCTTCTGATCATAAATTTACTATATTTCTTAAACCACTTCTGCGCATATTTTTTTTTTACTAAAAAGCCAGAAAACCATTTGAATCTACCAGGTACTTCTTTATTTTATTTTGACTCTTATAAAATTTTAATTCTTTAGATGCACTCTTCTAAGACTTATAATTGTACTATAACTATTGTTGAATATTTAGGTAGAAAAGACAAGTCTTTGAACTGAAAAAATGCCTTAGTATCATTGTAAAAATTCCCTACCTACTCTCTTTCTCCTAGAGGTAGCTAGGCTGCACAGTGGATAGAATGCAGAACTTGGAGCCAGGAAGACTTGAGTTCAAATCTTGCCTCGGATATAAACTAGTTGTGTGATCCTGAGCTAATAAGTTCACCTCTGTCTCAGTTTCTTCATCAGTAGAAAGAAGATAATAATAACTCCTATCTCCAAGGGTTATCAGGAGAGTAAAATGAGATAATATTTGTAAAGCAATATGTAATCCCTAACATTCTATAGTAATGCAAGCTATTATTAGTCAATACTGGACCTAACTTACTGTTCATCCATAATGACTTTCCACAAAGCATAGGAATTGATATAGTAACTCCACAAAGTGGCCATCTAAATGTATGTCACAAATTTAAAAAAAAAGAAAATTCCATCTATCTAGTTTTTCCTGCGAGGATTTTTGATTCACCCATTTTTGATGTCATTATACATAAATTGTTCTGAGGCTGGATGCGAATGACTCTATGGTTTTAAATATGGAATTTTCTATGGAGAACATTTATTTAAGACTTCCTGCTCCTTCTTCATGTTTTAATTAAAGATTCTCTTGACACCTGTGTAGATTATTCTCATGAAGATTTTATAAGAATAAGTAAATAGTTTCAGTTACTCTGTAAGCAATAATCCAACTGAAATACTATAAGAATATATTCTACAAATGAGGAGGAAATTATGTTAAAGCTCAACTTAAAGTTGCAAATTAAATCATTCTTTTTCACTTTTCTCTCTAAAAATTGTCAGGTAAAACAAGTAGGAAATTGTGTTAATAAAATGCCTTTTCCTATGTTGAATGTGGGTATGTATGTGTGTGTATTTGGGGGGTGGTTCTGTTTATAAATACGCTCCTCCCTCAAGAACCATGTGCAAGAACACATATATCCCAAAATATTCCTAGCAGAATTCGATGGGCACCAGTTGCTCAAACTGTGCTATATGCATCCAAGGGAATTGCACTGTAAGAAATTATAAATATGAGGAATTCAGAGAAATGTGGGAAATTTTGTCTAAACTGATCCAGGGTGAAATAAGTTAGAACCAGAAAAATTGTACAGACAGTGAATAATGTAATATAAATGGAAATAAGAGCATATTTCTAATCAAAAGCTTTCTCAGTATCTTGGCAAATAAATGATATTTCCAAGGTAAATGGTTCTCAACTTCACAATTCCTTTAAGTTCTTTATAGAATACAGAGGTAAAGTGTCAATTGAGTCCTTATCCAAGAGTGGATAGTTTAATTAATGCTTTTGGAATTAGATGAGATACATTAGAACACATTAGTTTGCATTGGACTAAATTAGGATTGGTTACATTTCACCTTCTGGCTTTTAGTAGTACCCTCATAAAGGCTGTACGACGAAACCAAAATCCATTTGGATATAAACTCTTCAACCCCAGGAACTTTGTTTTGTTTGTTTTTATATCTTAAGAGTATCCCATAGTGAGACTTTGAAAAAAAAACTTCATACAAAGACCTCGGTTAGTAGGTTCAGTTTTGTGGCATATTTTTAAAAAAATGAAATTTATAATTGACATCTGAGTTGCTAACGTGTTGCCTATATATATATATATATATATATATACCCACATATATATATATATATATATATATATATATATATGTATAATTTAGGTGTGCCATATAATATAATGTACGTGTATGTGTATGTGTGTGCGTATGCATGTATGTATATATGTAAATATCCTTCAAAGTTCAAGGGAAGACCTCAATGAAGATCAGAACAATTCTTTCTTAGTTGTTTTAGTGGAAGTCAGAAAATGTCAATTTTTCATAATTTTGGAAACTGAAAGAAAACTTTCACATGCATCATTCATATTAAACTGAAAAGAAAGTATCAGTCAACTGCTCGAGTGTCTACTCCATACTCCTGGGCCAATCACCAATGAACAAAAGCCAAGTAAAGGGAAATGAAGATGCTATAATCTTGCTGTTCTTTGTCACGTCTACAGCAGCTCAGTCTTATCTCAGTTCATTCTGAATTGATAGAAAATAGAGCCGAAACATGCAGTACGTCTTCTTGCTTCACTATTCACGTTTTGTCTTACTTCAAAAATGATAACATTTGTATTTATGTAACAGATACTGATGAATGGTGCTGATTCTGGATATCGAGTTTATCCATGTATTGAATTGGCAGATGTACTGTAATTAGTTATAGAAGTTAGAAGCCAGGTCTGCACAATACCAAAACAAAGTTAATAGTTTAATTAATGTGACACCAAATAATTATTTAAACTGTTTTCCTGCCTTCTCCAAACTAAATACATCTTTTCATTCTATGTTGACATGACCCTAATCACTGATTATTACACTGAGGCTGTGAACTTCCTATGAAGTGAAATTGAACACTCAGACACTTGTTAAGCTGCTTCCTTGATCAATTTGAATATTTCAGGTGGAAGTGATATTTTTACTTAAATCATTCAGATAATTGGATTCCATTCTTCACTTTATTATGAATTCAATTTTTTTGTGTGTTAAAATAATTTTTAAAACCATCTTTGACTGCATTTAGGAGCCACTAAATTCAATTTCACCTCAGCACTCTAAATTGGAATGAGATGGCATTAAAGATGAGGTAAAATTGAGATGTACCTAGTTGACCTTTCCTTTTCTTGCCCTTGCATATGCCCAAAGGTCAGAAGAATTTACCAAAATTCTTTAATGTTTTGAGTTGCGTCTGCATAAAAAAGGCAAAATAGAAGATTCAACATTCATCCAAACAAATCAAGTACTTGTTCTATCTTCCAAACCGATATACATTTTCCTAGCTTGAATCATCAGTATGTAAGTGGTTAAATTCTTTACTTCATTTTGCATGTATAGAGAGGACTTAAATGAAGTGTGGATGATTTATACATAAATTCACTTAGATGCCAATTTCTAGCTTCAATAGGAGATCAGCAATCCATACAATATGGAACAGGTTGGATGGGGCTGAATGATGGGGTCTCTCTGCACTGAATTCCAATATTTTGACATGAGTTCACCTGCTGGCTGTTTTTCTTCAAGAAGGCTGATAGGGTAGAATGTCACCCACCAGGAGATAAGCAATGACTACCAGAAATCAGTAAATGCCTGGGTCCCAGATTGCCTTGAACCCGGGTCAGAAAGGTGAATATCTAACCATTATATCTCCAACTTTATATCATTCAAGTCAAGCTTGAAAAAACACCACATTTCAGATGTTGACTTTTGCTTCCACCAGATGTGTGTGATCTTTCAGAGGAGAAAAGGACAACAGTGGGCCCCTTGGTGTTGGCATTTTCATGTCTTCCTCAATAATGCTACCATGCTGTGTCCTTTGGAGATGTTCTTTTACTGGACTGTTCCCCAATGAAGCCGGACCTTGAAGTGTCAATGGCATCAAGAGAGATCACAGTGTGCCCCTCTAAATCTGAGTATGGTTGATGTGAGTCCTGCTAGCCCTGTGGATTCTGGTCATAGCTGCCAACTTTCTCTTTGAAATTTCTTCCTTTTCATTATGTTTAGGTGCCTCTCAAGTCACTGAGCTTTGGTCCAGGCTCAAAATCAAATTTCTTTCTTCTCTTCTCTCCCTGACTGATCTCAGAGATATTATAAAGCACATTAAATCTCTAAAGAGAAAGAACACTTAAAAGTGCGGTTCTACTTTTGTGTTAACTCACAAAAGTCACTGTCCCTGACTGATCACATATGAAAGGACTCTTAAAAGAACCAGGATCTCAAATGTTTTTGTGAAAATGTAAAGCATTTTAAAGTGCTGTTTGGGGGCTCTCTCACCTTCTTCTAGTCACTTCAACACTTTATTTGGGTGGTTGAAAAAAAAAAAAGAAAGCATACACACCTAGTCCTAAAAAATAAGGCTTAGGAAATTCTCTAACTTTGGTCTCTCATTTTGTTTCCCTGTCAGTGCCCCTGGTGGTATATGAATCTTCTCTTGTTTGTCCAAGTTTTATTCCATTTTGAGACTTGTAGGACTTGAGAAATCTGTTTTGCCATTTTAGAATTGAAAAAACAAAACAAAACAAAACTTGTATAGGTTAAAATACTAGAGAAGAACAAACTTGTGCATCGGGCTTTCCATGACAAACGTAAAGACCGTGAAGTTTTAACATGAAAATGGGCAAAAATAATGGTCATAACAAAGCTCCTGAAAATTAAATGATGATTGTGACTTCTTAAAGAAGTGGAAGTTATCCAGTTTTCCTAATGTCTATCAATGATCTCAGAGGATGATTAAGTCTCTTTTTGCATTCAGAGAAGATTTTATATATTTTAACGTAGTCACCATGGATATATTGTTAAGAAGAGAGGATGTGGCTTGTAAGCCAAAGGCTGGTCAAATGTCCCTGTGACAGGTTTTTTTTTCTTTTTTAAATTATGAAATGCCTCGTATTTAAAGGATGTGGCCCATTATGGATTTAACTTTTCCTCACCGCATAGGTGTGTTATTGATAAATCCTTTTTTTTTTTTTTTTGATGATGACAAGGAGTGCTGAGTACTTACTCCTTACTCTTGCAAGAAAGTGAGATGAATCTAAATAGTAGAAAGATTATAAATATAATTTCCACAATTATTATTTTCACAATTTTTTCCCCAGAATATAAAACTGGTTCTGTAGAACTTTGGAAATATTTTATTAAAATTCTTCAGTATTTATTTGAGTTATTTTTATTTTCCAGCTTGTGTTGAAAATACAAATGCTGAGAAATGAAAGGATAGAATTTTTCTAGAACTCTTGTTGCACAAATGATGAAAAGATTAAGTTCGATTGTCTCCCAACTGAGATTTTGTAAAGTACTTCACCATTGCAGGGGAAAGTTGGTCTAAAAATTCAAAAATTTTCTATTCTCAAATTTTTCTGTCGTCAGTTTGACATTTCTTTTTTTTCACCCTTCGATTGTTAAATTTACCATTAGAAGAAAGTTTTATACCCTGCCATTTGAGGCATTAGATATCACCAATATTTTTATTCTACAAATTAGCATACGAACTTCTGTTATCATTGGACTAAATTGTCATCCTATGCAATCCCAAGAACATTTGTGTGTACCTTGAAGATTTATATAGTTTGAGAAGTCTATTCGTAATTCAAATTTATTCAAAATCACGTAATTATACTTTTAAACCATTGAGCATTGTTACTTTGTTCTAAATCCTATGTGGACTATGTGCATTTTTGTTGAGTCTTTGAGATGAAGACCAAGAATGGTCCCCATTGATCAGGTTTTTTGTTGTTTAGGTAAGGTAAACTCAAGGTCAAATTGGATTCCTGTGACATTTAGACTTCTGTACCCAGTGCACTATATCCTTTGAAAAACCTGAATCATGAATTTGTCACATACCATGATGAAGCACAAAGCCCCCAACTATGACAAAGACAAGCATAATGTGGGTACTCAATAAATTATAAAGTCTCAAATAGCATCTCCAGACCTATAGGTCATTTGAGCTGGAATATACCAATGTCAATTTATTGCTTAGGGTAAATTAACTTTTTGGTGACCACAATCATAAACAAATGATTTCTCATTAAAATTGTAGCAAAAAAAAAAAAAGATTTCATAGTTTGAAAAGGGTAAGATTTTTAATCATTGCAGATAAAACCTGGTCTCCCTCTCCCTGCCCTACAATATGTTGTTAATAAAATGGAAACTCCTTGAGAAGATATCTAACATTTTTCTAACTGAGATCAATGCTTCACGTCAGATAGAAAAATAAATGAATATGGAGGTCTCAGTGAGAAATAGTCACAGCTCCTTCCACAATTCATTCTAAAAATAATTTTACATGTATTTCCAAGTAAAGAAAACATACCAAAAAGCTTCATTCCTCTTCTTTCCCTAGCATGGTCCTCTGTCTAAAACTTTGTAACATCAAATATATGTATGTGTATGCTCATGTGTGTGTGTGTAATACACACATATGTTGCACATATATAATTATGTTAAATATATACAAAACACATTATTAGAAATTACATATGTATAAATAAACTCACATATAATTGTTATATCCATGGATCTCTCTATACATATAGCAATTCTTTGGATGCTTATTGTTTTGTTAAAGTAACAAGACACTTTTAGTCCAGATATTCTTGGTGTTTTGATGACATAACTTTAAACTGAGGTAAGAATATTCTAAAGAAAACAGAGGAGTCTTATAAACTGTGGGCCTCTGAGGAAAGTACAGCTTTTTCGCCTCTGGGAAGTACATGCAAAAATCTTCAATGTCCCGTATGTGAAAGAATATATAGGCTACATAGTTACATAGCAAAATTTAGGTGCTCAGTAAATTATAAAGATTTATAAAATCCTACATAAACATGGCTTTGACAAGATGATAGATGACAGCAGGCCAAAATCTTGTTTATCATCATTTGAAATCTTTCACTTAGTAAAGTCTTCATTAAGCCACAATATACCAGAACATCAAATATTTAATATAATATTCAACTGATCAATGAAGATAATAACACCTCATAGGATTTCTGTGAGGATCACGTAAGAAACCAGGGGGTAGATAGTATTCTGGATTTGTTGTCAGGAAGAAGAATCGGGTCAAATTCTCCCTTAAACATATACTAGGTATGTGACTCTAGGAAAAGAAGTCACCTAATGTCTCAGGCTATTTCCTGAGTCAAACGGTAATAATCAGAGTACCTGTCTCACAGGGTTGTTGTGAGGATCAAATGAGATATAGTATGTACAGTACTTCACAAATATTAAAGCATGACATAAGTTCTAGTAACAATTATTATTATCAAATTATATATATTTACATATATATATACATATATGTATATATAATATTTTGCAAAACTTAAAGCACTGGAACTATTAGTTTTTATTATTACCTGATTTTTTTCCAAAAAGAATAACCCATTTTTTTTCTAGAAAATTTAGCAGGAAACTGAAAAGAAAGTTGAATTTGTAGTCAGACAACTCAGCGGGGAATACTGGTTTTGGTACTTAGTATCCCTGTTAATCGGAGCAAATTACTCAAGATTCCCTAAAATATTCAGTAGGAAAACTGAAAAGAAAGATGAATTTGCCAGCAGAGGACATCTCATAGATTATTGGTTTTACTACTTACTATATGTGTTAATATGAGCAAATTAGTCAACCTTTGTCCGGTTCCACTTCCTCATCTTTAAAATTAGAGACTTGGGCTTGAACCTCATTCCAGCCCTCAAACCACGATCTTTTCTCTGTTGCCTTTTCTAAATCTTCCTAAGAAGAACTTCCTTCTGTCTGACCAGAAACAAAGGAAAACATCAGCTTTAGGAAGGAGAAAGAAGTGTTGAAGTGAACAAAAGTTTTTTAACAGGTAGTCCATTAAGTTTTATGTAATATGCCAATTAACTTTAAAAAAAAGTCATTTACACAGATGCCCCGTCAAACGCCGTGAGGGAAGCACAGATGGGGTACTATCAAGTGGCATACTGCTCTAGTACTCATTTATAAAATCTGCATAATTCTTCCAACATCTGAAGGCCTGTAAAGGAACACATGCTAGATTAAAAGGGAAGGGGAAAAAAAAATAAACCTTAGAGAAGGAAACACTGCTCTAAATTTGTGCCCCCAGAACACACTTGAAAGGGAGAAGTAATCCTAAGTATGGGTAATTTTCGTCTCTTATTTTGCTAACGTTCAGACACGGAAGCATATATACATAAAAGGGGAATTCCAGTAAAAAAAAATATAGCATATCTGACCAATATCGCCATATACATTCAGTGTTCAGCCTATTGCCATTCCCCATTGGGGCAGCTTCTTCGGCTGTGCTGTGGAGATGAGTCATTGACTTCTTTAAAGAAACAGTGAGACTCACAAAACTTCTCTTGTCCCATGCTAAAGAATTGTTTCTTCTTTTAAATTATTTCATTGGTTAAGCTGCCTTTGCTTCATTTAATTCCCAAGGAAAATGTCATTGTGTTGCATTTTGGGTGGGGAGAGTTGGTTTGACATTCCAGGCCCAGTACCTATGATGCCCCAATTGTGTTAACTGAGCTGGTGCATTTTTTTTTCTCCAGTACTAGGAGGGAAAATGGAACTAGATTTGTTTTTCTTTATGCTTATCTTTTAAAGATTTGCTTTTTAAATGTATTCCGTGCCCTGAGCAGTGTTTAGAACAAACACTAACTAAATACGTGACTTTTTTCTCAGAATTGTGTCTCATTCTCTTTCCTGCCAAAACTCTTAAGATTCACTTACTTTTTTGCATTCTTCATCATTTTCTTCCTTTCCCTAACAGTAATAGAAAGTACAAAAAGAAGGCAGTGAAAAGGTTGAGTGAACCCTGATTTCTCCCACCCTCCCAATATCTTTTTTTTTTTGAAACATACAATATACAATTCCATATACTTTGACCTTATTGGTTTACCTTTCAAATCAGCACTAATAATTAATACGGATCCATTGAGTGAAGAAAATATATTCTCCTTCTCATTGTTGGCCATGCTAAATAATTTAAAGCACGCAGAAGCCTTTCTAGTGTTTTGTGGGGGATGTAAAATCGTACCCATTTGGGAGGTGGGGACGGAGTTCTTTGCTTTTTTTGTTTCTATTGAATGCTCCTTGGCTGTACAGCTGAAAAGGGCATTCCTATAGGACTTTAAAGGCAAAGTAGAAAAAATGACATAAAAGCCTTGCTCGCATTTGATTGATGCACTCTCATATTTGAAGTTCACTGAGAGCTTTGTGCTAGAAGGCCTGGGTCACTCCATCCAGTGCTCTAATGAGACTGTGTGTGAACACTTCCAGCTTTGTAGGCCTGGCTTTAATCAGAGATTGGAAAACACTCCTGACTGATAGGCTCCAGAATCAGATCTAAACAGAAAATAACATGCTCGATTTGGCCTCTGAAGGTGGGTTGAGCAAATCTTTGTGATGTATTGGAGCATTTGCCGAGTGCAAGTGCACGTGGTGTGGTTCCTATTTCTGTCGGCAAATACAAATTTTTCACTCAGCAGGCATAATCAGAGCTAACTCGAGAGGAGAAATAACAAAAACTCAACAGCCCTTAGCAACTCAGCATGGCATAGAGGGATTTAAGACTTTAGCATTTTATCTCCATCAGTATGAAAATGTATGAGGAAATCTGAACTTTGGAAGTGCAAATAAACACATTTAACACATTACAAGCCACCAATTTTCCCAATGACTCCTGGGTCTTTAGCTTTGCAACTGTTTTGTTGGGTTTTTTTCCTTTTTCTGTCAGCCCTGATTTCAGTTGTAAGATTTCGTGAGATCATTTCACTAACTTAGGGCATCTTACATCAAGTGAACCATGGTTGGAATGAGCCAGAGCCATTGGACACAGGCACTAAGGAGCACCTTTCAGCAGGTTATTAGCACAAAATGACATTCTGCAGTTTCTGAATTTGTGATAGGTTTCACAACAGGGACTGCTGATGGGCAAAAATAATCCTTTCCCCTCTCATTAAATGGAACGTAAATCCCCAAAGCTGACCGCTTGTAGTGACCAGAGAGGCTGGGACTACTTGGGAATGAATCCTAACTTGAAGGATCCCCCTGTGAAGTGAGTAACCAGTGAGGATTAAGCAGCCAAGTGAATTACTTCTCCCTTCCTCTCATTACCCTACAGGACCTCTCCCAGGGACTCTCGAACATGATAGTTACTCAATAAATATGAGTTGACTGGGCTTGATTCATTTTATTTGTTTCCTTGCCTATACAGTTCAACCACTGCAAAAACAAATACACATCTAACACGGATCTTTTCAGTCACTACTTGCTTTCAGGCGTTCCATAATCCAAATGAACTGGACTAGTCAGTGTTCCCTAAACACACTTTCCCATCTCTGGGATCCTTGCTCCTTGCCTGTGTTCCCTCTGCCTGAAGGCGCTTTCCCCTACTCTGAACTTCTCCTTTCCTAAATTACCAACACTCTTATCCATCCATCAAGGCCCAGCTTACATGACCTCTTCTCCATAAATCCTTCTCAGATCTGGACAGTTTGTGAACAATGTTTTCCTCCCCTTTATTCCCAGAGAACTTTGTACCTCTCTTAAAAAATTATACCTACCTCTTTCTATGTTACATAATAGTTATTTTCGTACCTGTCTAATTGCCCAGACTAGGCTGTGAGCTATTGGAAAGTAGACATCATGTTTTTTGGACCTCAGTTTCTTCATCTATAAAATATCGGGTTGAATGAAGTGTTCTCTAAGGTCCTTTCCTCTTCCAGCATTCTAAGTCATTCATTGCATATCCCCCCAAGATTAGTTGTTCAATATATCTTGGTTGAGTTTAATTGCTCCTCTCTATTCTTAATCTACCTTGGGATCTTTTGGACACGAATGTAAAGTTCAAATTGTATTCCATGGTAAGGAGAGTGAAAAGGGAAAATAATTCAGCTAGCTGCTTAATCATCATTGGTTCCTCTTATAATTGCATTCTTCCCTAGCCCCTTTTCTCTTTTCTGTCCCCATATTGTTTCTCAGAAACAATGGAACATCAGTGCAAATGACATCATTGTTTAATGTGAGTCCCTCGGTAGCTGCTTCATGTTCCTTTCTTCAATGAAACTTTCTTAAACATCTATTTCGCCACAGATTTGCATGCCAACTCCTCACAAAGAGCCGTGGCACAGTGTCCCATTAGGAACCTTTCTGCGAGTACTATGGAAGAGTCTCTAATAAAGCTTTCAGAGGATGCTTCCTCTACAACACACAGCTAAAGCAGACACATTTTATTTATCATACTTTATTTCCTATGCTGTAGTCAGTCTTGCTTCTACCAGCATTCTATAGTCCTTTCCCATATTCTTTACAACCCCGCAGTCCTGAAAACCTCCAATGGGATGGTGTTTTGAAGTTCCCAGTCAGTGCTAACAATTCTCAATGCTATGAAATGCTTTGGGGTGGTGCTTTATTATTGAATGGATTTAGCCTGCTTCTTAGGAGCACTGGGGTAACTAGGCTGGTGGAGACAGTACAGGTGCACTGGGTTCAGGTCATTTCAGTGGGAATACAGCTTCTGATGAAAAATCACCCCCAGCGGAAATTTCGATGTCAGACCTCCAGGTCAAGACTAAGTCCCGCCCAATTCTACCCCCAGCCAAGACCTAGCTGTTCAAGGCCACAGAAGCTGCCAGGTTTGAGAATTCACCTTTCACACTTTCCACTGTTCATGGATCTATTGAGGTACTGCTGCTAGTTCTCCCCACCAACAGAAGTCTCTTGGGCTTGCATTGGACAAAAGTCTCAGGATTCATCAATACCTCATTTTTTCAGCCACTTCAATGGGTCAGGATTACAGGACACTGGTGCTCTGTTGAGATAAAGGTTTTGAAAATGATAGCTTGGCTATGTTGTTTAGATCTCTTACTCTCTGCATCAATAATCTAGGAATTGAAGGATAACAAGACAGAGGGTGAAAGAGCTACCCTGACATTTAATATATTGCATCTAGCATACTTAAGAATGAGTTAAAACCTTACCATCCTGGATTCTTGAACACCTGACCTTCATGAGGAAGAATTAAGAAATTCATCTTTGTGTCATGCACCACTTAGTAAGAAAATCTTTCCCTTGGTCACCTAAACATTTCTTACAATAATTTGGTAGTTTTGTTTTTCTTCCCAGTTACTCTTGTTCGATGCTCAGTGAACATATATTTCCAATGTATTAATGAAATATACTATTTTAAGTTTTTGGTGCTTTTTTTAGGAAAGCACGAACATTGATTTTTAACAGTCTGTGGCGAGGACGCAAGTTTCGCTGAGGTTCAAAATTCATTAAGTTCAATTAAATTTATCCCACATTAAAGAATCAGATATCAAGACAATGTTTTAATAGATTTCTTTATATACAAATATTTTGTGCATGTACATTTACATATGTAATGCTGTAACGTTACCATTAACATTTAAGATCTTCCCTGCCCATTAAGAGACCTCACCTGGAGCCCATTAAGGGAAGTTAATTTAGGCGAAGCTTGCTTGTAGGAAGGCTTTCACACCTTTTGCTAATTTCTAATTAGGCACTGAGTCAGGAGGATTCCGATACCTTCTGACTCTGAGAAATATATACATACACACACACATACATATACACATACATACATACATATATATATATATATATATATATATATATATACACACACACATATATATACGTACATACATATATGCACACACACATCCACTCTGAATTGGTATTTTGCTTTGGGGGTTCACTTATGAGATGGATTTTGTGATTCCCTGGTCAAAATTCTGAGTGTCTTTATGTTCAGAGCTCCCCGAGTTCTCAGAAGTGAAGGCTCTCTCCATCCAGGGGTGTATGTAAAGCGTATAGTTGATTCAGGAAGTCAGAGTGCTCTCTGTTGGTCTTTATTTCTCTGCTTGTATTTTCTCTGTATTTTCTCTGAAGTTTAGGGTACTGCCTTTTCCCCTGAAATAGTGAATGTAATTTTAAAAGGTTGTTGATCCCTCAAACAGCTATCTTTCCTAGCAAAGCAGATCTAAGCACCTGTGCTAGCGTTGGTCCTGGGTTTGCCAGTGTGGTTGCCGCTACAAATGTTTACATGTTACAAATTCCTTATTGTGTTCTAGCTCTTCCTGTACTCACTTCTAGCAGGAAGGAAGGTGATGATAATTGTAAAGGAGCCAGGGTGATGGATGTTTTATCCTAAGGGCAGGACTCTGTTACCAGTCTTGCCATTTACTAACGTTTTTCTGTAGCTTCCTCATCTGTAAAATGGTAACAATAACAGCAACCACTTCCCTGGTGACTGTGAGGATTCAATGAGATGAGATCTGTAAAGCGCTTTGCCAAACTTAAAATGATAAGCTTGATAATGGTAGATATAAATATTAGTAATTATGATGATCATTGTGGTTATTATTGCTATTTCTATTATTATTATTATTATAATTCCTGATATCCAAAATTCGCTCAATTCCTCCACTAAATATAGAGGCATGCCACTACTACTACCTTCCAAGGAAACGTTTTAATATCTTCTATTAAGGTGTTTCACAGAATCACAAAACTAAGAATCTCAGAATTGGAAGGGACCCCATTGGTGATGTGCCCAAGAAACACTTATTCAGAATTTGCTTAATGGCATGAAATAAGGAGGTATATACTACCTTCCAAGATTCATTCTACTTTTAAATAATTTTAATTATTAGGAAGTCGGTTTTTTCCCCTTACCTATATCTCTATCAACAATGCAATATTCATAATGCCTACAGTAACTATAAATGTACTGATATGGTTATTAATCACAAAATATAACAGGCTTTCTACATGGGGGACAAGGCTAGACCATTTATTCAAATACCAGAAGACTGAGTCCTAAAGCCATCACAGTAGGTATGGAGTTGACACACGGTTAATACAGTAAACACCTACATTCTCAAGTCTTCAAAACAGAACAGGATACCTCAGGTAAAGATCCTCCTTTCCTCACTCACGGCAACTGGTTAGTGTCCATGCAGCTCACTCCCAGCAGCTCTGGACCTCCCCCACCCCCCACCCCTACAATTCCCTTCCCTAAAGCAGTCCTCAAGCAGGAGTCCTTAGCAGAAATTCTGGCTGGCTTAAAAAAAAAAAAAGGAGTTCATGTAGTAGTCACTGCGGCTGCTTCCAGTCACCCCGCTGGTTTGAGCTTGGCTCTGGCTTCCTCCTGCTCCACCCCTTCCTGCTACATCAGCAAGTTAAAGGGGTATGGAAGATCTTCAAATCCCATAACCATCATAATATCGAAGGTAAATACATCTCATACCTTCTACTTCTTTCTCTTTGTTCTGTCTTCTGGGGCCAATAAGAACAAATTCAGTCTCTTTTCCATATGATAGCTCTTTAAGTACTTTAAGAAGGTTATCATGTTGAAAGGGCTAGCATTGTCAATTTTGGAGGGGTCATGGAAAGGCACTCACACTGAGGGATTCTGGAAAGCGATTTGGAACTATGCAAATTAATGGGATTAAATATTCATGCCCTTCAACCCAGCAATTCCTCTGCTAGGCATACATTCAAAGGAGGTCATTGACCAAGAGAAAGGTTCTCTATGTACCAAAATGCCACTTTTTGTAGTGGCAAAGAAATTGAAACAAAGCAGATTCCCTTTAATTGGGGAATGGCTACACAAATTTCGATCAAAGAGTGTAATAGAATATTACCATTCTGTGAGAAATAATGAATATAAGGAATTGAAAGAAGCAAGGAAAGACTTACCTGAACTGATACAAGGAGAATATAGCAGTCACAAGAGGACTCACACAATAAGTAGAAAAACATATATTAGAAGAACAACCATCACAAAACAATTAAAAATGAAAGTTTTAATATTATAAAGAAAAAGGTTGACACAAGGAAGAGATAGTAGAAAACATGCCTCTTCTCTTTTAGTAAAGGTGTGTGGATAGAGGTGGAATGGTGACTATATTGGCAGATTTTTTTCAATGTCTATTGATTAATTTTTCTAATTGTTTCTGGGTTTTTTTTTAATTTAAGAATTCTTGGTAATAAGATATGACTTTCTGATAGGAAAGACAGAAAGGAATTCAGGGGGGAAATCTAAATGATGTAATAACAAAATAAATCGCTAACCTCAAGGCCTGTCACTACTGTGGTTGACCTTGTCTAGATCAAGTACTCCATAAACACTGGGTATAATATACCAGATATAATATGTTCATTGCAGTGAAGTGTTACAGAGGCAGCTGGGTGTCTCAGTGGATAGAGGTCTGTGCCTGGAGTCAGGAAGAACAGAGTTCGAATTTGACTTCAGACACTTACTAGTGAGACCCCAGGTAAGTCTTATTTAACTTACTTAACCTCTGTTTGCCTTAGTTTCCTCAAACTTTATAAAGCACAGCTCCCTCCCAGGGTGGTTGTGGGAATCAAATAAGGTGGATAATATTTATGAAGTGCTTATCACAGAGCCTGGCACACAGTAAATGCTTGCTCTCTTCCATTCCACGTGTGGTCTGACCAAAGACTATAATGACATGGTCATATCTTCTTCCTAGATATACTTTTTTGCTGTTGTTGTTCTTCAGTCAGTTAAAGGTCATGTCAAACTCTTTGTGACCCCATTGGGGTGTTACATATGAAGAACTGAGGTAAACAGGATCAAGTGACTTGCCCAGGGTCACATAACTACTAAGTGCCTGAGGCCAGATTTGAACTCAGGAAGATGATTCTTCCTCGCTCTAGGACTGGCACTCTATCCACTGTACCTCCAGCTGCTCATTTAGATATTATGCCTCTCTTATTAAAGTCTGATATCAGACCAGGTTCGTTAGCCAGCTAGATCATGCTTTTGACTTACTCAGATTTCAGACCACTACAGCCTTTAGGTCATTTTCAGGCAACCTGCAGTCTAGTCATGTATTTCCATGAGTTGATTTTTGAGAGTTGATTTTTTTTAAACTAAATGTAGGACTTTATATTTGTCCTTAGTAAATTTTGTCTTTCTTGATTTAACACTCTGTTGTAGCCCCTAGAGTTCATCTGGGATCGTTTGTAATCTAGTATGTTAGTTTTGTGTCATCTATTAAATTAATGAGTAGATCATCTCTACCTTTATCCAAATTACTTACTTAAAAAAAATCACAGAAACTAAAACATTAAATAGCACAGAAACAAGCACATCTCCTTAGGGTTGTTCCCTCATTGGATATACCAATTAAATTAGTTCAGAATTAACTGAATAATACTCTACTAGCCCACATAGGTCTCCATCTTGTCCACAAGAGTCATGAGATGTATAACCAAATGCCTAAATAAAGTCTATCAACAACATTCCATAATTTCCATTGATTCAGATCAGTATCATTATGGGGAAAAATGCCATAAAATAAAAAATTCAGTAAGGTAAGAAATTGCCCCATTAATTGTTGAGCAATTTCTCTGGGACTCACTAATTCACAGTATTTTGTTTTCTAGATCCACTGTTTTCCATATTTTTGTAAAATTACTGAATATGTTTCAATGTACATATTGTGATTAAACTTGAAAATTACTACAAACAATTTAAAAATGAATAATATAAACATACACAATGTGATGAATGTATACTCTGAAATAGCATTCTACAAGAGAAAATATGCTATTGGGAGCTTATTTTTTTTATATTGCATATGCCATAAACATCATTTTTTAACATCTTATCATTTCTAATAAGTACTCATGCAGAATGATGGTACCTCACATGGTCAACACTTTTGCTACATCTAAACCTCCCAGATGGGCCCCATGTGAATTCACTTGTCCACTGTAGTTGAAGAATATACCTAATTTGATTAGAAAATTTGTGGTTGGGAGAACTGGCTTTAATAAGACAAGCAATCTTTCATTAAAGCCTATACTCTGAATTCAAATGGTGATAGTAGTTGCATGCTCTCTCCATTTTCACTCTTCTTTTTTTCTATCTTCTTGATTTCCAAGTTCTGGTTGGGTAATAAAGTAGAAACAAAAATCAAACAACAAGGAAGGACAGTCATGACTTTATTTTTCCTGTCTTATGTGATTCCTTGGAAATGTTAGAGACTTCTACTACCATGCTTCCCCCTGATGTGAAAGTGACCCTAGTTATCAAAGATTATGCCAGTGAAGTGCACAGATTTTGGTAGGCCCTACCATCTTGGAAAGGCTTTGTTTAAGTGTTGCCTGTATACATTCTGTGCGTCATTCATCTAAGTACCAAATGAATTAGATTCAGAGAGATTCTTGGTCAAGAGCAATGGCAAGTGATTCCCCCCCCCCCCCCCACTGTAATTTAGAAAGGGATTCTGATATGTATTAGTAAAGAGACTGTTGAAACCAAATTAGTTACAGATCTTTTGAATTTAGGAATGAGAAGATTATCACTGAACTTCCATAGCCTCAGTTTCCTCATATGTAAAATTAGAGGTTTGGATCTTGATGATCTTTAAGGTCTCCTCCAGTTTGGAATCTATGCTGAATTATACTGAAGAAAGTCTCTTGTCATTTGTTTTTCATTTTCTCTTCCAAACCAAGTACCTGGGTATTCTAACAGCTTCTAGTTTCTTTTAATTCTTCAAAACATAAATATTTCCAAAAGTTTGGCAGCTTAAATGTGAAATACACTGTGAAAATGGGCAATTTGCTTTTAATTGATCTTTGAAGTCCAAAAACATCTATTGACTGACCTTTCTGGATCATTTGTTCTTAAATTTGTGTGTGTGTGTGTGTGTGTGTGTTTGCATATGTGTGTTTGTGTGTATTATAGACCCTTTTAGCACTCTGGGAAAGCCTATGAAACTATTCTCAAAATACTTCTTTTAAATGCATAAAGTAAAATATATAGGATTATCAAGGAAAAGTCATATTGAGAACTGTTAATAAAATATATATTTTTAAATCAGTGGAACTGATGATAATAACCCCTATTCTAGGCCTTCATCTCATAATCTCATATTCTCTCTCTCTCTTTCTCTCTCACATATCTATCTATAGATACACACATATATACATATATACACATATATATGTATGCATGTATGTATGTACATGAGAACATCTTATATATAACCAGACAATTAAATACATGATAACATATATAAAATAACATTATATGTGGTGAGTTTTATTGAATATGAATACCTAAATTCTACACATTTAAATTCCTGACAAATCATATATGTGTATGTATGTATGTGTGTGTATACACACATGTATGTATATGTATATGTTTATATAGATATATGATTATGGGAGAGAGTAGGAAAAGGTTCCTTGTAAAATAAACAATTTAATATACAAAACAGTAAATGAAACAAAGAGTTTTCATTTTCATCTCTTCATTCCTTTTAAGTAGAATACATATTAAATATACTTAAAAAAATTAAATCCATATCTATGATTTCATGGGTATAGGCACTTCCTAGTAAGAAAAATCACTCTACCATAAAAGAATAGCAACTGCTGTGCAACTCTGTTTTTTTTGTGGGGGGCGGGGGGTTAAACTTTTCTTGTGTGTCAGACACAGAAGTTGAGCCTGGGTCTTCTTTATTCAATATGATCTCTACACCATAAACCTCTCATGTGTGAAAATACGTACATTTGTCTACACCTGCATTCAAACTCCAGAATTATGAGAGGACTAAATTCAAGCAACAGGACTTCATATTTTTGCTGTTTTTGTTTTAGTTATCTCTAATGTCCTAAACTGATACCTTGTGTAAAGAAAAAAAAATTATTTGTTTCTCTGTAGTGTCAACATTTATTCTAATGCCTGGGACATGGTCTGTAACTAATAAAATGCTTGTTGGTTGATTTGAGTGTACTCTTCCTTAGTGATGATTCCTTTTCCTTAATGTTTTTAGGGAATAGATTAAAGACACTTTTCTTTAGTTACGGATCTTTTTCCTATTTTGTATAAATAATTATAACTTTTTATCTTATAACTTAATTATAAGAGACAGAGAGAGAGAGAAAGAGAGATGATAGGCAGGCAGACAGGCAGAGCATTTATTAAACACTCTGTGCCAAGCACTATGCTAAATTCTGGGACTACAAGTAATCACCTTCAAGGAGCTTATAGTCTAATTGGAGAAGACAACAGAAAATGGCTAGCTGGAAAAGGGGTGAGAGAATAATAAGGAGGTGGAGAGGAAGTCAGCATAATAAGTCTAGTTGGAAGCAAGGTGAATAAGCATGGCTATGGCTCCTCATTAAAATTCCACTTCAGACACTTTTTGTGTCACTCTGGTGTGCTGATTATGGGGTTTGAAGATCTTCCATGCCTCTTGAACTTGTTGATATAGCAGGAAGGGGTGGGGCAGGAGGAAGCCGAGACAAGCTGGAGCCAGTATAGTGATTGGTAGCAGCTGCACAGACTCCTTTTTTTTTTTTTTTTTTTTTTTTGTGACCCAGCCAGAATTTCTGCTAAGGACTCCTGCTGAGGACTGCTCTGGGGATGGGGAATGCAGGGGACAGGAGCTGCTGGGAGCAAGCTGCGTGGATACTGAGCGTTGCCATGAGTGAGGAGAAGAGGATCTTTGCCTGAGGTAGCCTGTTCTGTTTTGAAGGCTCGAGAATGTGGGTGTTTACTGCATTAACCATGTGTGCCAACTCCATAGCTATTGTGATGGCTTTGACTTTCTGGTTTTGGGATGCAGTTTTCTGGTATTTGAATAAATGTTCTAGCCTTGTCCCCATGTAGAGAGCTTGTTACATTTTGTGATTAATAACCATATCAGCATATTTACAGTTACCATAGGCATTGTGAATACTGCATTTTTGATACATTTGGACAAGTTACTTAACCTCTATTTGCCTCAGTTTCTTCAACTATGAAATGGAGATAATAATGTCACCTATCTCCACAGGCTGTAGTGAGGATCAATTAAGATATTATTTGTAAAGCACTTTGTATAATACTTGGCACACCAAAGGCACTTTATACATGCTAGTTATTATTAATATCATTATTGATAAAATGGTGACCCAGGTCAGAGACCCATCACTCAAAAGTATTTAGTTGTGTTGAAAGCAATTCCAGGAAGTGAAGGTTGCTGACAAGGAGGTAGATTTAAATTCACCTTGATCTGTCTCATCACTGTGTACATCAGGTACCTCCACTTTCCTGACTCTCTTTTTATTCCCTTACAATCTGTCTTTTGATCTCATCATTCCACTGAAACTGTTCTCTCCAAAGTCACCAGTGATCTCTTAGTTACCAAATCCAATGGTGTTCTCTCAATCCTTATTCTCTGCGACCTTTCTGGCAGCCTTTGACACTGTTTATCACCCTTTCCTCCCTGATCCCCCCTTCTCTCTGGGTTAGCAGATTATCACTCTCTCTCCTAGCCCTCCTTCTACCTATCTGATTTCTCCTTCTCAGTCTCCTATGCTGGATCCACATCCAGATTGTATCCAATAACCATGGGTATCCCTCAGGGTTCTGTCCTAGGCCCTCCTCAGTCTTGCTGCTCATAACTTCACTTGGTGATCTCATCAAATCATCATTGACTTAATCACCATCTCTATCCCGAAGATTCTCAAATTCACCTATCCTTCTCCAACCTTTTTGCTGACCTCCAATTCACATCTCCAGCTGCTTTTAGGCATCTCAAACTGGATGGCCACTAGGTACCTTTAACTCATGTCCAAAACTGAGCAGATTATCTTTCCCCCTAAACATCACAATCAACACACACACATACCTTCCCAATTACTATAGAGGGAAATACTGTCCTCTCAGTCCCTCAGACTGGCAACCTAAGAATCATCTTCAACTCCTCATTGTGTCTCACCCCTCCCCACCATATCAAATCTGTTGCCAAGGCTTGTTGACTTCAGTTTTGCAACATCTCTCAAATAAGCTCTCTTCTTTCCTTTGACATTGCCATCACTGATCCAGGCCCTCATCACCTCATACTCTTACTACTGCAATAACCTGCCAGTGGGTCTACCTGCCCCCAATTCTTTCCCCATTCCAATTCATCCTTCATTAAACCACCAAAGTGATTTTCCTAAAATTCAGTTCTGACCATGTCACTCCCCTATTCAAGAAACTCCAGTGGCTCCCTATTGACTCCAAGATCAAAAATGAAACGGTATCTGGAATTAAAAACCCTTCATTACGTAGTCCACTCCAACCTTTCCAATCTTCTTACACCTTACTCTCTGACAGGTATTCTCTGATCAAATAACACTGGTCTCCTTGCTATTGCAAGAACATGTCATTACATCTGTAGACTCTGAGCATTTTCTCTGGCTGTTCCCTATACCTAGAATGCTCTCTTCTCAATTCTGCCTACTTTAATTCACTAACTTCTTTAAAGTTCTAATTAAAATCCCTACTTTTACTGGAAGCCTTTCCCAATCCCTCTTAATTCTAATGTCTTCTTTCTGTTAATTACTTCAATCTCACTGTGTATATGTGTATATTTATTTTCATGTGATTTCTCCCATCAGATGAGAAGTTCCTCTAGGGCAGATACTATCTTTGACCTCTTTTGGGATCTGTAGTGCTTAGCAAAGTTTCTGGCGTATAGTAGGTGGTTAATAAACATTGATTGATTGATCGGTATTCATAGAGTGAGTGCCCAGTCTGAAATAATGTTCCATATTCTACGCACACATCAGACCTGCTTTTGTCCAATACCAGGTCATGGCCCTTTCAAAAACACAAATCCTGAATATAAATTCAATGCAGAGAGCAAAAAATTTTCCTTTAGAACAACTCATGCTCTTTGCATATGGTGGAGGGTGATAGGGTCAGTTATGTGATAAATCACCTATTTAAGCAAAAAGGTGCATACAGTAGCAGTATCACCAGATCAGCAATAAAGAGATCGAGCTGATTGCTTGTCAACACTCAGATACATAAAAAGTATCTATTATCTGAGTAATTCACACCAAACTAATGTATTTCCTTTTTTAATTAGTTGGGTAGTTGTGGCAGAAGATTCATAGAATATGACTCTCTCTATAAAATTAAAATCGAGCATCACCTAAAGAACAATGGAGAAGTGTATGATGGGTGTGAATACCCTGCAAAACATTATAAAGCAAAGAATTATGAAGAATTCCAGCCAATGCAATGTGCATTTATTAATACTCTGTGCAAGATACTACTTAACTTGGAATAAAAATGACCTAGATTTGAATTCTGCCTCAGATACAGGATTGGTCCCTGAATGAATCATATAAGTCTCCAGTGTCTCTGTTATATTGTCTGGGATACCAGGGTAATACTCACTTCATAGATGTGCTGTAAGGATCAAGTCATGTGTGTAAAGCATTTGCAAACCTTAAAGTGCTATATGAATGTGACAAGTGAAATAATATTTTGTCTTAAGGAACTTATGTCATCAGGGAAATATATGATTGGAAAAAAAGAGGAACGGACCCTGAAGTAAAGGTGCAGCATAATCAAAGTTCAGCCTGCGCATTTGCTCCATTAGTATAAACACTTTCTCAAGGGAAACTCCCCTTGTATATTAGATGGATGCCATGTGGCAGATTTGCCAGACGGGCAAGAAAAAGAGGAAGCAATGAAGGGATTTCTATAAGCATCACTGAGGGAAGAACCTATATCAGTGTGGTAACTATTTTTACCAAAGTAAGAGATTGTAGAAGAAAAAGGTAGCTGTAAATTAATTATACTAATATATATGTAATATATAATTCTAATTACATTTATAATTAATATTTTAAAGATAAATCTCTAGGATTGATAAGACATGAACCATGGAAGGAATTCTAAAAATTTAGTTACTATTGGGTCCAGAAATTATTCTAAATAAGTTGAATCTGAATGTAAAATAGAAACTCTTTCAAAATCTGTAGAATGGGGAATGAATAAAAAGAAAATGATTATTGATTTTGTAATATTATTTTTGGTAAGAAATATAATGATTACATTATATATTACATAATACAAAAATCTCATATTTTTCAGTAAGAAAATAGTGACTATGAGAAGTTCAGAGAAACATGAGATTATTTGTTTGAACTGATAGAGAATGAAATAAGCAGAACCAAAGGAACAACATGTACAATTAAATTACTGTAAAAGATAACTGAATGAATTAGTACATGAAAACCTAATGACCATCCTGGAGGCAATGAGACCTGCACACTGTGCTTTGCAGAATAACAGTGGGAGACTAGGAAGGCTTTTTTTTTTTTTTTTTTTGGCAGCATGTCATAAATATATGAGATATTTTTGCTTAATTATTTTTCTTTGTTTTAGGGAAAGATCTGATCAGGAGTGGAAGGGTTCTCCTTGTTCCTGTGTCCAAGAAGAAACTGATAGAGGATGATAAATATAGAAGTGACTTCAGAGCCTTTTAAGTTCAACACTCTCTTTTTATAGATGAGGAAACTGAGCCACAGAGAGGTTAGGATTTATCCAAGGTTACAGAGCCAGCATGTGTCAGAGGTAGGATTTGAAGTCAAACTGAGTGCTTGACTCCAAGGGTAGTTCTCTATGTACTAGACAACATAGGCCAAATTCACAGCTATAAATAGCCAACTCTGAAAAAAAAAAATCTTTCTTTTTCTGAGATACAGACAACTGAGGAAAAAATTAGGACAATCAATGACCTGAAGTCTTCCCTTTTACAGAAACAATTCACATAATTCAAGTATCTTCAATTTTATTTGTGTGTCTATGTGGTGAATATCCAAACTATGAAGAATATAACCAATCTAAAGTGAGCATTAAAAGCACATTTTCCCTATTTATTTTTATATGAAAACTATTTTTTCAAATGGCAAATTTCAAGAAAACAAAATCTCACCTTTTCCTTAAAAATGATAAAGTTTAAGTCCAAAATAATTTCAGTATCTGAATTAATTGTGATTGAGTGGTCTTTTTAAAAAAGTGAAACTCCTCAATAAATATAAGCATTGTAATAGGCAGTGGTCATGTCCGTCAATGAGATAGTTTGTTTTAAAAAAAATCATTTTCTTAAGGAGAAGAAATTTAATTTTATGACAATTTATTTTATTACCCCCCCCTCTTTTTTCTATCTCTTTTTCCTTGTCATTCAAAAAGGGACTCATAACTTGGTCCTGCTCCCTTCTACTATGAGGGAGATAAAAAAATGGCATAGCAAGGAGAAGGTAGCTGTGAAGTTAGCATTAAATCTCAAGACCCAATAGTACCTGCCTCAACTTAAGACGAGGCTGCTAGTTGTAAGAGTAATCAATGCATGGAATGTAAAGCAGGATTCTTCATCATGAAATTAAAGAGAAGAGCATGTTCCTGACGTGATTTCCCTTCTTCAAGGGGAGCATCAAATGGAAGACCTCTTCACCTACCACTGCTTCAGAATCGTAGAGAAAAAGCAAAGGTCTAACTGCCATGTAAACTCATTCTAAATGTCATGTCTTATTGGAACCCAATAAGTGGAATGTCTATTTTCTCCCTTTGGTTGAGCCATCAAATTTGTCAAAATTTTATGATAATTCATTCCATCATTCCTTAGACATTTAAATGACATACAGTCTTAGGGAGAGAGCAGGAAAAAAAAAATCACCGTTCTGTAATCCTACTGTTCATATTGTGACTGCCTCTAGAGAGGTTTTAAAATATACCACATCACGGAATGAGCGGATCCCAAACTTCCCACTTCTACTCATGTTTTGCTGCTTTTTTGGAAGATGACAATCAATGGGCTCTCTATTCTTCTTGACCTCTTGACTTCTGAACCGTGGCTACTCAAGACCGACCTTGACTTGTTTAAACTGGTAGTGCTAGTTTCACCCTGATCTTCTCCCAGAGGGGCTGCAGCTTTAACTTGGCACAACGGCTAAGCTCCCCATCTAGTGTTCAGTGCTCATCACATTATTCCTCCAACAAATGAGAGGCAAACCTGCCAGTTTTCAGTCCCCCACAGAGAGACAGAGTTGGGCCCTGCATTTGTGTGTTAAGAGTGGAATGGCTTGGAGACTACAATTAAAAAAACTGGTAATTAAAACAAAAAAATGTTTCCTTTTCTATTCACTTCGAAGAACAACTTCATGGTATCCAAATTATTTTGCTGTCTCAACTTTAAGAAATGGTGCATGTGAGGATGACCAGAAAGACTAATAGCACAGCTAAATTTGCAGGGTCAGTTTAGGAAGAACAGCTAAAACCTGGTTTAAAAACAGCATCAACATATTTCTTTCCTTTGGATAAATCTCAAACTCAACACAATGAATGGGTTGACACTGAAGGCAGACACTGAAGGCCTTTCTTTGCTGGCTAGTTATCCTGTGAGGGGGAGCGAGGATCCCCAGCACCTCTTTCCCTGAGAATCTTGATAAAGAGCATAGGGCAATCTTTTCACCCCCTTTGCCATCGGGTAAATAAGGAGCTTACACCCTCTTCTGCGTGACCCAGAGCCAGAGTAAAAAGTGCATTTGTTATTTGTGATAGTTTTAAAGGGCTCAAAGGTTAAAAGTTCAGCCACTTCATTAAATCCAGTGTTGAACCCTCAGCCAGACATAATCCAGAATTTATCATGCAGGGAAGAAAAAAAGAAAGAAAAAAAAGAAGGGTGGGGGTGGGGGTGGGGGGCAAAGCAGACAGCTCAGACACCACAGAGGAACTTGTCACTGATACCAACTCTATATCCTTTGTGCTTTTAAAGATAGGGCAAGGCCTTAAGTTTCCTTTTTAAACCAAAATGGGGGTGGTGGAAGAGCTGTAGTCTTGAATTTTAAAATTACGTTACATAGTTTTTAAAAATGTGTTTCTGGATTTTGTATTCCAAAGGTTTTATGAATAGCTCATATTCTTGAAATATAAAATTTACCCAAATTATTTACATTTTTAAAAAGATTTTATCTTCCAATTATTTTTTTTTAAAGTAGACAGTCCCAAGATTGTATTTTTCTTAAAATATACTAGTTAATTATGTTCCTGGTTATAAATTTTTCAGTTGGCATAGCCCTGATTTTAGGATAATGCTAATATTTAAAATGAATAAAAATAAATAATCATAGAAAACTGAAAACAGCTAGAATACTCAGTGACCTATCAGATGGTTAAAGCAGGAAGGTCCCTCCACTTCTCTAAAGCATTGTGTTTTACATTCATTTCTCTCCATAATTATTATGATCCTTATAAATCTTGTTTCTAGTACCCACATAATAGATACACATGTAAGTGTATTTTCAGTTAGCAGAAATCAAGACTCTATAAGGAATGTAAAATTATATAGTTTGACATGGACCTATTCTGTTACATTCTCATGAAATCCTTGAAGATGATTTTTTTAAGTAGAAAAGAGCATTTAAAAATATTTGCAACTTCACTGAGAGTTTAGCTTTATTTAGGGGCATTTATGAGCCCTTTTGTCAATCTACCAGAAAAGGGAAGCTAAAAAGAAAACTCATGTTATTAGGACCTCCAAAGTTCCCCCTATTTATAATTTTTATAGTTCCGTGTTTTATGAAAACCCATAAGGGTGCTTTTAAAAAAGATGCCAGAAGGTTGCTAACAATGGCAAGCAGCATCAACTTTGTTCACGCAAACACAACTAAAAAGACTAATGTGATCTCTGAGTACAGTCAGTAATTAGCATCTTAGATGAGCCTGCCAATATAGGGGGAAATTGTTTCTATTGTACTGGGCTTTTGTCCGGTGCACTACTGTCTACCATAAATTGGACTGAGCTTACAAATTCATTTCACTGAGCATCTGTTAGACAGGAGGCCCTTTCAGTCAGTTCCACCTTGTATCTCACGATGCTGTTTTGAGATGCACAGCATGAATTGGAAAGCATCACCAGTATATATATTATTTGATTCTGTTTTTAGATAGCATTCTAAGCTGTTGAAGAAAATGTCTATACTGTCAATGTAACACCAAAATAAATATATAATGCCATAGGTAGTTAAGAAATAGCTTGATGCATGTTTCACACCTCAGTTTCTGGGAGTCAGAAATTTCACACCTAAATTTATGATACAAAGAAAATTAGTCAACGGCATTTATTGAGTTCTGATTTATTTTAGAACTAAGGAAAGTACAGAAGTATAAAAGGTATATAAAGTAGATTTTTTTTTTGCAAGTCTTATTAAGTAGGCATGATAGGACAAACCCAACCAAAAATGCACAAGAATAGAAATATTTAAAATAATAAATTAAATAACAAGCATTCATTTTGCTAGCAGATGGCTAATATAGATAGAGTAGCTCGATAGAACAGATATAGAACTTGGAGGCAAAATCGTAGGTTTGATTGTGACTCTTTGATCCTCAATTTCCTTAAATATAAAATGGGAAGAATGATAATCTTACTTTATAGGAT
>CM053587.1:20065581-20100545 GCA_028646515.1 Pseudochirops corinnae | reverse complement strand
GTATGTAGGTATAAATATGATATTATTGCTAGAATGACTGGGATTAATCAGGGAAGATCTCATTATATATATTTTATTATTGTTATTGTGCTATGAAGCTTGGTAGGGATATCTTTGATATTATAAAAGAGAAAGGGAATTTTGGGAGATGGGAGTCATGTTATGTATGGAGATGGTAAACAGATTTAGTGTACTTTAGTTGAAGATGCAGAGAAGTTTGACATTAGGGTAGTTCTTCGATTCAGTTAAATAGACATTTATTATGCATCAGTTGGGTGCCCAGGATGGAGAATTACAAAAAAAGAAAAGAAAATACCTTTTACCCCTAGGAGTTAGCAATCAACTGGATGGATATAACATGTGTACAAATATGTGAATACAAAATATATAGAACTGTTAGGGGCAATCAAGAAAGCCTCAGGCGGTTAGTAGCTCCTGAATTATACTTTCAAGGAAGCTACAGATTCAGTGTAGAAGAGATGGGCTATGTGTTTCCCAATTATTGGTGACTACTTTTGCACAGCAAAGAGACAAGAGACAGAATGTCAGTACATGTTCTGGGGTGGGTCGAGAGAAGCGAAAGCACAGGATAGCTTTTTAAAACCACTATCATAAGTTTTACTTTTATTTAAGAGACATCTGGAAGGCACTGGTTCAGAGAAGGGAAATTTGGTTTATCTCTGATGAAATTAAATAAATGTTTTCTCCAAGGTAGCAAAGAGAATTCTAACTTTTCTTATCCTCCCAAAAGACCAGATCGGCCGTTAATTGGGCCACTACACTTAACCCACATACTGAACCGCTATTACAGACACAAGTTTACAATCTTCATGAATAACAGTGAAGAGCTCACACAAGAGGGCTCACTTCACACAAGCAGAAGTTACTTATTTAATGCTTAGTTTAATCAACAGCAATGCCAGTGAAGAGCAGAGACTGGCAAACTGCTTAGTGGTTCTTTGATGGTGAGAAAAAAGAGAGAGAGCATCTCTTTCTTGCTTTCCCCTTTTATCCTAAGTGGGCAAGCCATCTCCCTCAGGGTGGGGGTCAGGAGGTCTCCGTGAGGTCCTGCCCCACCTCTGTGGGACAGCCTCCCCAATCTACTTTCTGATCCCTTACACGATTAGTAATGTCACCTTTCCCACTAAGACAACTAGGTAAGGGAGTGGGGATTTTAATATTTCAGGCCTTAATTAACAAGCCAAGGGTCTCTCTCTTGTGATCTCACTTAGCATATGAAAGGAGTTCTGTCTTGTGATCTCAATTAGTCACTTCTGCATTCACTACAATCATTCCAGCATATACCAAGTTTTGTATTTGTGGTATGGCCAACATTAAATCAGAAACCAGCTTACAACTTGGAACATGAGACGAAAAAGCCAATTCATATAATTTAGTAAGACTTATTGATAGGGTCAAAGAGGAAGGAGGAGTCAAATACCAGTCCCATGTATAAAGTAGAAAAATAACAATGGTAATTTCAGAACATGTGATGATTTATTGAGGGAAGGGTGTGAATTTGGTTTGAGATATGCTTATTTTTACATGTCCTCAGAACTTTTTGGTTATCTTCCTAGGAATCCCTCAGGCTTAGAGATATTTCAGTTTAAGGAAGACAAAACAAAATGAAACAAAGATCCTAAGACAAATTGTGCAGGGACATTTATATTTCATGGGCCAAATAAAGGAAGACCAGGATAATAAATAGGGAATAAGGAAAGAAATTATTTTATCTGCAAAACAGTAAGCAGCGAGGAGGAATGTCAAGGAGGAGATAGTGATCAGAGGTGTTCAAGGCAATGGGAGTGTTCTAAAAGAGTGAGAGGAAGGGAAGAAGCAATCTCAAATCTGTCTGGAGAATGTAGGTTTTTGTGACATTTCTGATAGGGAGCTTTAGCTCAGTAACAAAAAGCAAATCCAGATTTAGCAGACTAGAAACACAGGCAAGTCCAAAGTTCTAGAAGCTTAACTGTAGGAAGCACCAGAAATATCTAGTTTTTCTTGCTGTGCTCTAGAACAATCCCACGAACAGAAATGAGATGATTTTGCTAAGATATAATTCCTTTTTACATCTAATTTCTACTTTTTTTTTTTAACATAATGAGAACTGAAAACAACATGAGATTAAACTGTTTAGAATCAATCTCTGTCATAGCAGGGAGCTAATGATTGAGAACAACAAGTTATTACGGACATTTTGGCACTCGATCAAGTGATCGATCAGTTTCTCATTAAGGTGATCAATAGAAGAGAATGAATGAAAGATTTTCAAAATGCCATGCCTTAACATGGATTGTATCACATTTCAATTGCACAGCATAAAATCATAGTTTTAAACAGGATCTGAGAAATTATATAGTCAAACATCCTTATTTTTCCAGTAATTAAACTAAAGCCCGCAGAGGTTAGGACAATTGTCCAAGGTCACACATTAATTAAAGTCAAGGCCAGGTCTATAGAATTCAGGTCTCCTGACTACTAGGCATGGGTCCTTTCCCCTGTGCAATTCCAACATCTAACATACTTTTAAAGACTTCTTTGATTAGGTACTTCTGTACTATATTTTTTATAGAATCTATATGTAAAGTAATGCTCCTTATTTAGAGTTTCTGTGAGGAGCAGTGGAGGCTTAAGGTTGTATAAGAAAAAAAAAATGTTTGAAGATGAAGCAAGGGCATGCCATGCCCAAGGTCAGAGAGAAGACTACTAGGATTGTCCATCATGGCTATAGACTTTTCTCCAATGGCAAATTCCACCCACCTGGCTAGCCACAATGGATTAACTCCAGCCAAATTAGGTTGAAGGTCCCTGCCAGGACAAATTGGCAGGATGGACTGAGAACATCACCTGCTTTGGGGAATTTTTGTCCTTTTCTGAGTCCATTAGGATCCAGTGTCCATTGCCTCTGCCATGAGTTCCAGATTCAGAGTTTTTGAAGAGTTTCTATCTCTTCATCTAAAAACCTAATTCTAAAAGTATGAGGTGTGATCAAGTGGGTACTCTTTCCTTTGTTATCAGAAAACAGTCATGAAGAAATAAATATAATCAAGCAACATTTTTCTAGCAGTTTTAGACTAAAGCTGCTCTATACGGGACAATTCTTGGTGTTTTGGAGATTGGCATGTTGGTAGTACATTGGTAGATTTTACATATATATAGAGAGATAGCAAGAGAGATAGCAAGAGAGAGACAGAGAGATTCAGAGAGAGAGAGAGAGAAAGAGGGAGAGAGAGAGAGAGAGAGAAAGAGAGAGAGAAGTAGATTTTATTATTACTCATTGTTGCATTTTCACATACTGTATATTTGCTTAAGGATTCTTTCCTGAGTAGACCCCACATGGGGTATACAAACATGCCTGTCTACTTCTATGCCATTATGCCAAGAACATATGTCTAGGCCTCACTGAAATACAACAAGTTTAAAAGGATCTGTAGCTAAGAGCTCAGAAGTGATTTTTATTAGGTTAATCCACAAATCTGCAACTTGCTGACAATCTTGCCACAAACAAAGAGGGGCAAAGCTTTCTATACAAAAGCTCTTAACACTCTAAAACCATAGAGAACACAGTACTTGGTCAATACTTCTGCCCACTAGGGCATCTGAAAACTGTCAGGAAAAGTGTGGGCTACACATGGACTTAGTTCCTTTTTACAGAATGGGATTGGTTAAGTGGCTATCACTCTCATTTTGTGATTAAATATACTCTTAGAAAACAGTATACCTTATTAACTTAAGCACTGTCAGTTTTTAAGTTCATATTTTGAGGAATAGCAAGTACTCTAGCCTGCAAAAAGATCTAAATAGACTAGGGCATTCCTGAATTGAAGAGGATAACATTCAGTAGGGATCAATATAAAGTCTTATATTTGGGTTCAAAGAAATTAACTTCACATTGTCTATAACTAAAGAGCAAATGGTCTGGAAAAAAAGAAAAAACTATTAAGGGTTTTGTAATACAGGTTAAATATAAGACAATAATATAATATGACAGTAAAAAAAAAAACGTTGTATTCCAAAGAAGTGATTTTAGACTGCATTGAAGAGGAACAGCATTTAGGAATAAAGAGGTAATGGTGTCATGTTAGTCTACTCTGGTCAGACTGCATCTACGATATTGTATTCCTTTGAAAATTATTTGAAAGATCTGGGAATTTTTATCGTGGAGAAAATTCAGGAGGCCTATGAGAGATGTGTTCTAGTACTTGAAGGACTGGGAGGTCAAGGAGTAATTAGGCTTCCATTTGCTCCTGAGGACAGTTTCAGATATAATGGGTTTGGAAGTTTCGAAGAGGTAATTATTGGCTCGTTTTTTTAGGAAACAAAGTAAGAGCCACTACCAAACAATTAGAGCTGTGAAAAAATAGAAATGGATTTCCTAGGGTGGGAGTGAGGGTCTCTCCTTCATGAGGTCATCAAAGACGGTCGCACATTGGAAATCTTATACAAGGGATTCTTTTTCAGGTATCGTTGGACTAGATGGCCACTAATGTCCATTTCAACTGTAAAATCGATAATTCTATGATACTGCGATCTGTTCCATAAAGTTCATAAATTCTGTGGAAACTGCAGCAGATGTGTTCTTAATAAGAATGTTACAGGCTTAGAGGCAAGTGAGAGACTTATTGGAGGAGTCTGTTAAAAGGAAAGGTGGCAAAGATTATTTTTTAAAAATTGATTGTTCTATTTGTAATCTCTGGTATTTTCAAGATCCTGTTGGACATTGGAAATGTTAATTTTAGTAATAAAAGACTTAAATGGCTTTCCTATTAACAAAACACACAAGACTTTGGAAACAAGAAATGGATACACTCTTCCTTTCTGTTCGTCGTTGTTGTTGTAGGGCTTTCTTGGCAAAGCGGAATTTTTATCATTTCCTTCTCCAGCTCATTTGACAGATGAAGAAATTGAGGCAAACAGAGTTAAGTGACTTGGATGGGGGCCACACATCTATTAAGTGTCTATACCTTCTATTTAAAACAGTATCATCAGATAAGAATGCTGCATGCAAGAAAGGTAAAGAGATTTCCATTATATAATCTTTGTTTTATTTGCTTGAATCTTGTGATATTGTACTACATAGTTTTTATTTCAAAATGCTTATATTGGAAAGGTAATTTTCTAGAGGGACAGAGAATTTTCCACCCCCTTAATTTACTTGGATTCTATTGCTATCTTCTTAGTTATACTGCTACCGCCATGGTCCTCAGATACATAAACTTCATAATAAATGCTATTTATTTTGTGGATTAAAATCAACAATCACCTCTTACTCTTTGGCTTGTGACTTAAGTTAGTTTCAAAACCAGCCAATATTTGTGACATTGCCTAATGCTCTAATTGTGTTTGCAACCTCTTCCCCTCTTGACTCATTATATCTACCCAGACTGAAACTCCTTCTAAACTACTCTGCTCTCTCATAATCATCAACAGCAATCCAATCCCTCTTGTGTTCCGATTGCACTCAATCTTCAACCCCTGCTATGTTCTGGGCAACTGCATTGTACTAATAAACTGCCTTTCATCATTATTTATTTCCTCACGTGCTCTTCCCATCTTTTTGGAATGAATGAATGAATAGTGAATTTAAAGCAAAAACAAAAAAACCTGATTCCTTTGAGAAGTCACTGCATTCCTAGACATCCTCTCCAGTAGTGGGTGCACTTTTTCCCATCTCTCCCTTCATCTCCAGACTCCCCTTCCCAACCTTCCCACCCACACCTATCCCCCCCCCAACCAAGTCAAGCAGATAGGAAGAATGGCTACCGCATTTTCTCTATGAGTTCTCCACAAAGTTTCCCACCATCCAGCTATAAAGTCTCATACCTTACTTACAGTCTTCCTCTTTGCTACAACCCTTGCCTTTACACTTAGAAACTTTGTTTTTGTTCCCTCAAATCTCTTGCTTTCCGTTCACTGATCTTTCAAATTCCCATCACTTTCTCTCAGCCACATGCAGAGAGGGTCATAACATTGGTATGCTGAAAGGGTCATACCCTTGGTCTCAACATGTTCTACAAGTATCTCACCTCTGTTATTTATAACTGAAATTCCTCTGACTATAATCTCCTGTCCTTCTATTTGTGATTGTACATCAATCCTTTCTAAACCATTATCCATTTTCACAGGACTCTCCAGTCATTTCCACCTTCTTTCCCAGAACATTACCCATGCTCTGACTTCAGTTATCTCTCTTCAAAGTCTTGACCTTAAACGAGTTTGGTTTTACAATTCCCTTCACCTACTTGATCCTCCATCCTGATTACTGCTCATCACTTTTTAAGCCCTCATCCTGAATTACCTCTGCCATCTGCCTTCTTGTGGAATCCTGTTCATTTACCTCACATACCTGCTGGAAGAAGTCTCACAACTGTACTGACAGGGTTCTCTACCAATTTATGTTATCTACTTAAAAGTGGTCCCTCACAGCTCTATACTAATCACTGTTAGTCTTCGATGATTTACTCTCTATCCTACTCTGTGGCATAACAACCTAGAAATCATCTTCAGATCTTCATCTTCATAGTCAATAGCCACCAAGACTCTTCAGTTCTGCTTCTATAACATCTCTTGCATCTGGCCCCTTCTCTCCACTTATACCACAAAGAGCCTAGTTTAGGACCTATGCTCTTCTTACCAAGACTAATACTATGCAATCTCCTAGTTGATCTCCCTGAGTTTAGTCTTTCCCTTATCATTCCATCCTCTACGCAGATCCCAAATGGACATTCTTACAGTTACTGCACTCATTTTCAGCTCACTCCTCTGCTAAAAAATCTTCGGTAGCTATGCCTGGGATAAAATAGAAATCCTTCTATTTGGCTTTTAAAATCCTTTTTGACATCACTCAAAACTGTTTTTAAGGCTCCTTACAAAATATTCTATTGCAGATGTTCTATACTCCAGCCAAATTGGCCTACCCATTGCTCTCCTTATGCAAAACTTCTCTCATTTTTGTGCCTTTACATAATCTACCTGTATTTCTGAGATGACTTCTCACCTCTCCCTGTCTTTTGGAGTCCCAATATATCCTTTGAAAGTTCTGTTTAAGCAGAAGCACTTCTTTGTTCCTTCAGTTATTAGTTTATCTCCTCTTCTGTCACATGTTTATTTCTAAGTACATATCAAACATTATCTGTGAACATGTTGCATCCTCCAAGGAAAATGCATGCTCCTCGAAGGCAAGGAGGAACTGGTTTTGTCATTGTATCCATAGGACCTAAAACAAGGTCTATCATATAGTAATTACTTGATAAATTTTGTTGAATTGAATTTTTAAAAGTGAAAGCAAAATTAGTATGGCAAAATCATGGAATCTTTGTTACAGGAACTTTAGATGTGGAATCCCTTCTTTACATCCTCTACCAGTGGTCATCTGACTTGAAAATTTCTGATGAAAATAGGCAAATACTTCCCAAGATAGGGTATTCCATTTTAGCATAGCTTTAATTGTTAGGAAATGTTTTCCTTATAGCAAGGTAAAATCTATACCTTTGCAAATGACATTCATTACTCCTATTTCTGCCTCTGCAGACTAAGCAGAATAAGTATATTCATCCTCTGTATTAGATATTTCAAATACTTCAAGATCACTATCATGTCCATACTAAAGCATTATTTTGTCCAGGCTAAAACATCTTTAGTTCCTTTAACCTATTTTGATATTGAACATTCTGTAAGTTCTCAACATCCTGGCTGTTCTTCTTGGAGCATTCTTTCCATTATGCACATGCTTCTCAAAATGTGATATTTAGAATTGAAGACAATATCTCAGTTGTGGTCAAGGTGGGAGGGTGTAGGGCAGTTGAGAAGAAATGATAGCAGGATAATCACTTCTCACATTTTGAATATTTGGTCTCTCTCTTATTGCAGAATATTAGAGGCATTTTATCCAAAGCAATAGACAGGAGAAACAATAAATGCTATTTGAATTGAATTGAACTGGATAGTTTGATTGTACATCACACTGATTAGGCCACATTTGTTCTCTTTTGTTCACTTGGGGGATATCACATTTTAGGAGAAGCATTGGTCTATAAAAGCAGAATGTATGTACAAGAGCATGATTGAAGTGAAACCATGAAACATGAGGAATGAAAGAAGGAAAGTAAATAGATTGCTAACCTTGATTAAAAGTTATGAAACAAAGTTAGACATGTGGGAAAGTATAATAAAATAAAATAATAAAATCAGGTGGGTTAATTACTCTTTTTTTTTTTTTTTTTGCTTTTTAGAGAGGAGAAAGGCTGGGCAATTAGGGTTAAGTGACTTGCTCAAGGTCACACGGCTAGTAAGTGTTAAGTGTCTGAGGCCAGATTTGAACTCAGGTACTCCTGACTCTATGGCCAGTGCTGTGTTCACTGTGCCACCTAGCCACCCCTGGGTTACTTACTCTTAAAGAATGGACTGAATGAGGTAGCTTCTGAGGTCCCTTCCAAAATTGGGGTTCTATGATTTTCATGAAGAAGTGGGATTGGATTTTTTTCTGGTTTACTCTAGAAAGCAGGATAAAAACCAATGGGTAGAAATTATAAAAAGATGATTTTTGGTTTAGCTTTCAGATAATCAGAGCTTTTACAATGGAATGTTCTGTCTTGTGAGATGGTGAATTCCAAAATAGTTGACAGTGTTTTAACAGAGTTTGTAAAGTTAACTGTCTAAGATAGTGTTTAAAAACTTTTGCATTGGTGATAGGGAGGAGTGGATAATTTTTAAGTTTGCTTACAAGTGCTGGGACCTATGATACACACAAAACAGATGTATTACATGACTTAAGTATGGCTCATGGGTAGTATCATTGAGATAAGTCAAAATTCGTTACTTGACAAGAAGCCCCAGGTGTGTTGGCCTGTCATACTATTAAGTGTTCCAGCTTCTCTTGTCATTCATCAACATTTTTTTTCTTTTTTTCAGTCAGCGTCCTATTTGTAATTACTGCCCAATCTGCTACAAAAGAATTGGGATTGATTTCTGGCCTCAGTCCTCGACAGTGTACTTTACCTTGCTGAAGAAGTATATAACTAAAAAGAGTGTGGTTTTTTGTAAATTGTGACTCACATCATGCAACTAGAGTGGTATTAACATAGAAAACACTTCAATCCCAAGATGTCATAAAAAATCACACTTAAGAATATGGCAAATTATTTAAAATCACACATTAAAAGGATAAAATGAGAGTCTGTGATAAAATAGCATGTAAACGATGCTTTGACATACCAACACGGTGCTGAAAATTAAGTTCCATGAGAACTTAAGCTGCCTTTGGCTAACTCCATGGTGCCGACGTTGACTACAGGCACATTCTGCCTAATACTACTCTTTGGTTCAACAAAAAATATCATGCAATCCGAAATTACTCTAGAGAGCAGTGAATTTTATAGGAAAAATGTTATATTGTTATGCATAGACCTAGACAGGTAAATGGGGTTGTTCTACTCTACATCATTATTTCGTTAAAATGTTTAGCAATTTTACTGAGAAATGACATTGATACTTACAATCCTACATGGTATACTTTTGTATTTTGTGATGGTCTGGATGTTTAAACTCAAGTTATGACTATTTCTATCACAAAGTAATATTTTTCAAAACTTCAAGATTTTATTTTTAATAGGATTTATGAAATATAGATGGCTTAATAACTTGATTTTCTCAGGTCTATTTAGGATTTTTATTAGTTACTATTTTAATATTATTTCTTTTATATTTTTTTCAAGAAAATGGTTTATTTATTCATATCAGGGTATCATTAAATGAAGAAAATTTATTATATATTTTTAAAAATTTGCATTAATTGGGCTTTCCACATGGAAGTTTCATTTAACCAGCTACCCCTAACAAAGTCTTTGGCTGTCTGACGAATATCTCCCTCATTCAAACTAATAGGTTATTTTGGTCTTGCTCAAATATCATTGGACAGTATGTTTCATAACGCTTTATGCCTATATTTTGGAAGCTGTCACTAATAGAGCCCAAATGTAGCATGTGTTTACTGAAGACAGAATTTTAAACATGTGAGCCTTCCCAGTATGGTACTATCCACTGAAGAATTTTCTCATTCACTGTAACACATTTATAACTTACTGCAAAAGAAGTCAATGAGTATTTACTCACTATATGCTATTCAAGCAAAAAAAAAATAAAAAGAGAAGATGAAAGAAAGAAAGAGAAAAGAAGGAAGGAAGGAAGAAATGAAGGAAGGAAGGAAAAAGGGAAAAAGGGAAGAAAAAAGGAAGGAAGGCAGGAAGAAGGAGGGATGGGGGGAAGAAGGAAGGAAGGAAAGAAGGAAAGGAGGAAGACATATATGCCCCAAAGAATGGGAATTTCTGGCATTGAAATAAGTACATTCATATAAAATAATATTTAAAATTGTCCTTTATTATCCCTCCATGGATATCATGATTTCAGTTTTTGCCTTCTTTTTGTCTACTCCCTACTTCAGAACAAAATCTTTGGACTACGTTAGGAGGAACATTTAAAAAGATGTTCATCAACTAATATTGGCAGAAGGTCAAAAGAATTAAATTTTTAAAAACTTTGACATTTTGTTCTCCACATTTAAATAGTTCATCTTGACCCAGCGGTAATTTAAAATTATTCAAAATTGTTGAAGAAATCTGTTTCAAAAAGAGACAAATTTAGGTTTCAGAGAATTACCTACTTTCAAGAAGAAGCCCATCAGACAACGGAACAAGTTACATAAGTAATTTTTTTTTTAATTGTTTTGTTTTAAATAACCTACTTGAAATGAACAAAATTGTATTTGGAACATGCATTTAGGATACGGGTGAATCTTGAGGTCAAATTTTCTTTAAAATAGAATCAAATGACCATTAAAATCATTTATGAAAGACATGTGGTCTTTGAAAGGAGATCATATAAGAAAATTGTTCTCTTTTTTTGGGTCTCAGCATTTATATATTTGCTGCTTTTAAATTACTTATAGAGGTTGTCTTGTGTATTATAATGGAATTGTTGTGCAAATATGGTTTAATACATAAAATGAGAGCTATTATGCTGTCCTCTATGGTTCTGTAACAATCTATAAAGAGTTTAGTCTCTCCCTGCAAGTCACAGCTGATTCTGCCCTCTGGTGCCTCATGCCCTGTTCTGTTCCAGTCACATTCTGTAGTCTATCAACACTCAAGTAAAAGGCACATTCATAGATCAAAGGGGGACTAGATATATGCATTCTATATTTGATTTGAAACATATAAAAGCACTATCAAATACTTATTTCAAAAGAAGTCTTTTTAGAATGAGAAAGTCCATCAAAATACTTGTCATGAGTAGTTCGAAGTGTCAAGAAGATTCCTGAGCATTAACCCTGTCTCAGTTAAGCTTCTCCATGTAACTTACAATTTTTAAAGAAGTTTTCTTGATTGGAAAATGATCCATGTGATGATCATATTAAAGACAATCATTATTACATCTACTTTTAAAAAGATATTTCTTTATATAATTTCGCTACTCATAATTATGAACAAATCTCTCAACGACCAAATGTTTTCCAAACATAGTCAATTGAATCACATTGTTTTGCATGCATAATTTGTTCTCTCCATGTAGAAAAAAATTTTCGAATCTTTTATTCTTCACTTTGGAATATGGGCTCACTGTAATGAGACTGCTTCCATGAGTCACACATCAAAATGTGTCACATTACACTTTATCCACACATATACGGTTGTGTGCACATTTACCTGTAAAATCATGAATTGTAGACTCTGTTTTTGTATATAAGTAGATAAATCCATCCTTTAAAGCATGAAATGCCAAATTTGGAATTAATGTCAATTCAGTCATGATGTGATTTAGGGCAAGTAACTTCCCCTGTCTATATCTTAATCGCTTTAACTGTGAAATGAGAGAGGGGACTAAATGACTATCACATTTCTTTTCATTGCGACATCTTTCCAGTTTTGTGACATCTTAGGTCCCCTCCAACTTCAAGTTCAATCTTATGTCGCCTGCAGGTGACTCCCATGTGAAATCTTCCTGAGAGACATCACTTCCTAGTAGATTGAGAAGTAGCCTTAGGGGCAGGATGACAAGAGGAACCAATTTTGTCCCTGGCTCTGTGATCCTGGGTAAGTCATTTAACCTCTCGATGTTCCAGGCAATTGCAGAGAAAATGCCAGTCTGCACTGGTATCAATGAAAGGAAAGGTAGAAACAAAGATATATTAAATGCCTACCACGTGCCAAGCACTGTGCTAAACACTTTACATTTGATCCTCACAACAGCCCGGGGAGGCAAGTGCTGTTCTTATACTTATTTTACACTTGAGGAAACTGGGCAGAAAGAGATTAAGTGACTTCCTCGTCCTATAAGTATATGAGGCTTTGAGCCAGAATTCCTTATTCCAGGTCTGATGCTCTATAAACTCAAAACCTTATTTTAAAGATTTGCCTGGGATAACCCATCAAGTTTCTGAGGGAGCATTTGAACTCAGGTCTTCCTGCCTCTGCTCTCTGTCTACTATGACCTTTCTTATCCCATAATGTCCCTCTGCTATACATTCCTGAATATAAACTACCTTAATAGAAGGAAAACTCCATGATACAATTGTGCTCTCCAGTGTGATGGCAATACAACATTGTTCTATTAATTTTATTTTTTCCCCTAAACTGTCAAGGGATTTGTGTCTTGCTCTTTGTATCTTCAACATTTAGAACAATCTCTGACTTATAATAAATAAATATTTATTGATTTTTGATTTTATTACTTTTAACATCCGGTTCATCATTATAAATTCCAGGGGGAAACTTTTTTAAAACCACCTTAAAATCAGTATCCGTGATGCCAAAACAAAGGGAAAGTTTTGTGTAGTTAAAAAAAAAAAAAGGTTTTTGGATAGTATGGCAAGTTCAGAAATCTGAAGACTATTCATTAACTTGGATGTATACGTTTCTGGAAACAAAAGTAAATGTGGGATTTTTTTTTTTTTTGAGTTGTGCAATATTCAGTGCTGTATACGAAAGCGAATGCCTGTCTTCCTCCTATTAACTTTTGAAATATATTACTTTGTGAACAACAGGCAACGAGCATGACTACATAGAAGCTTTTCAAAAACCCAACAGCTCTAAAGCTTTTCCAACAGACCATGTGTGATATTTCATATTAAATATTTTTTAAAACATTAATTTCTGTAATATTACTTAATAATAAAATGTCTTAACTTTCTGGAAGATGTTTCTAGCTTAACCAAATCTTCCCTCCAGAACTGCAGACTTAAGCCATGTTAGTCATTTTGGGCTTCTAAAGAAAAAAAAAAAAGAGGTAATAATGCATTGTGTTAAACTCTATGAGAGCCAGTCAATAAAAAGTCCCTGTTTCAGCAAAGGCTGAAGAAGAAACAAAAGGACTTAATGAAATGATCTGTTTACAAAATGCTAAGTGAGGGTTCTATGAGAAAACAGCGTTAAATCCAATTCTGGTTTCCTAATGCAGTTTGTGAAATCTCAGTCCTCCAGTTTGAGTGGGTCATGTCTGTTAATGCATTGAGGTTTGAGCCAGAATTCCTTATTCCAGGCCTGATGCCCTATAAACTCAAAACCTCATTTTAAAGATTTGCCTGGGATAACCCATCAAGTTTCTGAGTTTTTAAATTATTTTTAAAAAATTAATGAAAAGGAGGAAAAATACTAGTCAATCCCCCCCCCAACTTTGTGAGAGCATTTCTAAATAGCCCAGAAGAGATAAATCAAAGCCTGAACTGTAACCTTACACTTATATACTTGTTAAATGACTTTTTTACAGTCTGTTATTGCTAGAAATTGGATTGCTTTTAAACTAATGTTGTCTGGCGGGCAAAAGTGAGTGAAACCGCAAAGCCTGGAGGAACACTAATTACTTGTTTTAATTAGCAGCAACTTTCACTGGAGTATAATCTCCCTACAGGCCACTTTTCGGTAGGTGTGGAAAAAAATGATGTAGAAACAAACCAATACAATCATCTCGGATTTGCCCCTAAATGAGAGCAGTCCTCTGATTCTAGTGTAGACACATCATTTTGTACAAGCCTCTAAGCCCTCAGGGAACAGGCCCGACCCATGCAGGCTGCTCCATTCAAAGATCTTTCGCAATCAGTTGCACAATAGAGCCCCTTATTTTATGCTGCTACATCATAAAAGTGCTCCCTTTGTTATGTTTCCATCCTTAAAAGGGTCTTAATCCTTTTCTTTTCAGACCAGTCTATGGTAAATTCCACAGGGACATCCCATTCCCCACAAGCCTGGAATGGCCCACTCAGAAAGCAGCATGTGAAGCTTTGAGCCTTTTTTTTTCCCTGCCACTCTCCAGAGAACATTAAATCGTACTTTTCATTCCCGTCACCATAGGGGGAACCCCCTTAATGATGACAGAGAAAGAAAAATTCCATCACTCTGTCCTATGATACCATTCTGCTGTCAAGCAGGCATCTCCCTGGTCAGAGAATCAAACCTGGCTTCCAGCAGGTGGGTAGAGCTGAAGGTCACAGGCAGCCAAATTCAGAGACTATACATGAGAGGAAACTCAGGTTCCCACAGCAATTTAAGTCATCTGTGAAACCTTTCATTTACCAATGACTAAATTTATTACTGCTTTTAAGGTGAATAAGGCCTTGCATGCAGATGCTCCTTATTGAAAGTGTCTGATTTGGGTGAATATTAACCCATTTTTCCCTCTTCTCTAAGAAAAGGAGACTGGCAAACAATTAAAGAATAGGGATGAACTTTTCCCCATGGATTTATGAGCACCTACTTACTGATAAAATTTAAAATAACTAAAATGATAGGTTATTTTATTCTTTTCTCATTTACTTGTTTGTATTATGCCATGCTATCATTTTCTAGAAATGTAAGTAGCAATATTCTGGAAATAGAGAAACTTTCTGATAATGAAACAAAGTTGTTCCATTTCTTCAGTCCATAAAAGCAAGTTTTGCATTGTCATGGACTTAAAATATTCTGATATAGCCTGCCAAGGCAATTGTGCATTTTTACACGTTCATTACCAAACTTTTATTGTATTTTATAATACTTGAAATAATGTTTTTTACCTGGCTTCATAGTCCTCCACATTAAAATGCCTTGCTACTTAAGTCTTTCTAAGTCATCTAAAATTACAAAATTGTGTAAATTAGTAAATTTAGAATGCTCATGGGAAGTCCTGATATTTACAACTGATTATTTTAATTTACATAGGAAATAAATTTTCTTTAATAATTTTATCATTATTATCTGGATTTCCTATCATTCTAAACTAACATTGAAAAAAAGGTTTTTGAGTCAAAAATTTATCACACACGCAGCTCATTCTGCCCTAAAAAATGATTGCTCCATAAACCTTCTGAACAATTGATCTCCAAGACTCAACAAGGTAATATGGGAGACGACTGTCATTTTCACAATGGACCACTCATGATTTTTAATTTCTTACAATTACTTGCCTACGTTTCTTTCTAAGTGTTCTAAACAATTCACACTTTGTTCATCTTTTTTTTTTCCTTTTCTTTAAAACAGAATTGACTAAAGCCTTGCCAACAGACACCAATTTCTCTGTTGTGTTAGCTGAAATTGAACTTTTATCACAATACATAGTGAAATATCACAAAAACACTGTTAGTTCATATGTAAGAAGGAACATACTTATTTAGGGGAAAAAGTTTCCTAAAATCATATGAATGAATGTAATGAAATAGAGCAGGTACTTGTTTCTACTATTTTTATACAACTTTGATGATGGAGAATGTCCCCCATTCTCAATAATTGCTTAATTAGGCTACTGAGAAAAAACAGTTTAAACATGAAATATGTCTTAAATGCATCCCTTTCCTTACTCTGAATACTTGACAGCAGAATCAATACTTTGACTGGGACACTGGTAGCACATGACCAAGGGAAAATTCTGATAAATCCTGCAAAAAGGATTGAAATAATTGAATCCTCAGGGTGGAGTTTGTGAGTGTGTTGGGGGT
Organism: Pseudochirops corinnae; assembly: GCA_028646515.1. Taxonomy (NCBI): domain Eukaryota; kingdom Metazoa; phylum Chordata; class Mammalia; order Diprotodontia; family Pseudocheiridae; genus Pseudochirops; species Pseudochirops corinnae. The sequence continues at coordinate 20,084,587 of CM053587.1, read as the reverse complement.
TGGGAGGTGTTAGAAATATGTGGAAAGACCCTGGATTTAGGCTCCAACTAGCTGGTTGCTCAGAGGATGGGAGTGAGAGCTTTGAATAAGAAAAAGTAAACATTACCAAGAAAGAGAATAATTGAATGGGGCTTTGTGAACAAGGGGTGTTGTTGGAGAAGAGAATGGTTGAGGGTGGGGTTGCCTGGGGTGCTTTGTTTCCTCTCTCTGTGGTGCTGCCTATGGGACTGTATTGTACTAAGAAGGAATTTACCATCTCCGGAACAGCCTAATAGCTACCTCTCTAAGCAAATTTAAACTGGAAAGCCAAAATATTTATAGTTATTTGTGTCTCCTCATCATTAATTAGTGGCTACCTACCATACCTCCATTTGCTCTTGTTTTTTCTTCCAGTTCCTTCCTTTAGATCACACAATACCATGTTTGGAAATTAATGGCCAAAAGAAACTATTTGAACACTGTCATTTAATATATGTCTAAAGAAAGGTGGCTTCACTGGAGTGACTTTTCATTTTATCTGATTCAGAAACATGGATCAAGTAAACAAAACTTGCACCCCTGAATGAACTGCTTTTAAGCTTTTAATTTTTTTTTTAATTACTATTCTAAAGTTTGGAGTTATTCTTATGATGCGTGTGCATGGCTACATTTCGAGTTTACCTGACCTGGGGAGAAACAAAAAACTAAAAAGTATAAGCTGTAAGCAGAGAGTCTCTCCAAGGCAGCTTGCCACCCCCAAAGAAACATGAACAGGCATAAGAAAAAAAAAATCTTATCCCTAATTATCAAAGTATTTGAACTTTCTAATAGTTAGGGAGCTCAAGGTAAGAAGTTGCAAAGCAAAAATTAAAACGTCCATTAGAAATTCAAACAACAACGTCTAAGCATTATTGGAATTCCATTATTAACTTTTAAAACACCAGGCATAATAGCTATTCAGATAGAAAATACAATTAGCTGAAATTATTGACTCTAATTAGTTTTAATTGAAAATCCAAGTGAAAGTATGAATGTATATCCTCATTTTTATTATTTTTTTATATGTTACTTCACAGTCTCCTTTGTAAGGTTTAAATGCAACTGGCTTTTTTTTTTTTAAACTTCAAGACAAAAGAATATCAAATCACTGAGAGTATTTATGTAGAATCTTTGATTTTAATACAGAAAGGAATTAAGAGGACATCAATAATCCTTTCCTTTATTTTTTAGATAAGGAAAGTGAAGCACTTAAGCTTAGAGGTCCTAATATAATGCCTACTATGTGCCAGGCATTGTTAGGCTGAGTAATTTTTTTTTTTTTTTTGCTTTTTGCAGGGCAATTGGGGTTAAGTGACTTGCCCAAGGTCACAGGGCTAGTTTTTGTGTTAAGTGTCTGAGGTCAGATTTGAATTCAGGTCCTCCTGACTCCAGGGCCAGTACTCTATTCACTCTATTCACTCTAGTCACCTAGCTGCCCCTAGGCTGAGTGATTTTTACAAAATTTTTTATATTATCCTCACAACAATCCCACAAGGGCTGTTATCATACTCCCTTTGATTCTGAGGAAACTGAAGTTAACTGACTTGAGGTCAGACAACTAGCAAGTGTGAGGCAGGATTTGAATTCAGATTTTCCTGACTCCAAGCCCAGTACATCTATCCTCTATACTATCAGTTGCTTTGACAATGTAAGGAAGGAAGGCATGGAATGTCATGTATTGAGAGTAGCAAGCAAATCAGTTTAGTGTATAAGGAATGATGTAGTACAATTAGCCTGCAAAGATAGTCTGCATTCATCTTGTAAAAGGATTTAAGTGTCAAGTAAAGGAGTCTGTATCCTACAAGCAACAAGGAATCTATGGAAGTACTTTTAACAGGAGAGTGATATATTAAACAAAAGCTTGACTTTAGGAGTATCAATTTGGCAGCTACTTAGACAAAGAACTGGAGGGAGGAGAAGGTGGATACAGGAGACTTATATCGAAGTTATTGGAATTTTTCAGGTTGAGAGGTGACAGGGATCTGAAATAGGGTTGCTGATACATGATTAGGAAGAACATATACAAGAAATGTTAGGGTTTACAAGGCCAGAAAACTGAGAAATATGTGGAATATGAGGAATGGGTGGGTATGGCTTGTTAGTCATGAGAATGAATGCCAAATCTTGAAATAATTTTAGAAAGAATTGAATTAGTTTATTTCGCAAAGGAGAAAACTAGAAGAAATAGTGTGGCTCCCTTCCGACTCTCTACAAGGTCTCTGAGAGGTTTATAGTATATAGGGTTCAGACGAGAGTAGCAACACACCCAATGCAGGCAATTTTGCGGGGAGAAGGCATTTCCCAGGCAAGGTCCATTGAGAGGTTTATCAATAAGCATAAATGTTCACCTTTGGGGAACACAAAACACAAATGTTGAGTGGACTTAAAAGAAGACAGGCTACAGGATCTTTCTCTGCAGTCATCCAGCTTTCCCCAGACTGTCCATCTGATCCCTACAGTAAGCTTTTGTGTTAGACAGTTTCTAGTAGCATAAAACTTCTTCATATTATCTCTACAAGGTAATTAATAAGGTTTCCTCAACAACATAATAAATTTCCATGCAGACCGCAGAGTCAAAGACTCTCAGATTGCAAACTTGGGAAAATGAAAGAATTTGTAAACTTGCAACAATATTTTTATTATTTCATTATTTATTTATTTATCATTTAAATTAAAGAAATTATTATTAATTATTTTGATATATAAACTAAAGGAGGTTTGGTGCATTCCTAGACAACCTAAGATGATGCCGTACACATAGAAGATGCTGGGGACTTGTTTTCAGAAGACTAATACACTGGAACTAATTTGGTGATAGTCTAGGATGTGATGGAGAACAGCCTTTTTCTGTTGTTTGTGCAGCTAGAAAGGTCATGTCTTTAAAACGACTTGACTCAGCATTTATATCTGAGGATGAAGGACTTCTTCATTCATGACACATTTTGAAGGGAGAATATGCTAGGCTTCTCTCCAGGCCTCTGGTCATATGTCCATGAGAAACTGGTCTGGAACTTTGGAGCTTACATTCATGCTTTTCCATTATAGAGGTAGGAAGTGGAGCTTTAACTTTGGAAACCAGGAATCCAAACTAGTGTTGTTGACAGCCCAGTACTGCCACCCAAAAACACAGGTCAGGGCAGCAATCTGAGCAGAAGCCAGAATTGCTGGCCTGGGCCAATACTTGATGAGACTAAGTCTCTGAGCTATGTGAGGCTGATGGTGTGTATATACGCAGTGGAATGGGTTTAGGGAGGGTTAAGTTGCCACTGAGATGTTGGAGGAATCTTTGTATTGCTCTATTTTTGAAGCAAATATTCCTTTATAAAAGATCTAATCCAATGTTAAGTGGTTAAATGGAACTGAGGTTCTAGTCACCTGGATCCCTAAAATAGAGGAAAAACAATTTGTGGTGGCTCGAGTCAATGTCAGAAAAAAAGAGATTCTTCAACCCCTTCAGGTGACTGGAGAGCTCTATTATTAGAAATTAAATGTAACAGAACTAAGCCTCATGGGTACAAAATAATCATATAACATTATATTCAAGATTTAAAGTTCTAGGGTTCAAATCACAGAATTAATTAACTCAAAAAAACATTAGGGATAATCTGGTTCAGTGGTCCCCAGTAGTACCCTCCCTTCTCCCCCCATGTCAAGCCTAAATCTCTCTATAATAATTCCATACCATTGCTTCTCATTTGGCCTTTGAAAGAAAAAGCCAAATTCCTCTTTCACATTCAATGGTTGAAACCAGTTGTGACTGCCCTTTTTCGTTCTCCTCCTACTTCTTTTCTCTAGGATAAACAACCCAAATTCTTTCAATGCGTCTTTTAATAAAATTATATAGGACCCTTCTCATCCTTCCTGGCTGCCAAATTATTGTCATCCTTTGGATGTGCTCAAGGCTTGTTAATATACTTCCTGAAATGTGGTGTCCAGAAATGGGCACTATACTTCTGAGATTGTTATGACAAAAAAGAGGGAGTTAAGTGCCTCAGTGGATAGTCAGAAAGACCTGAGTTCAATTCTGCCCTGAAACATATCATCAGCTGTATTACCCTGGACAAGTCACTTAACCTCATCTTTTTCCATCTTAAAGGGCCTTATAAATCCCATTTATTATCATTATTATTATATGATCTGGCTAGCTGAGTTCTGTGAGTTCTGTAGAACTAGTCATTCCTTATGTATCTGCCAGCTAGAAAGTCTGTATTTTGTGTTCTTTCTTAAAATCTTCTCAGTTCAAAGAATAGTCTCTTTGGCAGAAAAAAAAAATACAAATAAAAAGTAGTAGGATAGTTCTTCTTTCTCATTTTGTTTAGTTATGTCATGTTTATTTATTTATTTTTTGGATGGGTTCTCAGTGACTGGCACATATTGACTTAATGATTCTTAACTGATTGATTGTCTTACTACTATCTGAATAGCCGTCCTTTTCCTATTTTGATTGTTCTTTCTTACGACATAGTTTGAAAAGATTTCCCTCTCATGTTTAACATTCATTGTCCAACCTCAACCCCCTTTGGGCTTTAGTGTTCTTAACACTATAGGACTATTCCATTCTTTTGTTCTCTATTACCTGTTCTTTCTTAAAAAATCTCCTGTATATTCATTAATTCTATTTGATTAAGGGGGGGCTCCCTTTGCATACACATCAGTCTCTTTTGACACCACTTATCCCATCTTTTTTTCTTCCTAGTCAGAGTTTTCCTTTGTGCCTTCAGAATTCTTTCTTGAGAGCTTCCATGTGTCTTTGGACTTGCCTCTTTTATTGAGTATTAAACCATGGGAACCCATATATCCTTTCATTGACTCCTTTGAAATATGATCTCTCCAAGATCAGGATGTATGCCAGACTATACCTGGTTTTACTCTACTTCTGTATCATGAATCCTATGTTGTAGTTATCAGTTCCTTCCAAAGTTCCTATAATTTCTACTCTAGCAGCCAGGTCCTTCTTGTGGGCCAAATCAGCCTCAAAATAGCAAGTTTTCTGCATTAATTTTAAAGAATTAAATTATCATTGAAGAAAGCCAAATGAAACTCCCCTTACTTTGTGTCTACAGAAAGAGAGAAAAAAAAGAGAAGTAGAGAGAGACAGAGAGAGAAAGAAAAATGCAGAGAAAAAGAGAGTTTCAAGAGAGTCTCACAGTTAAGGCTAGGGCTATGACTATTTGAACTCCTTTTTTGTTCTCCTCGAATTGTGTTATCATCTCCTTGAAAAAAAATCATCTTGGAGATAAAACTCATAAAATACAGACAGCAAGTAAATTAAATGTAAGGTTAAATGATGCTAGTTTTCAAGGCCGCAGTGATACCTGGGAGGAAAGGGAAAGAGGGTAATTTCACCAGGTTACAATAATGGTTACAGTTACATAGGAAAATTATTTCTCCTAGTAGATCATTCCTTAAGTAAATCAATGAGCTAGACAAGACTCCAAACTCTCAAGATTATATTCAATCTGGAGTTGTTCTTTTTCAAACAGTTGGTTCAGGTTTATATCCATACCTCCCACAGGAAGAGGTCATGACTTTTCTCTCTGAGGAGCTCCAAAGTAACTAAAGTATTTCTTAACTGTTGTGCTTTTGGCAGAGAGAGGGCTCAAATAGACATCCATGTAATTGAAGTCTCTATCACTACCATATCATATATCCTTCCTCTGGCCAGTTCGCTTATAATGTAGTACTGTACATGATAGTATTGCTTCTGTTTCTTTATCCACTGATTTTCAATCAAATACTGTGTACTCTGCTTTCCCACAAATTTTGTTGATGGAATTTCATTTATGATTATATTTTTAATCTATTTTGTGCCCCCTTTTATTTATTCTGTTGGTTTTAAAAGAAAAAAAAGAAGGTGTATATATATTCATAGACATATTCTAGTCATGGGTTTTATCTCATAAAATCTTAATAATCCTGATCAAATTTATTTATTTCTATTAGGACCTCTAGTTCACCTTGTTTATTAATCATACTTTGTACATATGCAAATAAATATTTAAAGTTTTATTTAAGACTCTCTTCTTTCTTATTGTGTTCTTTGATTTAGTAGTTCTCTCCACAAATATTTTTTTCATTTGTTGAATCTGCTACTTTCCATTGTGATAACTTAAAAACCCTGTCATTTTAAATTTATTTTTTATTTATTTTTAAAGGGTAGATATTTTTAATTCCCTTCTTTAGGTTCCAAATTCAGTCTTTCCCTCTATTCTCTATCCCATTTAATGAAAAGACTTAGGGGGGGAAAAAAAAACCTTTTTATTAATATGTATAGTCATTCAAAACAACTTTTACATTAGCTATGTTTTTTTTTTTCCTATAAAAGATTAAGAAAAAGAGAAAGAAAATGCTTCAGTCTATACTCTGGGGTAATATGGGAATATGTTTTGCATGAACTCATATGTGTAATCAATATCGTAATGCTTTCTTTCTCAAGGGGTGGGGGAAGAACAGCTAACAGGGAGAGGATTTGGGACCCAAAATGTTAAAAATAAATATTAAAAATATTTTACACATAATTGTGAAATATTTAACCACATAAATTAGAAACATATTAAGAAACTCAGTCTATGCTCTGGGAACATCAGTTTTCTCTGGAGATAAAAATCATGTTTTATTATGAGTCCTTTGGAATTGTTATGGGTCATTGTATTGATCAAAGTTACTAAGGTTTTCAAAGTTGGTTGTCTGTAAAATATTGCTGTTACTATGTAGATTGTTCTCCTGGTTCTGTTCACTTCATTTTGTATCAGTTCATACAGGTCTTTCAGTTTTTTTCTGAAATCATGCCCTTCATTATTTCTTATAGCTCATTAATATTCCATCACATTCATTTACCACAATTTGTTCAGGCATTCCGCAATTGATGGAAACCCGTCTCGTTTTCCAGTTCTTTCATTCTACAAAAAGAGCTGCTATAAATACTTGTGTACATATGGATCTTATCCCTCTTTCTTAGGTATGCTTGGGATATATCCCTGGTAATGGTAGTTTTGGGTTGAAGAGTATTCACATTTTGATAATTTTTTGATGATAGTTTCAAATTGTGAAAAGCTTCTCTTTCGGAGATATCTTTGAGATTGATGAGGCTCATGTGAGTAAGGGCACCTCCCACTTTCTGATATCTCTGATATGACCCACTTCTATAAACTCCCATTTCTGGAATTTTAAATGTCAGAATCTCTTATTGTGTTGTTGCTGTTGTGTTCAGTCATTCAGTTGTGTCTTACTCTTTTGACCCCATGGACCATAACATGCCAGGTCCTTCTATCCTCCACTATCTCCTAAAGTCTGTCCAAGTTCGTGTTTGTTGCTTCCATGACACTTTCTATCCATCTTGTGTTCTGCCATCCCCTTTTATTTTTGCCTGCAATCTTTTCCAACATCAAAGTCTTTTCCAATGAGTCTTGTCTTCTTATTTTGTGACCAAAGTAGCTTCAGCTTCAGTATTTGATCTTCTAATGAATAGGCTGAATTAATTTATCTACTGACTGATTTGACTTTCTTGCTGTCCAAGAAACTCTCAAAAGTCTTCTCCAGCATCACATTTCAAAAATGTAATGTCTGTGGCACTCAGCTTTCCTTATAATACAACTTTCACAGCTATACATTGCTACTGGAAAAACCATGGGTTTGAATATTTTAACCTTTGTCAGCAAGGTGATATTTCTGTTTTTTGTTTCTTTGTTTTGTTTTGTTTTTTTCAGTATATTGTCCATATTTGCCATAGCTTTCCTTCCAAGGAATAAGAGTATTTTAACTTTGTGACTGCAGCCACCATCCGCAGTGATCTTTGGGCTCAAGAATAAAATCTGACACTAGTTCCATATCTTCTTCCTCTATTTGCCAGGAAGTGATAGGACCAGTGGTCGAGATTTTTTTTTTATGTTAAACTTCAAGCCAACTTTTACACTTTCCTCTTTTGCCTTCATTAAGAGGCTTCTTAATTCTTCTTTACTTTCTGTCCTCAGAGTATTATGGTCTGCATATCTGAGATTGTTGATATTTCTCCTGGAAATGTTAATTCTGGTTTTTGATTCATCCAGCATGGTATTTAGCATGATGTACTCTGCATACAAGTTGATGTACTCTGCATACATAAATAAGATGACAATATACAGCCTTGCCATACTCCCTTTCCAATCTTAAATCTCATCAGTTGTTCCATGTTTAAGTTCTGACTGTTGCTTCTTATCTTTTGAAGTAGAAATTATCAAACCTACATAGTACTCATTTGGGTCATTATCTGAGTTTTTCTCCTTTATGACAGAGGCAAGAAACCAATCAAAGTTGTTTGAACAAAATCTTGCCCTTTTTAGAAAACTCCTCCCCTTACCCTAGACTACTCTGTATAGAGGGTTCTACCCAGTATTGCTCAGACTTCCTTTTCCTCATTGGACACAACCATAGCTGAGCTGCTTTTGCTGAGCCACTTCATTCTTTTTGGAGTTGCTTGTGGTTGTCCTCCATTCTTTCTCAGTCACGTGCTGGATATCTTTTCACCTGAGGGGCTCCACTTCTGGTGTCATATCTTTTATAATTTTAATACTATCCGTGGGATTTTCTTGGCAAAGATGCTGGAGTGGTCTGCCATTTTCTTCTCCAGTGGATCACCTTTTGTCAGGACTCTCCACTATGACTTCTGCATTTTGACTAATCATGCACAGCATAGATCATAGTTTCATTGAGCTAGGCAGACCCCTTCACTACAAGATAGTGATCTAGAATAGAATCCAAGTGTCCCCATCCTTAATTAGAAGGAATGATAGATTCTCAGGGTATTCTGGGTAGAAATCTAGAGATATATCTTTCATAGTATCAATTTACTTTCTTTTCATGTACTGGGCTAAAGTTTATGACATTTGAAGCCAATGATGTCCCTTCATTGACTGAAATACAGCTGAATTGTTGTCCTTTTGGTAACTAATATCTGAATATACCAGATCATTAATCATTTGATACTCTCCCTTGCCATCCCCATGGCCATTGTTTTCACATTTTAGACCTCAAACATTACCTTTGTGTGATTTAAAATGTCCTGGTAATTAAGGTCTACTCTTTTTTTTTTTTTTAACATAACTGCCCCACTTTGTTTGCTGTGAAAATTTTCTAGGGCCTCAAATAACTGCAATGGACTGTGACTTGTGGTATTGAGCTTGGTAGAGAATGAGAATTTCGTCTTCTTATTCCTCATCCACTCTAAAGCCCTCTTGATCAGATTTGTAAAACTTCCAGCAATTATTTATTTTCTGGCCCTCATTAAAATCATCTTGTTTTTGATCAATAGTGCATCTTTCCTATTACTTTCCTCTCTCTCCCTCCTCCCCAATTTAAACCTAGTGTCTTCCTTTCATGGATTATTTCCAGTGTTTTCTGTATATGTCTTATTTGTACATACTTTTTGGCAGGGCTTTAAAAGCAGGGGCTATTTCTTGCCTTTCTTGTGTCTCTCCTACTTAGCATAGTGTTTGGTACATAGTAATTTATCTTGGCTAGGTAAAAACTTGATGAACTAACAATAGAAAAGGGTAGTTCATAGACTTTAACTCTCTTATTTCACTTTTCCTTCCCCAATTCCTAACATTCTCTAGCTCTGCTGCACCATTGGTTTGCAAAAGAACCCAAATCTGCTCTCATACCCAAGAGTGCTGGAGAAAACCAAGTCTTTGACTGGGATTGCAATATTCTTTGCTGCAGGGGTACTCCAGTAGAGAACTGAGGAACAGAGGGAATTAGGACATGGCATCAGAGGGTACATGGATCCACCAAGGCTGTCCAAAATCCAACTGGAGTCAGTTCTATCACTTCAGAAGTTACTTGGGGCAAAAACTAAGGTCAGTGAAACATGAATTGCTCAGTTTAGGAAAAGATTGAGACTGCTTTGAGGTCTAGCTCCTAGGGAAACATCAATCAAAAAGGAAGAAGTCAGAAAATAAGCAATAGAAGAACATGAAGAATTGAAAACAAACAGAACAACTGCATGAACACTGTAATGTGAGAAATAATCAAGAAAACTGCCCAGTATTTCTGAACACAGAAAAGAAGTTGTCAGTTGAAAAAAATACATTGACTGATTCCAGAAAAAAATCCCCTTTCTGGAAATTCTAATACATGTAATGAGTAAATTTCAAAATTCCAATAACAAATAGCAAAATTCACAAATGAATGTTACTTTCACATATAAAAGAAAGGATATACAAATAACAAGATTAATCTGCTCCCACTAGAAGTTGTAAGTGGGAATGGAATAATGCAAAAAGCAAAGGAGTCCAAGATGCAACACATTGCTCTATACCCTGCAAATTTGAGCTTAGCCATTTATGAAAAAGATGGATTTTAACTTAACAAGAGGTATTTAAAGCATCCCTAATAAGAAAATCAGAATTAAACAAAGTATTTACTTTTTAAATACCCCAGATTTATAAATCTAAGTAAGGCAAACAAAAAAAAAAAAGTCATTGACAAAGACAATGAAATAACAAAAGAGACCATTAAGAATTTTCTTTTTTTCTAAAAATGTGCATGGTAATGAGTGGAAGCAAAAAACAAGGAGTAGTGTTCTTGTAGAAAAAAGCCTGAAATATTGTTGAGTAATCTTCACAACACCTTGCCTACAGGTGGATCAATATTTTTGTGGAACTAAATTCCAGAATGTGGGTACATAAAAGGGAAGAAAAGAGGATGAATATAGAATAGAATGGGTGATATATCCTATTTAAATCAAAGGTTAATAATGAAAGGAAAATAAGTCTTGCAGTGTCTTGGGAAGAAAAGAGCATTGCAAACAAATGGGCAAAGAGACAGAGGATTGAAACTAGGGAGGAAAAAGGAATGGGAAGTGATTTTTATTAATAAATGCTCCTGTGAAGGAACAAAGATATTCTATAATTGGGGTAAGGAGGGATAAAATAGTTATAATATGCCACCATTTATAACTTAGAGAAATCACCTCAAGGGAAGGAGATTTGGATCCTCTGTGATACTGACATCAAGAATATAGTGAGAGCACAGACACTCAGAGAGGAAATTTTTATGGCTGTTGGGGGAAAAAATGCCACGAGGAGGACAAAAGTTAATAATGAACTTCGTAATCAGGGATATACCCTGATATTATTAGCAAATACCTAACATGAGCAATATCCTCTCTATCACCTAAAGGAAATAGTTCCTCTAAGACTGAGGCACAAAAGAAAAAAAAATGGGAATGTGAGACAAAATCTACAATGCAATAATATAGAAACTGTTCACTTACACTTTTATTATTTTTATTTCATTAAATATTTCCCAAATTACAACAAAAATTAACAATCATTTTTCAAAATTTTGAGGTCTAAATTTTTTCCTCCCTTATTTCAACCCCATCTCTGGAAAGGCAAGCATTTTGATATAGATTTCTATATGTTCAGTCATGGCAAATATATTTCAATATTAGCCATATTGCAAAAAAAAAAATATAAACAAAATAAAACAATTTTTTAAAAAAATTTATGCTTCTGTGTTCATTCAGAGTTGCTTAGTTCTCTCTCTAGAGGTAGATAGCATTTTTCATCATGTGTCCTTTGTAATTGTCTTGGATCGTTGTCCTGATTGGAGTAGCTAAATCATTCAGAGTTGATCATCCTTAAAATTTTCCTTTCACTGTGTACAATATTCTCCCGGTTGTGTTCACTTTATTTTGCAGGAATTCATAAGTTTTCCCAGGTTTCTCTGAAACTATACTGCTGGTTGTTTTTATATTGCAATAATATTCCGTCAAAATGATATACTACAATGTGTTCAATTATTTCCCAAATGAAAGACATTCCCTTGATTTCCAATTCTTTATCACAACAAAAACTGCCAAATTATTTTGGTACAAATAGGTCCTTTTCCTTTGATATCTTTGAGATACAGACCTAGTATTGCTATTGCTAGCTAAAATGGTATGCAAGTTTTAAAGCCCTTTGGACCTTCTTCCAAATTGTTCTCCAGAAAATCTGGACTAGTTCAAGGCAACACCAACAGTACATTAGTGTCTCATTTTTTTTTTTTCCATTTCCCCATCAGCATTTGTCATTTTTCTTTTCTGTCATATTAGCCAGTTTGAAAGGTGTGAGGTGGTATCTCAGGTTGTTGTTTTTTTTAATTTTGCACTACTTTAATAAGTAATGATTTACAATACTTTTTCATGTGGCTGTTGATAACCTTGATGTCTCCTTTTGGCAACTGCATGTTCACATCCTTTGATCATTTATTGACTGGGAATGTTTTTTTTTTTTTCATAAATTTGGTTTAGTTCCCTATATATTGGAAAAATGAGACCTTTAACAAAGAAACTTGCTGTAAATCCACCCCTCCGTTTTCTATTTCTTTTTGAAACATAGTTACATAAGTTTTGTTTGTGCAAAACATTTTTAATTTGAATCAATAAAAATCATCCATATTATATTGCATAGAGCTCTCTATCTCTTGTTTGTTCATAAATTTTTCTCTTATCCATTAATCTTACAGCTAAAATATTTCATGACCCCTAATTTACTTATGAGATCATCCATTATCTCTAAATAATGTACCAGTTTTGACCTTATATTACTATATGGTGTGAGATGAAGGTCTCTACCTAGTTGGCAAACTGCTTTCCAGTTTTTCCAGCAATTTTTTTTCAACTACTGATTTGTTGTTTCAAAAACCTGGATCTCTGCAATTATCAAACATGATATTGCTGTCATTTAGTTGTGTCCAACTCTCCATGATCCTGTTTTGGGGTTTTCTTGGCAGAAATACTAGAGTGGTTTGCCATTTTCTTCTCTAGTTTATTTTATACAAGAGGAACTGAAGCAAAAAGAGTTAAGTGACTTGCCCAGGAACACACAGCTAGTAAGTGTATCTGAAACTGGATTTGAACTCATGAAGATGAATCTTCCTGATTCTAAGCCTAGGGCTGCATCTGCTATGCCACGTAGCTACCCCATGTATTGCATATGTAAGCTATTCTACTCATCTATCATTCTATTTCTTAGCCAGTACTAGATCATTTAAATGATTACCACTTTGTAATTTCATTTGAGATCTGGTATGGCTAAGCCACCTTCCTTCACATTTTTCCCTTATTGATTCTCGTCATATTCTTGACCTTTTGTTCTTCCAAATCAATTTCATTACACTTTTTTTCTAGCTCTATAAAAATACACACACACACACACACAAATTTGATTGGTATGGCAGTGAATAAATTAATTAATTTAGGCAAAATTGTCATTTTTATCATATTGCCTCAGTCTACCCAGGAGCAATTGATATTTCTCAAATTATTTTGGTCTAACTTTATTTATATGAAAAGTATTTTGTAATTATGTCCATGTAGTGTGTCTTGGCAAGTAGATTCCCAAGTAGTTTATATTTTCTGCACTTATTTTAAATGAAGTTCCTCTTTCTATCTCTTCTTGTTGGATTGTGTTGGTAATGTATAGAAATGTTGATGATTTGTGTGAGTTTACTTTATATCATTCAATTTGGAAGAAATTATTTCAACTAGTTTTTTCATTCGTTCTCTAGGATTCTTCAAGTATACCATCATATTGTCTGCAAAGATGGATAGTTTTCATTTTCTCATTGCCTATTCTAATCTCTTCCCTTTTTTGGTCTTATTTCTGTAGCTAATATTGCAATATTGAGTAATAATGGGTATAATGGACATCCCTATTTTACCCCTGATCTTATTGAGAAGACTTCAAGTTTCTCCCTATTACAGGTAATACTTAGTCTTGCTTTTAGGTAGACACTACTAATAATTTTAAGACAGGTCTCATTTATTCTTATGCTTTCTAGATTTCTTTTTTTTTCTTTTTAAAAATAGTATTTTATTTTTTCCAATTACATGTAAAGACAAAATTTTAACATCATTAAAAAATTAGTTCCAAATTTTCACCCTTCATTCCTCATCTCCCTTCTCCTTAAGATGGTAAATAATTTGATATAGGCTATATATGTCCAATCACGTAAAACCTAAATCCATATTATTCATGTTGTAAAATAAGAAATAGACCAAAAGAAACACACATACACACAAGTGGAAAATAGTATGCTTTGATCTTCATTCAGACTTCATCAGTTCTTTCTCTGCATGTGGATAACATTTTTTATCATGACTCCTCTGCAATTGTCTTAGATCATTGCATTGTGACCATTATACCTTTGTGGGGGCTGGGTCTTCAGCAGCCTCCTTCAGGAAGGGGATTGTTATCAGCACCTTCCTCCTCATTCTCCACCCCTTCAACAGCTGTGTGTGCTTTTCCATCATGCAGCTTTTTTCTTTGCCCGTTTCTTTGGACTCCACTGCAGAACAACAATCAAAGTTCTTATGACAGAAGGGAGTAGTTCAAGGCTCATATATCCACCCAATGGGAAATCTAAGGCTGCATTGGAGGTGCAGTTTCAATTTCTCAGACTCTGTTGATTCAATTGTCCATGTCATGGGAGGTTAAACAGGTTCCTTTACTCTGGTATGTTGAGTCCAGCTTCTCTCCTGGTTCTGGATGGCTATATCAGAGGTTAGCAGGACCTATGAGCTATGCATGCATCATTTGCATGATTGTCCTCTCTTCCCACCAACCACCTGGAGTTTCCTGGTTCTTCTCTGTATGTTCCTCTTCCTCCCAAAAGTTCCTCTCTCTGGGGCTTTATCCATGTGGAGCTGGAACTCCCCATCTAAGTCCAGAGACCACTGGAAAACTCTCCAGAGGGCTCCTGCCTCTAGACCAAAGTAGGACACATGCTTACAACTGAGGAGATCCTGGATGAGCCCCCAAATCTGTGTGGTGTACGGGGAGCCCCAAAATCCCCTACTCAAGAAAAATCAAAAGTCCGAGTTATCCTGAGGAAGGAACAGGAAGTTTTATTCTCTTCCCCCGCAGGAAGAGGGCAGTCTTCTCCATGGTTGGGATCAAGGAGAGGAGGCTTTTCTAGATTTCTTAATAGCAATAGGTACTGCGTTTTGTCAAATTGTCGTATTGTATTGTATTTTGTCCTTCATCTATTAATATAATCATATGATTTTTGTTGTTATTGTTATGGTTAATTATGCTGATAGTTTTCCTATCATTGAATCAACCCTGCATTCCTAGTATAAATCACATTTGTTTATAGTTGCATGATCTTCATGATATATTGCTTTAATCTCCTTGCTAGAGGTTTATTTAAAATTTTTGCATTCATTAAGGAAATTGGTCTATAGTTTTCCTTCTATTTTTTTTTCCTGGTTAGATATTTTAAAATACTCTTTTTCTGTCTGAGTTTGTTTGTCATCTGTCTCTCTCTTTCTTACTATAAACAGATGAAGAAAGTGTTCACCAACAGCATGGGCACTAAGTTGGGTCAATGTAAATTTTATCGAACCCTTCTACTTCAGGCCCTATGGTTCTTAGAATTTGGCTTTGGCTTTTGGCCTCTTTCCTTTGTCCTTTTCAGTTCTAGGTGCAGATATGGAGTCCCTGGCCCCTTCAAGCTTGAGCCATGGTGTTGCTGCCAGACCCATAATGAAGCCCTGAGAAGTCAGGGTACCAGGATGATAACTTGGTTGGTGTTTTGGAATTGGAACTCAGGTGGATTATGCTTCCACCAAGTGTTGGGGGGTAAAAGTTTGGAAAGTTTGTTTTTGCTATACCCTTAAAGTAAATATTCTTTTGTAAAACCTATTCTGACTGTCAAAAGGTTAGATAGAAATGGAGGGCTGTGGACCCCTAAAATTGAAAAAAAAATTGTTGAAAGCTTGATCTAATGACAGAGACTAGAAACATCCTATCTTCTCAGGATACTGGGAGAACTCTGGGAGAGGGGTGAAAAAAAACATACCTGGATCTTAGACCATGGGGACCAGAGAAGCCATGTTACAACTCTCCCTCTCTCTCTCTCTCTCTCTCTCTCTCTCTCTCTCTCTCTCTCTCTCTCTCTCCCTCCACATATATATGGCTTACAAGACATATATCTAAAAACAAGATTATACACAGAATAAAAATTAGGAGCTGGAAAATTTTTACCATGCAATGAATGAATCCCCAAAACCAGGAGTTGTATTTATGCTATCAGATTAAGCAAAAACTTGCATGACATAAAAAAGAGAAAAAAAAAAACAATTAAGGAAGCTATTTTGTGACGAAATGACAATATAAAACAAACCAATAGCAACATCAAGTTTTTATGATCTAAATGTCTTTACCATATTAATTTTTTAAAAAACTAAACTGAACTAGAATAAGGCAAAGAGTGTAGTATGATGGTGGCAACTGATTTCAATGTAACTCTCTTGATTCTGAATTAACACAAAGATAAAAAAGGGAAAATATTGAAGTGAACATATTGCTGTAGAAATGAGAGATAAAAAAGACGTATGGCACTAGCTAAAGGGGACTGCTAAAGATATTATGTATTTCTCAGCACCACATAGAATGCTTTACAAAAACTGATGATGTATTAGGATACAGAGAGAGATATTGCCAAAAAAAAAAGTAAGAATACAGAAAGATTAAACACATCTTCTACAGATAATAATACAATAAAAATTGTAATCAGTTCAAGGAATACTAACAAAAGACATAATACCAAAGGGGAACTTAACAATGAAATCCTAGATAATGCATAGGTCAAAGAACAAATCACAGAAAGAATACCTATGAGAAAGGAAAAATAATGATGAAACAATGAAGCAAAATTTGTTGGAAGTAGTTAAAGCAGTCTATAGGGGAGAATTTGTGTTCCCTACAAAAATACATTAACAAAATAGAAATAGAGGAAAGTAATGAATCAAATATCGTGGATTTTTTTTTTTTTAATTTTCGGGAGGGGGGAAAGCAAGGCAATTAGGATTAAGTGGCTTGCCCAAGGTCACATAGCTAGTTAAGTATCAAGTGTCTGAGACCACATTTGAACTTAGGTCCTCCTGACTCTAGGGCTGGTGCTCTATTCACTGCACCAATTAGCTGCCCTTATCAAATATAGTGTTGAAAAAAAAAACAATTCAAAATCAACAAATCAAGAAAATGAAAATAAATGCAAAGAAAAGTATTAAAATACATAAATTGAAAAATAAAAATAGTGAAATTCTAAATAAAACCAAATTGTGATTCTTAATTAAGCCACTTAATCCCAATTGCTTCACCTCCCCCCTTGAAAGGAAAAAAAAAAGAAATAAAGAATTAGAATAAACAATAATCATAAGGGAAGTGAAGCAGAGATGAGGGAGTAGAGAAACACTCATCCAAACTTTTCCAAATTCCCTTCCAAACAACTATATAATGTCTTTTCAAACTGAATTCTGGAGGGACAGAAACAACAAAAGGCAATGGACCTAGTATTACAACCAAGAATAACCCATTCAGCAAAACTGAGGATAAACTGTCGGGGCGGAAAGTGGATATTTAATAAAATAGATGACTTTCAAGCATTCCTGACAAAAAGACCAGGGTTGAATAGAAAGCTTATTTTCAAAATCAACATGGAAAGCAAGCATAAAAAGGTGATCATGAAAGAAAAATCATGAAAGAAGCAATAAGATTAAATTGTTTACATTCCTAAAACAGAAAATGATAATTGTAAAATCTCAGAATTTTATAATTTTTGAGGTAATGAGAAGGAATATTCATGGACAGAGGCTATGGGTATGAGATAACTATAATGGTATGATTTAAAAAAAATTAAATTAAGGGATAAGAAAGAGATGCACTGGGACAAGGGAGAGTCATAATTGGAAAAATTATCTCACGTAAAAGAGGCAAGAAAAAAAGAGCTTTTAGAATGGAGCTCCCTAAGGGATGGGGAGAGGTAGAGGAAAGGGCGAGGGGTTGGAAGTTCCCGGTGCTAGATGAATTAAAAGTGAATTCTACCAAACATTTAAGGAATAATTAATCCAATTACTAGAAAAACTATTTGAAAAAATAGGGAAAGAAAAATTCTTACCAAGTTCCTTACAACACAAATATGGTGCTGATATCTAAACCAACAAGAGCAGTAACAGAAAAATAAAACTATAGACCAATTTCCCTAGTGCCTATTGATGAGATTGCAACAATATATCATGAAGAACCTTCATTATGACCATGCAGAATGATTGCTATTATATGTCCTTCATTCTGAAAAAGGACCAATGTTGAATAGCAAGTAAATTTAATTTAAGTGAAGCAGAGCTATGCAAAGTAATCATGCTCATTCTCTCCTCCAGAGGCATCTAAGTCCAGTGGCAAGATATAGGTCAAGATGACTGAAGAGGGCACCAGATGCAAGAGGGAGATCTTTGTCTTTTTAAGTTAAGGGCTTTCCCAGTTCTCAGTTTATCTGAGGCAACACCCATTCATTGATTCAGTCATTTGTCTAGGTAAGAAGTGAGGCAAAAGATGGCTGAGTTTTTCAACACACACACACACACACACACACACACACACTAATCTTGGAGGAGAAGACATTCAAATTTTCTGCCTATAACAGAAACATTTCCTATTTACACTCATTTTGAGGCATGAAAAGCTGAACGATGACCAAGTGAGGCTTGGGTTGGGACTTATTATTGGCCAATCAGTGAGAGTCAGAGTGATTGGTCTTTAGACCATAGTCAAGCAGCTCCATTTGAATCTCAGTGGGTTTTATCAAAGCCTGATTTTCTAGAGCTCTATTTCAGGAAATCATAAATGAAACTACATAGGACAAAGGAGTTAATTGTCTAAGTTGTGTTTTTTGTTTTTGTTTTTGGAAAACATGATAGAACAAATAAGGAGAGAAAGAGGTGATTGGTGAATTTTTTCAATTTCTATTTTTCCCTCTGCTTCTAAAATATCAGTGCAATATTCCCTGAGCAATTTCTTGAAGGATGATTCTAGGTTATTTTTTTGATCATGGCTTTCAGGTAGTCCAATAATTTTCAAATTATCTCTCTAGATCTATTTTCCAGGTCAGTGTTTTATCCAAGGAGATATTTCACATTGCCTTCTATTTTTTTTCATTTGTTTGAATCTGTTTAATAGTA